>OX387273.1:13399200-14024200 GCA_947562075.1 Orthosia gracilis
AATCGGGCAATGTAATGAATTCTGATTTAAACTTCTATATATTTATCCACTGTCTGATCTTTATGAATATTGCTATGTAACGGTTGGGCAATTCGATAATTATGGTCAATGAATTACTCCAAGAGCGAGCGAGCTTAGGGCACCCCGACACTAATAGGCCATCTCCTTCATGTTAGGTTACTTTAGATTCTGCAGACAAATATAGGAGCGCAGCGGGGCTCCGTTGACTTTTTTGCGTACTTATCTATTCAATATTAAAATCAATGTCAACATTAAAATATGTTAATCACACTAATATTATACAGGCGAAAGTTTGTGATTGTTACTTCTTCACGCTCAAACGGTGGGACGGATCTGGATGAAATTTGGCACAAAATTAGTCAGGATTTTTAACCCGGGAATATGTTCCCTCGGGATTGTTTTCGACATCCACGTGGGCGAAACCGCTGGCAGAAGCTAGTAATTTAATAAAACTCATCTTTTTGTTACCGGGCCCAATAAGTGATGGGCTTTATTCAGAAAGCCCGGTCAATTTAATTATTTCAATAATTTTTATTATATTGCCTATTCATTGAGCATTATTCAAATTTCCCGGGCGTTATGAATAATGTCGTATTAATCACTTACTCACGGACCAAGGACCACCTTGGTCCTCAATCGATTGGGTTTGGGCATGATTCTTTTAAAATTCAGTTGCAAGATTTGATCAACACATAATACTAGCGAACTAACAAGACATTAAGTTAGATAAAGCTTATACCTAATGTTAGGACTTTTAAAGGTTGTCGATTCAATCGTATATATTCATAAAACAAACAGTTCTCTTTTAGAAACGCTTTCAAACGAAAACCGTTATAAAAACCGTTGTGAAAAAGAAAACATAACAGTTGACAGAACACTCTATTCTATATTCAAATTGCACACAAGCGGGAATAGACAAAAGACGCCTGTCTGCAGTTTGTGAGTATGATGACAAAGAATAATAATTGCTTATTGTAGGATGGACTTTTAATTAATTCATTGAAATACAAAGCGGAGAATATTATAATATTTTTTGTGTATTTTATTCAGCCAGTTTTTTTTTACATACGAAGCAAACAAAAGGTTTGTCCTTTTGATACGGCAACTATGTTCCTTACTTAAGTCATGATCGTATTAAAAGTTCGGCTTAAAGACCGGTTTCTGAATTGAGCCCTAAAAACCGGGTTTTTGGCAAACCAAAGACTGGTTTTTAGGGCTAAAGCAAAATATGCAGCCATAGTGACTTAAGCGCTGCCACCGACGATACCAGTGAAGTGGAACATTTTAGACTGGAAAAATCTAAGTAGGTATAGTTGCTGTCGGCACGTAACTTGACAAGAGTCGTTAGATGCGCACAAGTCGTTTTTTAGGTCTCTTTGGCTACCAAGCAGGACGTGGGGAACGTCTGACCGTTTCGAGCGCGCGATTTGTTGGTCAGTTGACACAAGGATCGACTGGCCAATCGCGTCGCATCCACGAATCGTTCGCTCTATATGGTGGTTGGTCAGTTCGGTCACTATGCGCAAACTTACCCCCACTACGCCAAAACCTTGCCAAGTTACGTGCCGACGACCATAACTGTCGTGCCAGCTACACGCAGAAGATGAAGACTCATCTTCATCTAAAGTTTGACACTACTCAACCTCAAATAGAGGATCAAAATCACAAACATCCAGTTGTTATTGCTCTGTGAGTAAGTAATAATGACGATTGCCAATACGGCTGGCACGCGGCGTGATTAAGGCAAATCGCAAAAAGTGTATTATTTCATAAACTCTCTATAGAGCCCTTTAGGACCATATTCTTGGTAAAGGGCTGGGGATTTATTCATGAAAAGAAATTTTTGAATGTAATAGCCGTTGCCCGCGGCTTTGTTGCCGTTGCTTATCTCTCTGGAACCGTTATATTTTTAACTATTAAAAAAATACTAGTTGCCGCACGCGGCATCGTTTCATTTCTTAGTTTCGTTCATCGTTGTATGAGTACTTCCTTCAATATACTTTCGTACAAGTTATAGCCTACGTATGTGTTATTCTGATGCATAAGCTATATTACTGTAAGTTTAATCAAAAATTGTTAAATAAATTTTGCGTGAAACAATAACAAACGTCCTCACAAACTTTCACATTTATAATAGGATTAAATGAAAATGATAATATTGTTTTTTTATAAGCTAATATTTAAAAATGTAAAAAGTATGGAAGTATACTTCAGGGCGGCCAAGAAGTTTGGCGAGTACTATACCTACCTTTGATTACGGCCCATTTCTTCTCATAGAGAGCAGGCCTGATGATTCCTAGCAGTGTCAGTAGTGGGCACTTTTTACGTAGGTTGATTATGTTATTTGTGGGAACATAGGGCCACCGCCCACTCACAAGAACAAAATTTATCGCAAAAATGAAACAAATTTTCAAAGGCAGCTGCGATTGGTTGAAGGAATTCGATCTTCTTGATTTGCGGTTATTTTGATGTGTCTATATCTTGCCAAAAATCGGAGAAAGCTTAATCCTATAAAAGAATGAGTTTATTTGCTCCAGACATGACGAGTACCATTAATAAAAAAAATCGAAAAGACAATAAGAAAACTTAAATATTACCTAATTATGGGGTTGTCCCAATGTCTGCTTATATGCGTCGACCATACAAGAAACACAAAGATAGCACAAGGCTCGACGTTTTGATATGACCTACGTCAACGTATGACCAAGTTGTGGCGTCAGAAAAACCCACATTCCACCCTGACCTTACTATACCAGGTTAATTTTCAATGACCAGCTTGGACTTATAGTTAATGTAAGTCTAAAATAGCCAAGTCAAAAGCCTCTAGGGTTCTCAGAGGCAGCTTAATTAACTCTGACACCAGAGGTGGCCACATCCTCACACGAAAAGAAGAACAATGACCAGCCATTTTTTTTCCCAGAATTTGGTATCAATCAAAGAACGGCTAATGCAAAAATCAACTTCCAAAATAGATAAAACGGTCAGCCGTTCAGTACAGTTTTTCGAGTTGTACTGAACGGCCGTTAATTTTGCTTTTAAATAGGTACCTAATACCAGGAAAAAAAATTGGCTGGTAATTGAAAATTAACCTAGGTGTAATTCAATGCTTAATCCATAGTTAGAAGTAGCATTCCCTTCGTAGGTGTTGACCATTCGGTCAGGGATTACTTTAATTACAACTTGTGACAAACGGGTCCAAGAGAGTAAATCGCTTACTAGTCGTAGCTTTAACGGATTAAACGGGTCCAAGTGATTGACGGGATTAAACGGATGTGTTACTAATTACGGCACAATAGGAATGTGTAGGGTCGATCTCGTTTGTGCTGAAATGGAGTATTTGTAACTTAACAAAAATGTATATGAATTAATGTGTATTTTATACATGTTACAAAAAAATATATGAAAAGAATTAAAATAATCTGTGTAAAATGTAGAAGTTCTGAAATTGACACGTAAAACGTCGTTGGACGCAAAGTCGTTATTTAATTTTTACCCCACTGCAAGGGTTATTGTATTTCGCTCATTTTTTTTCTAGTGTAGTTTTGTCAAGTGATAGCAGTGCTGTCTCTATTATGAATTTGTTTATTTGTTGAAGTTTGAATGCTTTAATTTTAAACAAAACATGTATGATCTCATATGCTATAGTAACACCTATGTTTACCATGTTTTACGCATATTAATTATCTTCTCTTATAGTGCTGTATATGTCGCAGCCATCTGGTTAAATTATCCAGCTAATTGGACGCCTAGGCCTTTCATTAACCCCCGGTGGGTTCCCGCATTGTCGAGGCGGGGGGGCTCAGTAGCCGTGGCTTGGTCAGCCACGGTGAAAGGAAGAGGGACCCGAGGAGGGGCTGCTCGTCAAGGTTTTTCAGATAAGTCGATGATATAGAGGCCAACAAGTAGGTTGCAGTGCCGCCTGGTCGACATCGCAACTGAGGCGGGCCGTGACGTCGTATGGGGCCTCCCTGATAGCTTTACGATATCACGGCTGAGGAGTGACGGTATTGTGGTGCGCCGCTCGCCCTACCTTCCGCGGCCTGGACGGGGTCGCCACCGTCTGATGGCGGACGCGGTGATGCCGCAGGGGAGGAGGAGTGTTGGTATAGCGTTGGCCGCTCTCCCCTGCAGCCTAAAAATGGTAGGTGGTGGGGCCATTGACTTTGACTCATCACATGGGGACCAACGGTGCCATAAATGGGGTCGACTGGCGCCCATGTGCTGGTTTGGTCCCTGGGGTGGTCACGGCGTATAGTGTGTTCCGGTGCGCCGGTGATGGGGGGTACTCCCCAGAGGAGGCTCCGGTGACGGACAGCTGCCATAAGCGTCACAGGAGGACACCGTGGTGTTTTAATGGGTTGCAGTCCCACATAACTGCAGTATCTACCCGTGGTAGTGCACTTATGCATGAGCATTTCTCCACGCAAAACAAAAAGGTCGTTCGCTTAACGCCGCCATTCAATTAAATGGATGAAGGACAACTAGCCAAAACATTGGGGGCAACGTTTAACCAGATGGCTAAATGTCGTGTAGTCATATAGTTGAATTGGTTATTGAAGAATTTGAGATGGTTGGTTGTTTAGACTCAAATTTTTCGCGAAAACTTGCAGAAGACGTAGACGACGTATTATTTGGCACCTCCGTGTTTAAAATTGCACACATGAAAGAAAAGTAACATTCACGGTTTGCGCTGTAGACGCCATATTTTGGTGACTACTAGCGCCGCATTGGAAAAAACTAATTCACTTGGCTGAGTCTTGGAAAGTCATCTGCAAAGGGATGATTTTCTATACGCCAAGTTGTTAAACGTTGATTGATGCTAGTTCAATTAACTATCGGCCTAGGCATCAGATTGGATGCCGGCGTTTAATGAACGGCCTAGGCTTCCAATTAGTTGGCTAATTTAACTTGATGGCTGCGACATGTAATATTATTCAGTACAGGTCCCCAAGATACAGGTCCTACATAATTTGGAGACCGCCTACAAAATGATTGTTTTAATAGTTACAGACCAGATATTTATGTAACAGTTCTAAGAATCACTTTGTTTATTCACTTTCGGAATACCTATATGGTCTTTGGGCCTCTGGTGGATGCCCCGAGTATTCACATAATATTACCCAAAATGGCTTGTTCATAAAACATGTCACGAAATTTAAATACCTGGGGCATTTAATTACCGAGGATCTTAAGGACGATCTGGATATTTAGAGGGAGCACAGGGCTTTGGCGGTCAGAGGTAACATGCGGCATGGCCTGCAGATTCTCTCGATGCTCTGAACAAGTAAAGATAACTTTGTTTAAGGCTTATTGTCAAAGCTTTTAAGGAAATCTGTGGGTCAGTCACACCAAAAGATCGCTGGATGTCTTACGCGTCCAGTATAACAACATCTTCAGGAGTTGGAGCTGCCTCGCTTCTGTAGTGCATCGGGGATGTTTGCGCTGTATCGCACTGACGGCTTATATGTCGTCATCCGCAAAAAACCTCTCTGCTAAATTGTCTTTTATCTCTCATTAAATCAAATAATAATACCTAATCCAGTCGAATACATTATTATATGACAGTGCTTCGCAATATTTCGAGACGAAACACGTTTTATGTGTAAGACTGTTAATGGAAAGTCAATATAACCTTTGAATATAATGCATAACTCGTATAAAAGTGAGACTGATACAAAAGGTCGCAAACATCGATATGAAAAACAAAACACATTCGACGCAAATAACGGCGTTCATACATTGTTGGCAACCCATTTTCATTGCAAAGTCTGAAACAAAAGTTTTCATAACGTGGGTATATTTACGTATTTGCACAGCAATATGTATAGGAATTAACACTCGACTGTATGGGATGGGGACAATAACAGGTTAATGAGGACCGTGGCTTAACTAGAAGAGCCATACGGCCTAGCCTTTGTCCAACTTTGGGGTCAACTTCCAAAAAACCCAGTCACTGGGTAAGCGTGAGCCCTCACTAGTGCGGAGCGTCGTTGCATATATTTTTTACTAGCATTCCAAATAACGCGTTGCATCGTCACACGCGACGTTTCAACGGATCTACGGACGAGAGACGAAGCGGGGGCAGGTGATTCGCTGTGCTGTCAGAGCTCCGGTGCGACGACGCGACGGACATTGTTTGTCCCATTGTCGAATCTGAATCCACACTAAGACGGTGCGTTGCGACGACTTGCGTCGCCCTCTTTCGTTGCGACGTCGTGCGTCGTCGCAACACAGGTGTAACAAGCAATGCGCTGATCCGTTGCATCGACGCAACGCAAAGCACTAATGGGACCTCAGCCTTATACGATAGGTACTCTTTGGAGTAGTTGACAGACTTTCGGGTTTTTGACTACCCGTAAAGAAAGCCAAAAATTAACAAGTAACAGCTGTAATGAACGATCACACATCCACGCACGAATCGAATACGGCCTTCCGGCATCAGCAAGCGACCCGTGCCATACCTCGTACAATTTGATTTACAAAGCGATCTTCTAGGATGGCTCGACGCGATTTTTATCAAGCGAAATTGCAAGGACGTTCACATGGACGCAACGCGCGCGATCTTCGCGTCATCAGGAAGGTCTCTACGTCTTGAGGTAATTTTAGTCTGAGTGCATTGTTCAAACCTGCTTTTACCACTTATTTGATTGGTAAGGCAAGTCGGCTAAACATTAAATTACTGAATTTTTTTCTGCATGTAGCACTTAGCAAAGCACTTTTTATCTTGGAAAGCGACTGCATGTCTTATGGGGCTCCCACACTACTGTTAAAAATATTTACAAATATTTTCTAACACTAATACATTTACTAACAAATGCTAGGAATTATTCGATGTTTTGAGTGCTCCTACACTTAGGGAAAATGACGTTTGCAAAAGAAAAAAACCTATAACTAGATGCAAGCACTTATATTTTATTAACTAACATTTATGTGTTTACTAACATTACCCAACACTAAAACATTTTCTTAACATTGTGATCAAATGTTTGTTTAGTAAATGTTTAATAATGTTTGTAAACATTTTTAACAATAGTGTTGGAGCACCTTTATTAATCGAATAAGTGAAGCAGGAATAGGTAGGGCACTTAAGTGTAATTATTTAGATTGCAATTCAGTTTTTTATTCGATCTTGATATATACCTAATGAAGAATAATGTATTTTCCGTTAGAATGTGGAAGTAAAGCCAAGATTGTGGTGTATTTACATATTATTAAATTTATAAAACCGTTAAACGCTTTGCAAGTTAATCTAAAGATTACTCCGTTAATGATTTAAGTTTTCTTACATCATATTTTCGTCATTTTATCTTCGAAGCGCGGATTAGTGACTTTTCATAAGTTCTATAAGTTATAAATGCAGTGCAGGGAGCTTATAAAGACTTATCTAAACTACGCTAGCTGTTTGTGGCTTGGCAATTTGATTACAGTATCTTTTAGGTACTCGATGGAGTCTGTACACACGAATGCTTGTCAAACTGTTTGTTGCCAAGGTAAAAAACTGTAGCTGGTGCTTAAAAACTAAGTACTCAAAGCACTTGTTCCACCGTCGGTGACGAAGCGAGAGGCTATCGACTATTTTCTAGCTCAAGAAACGAACAAAAGATACAGATCCTGTGTCAATAAAAGTGACACATATATATTAATAGATGATCGCTGGCTGTTCATACTACCGGCGAGTACTCTCTCGACACAATTTTGTCGCAGCGACAAGAGATATCAAAGATAATACTCGCCCAGCGATATTCGCTAGGCGATGCTCGCTTGGCAGTCAGAACTCACGCCGAGAGACCAACCAACCAACGTGTGCAGAACTGACCACCCGGGCGAGTTGTGCGAGTAATCGTCGCACAAAAACACTCACTCATAGCCGAGCGGTAAAACTCGCTTCTCTTCTCACTGCTCGTCAACTCGTATCTACGTTCTAGCCCTACTCGCTGCTTGCTGATCGTCGGCGGTGGGACAAGAGCCTTAAGGCTAACAAAACTTAGAACAACTAGTATTAAACCTCTTTACAATAACTAAAAATGCTAAACCAATTCAGCGTGAAATGAATTTCTATTTCTGTCAATCGTTTTTATGTGTCAGAAACAAAACGGTATTTCAAATAATATGTTTAGCGTTAAAAGCATTTACTTATACGTGGTACGAAGTACATAACGTGTAAAGAATTAAAAATAAAACTTAAGCTATCAATAATTTTTAGACCTATGACGGGCAGGGACAGCATTCAAGTTTGAAAACACTCGCTCTATAGCCATCAATCCATTAGGTACGAGAACATCGAAACAAACTATTTAATTTTGATCAGTTGATCGCTATTGGCTTAGTAGAATAGTTAGGGTTCGTATATTAATGAGTATCCAAAACAACGTGTACTTTTTTGGTACCATTAAGTCTTTAAAAAAAAACACCGATTCTTTGAATACCGATTTCATTATAATTTATATCTGGAAAATTGATTGATGAAGGAAGACTAGGTCTGTAGGTTGTTTCTGTATGGCATAAAAATAAATACACGTGATATAAATATATATACTAAACTCTCCTCCTCTTTTCCCTTGTGATGTTTCGTAATTAATTCGTAATTTTAATAGACGATCCCGCGTACGTACCTCCCCGATACTCGATACAGTCCCACGTTTATTTGTTAACGTAAGTACAAACAAGCCATATTGATCCAGGAACATAAACTCTACGCAGGTACATAATGTTGTATAGTTTGCTGTTCACATGGTTTATGTGGTACGTTGTAAACTGAGCGTCCGTCGTTATTTTAAAGCATTATGACCTTGCTTATGTTAATAACCTGAGCTTGGTGAAATTGGGTATGTTTTGGTCTTCATGAAATGGTTATTTAAGACAACATGCATATGGGTGTATTTACTTAGTATGATTATGTTTATAAGTAAACTAGTTTCTGCCAGCAGCTTCGCTAGCGAGGTAGTCGAAAATTATCGCGAGGGAACATAATTATGCCCGGGATAAAAAGTAAATATCCTAAGTGCTATTCCTGACTATAATCTATCTCTGTGCCAAATATCATCCAGATCCGTTCAGCCGTTCTGGCTTGATTGAGTAACAAACATACATCCACACACACACATCCATCCAACATTTCATATTTTTAATATTTTGTTTATATGTATGATTAGTAAGATTCTAGATACTAATGGTCTGTTTCCGAATTGAGAATTTGGAGTTACTTATTGTACAAAATGTACAGGTTGTGTATTCTTTAATGCCAAAGAAAATATATTCGCGAGCTGGCTAAGCAGAACCGGATGTATCCTCCGACTGCACAGCATGATTTTCTTCTTGTTTACGTCTTTTTAGTTCGCTTTTTAAGCAGTCGGGTTTTTTATTATTTTTAAATATATTTTTTTATTTACAACCTTTTAGTTATTTTTTTTAGAATAAGGTAGATTTAAACATATAAGTTATATATATTTTTGTAATCACCTCTTAAGACCCTTTATTTTGATACCACAAACGATGGGACAGGAAAAAAAAAAATTGGGGCACCACAATATGGCTCCAAAAATCCGCCATTTTTCTATTTCTCAATTTGAATGTAGCCAGTGACACTTGCAGGTTTAAGTCGAATCGATTGACGTAAGAAACATCAAAATCGGCCAACGCGTTTGGTCTCTAGAATGCCATCATAGGAACAAATATACATACATACACCCTCCTTCGGCTGTCGGTTAAAAAGAGGGAACGTGTGGACCAGTGTGTTTGTGTTTTTGTGTCATGCATTGAATCATAGCTCCTAAACGGATGGGCCGATTTAAATTTTGTTTGAAAGGTGACTTTAACGAGAGTGTTCTTAGCTAATTTTGATGAAAATCGGTTCAGCCGTTCATCAACTTTATTTTACTGTTTGAATCGGAGTGATTTCGCAAGAAATCTTGTCATGATTACGTGTTCAATAGATTGTCGATAGCAGCGTGTCTACTACTAGATACATTATGCGGCATGAAATAAAAATGTGTCGGGTGTTTTTAATTTTACTGTATCAATGGAATATAACTCAACCCCGCTTTCTTAACACTCGATTATCGAGCTGTTAACGTAGTCAACGAATAATCGCCGGTTATCTGCTGTGATTGGCTGTTAAAAAATCATTCAACCAATCACAGCAGATAATACGTGCTTGACAATTTGTCACATTCATTTTGCGATAATTTAGCGTTTAAAAACCCGGCCACAGTTTATCAAACGCACTAAACCCGCATTCAAAACCTGTCAGCGTCAATATTCCGTTACGATACTGACACGGTACTGACAGCTCCTGAACGTGGTTTAGTTCACTATGCTTCAGTAGTGAAATTCCATAGGTACTTAGGTAGAGTGAATTTGTGAAATGTGTTAGTACTCCAAGACCACTTTGAAATCGTATTGCAAAACCTATCCTGTAATTATTTGTGCCTATTATTAATTATAACAATCTCCGAACTGTTCATTGTAGAGCCGTACAATGAGCAGTCTCAGCTCTAATCAGAGATGAGTTCCACTGAAGTTCCAATTAACGTGGTCACATAGTTGGCCCAAAATATTTATAGAGATTTCCATCGAGTTGAAAATAAGAAGATTAGATTTATGGATAGACTATTGAATAATTTTATTTACTTGTCACATCATGTTACGTTTTTCTCTTTGAGAAACTCATTATGCGTTCACTTGACTTGCAAATCGAATTGAAGCCCCAAGACGCAAATAGAGCATAAATCCCTGTAGCATTAATGTAATCTTGCTTCGGATCTTAATTCAGAGCTGCATACAATCCTGACAGCTACTTGAAGCAAGGTCTTGTTAATGAACTTTCTTGACTTTCATAAAGGTGCTCTCACACCATGCTATAACTATAACACAAGCAACTTTTTATATCATTAAGTACTAGCTGTGCCCGCGGCTTTGCTCCCGTTAACTGCCTACCCTACCCTACTTACCTGCCTACCTGTACCTACGCTACTTACCTAGACCCACCTGCCTTACTTACCTTTCTACCTACCTAGATCGAGCGTTTGCTGCACAGAATACTATTTACTCTAGGGAGAAGAATTTCGACTTCACACAAAAAAAGTAAGGACAGATTTGCTGCGCGCCATCTGGTAGCACTCTAGAACACCACACCGAAAAGAAGACATAAAAAAAACATAAAAAATGCGATTGCAGCAATCCCGAGAGATTGGCCGTCATTTATTGAAGAGTTATATTGTATATCTCCGAAGTTCTACTTCAGATCTTCACCAAATTAGAATGGGACCAATTTGGGAACATACTATTTCAAACAAAATAAGAATTTTCAAAATCGGCCTACAATTGACGGAGATATCGGTGAAAATGAACAACAAAAAAACTTAATGTCGAACATAGAATATCCTCCTTTTTGGAAAGTCGGTTAAAATACCTATCATTAGCTGGGACTCGAACTCGCGACCTTTAAGTTTATAAGGCCACCATGTTTATCATTAGGCTTTTCAGACGGACAATAGCGGCGGCGAAATTACGAACCACATTGTACGTAAGTCATTATTGACATTAGCAGAATGATTAGAGACCTAAAATCTCATATAAAGTATTTTTTTAGTCTCGTGCATTAGGTCCAGAATTATTATTTTTACTCTAGCCACACTTGAAATAGCCCTTGAAGATATATCGTTGATTCGAATAGAAAGTTGACCCACCTGGTTCGCTGCATTCCAGCAACGGGGTGCAGCGGGTGGCTTTCAGGGACCCAAACTACCTACCAATTTTTTATCTATTCTTCCGCGGAAAATCTTAACACTGCCATTCAGAAAATGACGCGAAATGCGCAACGCCATTCATATCGTATATGGAGTTCAACAGCCCGAGTATCTGAATTACGTATGTTGCGATATTTCACTTCTGGAACACTTTAAATTCATCTAACTTTTGATAGAGTGAACCGATTGCCAAGAAACAAAAACGTGCACAAATAAACAGACAAACAGATAAACAGACCAAAATTGCTAGAAATGGGTTCTGTAGGTTCTCCTTAAAATAGCCAGGGTTTAACACCCTGGTTATTTTTTTTGGAAATATTTTTGATGTACAAAAACGACTTCTCTACAGATTTATTATATGTATTGATGATAAGTACCTGTGTTACGGTGATAAGTCACTGGGGTCATAGACAAAACGACTTTCTGTCAGTAAGAACGATTTTCGAAAGAAGACGTTTGGGATTGATCACATAACTTTACGGTAGTTCATGCCTTTATATAATCTCTCAAAGGAAACCGTTTGTCCTGGTATGGTCATTTGATGGATGGATGAACTGCACGTTGCTAAAAGAGTTATGAATATAAATGTACATGGATGGAGAGGGAGGTGACGGCCAAAGAAAATATGGATGGACTGTGTGAGGTGTGACATGAAAGAAAACGGAGTCAGTGATAGCGTGACGGGGGACAGGACGGTATGGAAGAAGAAAACGTGTAGCGCCGACCCCAAGTAATATGGGACAAGGGTAGGAAGATGAAGACGGTGATGTTTATATAATCTCATTATGTTCAACTGTAATGTTTGAATTGCATCCTTTCTTTCAGTAAAATTGAGCTAAAAAAACTTTTGATAACACTCGTATTTATGTTTACCGAATTGTTTATATATTATGTTGCTACACAAAGATGTACATAATTTTAGTCATCAATTTTTAAGCAACATAACTACGTATAATAATCACTTACAATACATGGCTTTTAGCAATCAGACGTTTTCCAAACACTTGAAAAAGTTGCAAAATATTTTTTCTTTTTAACTGTTTTTCCAAAAAGGATTCTTTGTTCGAATTTGTCTTTTTCTTTTTGTTTACCGATTTTTCCGTCAATTGTGGACCGATTTGGAAACTTCTTTTTGTTTGAAAGAGTATATTCCCAAATTGGTCCCATTTAAATTTGTTGAAGATCTGATGAAGTTCTTCGGATATATACAACAGAACTCTTCAATAAATGACAACATATTTGTCGAGATTGCTGCAATAGCATGTCTGTTTATTGTTAATACCATTGCGTATCATAACATAACGCCAGTACGCAATAAAGGTATGTGTATCTACAGTTCTCCACGGTACACTCTAATTTCACCGGTTATGTTCAGGTTTCATGATATTCGGGTAATCTATTCTGGCATTATAGGTACTTTACTATAGAACTTGCATACTATGTACCACGACTAAAAAGTGAAAAATAAAAAAACTTAAAAATATTACAACCGACTTCCAAATAAAAACACTAGAAAGTGAAAAAATAACTTCTTTATCGGAAGTCGGTGTGAAGAAACAAAGAAAATGAAACAGGAACACCGACTTCGGAAAAAATACTTATTTTCTCTACAAAAATTAATTGCGATATGGCTACACCATTATAGGGCTATCATCATCATTTCAGCCGAAAGACGTCCACTGCTGGACATAGGCCTCCCTCAGGCGTCGCCACATTGACCGATCCCGTGTGTCTCGCATCCAGCGCCTTCCCGCAACCTTAACCAGGTCTTCGGTCCACCTAGTGGGAGGCCTTCCAACGTATCGTCTTCCGGTTTGCGGTCGCCATTCCAGAACTTTTCGGCCCCATCCGCCATCCGTTCTGCGAGCAATGTGCCCTGCCCACTGCCACTTAAGTTTAGCAATTCTCCGGGCTATGTCGGTAACTTTAGTTCTTCTGCGGATATCATCATTTCTGACTTGAGCACGCAAGGAAATTCCGAGCATAGCCTTCTCCATTGCCCTTTGGGTGACTTTAAGCTTTCTGATAAGGCCCATTGTGAGCGACCATGTCTCGGTCCCATAGGTGATCACTGACAACACACACTGGTCATAGACTTTTGTCTTGAGACACTGCGGTAAATTGGACGAGAAGATACCACGCAAGTTCCCGAACGCCGCCCAGCTGAGTCGGATTCGACGGTTGACCTCTTTCTCGAAGTTGGACCTACCCAACTGGACCGTTTGTCCCAGGTAGACATAATCGTCTACAACTTCGAGTGTAGAGTCTCCGATCTTGATAGGAGTGGGTGCTACATGGGCGTTCACCATGACCTTGGTTTTGTCCATGTTCATTTTAAGACCCACTCTTTCGGAAGCTTTACTGAGGTCATCGAGCATTTTACTGAGGCTTTCCATGGTCTCAGCCATGACCACTATATCGTCGGCAAACCGAAGGTGAGTGATGTAGGCCCCTCCAGTCCAGAACCTTGAATACATCCTCCAGCTATAGGGCTAACACAAAAGTATATTTACTCTAAGCCC
This sequence comes from Orthosia gracilis, assembly GCA_947562075.1. Lineage (NCBI taxonomy): Eukaryota > Metazoa > Arthropoda > Insecta > Lepidoptera > Noctuidae > Orthosia > Orthosia gracilis. Next base: position 13,413,491 of record OX387273.1, read on the forward strand.
TTTAATTTTCTCTGTCATTGTCTTGTAGTGTTTCACTTGTGATAAAGCAATTAAGGGGTTTACCGAGCAATCGGATGGGGTAAAAACAATGAAACGAAGAAATGAAGCAGGAAATGAGGTCACTGTAAATGCTAGATTGTTTTATTGTTAAGGATTCTTAGAATAAATAAAAGCATTGATAACATGGTTGACTTTTTAGAACTTCAAATCCTTGTCTATCGACATGGTTTGATTAAAGTCTAAAATGCCAGGTTTTTGAGGTCCCTACACTAAATTGTTAAATATTAGACCAAGTTTTAAGTTAAAATCTTAAAAGTATTCGTCACTCATCAGTGTGCAGAAACGCTATGTGTCAAGATGTGACACAAATAGCACTATTGAGTAGACACTCTTTAGCTAAGTATACCTAGAAACCGGATATTAAGCCGCGATTTTAAAAACCTGGCACTATTGACCTCTATCTTTAAAACCCTCTGCTTATCTTAAAAGTCTACAGGCTTTGCCCGTACCACTTCAGCTCAAAGGCTTACTTCAGTGCAAGCAAACTAAAACTAGCTATATAGCTCCTGCAATGTTTCAAATATAGTGTTAAAAGAAAAATATTCATCATCATATTTTAGTCAAAAACGTCTGAACTGCTGGATATAGGCCTACACCCAAGCTTCGTCACATCAAGCGGGGTTGAGCTTTAAGGCGATATATACGCCCCAATGTTAACGCAGTACTGGCCGTGCGCCCGCTCGGTGCCAAAATATCAATATTGGACCTCCTTGTGAACAGTTTTGTTTGCAAAATATTATTTGATTTACATATGCTATTTCAGTTATGAAGAAATGCCAGCCATCAATTTTACTGTGTAAAAATATTTTTAAACATCCAAGTCGTTTTGGAGGAGTATCCAAAAGTTGCGAAAAATATCGTGTAACTAATTATTTTTTTAAAGCAAAACGATTTGTTATACGAAAAAAACCATGTTTAAAAAATAATGTACATAAATGTATAAAACAATAATAAATTTATATTTTTTTTCAAACCTTTAAACCTAGCCGTTACTAAGGAGTTTGCATTTGAAAGTTACCGTTTTATGGCACTAAAGCGGATGTAGGCCCTTAAGGGCCTTCCATCGCTTTAGTGCCATAAAACTTTATATTTCTTAAAGCTTACTTCTTAGTAACGTCTCGGTTAAAAAGTTTGACAATAGAAATTATTGATTCATGAACATTATTTGTGAAACATGGTTTTTCGTGTAACTAATAGTGCTTTAAAAAAATATTAACAACACGATATTATTTCTCTACTTTTGTGTACTCCTCCAAAACGACTTGGATATTTAAAAATATTTTTACACAAAAAATTTAATGGCTAGAATTTCTTTAAAAATGATATAGCATATGTAAACCAATGAATACTTTGGAAACAAAGCTGTCCAAAAGGAGGTTCAATATTTATATTCTGGCTCCGAGAGTCCGAAAGTGCGCACGTGTGGAATATACGTCTTTAAAGATAACTTTTATTTGCCTATATTTTCACCTTCAGTTAAGGATATGGTCGTTTCTACATAGGTATAGGTAGCACTTGTTCGTACCTATCTAATAAAACATTTTTATTTACAGCTGCCATATTTTTTATGAACACGAGAGATAACCCATTTAAAATACGTATAAAATATAGAGGTATATTAATATGAATTCAGTTTTATACGCTCATGTTCGAGAACTCGACGATATGAGTGGGATGGGGATGAATTCAAAACTGGTTTCGCTTGGAAATGAAACTGTATAATTAAAAATACGAAATGGAATTTGAAATTCAATGTTTTTTGAATTTGTTTTTAGGTAGTCAATTCTTGATGTAGGTAGCTGTGAGTGGATCATAACGTTTTTAATTTACCGACTTCAAGAAAAAGGAGGTTATCAATTAGATACGTATGTATGTAATATTGTTGGAATTGCACAGTATTCACATATTTTGATCTGTGTGTGCTAAATTTCAAATAAATATGTATGTATGTTTGTCCACGCATTTCTCCGAAACTAGTCTTCGGATCCTGAACTATTTTTTTGATTAAGTATCATCACGATAAACTTGCACTACTCTCTAAGATGAGATCTTAGAGAGTAGTGCAAGTTTCATAAAAATCGATTCAGCAGTTTGCAAGCTATGGACCACACCTACAACCGAACTCCTTAGCTGTTTAGCAACAAACAGCACGAATGTGTAAATTGCGTTATTATGGATAATGTGTCAACCCTTTTGGTACATACAACTTGCTTAGTTTTTAGTGAAGTCGTACCAAAACTAAAAAGAGAAAAATCAACCGACTTCAATAGCAAGCACTAAAAAGTGCATTAATAACTTTAGTTTCGGCAGTCAGTGACTCAAAACGATAAAAACAGGAGGTACCAAGACACCGGATATCGAAGGTTCTCGGTTTTTAATGTTTTCTTTTTTGGTTCTGTACTCAAATGGTAAAATCGGGACCCTATTACTAATACTCCAGTGTCCGTCTGTCTGTCACCAGGCTGTATCTCATGAACCGTGATAGCTAGACAGTTGAAATTTTCACAGATGATGTGTTTCTGTTGCCGCTATAACAACAAATAAAAACAGAATAAAATAAATATTTTAGTGCGGCTCCCATACAACAAACGTGTTTTTTGCCGTTTTGTTGCGATAATGGTACGGAACCCATCGTGCGCGAGTCCGACTCGCACTTGTTAATTATACATATTTCTGGCAGATATGCTATTACAGTTTACATACATAAATAAACTCACGCCTTTTTCCAAAGAAGGTAGGCAGAAACTACAGAACTCCACCTGCCACAACTTATACTTACTCGTTTTGCTTCATCTAAGTTAGTACATGAGCAGCAGTGGTGGACCAGTGGTAACGGCCCCGGCTTACGTGTCGTAGGTCGACACGTGGTCGTAGATTGACACCCAGGTAGGTACATTACTTAAGTTAAATTATTTCTTCACCACTGCTCTAAAAATGGTGAATGACAACATTGTGAGGAAACCGGCATGTCTTAGAACCAAATATTCGAAGACATGTGATATCCACCAACCCGCAATGGGCCTGCGTGGTGGATTAAGGCCAATTCCCTCTCAAAGAGTCCCAGCAGTGGGAACGTTAAAAAGCTGATGATGACGTTCACACATCTTATTATACACGCTAGTTATGAGTTAAATCAAAAAGGACATATTTATAAAACAAAAAAAATAGTAAAAGGTAAAGTAAACGTTTATTTGCATAGATTGTAGGTACAGTAAATAAGATGTGACAGTTAAAACATTGGTGATCCTTGTACAATCTACCATAAATTAGGCAGGCAAACATTATTTAATTAGATGCAATGATATTATGAGGTAGCAAAACACTCATTATTATTACTACCACCAATCAGCGTTGTTAAGAGTGTGGTTGTCGCGTCGTCGGTGTATTATAAGTATACGTAGAGCCACATAAAACATTGTAGCTTTGCCCCTAGGAAGGCAATGCACTTGTGAAGCTTCTAGTACCCATAGCAAATATGGGTCACTTGCCTGCGTCATTGCCTTCCAGCAACATAAAGAAAACCCATATCACAGATAATATAATACTAGCTTACATTTGCCTCATCCCATAAACAGTAACTGTGCCGACATAACTAGCGTTTAACGTCGTACAAATCGAATAAGTACTTCGAACTCGGTCAGTTCTCTCCCAAGCGATAGATGGTGTTCGCTGTGACTTGCAAGTAAAAGGTTTTACTCGGTTCGTGAATATTAAGTCTTATCCTATGAAATTGGCGTTTTTTTATGAAATAAGTTAACGTATTTTTTTTTTGCAATCAATGCATCTTTGCCAACACAGTGGTAGTGTGTTGATGCCTTTCTTGAAAAAATCAGCTGGATGGGAGGCAACAAATTCTTCAAAGGCATTTTGTACTGCCTCTCGGGTATTGGATTTTTTTTCGTCAAGAAGTTATCCAAATTCTAGCAAAAGTAGAAGCCTGTAGGCTATGGTCTGGTGAGTATGGCGGATGACGGAGAGCTTCCAACCCTACTTCTTGTAACTTGGTGACCGTCTGCTATGCAGTTTGAGGTCGCGTGGATCATTATTATTTTGATACTAACGTCGAAAGCTGCAGTTAATTCATCAGTGGATTGAATATCATCAGCTTTCACAATTGCCTTTAATTCGGCATTATCCACAGTTTTCGTCGACCACGGGATTCATTTTTCAGGTCTAAATTTTCAAAGCGGGCAAAACTATAACAGGTTGTGTTTTCGTTTGTAGTGTTCGCTCCGTAAACGTCGTTGATGTTGCGTGACGCTTGTGCCGTGCGCGGCACGCAACATCAACGGTGTGCGATACTCATATAATTACTAGATTTTTTAACGTATCCATGATGACGAAGACATTCAAATACTATGAAATGGAAAACAAACGCTAATCAATAAAAAAAAGACTAATTTTGAAAAAAGATGTTTTTAAAATAAAATTAATTTGAAAATAGAATTCTAAACTTAAAAAAAATATTTGATTTGAAATGGCCTGTAAGTACTGCAGATCGGTAATTTCATAGTAAAGTCTTCACAATCTAACAAGTCCGTCGACGTTTTTCATTTTACATGCCGCGATAACTTTGTACGTAAGAAATTGAAAATTAAATTCATAATCTTAATTAATTACTATTTTACCCATACACTATAACATCGAGTATCATTCGCAAGAATCAGGTTTAATTATTATTAAGTATTTTTATAGCTGTCAAAACGGGCCTTTTATTTTTTGACAACTTTAAAGACCTATTATTTTTCTTTAAATGCAGTGACGAATTGTTTTATAGCATTTTTTTTTGCACTTTTTTATAGTTTCATTGTACCGAAACTATAAAAAAATTGAGTAGAATGCCTCAGAAATTTGAAACCGCGTCATTTAGTGAAATGGATTTTAAATGATCCATTCAAATAACCTATGAAATGTGAATTAAGAGCCCAATATTCCATAAGTTTGTGCTTATGAGAATTGATTAAACAAGAACACACAATTTTTATGATAAATTCTACAAAATATTAATTTTATATAATATCCAATAATAAATCGAAGCATAACGCGCCATCTATTTATTTGAACCCATCTCAAAGATGGAGTAAGACACCTTTTATGCTGTAAAACTTAATGGGATATACGTTACGTGTTCAAATAGGTTTACCCAATACGCACGTATACATTTCAAGGCCTTTCATTTTCGTTATATTTCTCTGTCACTATTTGTATCGGTATCGGTCGGATACCGAAACCGGTCAAATGGTCGGTCATCCTCGGGTATCAAGAGAACATTGTGGGTTGCTCCAAATGCCGGGCGATCCGTTAATACGAAACTTCGATTTTCGCTTACGTTAAGGCGTATTTATTCCCCAATGTCTATGCTAGTATTATATTATCTATGCCAATGTTAAGGCGATACTGGTCGTTCGCCCGTTCGGTGCCAGAATACCAATATTGGACATCCTTTTGGACAGTTTGGCTTGCAAAATATTTTTTGATTTACATATCCTATTTAGGTTAAGAAGAAATTCTAACCATCAATATTTCTGTGTTTAAATATTTTAAACATCCAATTCGTTTTGGAGGAATCAAAAAGAAGCGAAAAAATATCGTGTGTAATTTTTTTAAAGCAAAGGTCATACGTAAAATTTTTTCACAAGTAATGTACATGAATCAATAATAACTACATATTTTTTTCAAGTCTTTTAACCAAGCCGTTACTAAGGAGTATGCTTTAGAAAGGAATCGTTTTACGGCACTAAAGCGGAGTAAGGAACTTAACACTAAGCGATATTTTCTATATATTTCACCCTTGTCCAGGATTTGTGGTGGCTATTCGATATTCTGAAGTGAGATTGGTTTAACGGTTTTCTGTAGGTATACAGAGTCGTCCAAGACTGAAAATATAGAAATATATAGAAAGACTTAGAAGTAATTAATCATTAATCATCCTATAAAATTCTCTACACTTTAGTTTTTCTTAAGCACATTCTATATACAAATTTTTAATGGAGAATTCAGTAGATTCTTAATTCAAATTTGAATTTAGAATTTGCAAAGCAGTTGCTAAACACCTCAGAGATTTTTATAAATAAGATCCAATGTGCAACAATAAGAATAATGTATGAATTCAGATAACAATTTTCTTTTCTTTAAACAGCGAGATTATCGAAAAGATTTGTACCTTTATGAGGGTATAAAATTTTATTAGAAGATAGTCTGTATATGCTTAATACTAGACGTTGCTAGCAAAGCCCTTGACCGCCCGTCTCGCCGCGGGCTATCCATCTCAATGATATAAAAACATGGACGCAGCTTTCTCAAAGAGCTTTCATCTTTTTTATAGCCAAGATAACAAACTTTATTCCTAATATTTTTTATAAAAGAAATAACATTTACCGAGAATTATTTTGGGATTTTTATAATGTCAAATATTTGTCGAAAATGTTTATCTAATATCATTTTGGTGGGCCACCCAATATCCATTAGTTTCTTTAATATTTTGATGTATGTTTAGGACCGTGTGTACGTTAGTATATTTGACAAGGGTTTAGATTTATATTTTAAAGTTACCTAAATGGAAAATACTCGATTCTTTTGTCAAAAAGTCGTGACTTTTATCGATGTTTTCTGAGTGACGATCATTTGTGTTTAAGTTCACTAGAAACATAGGTACATAATACCGAAAACATTTAACTTCGATCTTGGAAATAAAAATACCTTTGGTCAGCCCTCCTTATCTCACGGCATTAAGACGTTCTGTCGAGGATTGACGGGTCAGTTAGCTTCTCCTTCATAAGAAGCTTCGTCATACTGGCCCACCATGTCCAAGGAGGTCGTCCTCTACCTCTTTGCCGTCAGGTAGTCTCAGAGCTGTCCTGACGACGCCGACGTACTGATCTGTAAAATACCTTTCAATAAAAGTAAATTAACACCTAATGACACTATACTGACTTGCTAGATAATATTAACTTCAATGAAAGAACATGACATTTAAAAAAGCGGTACCATTGGCACCAAAAACCCGAAGCCGTGTCAGCGAACAGTGACATTGGAAAAAATTGAAAAGTAGATATCGACACTCAACTTTTATTGTGACTGTAGCACTACGAGGCAGTTTCTTTGATCCCATTTCTCGACCATAAGGTACGTTTCGGTGCCTTGATAAATTGCCAGCAATATATTTAAGACCTCTCCTCTAGCTATCTACCGAAGCCATCATGAAGGTCACACGTTTTCTTCAAAAGGAATTTGTTTTCTAGACTTGAAGCCTTAAAGTGCTGTTTCGTTCGCGAGAGAGCTTTAAGTGTTTTGATTCATGAGCAAAAAGGAATTTATAAAAGTATCTACAGGTAAAGGCACTACTTTTAAATTCTTTTCAAGGATCAAAACACTTAAAGCTCTCTCGAAACGAAGAAGTACTAAGCTTTGAAAGAGTTGTATTTTAATATCTTTTTGAGATGCAGGGGAAAATTGTTAGTAGATAATAATATGATTAAAGTTTAGTGTTTTTCTGGCACATAAAAAATCGGGTTTGGATTATTATATCCGTCCATTGTGTACTTAACAATATAAATAACATGTCGTCTTCCTGCCATTATCCCATGTTACTTGGGGTCGGCGCAACACGTTTTCTTCTTCCATACCGTCCTGTCCCCCGTCACGCTATCACTGACTCCCTTTTCTTTCATATCACTCCTCACACAGTCCATCCATCTTTTCTTTGGCCGTCTCCTCCCTCTCCATCCATCCACATTTATATTAATAACTCTTTTAGTAACATGCGTTTTGTCCCTTCTCTTCACATGACCATACCAGGACAAACGGTTATATACGACATCCCGGGTATAGCATATAAGATAGTGGTAGGAATTGTGGGTTTTTAGTTGGTGGAGCGCCACATAAACCTCCGTTCTCCCCAGACGGAGGGTATCCATGAGTATTTTACAACGAAAAAAGTACGTACCTACTTATCTGTAGATACAAAGACAATAAACAAGCTCTATAAGCACATAAGCAGCACAGTGCTGACGTTCAGAAAGTATGATAAGTTTCAAACTATTCATATTCTCAATGGGCTTTGCCAGCGTCCCTTTCCGCGTTGATTTCGGATATAAACTTTGCAGTTGATTTTCTCATACAAGCTTTACAATCCCGGGTGGGGAACGCAACTTCAAAGAGTTCCAAGTTCTTTAGAAATGCACTTTTATATCTTCTGGAGAATAAATACAAAATTATTCGATTTATGAAAAAACAGCAATTTCGTGCTTTCTATTTTTATGGTTATATCAAGCAACGAATATTATAAATACTGCTTAATTTTATCATGAAGTACCTATGTTTGCGCATTTACACTTGATATGTTTGGTATGTGTCGAACATAAAATCAGATCAATCAGATTTAAAATATAGGACTCAGAGGGCAAAAATTTAGATACTTTCTATCCGAGTGTCAGTACTTATATTAGTTTCCCTAAAATACGAGTAAAGCCGCGGGCAACAGCCTTGTTCTGTCTCACAGCTTCTGTAGATTGTGTAGCAACCTTATGTTAAAATCCTCCTCAATCAGAATAATTCCTTGTATATTCTGCTTCGAGAAAATTCTGAAAATTCATAAATTCAGTGGAAAATTATCCAAGCAAAATAAGATTATTGAAAGATTAAATAACCCGCATGGGCTGCGTGATAATTCCACTTTATATCGAATATCATATTAGTTTACAAGCGAGTGTGCCGTGATTTCATTTACAGGATTACTAACAGGATCAGACAGGATTAATAACTCTTGAAATAGGAATATTAATTGAGTATTTGGAGGTGCTTCGACACGCACGGCGTACTAAATTGTTTTTCTTCTACATTTTCATGTTCAATCTTTTTATGTATGTAAGAAGGATTTTGTAAGCATAAAAGCGCCTCTTTGTTAAATCATTTTGCTTTGAAAAGCTTTTTCAGGCTTGCTTTGTCTGTAATAAATCGTAGGTACAATAAGAAGTGTTTTCTTTCAATATTATCTGATAAACATTGCATTGCATTTGTAGATACACGATTTAATTTTGATAATGAGAAAAAGCAAAGGCACAATGTTATAGTAAGGTATCTATAACATTGTGGCTTTACGTTTTAGTAAGTTCTCAATATACTTAAGTCAATCTGCAGATATACTGTATATCACCTGAATAAACTTTTAGCGGCAGTAGATTAGAAACACATTAATATACCATTCAGGGCACAGATCTCCTAATCCTACCAAATTTCGTGTTAATATAAGAATAAAATTTATTATATCATTGATTACATTCAAGTGGATTGAATTCCTAGACCTCACACTAGGAATTCCTGTGTCGTGAGATCCAGGCTCCTTCGTTCCGTTAACAATTTTTATAAAAGTCACAATGTTAAATCTTAAAAATAGGTAAAGAAGAGTGTATGCATGGTGCTGTGATTTCTGTCCGTTGTGTTGGTGTTACAAGAGAGTGTCTGTATGTTAGAAGTATTTTAGTGAGTGCTTCAATGTGTGTACTGTGAGTTTTTACTAAGTAAGAGACCTTCCTAAGTAAGAAGCGAGTTTTTTACCGTCACTCTGCATTTTTTTAAATATGATAAATGTGAAGGTATGTTTAGATGTCTGTTAGTCTATCCGCTTAGACGTAGTATTGCGGACATCAGTCCGTTTAACCTAATCTAGTATATCATGCCTCCATGGGTATTCCAGTTAGGAAATAGAATAGTACTTACTTACTTTTAATGCCGTAGTAAGTATGTTCTAGTGAGCAGATCTGAGAAAAATTTTGCTTTGCTTTTATTAAAATACAAAATACTATCTCGCATGTATTTAAAATAATACGAAATATTTGTAAGTCGTGTATTTGAACGATAAAACACAATACCTACAGTATTTTATCAATTTATGTTTAAAATACAAATTAAATAGAGTCGATAATCCATCGCATCGTGCCATTCGTACTAATAGGGAATAATATACTTAAATAATACACAGCAGTTTCGTGAAAATAACCGTTTGAAATAAAAATGACAATTGACAAAAAACTTGACGTACGCGGTCGCCATTTTGCTTACGAAAGCTATCGAGCCTAAATATATTTATGTTCAAAGGTATTTTGAAGCCATACGTATTTGAAATATTAACTACAAAACCAATTAGCGTCAGGTATTTGAAATACCAATTACAAATTTCCTTTTTATGAAGTAATTAATTAAATTTATTTTTTAGATAAAAACGTTGGTCCACAATAAGAATTTCTGCCTGTATCGTGGGTGCATTTTCCAAACATTTAAACTCACATACACAAGACACCCAGATCCGGAACAACTATATGTAGGCCATACAAATATTTGTTCCGTGCGGGAATCGAACCCGCGACACACAGCGCAGCAGCCGATCGCTCAACCACTATGCCAAACATGTTGTGTCGTATTTGGTATTGAAGTACAAATACCAAATACGTATTTGTATTTCAATTACGTATTACATTCAAATACTGCCCGACCCTATCAGTGAGATAATGTTCGATTTACGTACAGGCAAAGTCGCGGGCAAAAGGTAGTTAGTAAACAAATCAGATTGCATATTAAATAGGTCAACAAGTCTCTTGATAAAGTTCCGAGTAAATAAGTTTGCATACATTTCATCTGATCTACATGTTTACGTGAATGGGAGCTGTTTCCAATGACGATCTGTTGTGTAGAATGAAATTGTTATGGAGTTACATACGGACGTAGATTGAATTTGATATCAGTAAATAAAAGATGTTTATTGATATACATGTTCAGACTGAACGATACTTGAGCTAACAGTGGAAGAACCAGCTGTAATAATTTTTATTTTTCATCAACAGCCCTTGTAAAACCTTCCTTGCCCAATATTTATTCATCCACACGACCTTGCCCGTTACCTCTCTAATCCAACAAATAGGGATCCCTGCACTGTCTCCTTGCGTTCCAGGGGTAACCACGTTACATCAAGACAAGCTCACTTTATCTCAAGGGATTTACCTGACGGTTTGTACAGAGGATTTCGCTTATGCCAGTCTGTGTTGCATTTTAGGAAATTGTTTTAAACAATTCCCCAAGTAAGACATTAAAATGCATAAATAATTAAAATAAATTCAATTTCAAAATAGCTGTACAATAATCAAATAATACCTAATATTAAATGGGCGCCTTTCAACTTAATTAATATTTAAGGCTAACAATATAGGGAAATTATTAACCGGTCGAAAAATATACTGAATGGGCGACTATTATAGGTACTAAGTAAGTAACTATTTATCCGGTTTGAGTAATATCTTTCAGGAGGTTTTTGTGAGCTGCGGTAATAATATTGATACATACTTTAATTGTATTTGCGGTTCTATTTTAGCATATTATTCTTTCAAAAATAGCAGAATAACCGACGAGGCGACATCGCTGTGCAGCGCGGGAGTTCGCGTGTATTCGTGCTTTTAACGAATTAGTCCAAAGGCGAGCGAAGTGAGCTCGGAAACTTAGGGCACCTTGACACGGAAAGGTTAGGTTCGAAGGGTATGACGGGTGCTGAAGTGAGCGAGCAAAGCGAGCGAATTTAGCTCCCGTCATCTCCTTCATGTTAGGTTACTTTAGGCCCTGCAGACAGAAAAAGAAGCCCCGCGCAGCGGGGCACGGTCGACAAACTTTTATTTTCAAGTCGCTGTTTTAAACATTTGTATTCGCCCACTTTTTGTCGCCCACTTAGTATTACAATAAGCCATATTCAGTATTTTTTACACCTTTAATTTAAATTTATTTTCGCTCGTATAAATAGTATCTATATATTTCATTTCATTTCATTTATTTATTCTCAAACAATTAACATTGTGTCGAACATTACATAATTATAATAACAAAAAAAATAGAATTATTATGATACAATTGAAAGTAAATTAAATCATTAGAAAATTGAGTCACATTCATTAATATTCACATATTGCAGTAGAAAATTATATTGTTTCAAATTTATCCCATACATGCCTGAAGATAGATTTTAGTCAAGTTTATACTGTATAAGTCACAAAAAAAATCAATTCCAAATCAATCCAATGTATGTCACAAAAAATTATAATGTCAAGTTAATACAATATATATTACAAGAAGATACAATTCCAAATTAATACGATATATGTCATAAGTAATAAACATCAAGGTAAACCAATATATGTCAAAAAAATAATAAAAATATAATGTCAAGTTAATACAATTTAAGTCACAAAAACATTGTGAGTTCAAATTAATTAAATATGTCAAAAAGAAATAATGTCAAGTTATATTAAAAAAAAAAAAAAACTGTTACTGCTATTTCTAACAGCAAGTATCTACTTATCATTAACTGACATAAATTCTGACACCGAGTACAAACATTTTTCTAACAAGAAGGCTTTTAATTTAGTTTTAAATAAGTGCAAACTATAAATTAATAACTTTAACTCAGTCGGTAACCTGTTAAATATTTCCACCGCTTGGTATCGGTAGCAATGTTTAGCTATATTGAAATTTGGTGACATTTTGTGTTTGAATTCCTTCCTTCTGGTGCTTTCTCTAATTTTACGTTCCTCTTGTGATTCATATTGATGGATATACTTAGCAAAGTGAGATAGGATTACTAATATGTATAGGCTTGGTACTGTCAATATTTTCAGTTCTTTAAAATGTTCTTTGCATGAGTCTCTTTGTGAGATCCTGACTATAGTCCTTATAGCACGTTTCTGTAAGACAAATGCCTTCTGACAGTTATAACTATAGCTATTACCCCAAAACATGACGCTATATCTTATTCTAGATTCTATCAGTGCGTGATAAACGGCCTTGAGTTGCTTTAGATCCAAAATATCTCTAAGGCTCCTAAGTGCATAGCACGCTGATGAAATGGAAGAGTCAATAGCAGCCAACTCCTGTTTCCAGTTTAAATACACGTCTATGTTTATCCCTAAAAATTTAACTTTGTCTACTAATTCAATCTTGTCTTCTTTAATTTGTACATTTATACTGTCATTGTTACGACTTGTCGTCTTAAATAAAATAATGTTAGTTTTACTTGTATTAAGAATAAGATTATTGGCTGTAAACCAATCGCAGATAATCTCTAGGCTTTTATTTACGTTTTTGGTCAATTCGTTTAAGTCATTTGCCCCAACTATAATATTAGTGTCATCTGCAAAGACAACAAGTTTTGAATCAGGCTTAACGTGGTGCATAAAGTTAAGCAAGTCATTGGTAAAAATAATAAAGAGTATCGGTCCTAAAATTGAGCCTTGAGGCACACCACGTTTTATGTCTGTAATGTTAGACGTGTGCACGACTTCATGATTATTATCATCGATGCTTTTAATTTCAACATACATCCGTCTATTTTGTAAGTAGGATCTAAAAAGCTGTAACGTCTTATCTCTGATACCGTAATATTCTAGTTTAGTTAGTAATAATTCATAGTCAATCGTGTCAAAAGCAGAACTAAGGTCAATGAAAAGCCCAGCCACTTTCGTTTTGTCATTTAATTTATTAATTATGTCATCTATAAGAATGTTTATTGCATCTGAACAACCGACGCCTTTCTGGTATCCAAATTGTCTTAAATTAATTATATTATTCAAATTCAAATGAACCATCAGCCTGCTTTTAATAATGTTTTCAAATAATTTTGATAAGGTTGGCAAAAGGGATATGGGTCGGTAATTTTTCGGATCAGTCTTAGTGCCTTTCTTGAATATTGGAACCACTTTAGCTATTTTCAATTGATCTGGAAAGAGCGACTCCTCAAAACATTTATTAATAAAATTGGAAAGAGGTAATGCTAATCTGTCTATATTCTCTTTCAAAATTGAAATAGGTAAGTCATCAAAACCGCAAGATTTTTTGTTGGCCATCTTACTTACTATCTTTATTATTTCAGATGGTGAAGTCGGATCGAAAGTCAAATTATTTTCTACTCTTTTAGTAGTTTCCAACAAAAAAGACATAGCCCTTTCCTTTTCATTGCTAGCTAAAGTCGATTTGAACACAAAACTGTCGACGAATTGTTTAGCAACCAGCTGGGGATCAGTTAAAACTTTATTGTTTACTTTAAGCGTTAAATTTCTGCATCGCCTACTTTTTGACTTATTTTTTATTTGATTTACAAGTTTCCATGTGTCTTTAGTTACATTTTTAGAACTTTTCAAATGATTTAATGTGGCGACTCTTTTGGCTTGCTGAATAACCCTTCTATAAATTCGGATATAGTTATTTTTATATTGTTTTATACTAAAATTATTTAGCATACCTGAGCATAGTACTCTCTTCATCTTGCTTGAAACTTTAACCCCTTTTGTAATCCACTTTACTGTAGTGTTTTTATATGGCTTTATTCTAACTGATTTCTTACGATAGCAATCTTGGAATACTTTACCAAGACTGCTTATAAAACTATTTATCCCCATGTTAGTCCAATTTTTATTATTAATACTGTTCTTGAAGGCAAAATTATTTTTTTCATTAAAAATTCGTTTCTTAATTACTATAGTTTGTTCAGATGTTATAGATTTATTATTGATTTTATCAAGGACTACATTGCAGAATAAACCACCATGACCATCTGCTAACCCATTGTGATCAACAAAACACTGTTCTATGTCATCATCAGCAAGATTTGTAATTATGTTATCTAAGCACGAATGTGCGTTGTTCCGAATGAAGGTAGGAGTATTTATAAGGTACCGAAAATTATAACATGTCACCATACTTAAAAATTCCGCAGATTTTTTTTATATATATATATATATATTTCAAACCTTTAAACCTAGCCGTTACTAAGGAGTATGATTTAGAAAGTTACCGTTATACGGCACTAAAGCGGATGTAGGCCCTTTAGTTTTTTTTATAGGTTTTGTGTTACAGTAATTGCAACAATTGCGATCCTCGGTTTGATTCCATAGTGGAACTAAGCTTTATAAGGAAATGCTTCAGGAATTTTCTAGCCTAAACTCCATTTAAAATAACATTAGACATGTTTCCAAATCTTTTAACAGTCCGTTCAACCGATTTTGAATTCTATCCCGTAAACAAAAGGATGACATAAAAAGCATAAATCTGTTACCAAAACCAACTGTTGCTGCACTAGAGCTACCATTAGTCGTATCACTAACGCAATAGAAGTCATAATCGGTTGAACAGGCTGTAAAATGGGTTAATTTAATCGTCTAATGTTATCGCAAATGGAGTATAGGTGCATAGAGTCTAGTTACGTTGTGCCCGGATTGGACTTACACACCCGGATTTAAATATATTTGGTGAAGTGTGAGTTTATTATAAGCTTCTGCCTACCCGTTCGTGAAACAGGCTACGTTGTGTTATTCAGTAGTAATTTGTATTCCTGTTGACATGCATATTATAATATCCAATCTGTAGTTCGGCGATTGGATGGTACGCTACACCGATTGTGAGCGTTAGCTGCAACAGGCGGCAATTAAAATGGTCGTAATAAAAATAAGCAAGCTGGCCGATGATCCACCAATATTTTTTTGTGATATGATGTTGTTCTTATTTTCAATTAATTCTAAAGGTTAGTGAAAAAGGTATATGAGTTATTGAAAGGCAGGTAGGCATAGAGCGTCCGTGCTAAGCGTGGGTTCGTGGTTTTGAACTGCAAATCACGCGTGAAATGTCAATAGATTTTTCCATAAGATATTTTTTTGTGTCATACCTAAGACTTATATGCTAAATTGCTCCAACTTTGGGTGTTATTTATCTGCTCAGTTCGATTCTAAACTTGCCGAATTGAAACCAGTTTGATCACCGTACATATTCCAGACCGGCACCATTAGCGAACCCGGTCAAAAACAACCGTGCATCGTCTCTGGCACGTATAGTTGATTAAGTCAGAAAGGTACCTATATTTTATATGGGATTCTGAATTTCAGGCAGCCTGATTCTTATTAAGAATTGGACCGGACACAAACCGTCCGGTCCGTCTTTTACTTCTGTAACCTTGAATATGGACACCTGTGGCTGTTTTTATGTAACGAATTCTCCTTTTAGAGAATCAAATTAATTTAAAAATTAGTCTGTGGGAAAACGCTGGATGCGAGCTGCCTAGACCGGTCTTTCGGCAGAAATTATTGATTTAATTAAAAACCCAAGTTATGTTTTATTTTTATCAAAAAAGATATCAGTTCTATAGGTAAACATTTGCTATTGAATCGTTTGTATCTGTTCAGAAATCGACTGTATTGACACAAACAATCGAGTCGAATCGATACTTAAACTGCTACGCTCGTGACCTTCAGTGTTCCGTCTTTGTTGCCATTAATTGCTCCAACTTTGATTTTATATAAGTAAATTAAAACTATGGAAAGGAGTATGCTGGGGATGAGGCTATCTGATAAAATAAGAACTGCAGATAAAAAGAAACACACAACAATATAGGATGTTAATGTGGCTATAGGTAAGCTCAAATAGAAATGGACAGAACATACAATCAGAGGGAAAAAAATGATCAAAAACAATTATGTACCGGTTTCAAGTCACAAAAAACTGAAACGGGGGAGGCCATTTAGAAGATGGACAGATGACATAAAGTCTGTAGTAGGCACTTCGTGGACAAGAGTCGCTAGGGATAGGGAGAAGTGGAAGCAATTTTAGAAGGCCTTTGTTAAAGCAAAACTTTCATTATAAAGTCACATAATTATCTAAACTAAATTGTATACAAAACATCAAACCAATGTACTAATTTGATTTACTTGACTTAATGTCCTATAACCCCTAGATGGGGCAGGGGCGTCCAAAGATGTCCTCCATCGCGATCGGTCTTGAGCTTTACGCTGCACCTCGCTCCATGTCATTCTGATGCCCGTCGCTTCTGCCAACACGGTGCGACGCCAGGTTTGACGGGGACGGTCACGTTTTTTTTTCCTTGGGGATTCCAGTCCAAAGCTTGCTTGGGTATGTGATCGGGACCCCTTCGGAGCGTGTAGCCAATCCACCTCCACTTGCGACGCTTGATCTGGCGGTCGATCGGGCTCTCGTGGCAATGTACTAATTTATACCAGTCTTAATATAAGGCTTACATTATGAATTCAAGACTAGGGACGTATAAGGTTTGTTTAAATCTCCCTAGTATTTTCCCAAGTGTGTTGAGGTCGGCTTCAAGTCTAACTGCAGCTGAGTACTTGCATTTCACATGGAGCGACTTCCTATCTGACCTCCAGAACCCAGCACCTGGGTAACACGACGACTCCTTGGCAAGACTAGTGTCAGATTTCAGGCTTCTGGCTAAACGAAACAACTGTCTGTCTGAAAGATCTGTAAATGACAGCCAGGACCAATGGCTTAGCGTGCTTTCCGAAGCAAGGAGAAATCTCGGTATGTTAAGATGGTCACCCATCCACAGACCGACCTCGGCAAGAGCTACTTAACCTTGAATATGGACACATGCGGCTGTTATTATTTAGCGAATTCTCCTTTTACATTATTCTTACTATCAAAAGACACAAGAGATGCTTACCTACTTTATTACTTGATGAACCATAGAGATTTTTGACCGTAGTTTTTCATTCGAATTAACCCTGTTGAACGGCAGCGGCTATTGCGTAAGTGAATACGGTAACGCAAAGGGTTTGAAAGCTACCAATCGACCAATCATACAGACAGACGGAAACCCACATCGAGTCATTCATCTCGCATGTGATTGGTGGATTTGATAGCGGTCAAACCTTTCGCCTTACCGAATTCACTTGCGCAATTCGGCTTTCGGTAAAATTTTTGAATTAAATAATTAACCTGTTTGTTCAAAAGTGCCTTTTAAAATGAATGCTATAAGGTTACACTAGTCGATCATTCTTCCATACAAACGTAGTCTAGCGATTACTCCACTGTTTGACGATGTACCTACGTTCAAAATAAAAAATGATATCAATTTGTCTCATCATTACTTAGCCCTGTATGGAAACAAAAAAGTAAAAAATTAAATATTTGAATGTTATGAGCGTTGAAAGTTCCATATTTCAACACTAATTTTAACGCATCTTTGGAAGGAAATAAATTCCATAAGAAGAAGGAAAATTGCAAAACGGCCTCAATACAGGGATATATTAGTAGTTCAACAATGCAAATTCATTTTATTTTGAAAATATACATTTGGTCCTTTTTTCATTATATCTAGACTCCCAAAGGTCTGTTTATATAATTTCGCGCGCTCGTTTTCGTCCTAAATCATCATCCATTTCGCTACAAACTTGCAAAAGTGCAAATTCATACGCGAACTAGCTTCTTACTGCTCATCACAGCATCTATCTGTTTCGCACGTGTTGTGATATGAGATAGCAGGCATTTTAACACCGCGCACAAAATAGTTCGTGCCGTCGACTAGGGGAAACTTAAACCTATTTCTATGCATCTGATAACGACAAAAATACAAATCATATGGAGAATAGGGACATTTGCCAAATCGAAACGGTTTTCCCTCTAAATAATTAATCATACAATATCAAGGCAAGTTCATACAATATCTCATGTAGTAAACTTTTACCTCTATTTCTTATATGCCCACCTCTTTATCTATAACAAAAGAACCGTTTTCCGGATTTTGATGACACTCGTGTTCTGTCACAAAGCAGCGAGGTCACGGATAATGGCGCGCAATAATAAATTACATACAATTTTGTTCTTGATTATTTCTTAACGTCAAGGTCGAATCTAGTACGAGCTCCGAATTTAAGCTCATGTTTACCTATGTTAAGTCGTTTTTAGTTGACAACCCCTCCGAGCTGGATACACAAAGTTGTTCGAGAATAGGCCTAGTTACATTTATTTAGGCATCAAATACCTTTATTTTCCTTTAATTCCCTTGTTTCTACGTCTAGTGAACACGAAACTGGATTTTATTTCAGAAATGTGAAGGTTGTTTATTTTATAAATGGAACATTCAAAGGTGATTAGGGCTTTGCTGGTAGTAAATTGATTATTGTTACAAGACGATGTTTTAACGATTCTCTAATGTTCCGTGAAGGTCTCGATAGCTTAAAATGTAGGTACATAGGTATACATACTTGTACTATCGACAAGTTTGATTCATGACCCGTCATAAGCGTATTTTACTACAGACATTCTAATATAATTAATTAAGTTGATGGTGTAATCCTGCTATCCTATCCCTCGAATGCAAACTGCGGTGCTCAGACACAATTGTTTTTCTATTGTGTCTGCAAATTAGCACTCAAGGGCCTAATATTATAAATTCGAAATTTTGGTTGGATGGATTGATATAAGGATGGATGTTTGGTTCTCAATCACGCCAGAACTGTTGAAAGGATCTGGATGAAATTTGGCACAGAGATAGATTATAGTCTGGAATAGCAAATGGGTTTTTATCCCAGTAGTATGTTCATGTGGGGTAATTGCCGACGTTTGTGGGCGAAGCCACTGGCTGAAACTGGCCGATATAATAAAACAATGACAATTAAATATTTGTCTTTAGTACACCAGGTAATAAAAAAAAAATGGTTTTGAAATAATAAACTACGTCGAATTCATCGTTTCTAATCGTGTTTAACAATAATATACGAGGCCCAAATGAAAAAGTTTTAATTGCAAACTTGTGAATAGTGACAGAATTAATATAAATTTCAGAATTTCAAATTACGAAAGTTTTGTAATAATTTTATTTCGGGCAATGAAAAGTTTGAATAAAATTTTCTATAAAAACGAAAGAATTTCTTTACGCGATCATTAAAATTACATAAAAAAATTGAAAAGATTCTTTTATGCGATTTTGCTCGGAGTCGTATCGTGAATTATATTGAAAAGTTTGTTAAGAAATATGAATAAGCGACCCTTTCGAGTTAGTGAAATTACAGTTTGATAAATAGGATTTGTTGTTGAATTGCTTTACATATTTTTAGGCACCATATTGATTGTTTGGACTATTTTCAATGTTTATGGTAATCTAAACCAGGGTCCAGTAAGTTTGTCATTTCAAATTCTGCTAGCTCTGTTTTCTCTCTGGGTTAAAACGCTACATTCACTGCCAACTGAAGTATCGACTGTAGCGCGTTGTATTTTGGTTGAATTAGAAGTGGCCATTTGTATTAAAAGTCCCTGAAAAACTATAGGTTGCTAGTTGCAGTGGAATTTGAACTGTTTCGTGTATAACATAGAGTTTTTTGTTCCAAAATTAGATAATTTTTCTAATTCTAAATTTATATAAAGTGTAAATATGATAGTTTGTAATTTAGAAATTGTACAAGCACTGGCTTCTTTTTCGGTTTATTAACAAGTGTATTTGGTTCAGACGCAATATTGTAAACTAGATATGTCTGTTCTCTCCTCACCGGACACGGCTGTTTCGGGAGGTTCCCGTTCAGGATTAGGCGAGAGGAACCGTCCTGGTGTCACCATAGTATGGATCGCCCAGAGGACACGGTTGAGCATACGGTGGAGGTGTGCCCTGCTTGGGCGGAGTACTGCCGTGTCCTCGTGCTTGCGGCCCTGGTTCAAGCCATGTTACGGAGCGAGAGGGCATGGCAAGCTGTCACCTCCTTCTGCGAAGCAGTAAAGCTCGCAAAGGAGGAGGCAGAACGCGTGAGGGAGACGCAACGGAGACGCGCTCACGCCCCTAGCCATCACAGGAGACGCCCTGGCCATCAGGAGTTACAAGCCGATGCCCGGCCACCGTTGGTGTGGGTTTGCGGACGGCGAGTAATGGGTAGCTCACCGTCCGATAAGGACCAGGCCCGAGTCGACAGCGCGTACTTAAACCTAATACATACTCGTATCCTAAGAAAGGCTTACTATAAGACGAAAACATTTTCATCTTCGCCACCTATCAGGGTGCCTTCGGAAACGTGGCGAAGTAAATTACGAAGCAAGAAGCAAGGACCATAATACCTAGGGATGAAAGAACTCTCATCTTTTTCTTATGAAGTTTTAAATCATTGTCATACAATATTAGATATGCAAAGTATGACAGTTTCTTTCTTCGCAACTTAGGTACAGTGGAAAATTGTTGCCACAAAACCAGTTAGCTTACATGCCAGACTGGGAAATGAGAATAAAGTATGCGGAGAGCAAAGTTATCTGAAATTGGCTGGTTCAGGTGGGACTAGAAAGCTTAAAAGTGCTGGAATAATGCTGAGTAGCAAACTTTATTTGTAAAATGTGCAAATCGAGTAGACAGATAGATTAAATAACTTAATGTACAACAAAGTTGTCTTCTTCTGCTTCCTTTCGAGTTGAGTCGATGAAAAACTCTTTAAACATTTTGGGTCCAGTAGGTGGCCAGTGGCCACGTTAAATTACAAATGTATAGGCACTTGGGGCACTTTAACATGTGACATATAAAGCTTACAGGGTCAACTTTTATCTAAAATAATTATTCAGAGAGACGCCCTGGGCGTCGGGAGTCGCAAGCCGATTCCCGGCAACCGTAGGGGTGGGGTTGCGGACGGTGAATAATGGGTAGCTCTCCATCCGATAAGGACCAGGCCTGAGTCGACAGCCCGTAGTGTTCCACGCGCGCCTCATAGATGTGTCAGCAAAACTGACGGGGTCCGCTAGGGCCGATGCCTGTCTGGAACGCGGGTAAATATTTAAGAGAGTTACCGCGACCCTGACACAAGCCACTGAACGAACACGGGTGGGTTTTAGTCAGTAAAAGTCTGACACGCCCTCCCTCTTCACCCAGAGCGGGTGAAGTCATTGGATGAATTCCCACTCACAAAAAGGTATGTCTGTTCTCGGCTTGTAGCTGTGAAATTCACAGCTCTTTGTTATTTGCAAACAGAGCATAAACTTGTCTCTATTAAGAAGTCTGGGGCTTGGATTATTCCCCACGGAGTAGTAAATCTGTTACTTTGAAGGTAGAGTGCTGAATTGCCGTTTATCAAACCTAGTTATATCTATGTTAAAATTTAAGCAAATTATCTTAGATAGAATATTCTATGTCAGCTCATGATTCATTTTTAAACCAACTTTCCAAAAAGGAGGAAATTCTATGTTCGGCTGTATGTTGGTATTTCTTTTTTTGTGTATGTTCATCGATTTCTTCGACAATTGTGACCGATTTAAAAAAAACTAGTTTCGTTTGAAAGATTTTGTTCCCGAATCGGTCACATTTAAATGTGGTAAAGATCTGATGAAAAACTTCAGAGATATACAACAGAACTCTTCAATAAATGACGGCAAAACTCTCGGGATTGCTGCAATCGCATGTCTGTTTATTGTTTACACCATTGCAATTCATAACATCACGCCAGTACGCTCTAAAGGGGTACGCAGATCTGTACAGTTCACCTTGGTATACTCTCATTCCATCGGTTATATTCAAGCTTCATGTTAATCGGTTAATTTATTCTGGCATCACTTGGGGCGTTGTTGGTCGGCGTGATGTTATGTTACGAAACGGTGTAAACAATAAACAGACATCCGATTGCAGCAATCCCGAGGGATTTGCTTTCATTTACTGAAGAGTTCTATTGTATGTATCCGAAGCTCTTTATAAGATCTTGATCAAATTTAAATGGGACTATATGAGAAGCAACAGCTTTCATCTAAAAAAAGAATCATCAATATCGGTTCACCTAAATAATTCAGAACTCCCTTTTTGAAGTCGGTGAAAATATGCACAATGTTGAGTGCGCGCTTGGTTTTAAATCCCACCGAAGTACGGGACTGTTATCACTAAGCCACCACAACCCTGAGATATAAATGATTGACATTTAATAACTTTCCACCTGTCTATAAGTACGAGTGTTTATTTGTCAAGCCCGTAAGCAATCGTTTCTGGTAGTATTTGTATGGCCTACATATTGTTGGGAGCGTGAGCTTGGCTGTTTGTTTCGGAATTCCATTATTAAAGCTCGATAACGTCCAGTGTACAGCTATTTACTCTAGAAGCAACTACTACAGTGAACAATTTCTTGGTTTGATACGTTTAGTTGTTGTTTACCGTATATAGTAATTTTGTTTACAAACGGTTTGAACCTAGCAGCAACAATGTATTATAAAGTCCATTTATTATTGTAGTGGCCTATACCAGGTTAATTAAAGAATATAAAAATAAAAGAAAAGAATATCAGCCGTTCTGTAAATTTTGGGCGTTGATTTTTGCTTAAACCGTTCTTTGATTGATATCTAAACCCTAGCGAAATTTGAATGGTAATTGAAAATTAATCTGGCATTTGTGTTTGTTGCAGTATTATTGCTATAAGTCTACCCAGTTTATAAACAATTACAAAATGTTTTTTTTTTGACTTTGACTATTTTCTACAATTTTTACGGGTTTGCCACACCAACTACCTAAAAAAACTTTTTTTTTAAACTCCGTGTTTATGTTTAATGCATACTGGGAGCAACTTAAATACTATAAATTATACGATCGAAATCTTTTGATTCATAAACAATATTGCGTCTTAACTATCTCATACTGATATAAGAACCTCTTTGCAGCACTGCCCCGAAGCAGCACTGGTATCAGCGAGGGTGTTAGCAGCTGAAGGAGCCCCAGCAACCCGATCCGCATCAGGAGTAGAGCGCAGGCCCTCAGCCCCTAGGCCTCCGCTGTGCAAGAGAGGGTCAGGATCCCTACTGTCAGGATCACCACCTACGTCCAGGTAAGTGGAGATGTGAATCTGATTGATAGTTTTACATGATGAGTTATCACTTTTAGTGCAGTTAGTGTTCGAGATATTCAATACGAGATTATAATTTATAACAAATGTTTTTGTAACTGAGCTTCTAACTCTATGTGATCTACATTCATATAAGGAACTCCTTCGTAAGAATCCAACACCATATACGAGTAAATACTATGTACCGGGCATTACATTATTTTACAACGACCAACGATCATAACTAAACACGTATTTCTTAAGATGTCATGGTAAGAAATACACAAAGGTTGGTAATATGCGGTTTCGTATTAACATTGATTGATTTATTTTTAAAAGTCTTTATTTACGTAATAAAACGTAAACAGGCATAGAATATAAGATGTAATTCTAATTATTTACAACTCTAAATGTAACTAGTTCTTAGGCTTACCAAAAATGTACATCACACGTAGCTATTATACACGACATTCGTAGCTTCGTAGCTCACTAACAAGACTACGCCGTATCATTCCGTAGAGAAAACCAGTTTGGTATTCATTCCCGTTGTTACAATCTCATTAAATTTTACTGAAAATAATACAAACTCCCTTAAGGCCGTAACCTGACCAAAAAACCGTGAGCATTCCTAGTGCCCTAGCGGCACACTGGTGGTGCATGAATTTACAGTAGTGAATACGTCCAGTATATATATATAAGTCGGTAGCATTTTATTGTAAAAATGTTTTTTTTATTTTTCACTTTTTATTTGTACCTAATAGGCAAGTCTTAATGCCAGAATAGATTACCTGAATTCCATGCAACTTGAAAATAACCGGTGAGATGAGAGTGTACCAAGGTGAACTGTACACATCTATGTACTCTTCTAGAGCTTACTAGCGTGATGTTATGTCATGAAATGGTACAAACAATAAACAGACATGCGATTGTAGCAATCCCGAGAGATTTGCCGTTATTTATTGAAGATTTCTGTTGTATATCTCCGACCCTTCATCAGATCTTCACCAAATTAAAATGGGACCAATTTCGCAATATACCCTATCAAACAAAAAAAGAATTTTTAAAATCGGTCCACAATTGACGGAGATAGCGGTGAAAATAAACCAAAAAAAAAACAAACATGAAGTCGAACATAGAACCTCCTCCTTTTTGGAAAGACAGTTAAAAAGTATACTATATTTTGGAAGCAATATTATGTAGAATTTTTATGTATTTTTATTGAATGATATTTATTTTTAAATTACGAGTGGATAGCTCTTAAAACTGCACAAAAACGGCGGCGTTTTGCTCAGGGAGGCGCCTTAAAGTACAACCCTGTAGCCATTATTTTTACGACACTCGTAGCTTGTAGCGACTCCACTAACGAGTGACTACGCCGTAGCGCTTCGTAGGCAAACCTACACACTTAAATTGTCTTTATAATGCTTGGGTATTTGTATTGTTCACGCACACTGGTAGTAGTAGTCACTCCCGTTTCCGCACTTAGACTCAGTCTCAGGCAGTTCTGCACTTTAAATTCACACCTTTTTCCCATGGAGTTAGCAGAACCTACAGAACGCAATCTGCTACGATCCTATATTAACGTTCATACATCTAGTCAATGATATTCTATTTAACAGATACGTTATACACTCACAAGACAACTGAAAAAAGTGTTCCGCACAGCAGCGGCAGCACACATACAAACTTTTCATTAATCGGACTTTTCACTACAAGTCGAAAGGGATGGCTTGATAAAACCAAGAAGAAAAAAAGAAACGGCTAGTGTTTGTCACTTGCGTGTGAATGTAAACAAACATTATTTTGACCATAAATGTTTTTTTTCTTTTTCTAACCTCCAAATATCAGAATACTAAAAATAAATTGAGGTGTATTGCGTACTTGCATAAAGTATGAGATCCCTTTTGTTATATTTACTTTGGTATCCTAATTGGTACACTTTCTAAATACAAACATTTTTTTAGCATTTCTTTATTTTGTTTTTGTTTCAACAAAGCGTATCGCTCTTCGCCATGTGACACATAGACTAAAGACTATACGACCCAAGTAGGACGTATTCGAGTCTTCACAATGCGCGCGCTCTTAACATATCTGTTTACTAGAATTTCATTGCATCTAGTCATAAAATGTACGTCGGTTATCAGTACTAAACACCTGGCGTTACTAATAAACATCCGCAATTAAATCTGTGTATGTATTTTTTGGGACGTCCTATCTTCATTATCTGAATTCTGAACGATATTTCGTAGATATAAAGTACAAACTTGTCTTCATAAATAAAACTTGCGTTCGCGTGTTCTGTACTTCTAGAACTTCAATTCTGAACGAAATTTCATAGACGCTATACATTTGTCTTGTGTACGTATATTTACGCACACTAACTAGAAAGGTATGTACTCCTAGTATCTCTGGTACCTATAGATTACCTGAACAAGTCGGCCGCGCGAAGTTTTAACATTGTTAGTGTTCTAGGCTAGATTGAAAAGTTTGTTCGTGAACGTTTCATACAGAATGTTCCACGAAGTAATTTTTGCACTCAGTATAGAGTTTGCTTCACGCTGGCGTAATTGTTAATGGATAATGGCGTGAAGGGGAAATGTGTTAAAGAAACTTGAAAAGTGGCAAAAAACAGAATAGTTTTTAGCCTACTATTTTTAACCATTTTCTCATCAGAGGCTCTATACAAAAGACAGATTCTATACATAGCATTGATAATAGTATATTATGCAACTAGTGAATAAAGGACGGTTTTAAAGCGAGGGCCATAGATGAATCACGAACAAGTGAAGGATTCTAACAACTGAATCACGACCGTAGGGAGTGATTCATGATGATTGAATCACGAGCATAGCGAGTGATTCAAGTGTTAGAATCCTGAACGACGTGAGTGATTCATGGCCCTCGATATAAATCCGTTTTATTCAAGAGTTGCATACTATATTTTATACCATGACTTCGAGAAAAAGAAGGATTTAAGACAAAAGCACAAGGAATAATAATAAATAAATAAATTTACAGAAAATGAGAAACCTTAGGGCTTCCCTTTTTTTGTAAATTGAAGCTGAGCCTTTGAGTTTGAGTTACCTAAACAGCACCTGTGTTTCAGGGGCCAGTGACCACCTCCGTTAAGTTACATAATTATAATTAATTAAACACCAATGCAAATAATATTAGAATTACAATCCAAATAAGTATTCACTAAACATCCTAGACCAAAATAAAATCATTATCAAAATCCTAAATATAAACAAACTCAAAATTAAATCGACGAAGGAGTTTGAAATTCGAATATTCTTTGCACAAGAAGTTTGTATCGAGTATTTTATGCGCAAGTAGGTTGTATTGCATTGAGATGGCGGTCAAATATATATTGGTGTGTTCTAAATTCAAACACCAAAACAGTGATTAAAAGTGCTTTTTATTCACTGTTTTCAGTGAATAAAATAAGCTTTTTAGAGGGGGAATGGTATAAATTAATTGATTGCATCTGGAAGCCGTGAATTGGATATCCCGACAAGTTTTGGTCCTCTGTTTAGCGAATTTTATAGACAAATTTTCAATATTGGCTTGGCTGCTAGTTATAAAAAGATTTTTTATGATTTTACGCCCAGCCGTTTGAGCTGAGCGTTGTCTCTCTATGAATTGAAACAAAAACTGCTTAATTAAAATCTTAAATTATATAATAGAAACTCACCGTCTTCCGCATTGCCGTTCGTTCCATCTAAACATGGGGACAGTACGTCTACCATACTCGTACATAAATAACCTTTTTTATATTAGTTTACCATGATTTTTGGAGTAATTCTTGATACGAAGAAGCACACTACCATCTATCCCCTAAAGGTGTACAATAAAGTGTATATAAATAAATAAATATATGTATATTAAATAAGTAAACTTTATGCAAATGAACACCAAAGACAACCTCACAGTTTTTAATTATACATTTTACAAACAGTCAACTTTGCTTACTCCGTGGAGAATTATAATCATATTCAGTAGATTCAAGTTTAAACTGACTTACAACTATTAGCAAATTACATTATACAATTAACGAGCTTGCACTAACATGTACATATAAAGATTTTGACTGAAGCGATAGTAAAGTCTTAAGACAAATATTTTATCTCCTGGATTTTCTGTTCTCCTAGTAGGGAGATCGGTATGCGTGTGGAAAAGAACCGTTTGTTAGGTGCATCGTTATCTTGGGTTAGTTTTCTTGAATACATCAAGATAAATGACGATACGTTTGCGTTGAAATAACAGAAGATATAAGAAAGATACTTAAAGAAATACTTTTACCTTCGAGGAAGCTCTAGGCTAAGCTCGCATTGCAATTTTTTGCCGCGCGGATTTTTATCCGCGTACTGAATCGTAATTAAAACGCACAGCGGATAAAATATCGCGCGATTTTTGTCTCTTTTTGCCTGTTCATAGAGCACAAAATATTCGCGCGAATTTAACCCGTGACGCGGTCCAGTGGATTCTGTGGCAAAACACGGATTTCTTTCCGTGCGATTTTTTTTACCGCAATGCGTGTAGCTCCATACAATTCCATGTGTCACAAAAAATGCGTAAAAATAGTGCGAATAAAAACCGCAGTGCGTGCTAAGCCGTGTTATATCGACCGCGTTCTAAGTGAAATGTTCAATGAAATAGTCTAGATTTGAACCCATTATTACTATCCTTATATTTACGGGATAGAACTCAAAATTGGTTGAAGGGAATGCAAAAAAGGGTTGTAAAAATTTCTAATGTTATTTCAAATGTAGAGGGGAGCGGGGAGCGCAAGCGTGATGTTGTGTTGTGTTCTTCTTAAAATATTCTTGTTACCGACATCTACAAAAAGGAGGTTATCAATTCGACACGTATATATGTAGGTATGTAATATTGTTGGTATTGCACAATATTCACATGTATTACTCTATGTAAGCTTCTAAACACGTGTGCCAAATTTCATAACTGTATATATGTTTGTCCACGCATATCTCCGAAACTAGTAATCTGATCTGATCGTGATCATTATCTTTGTATTGGATTAGGTATATCTCAACTTAGGGTACAGTATAAGTTTCATCAAAATCGGTTCAGCACTTTTCAAGATATGGAACATACAACCGAACTTCTTAGCGATAAACAGCACGAGGGTGTAAATTGATTTATTAAGGGCTTTTTTTCAATCGTTCTTTTATCTCTTTAACACTTGGAAAAACACAGCCCCGGTTTCCTCGGCACAATCACTGCACCTGTCAAAATCAAAATAGTTTATTTTTAATAAACCTTAGAGATACTTTTGAATAGTAAAACAAAAAAGAAATATGACTCTAGTTGCAAATTCGCAAGCGTCAGTAGATCTCAATGGAGAAGAATTTGCAAGAAACTCCACGGACACTCTTTTCCATCAGTATCAATGACAATTTTTTGATTACATCATTCTTGTTGAAAAAAAATACATATACCTATGTGAGAACGATGCAAAAAGACGTGCACGCAAAAGCGTCTACAGTAACAAACAATTTTAACAAAAAATTAAAAAAACTTATAATAAAAAACAAGGCTCACTGAAGGGCCCAAAACAAACAACATTCATCCATGTTTAATATTATAATGTTTATTCGGTTATTTTCGACGTTCGTCACAGATCGGGAAGAATTAAGGAGAATTAAATTGTCGCCGAGAGGCCGGGCTATGGCGCTCGGAAAAATCCGACACGATTATCTTTCCTGGCTTACTATTAGGGTTGTCAAAGAAAAATATAAATAATAAAAAATCCTATTTGTGCAAAACAGTGAACTTAACTAGGTACCTTTCAAACTTATCAAAAACTAGTTTTTCCGAGCGACTTCTCCTGTGGCGCATCCCACAAGACCCGTTTTCGTGATAAAATAAATAGCTCATGAATAATGTAGCTTTCTAAAAGTATTACTTGAAAGTTTGTGAGGATAGAGGGATGGATGGATGTTTGTTACACTTTTAAGCAAAAACTGCAGGACGATTTTTGACGAAAATTTTACAGTACTTTAGCTTATACATGAGGCTTAGTTTAGTAATCTATTCTGTGACCAAATTAACACATGGGGTATTGGTTTATAAAGATATTTATATACAGCCAGCTGTAGCATAATAAACGTAAATGTTTCTTTAAAATATGCAAATCTACAGGCTTATCCTCAGTTATGTGCCAACCCTACGGTCCCGTGTTATCTGCCGCAACGCAACGCGCTCTGCTAATGGCATTAATTTGAATGAAGGATAGTCCTCCATTTATTCATGCGTTGGCAATATTTTACAACAATTGCGCGAGTTATTGTGAAAATGGATCTATTTAAGCTAACGTGTTTTATCTGGAAATCCAGGAGTACATTCTTGGATCGGGCAGTATTAATGGGTTTCTTCCTGAAAAACTTCTAGCTGTTTCTGCCCCTATGATAAAGTAGACGATTATACTAATACTTGTCAACATGTTTCATCATCATCAACATCATTTCAGACGAAAGACGTCCACTGCTGGACATAGGCCTCCCCCAGGCGTCGCCTTGTTGACCGATCCCATGCGTCTCGCATCCAGCGCATTACTGCGACCTTAACCAGATTATCGCTCCATCTAGTGGGTAGCCTTCCAACGCCATTCCAGAACTTTTCGGACCCATCGGCCCTCCGTTCTAAGAGCAATGTCCCCTGCCCACTGCTACTTATTTTTCGCAATTCTTCGGGCTTTGTTGGTATTTTTGGTTCTCCTGCGGATATCCTCAACACGTTTAAAGATTTCATTCTGCGGAGAGATTTGATTTTGGTTTAACGACTCTTACGGAGATTTCAACTTGACATAACACCAGGTACTAGGTTTTGACGGGAGCAAGGAAGGATCGCGGGGAGAAAATCGATCAAGAAGGGGTCGGGGTTGATTGGCGGAATTGGTGTAATGACTTTTAGAGAAATACAGTGATAGTTACCGATTGCTTGAGTAAACCTACGTGCTGGGTGGGATGTCGTTTACATTATTCTCAATTATTTAATTAGATTAGTTACTTTGTAACTGTTCATGAAGAGAAATACGTTCATTTGTTTCAATCTCCTCGCTCGAAAAGACCCGTACAATATAGCCTTTCCTTAAAATTACACCGTATTGCATACAAGCTCAAAAAAAAAAAAAACTGAAATATTTTCTTTAAAGACAAATAAAACAGGTTCTCAAAGTACTAAGAGCACATAAACGGACCTCACTGCAACACATTCGCATGCCACTTCGTTCTGATATTCGTTGCATTGTACACGCCTTCTATGTGACCAACTTATGCGTTGCCTCACAGACTGAAGGATTTTGTATAAAGTAAAAAACACTAGGAGCACATGAACGGCTAGCAGCTCTCTTCAACACAGTCGCATGCCACTTCGTTCTGATATTCGGACCAGTGCACACGTACTAATTTCTATACGACCAACTAATGTATTGCCTACGCAGTACGCTTGTTTGTTTATAGCAGTCCTTTTGAACGACCTAGGGAGATTAAATGAGAGGCGATTAACTAGACTACTGTGTAACTTAGGTCCATGTTTATTTGATGTAGTTACTGAGGCTGCTTAAGAGAAATGTGTTAGGAAAGGGTCCTTTTGTAGGTTTGTAGATAAGTTAATATTGTAGGGATATGGTTAGTAACGTCTTACGATGTTATAATTAATTATTCCAAAGAGGGTTAGCCCTTTTTAGGGTGTGTTTGTTAATTAATATCGTATGGCGACGTTTGCTGTTGGAAGAAAGGTATAAGGATCAAGGTAGAGTTGCTAATACCACAAATTACGTAAGAGGCGGTGCGCCGCAGACAGAGAGTGCACTACGAACAAAGCGTCATTTTGCATGCAAAAATTCACATTATGATTTTACAGGGATTCTCAGACAATATTGAACAGAAGTCAGTCGCGGCTGTCGCAAATCAAAATTATTTATTAAATAATAATATTCTAATCTACCACTCTTTTATTTTTTTAAACAGAACAGAGGTAATTTATTTATTAAAATAATAAGAATACTTCCTAGTTTATAAAAAAATAGCGATTATTTTAATTAATTAATATTTTGAGGTATAAAGGGAACTTATAATTTACAGGGAAACCTAAACAAAAATCCTATGTCCTACGGAACACTCGGCACGCGGGTCCGACTCCTACTTGGCTGGTTTTTTTTTTTTCATTTAGCTTATTGGTTGTGTTATCAGCGATGGGACACATCACTGAGCATTGTACAGCAAATGTAAGGCAGCCTGAAATTACTTAATTAGTAGTTCTTAACTATAAAGCGCATAATATTTTTCCAAGATGACAAGTAAAAAATTCAGTAGGTATCTTAGAAAATAATAAATTATTATTTGTCCATAGACTAAATTTTCCATTGTAGGGAAAGGCTTTTTAAGAAACTTATCAGCTTTCTAGATCTCAAGTCTTCTTTCTCGAAGTTGGTGCCTTTTTCACATGTATGTTTTGGTGGGATCATTATTACACCTTTGTTACGTCTTGTTACCCTCCATTCTTAGTCGTAAGTGGCATTTGATCATTAATGTATATTTGATGCACTGTCTACCCTCTAACTCTAAGGCATGTAAGCATGACATGATGCATCTTTAGACGATTCCATGTATTTTTGTTTATAAACTTATACTACCTACTCCTTTTTAAAATTCAGAATCGATATAGTAGCAAGCAACCCCAGTGAGTTCGGCAAGTTCAGGTAACAATTGCCGAGGACGGCGGGAGTAGTCCTGTAAACTTTCTATTTAGTGCTAATATTTTCGCCTGATATGAAAATCCCATATAATTATGGTTGAAGAAGGAACAGATGGATTGTGTGTTTGAGATGAAAAATAAGGGAATGGATGAAGGAAAAGTGTAAAAGGGAACTTGTTGGGCTATAGCAGACGTATATTTATGAAACAAGACTCTGCGTGGTAATCTAACATAATTCTTATAGAAAATCAACTGTATGCTACACAGGTGTAAACTTGATTGGATCTGAAGACATGACATGACATCAGCAGTCAACAAACATTTGAATTTGACACGTGCGATTGATTGAAAATAAAGAAACAACATGAAATATTCTGTTCAGCCAGGACTTAAATGAGTTTGATAAACCGTTTGATAAACCAAACCTCATTCCAACACACCCCCTCAATCAATTGCACATGCTAAAACCCTTGTAACTACACGAACACCTTGCATATCCTAAAGTTTCAACATATTTCTTTTAGCACCCTGTATATTATAAACTTCAACATAATTTCAGAAACACCTTACTGCCTTTAAATAACATCATAAACATACACTAATTAACATTAATATAAGTTCCAACTTCAAAAATATTCAAACATAACAACAAGATTTCAACTCCCTATAATATTTCACTTGAATCATCTGAACATCAACCTAACATCAGTAACAACAAAAACTAATCATCGTATTTTATTATGCTACCGATCGAAACAACACAACATCCAATATTAAATATCTCAAACACTACCTGACTAAAAAACATTTAATTAATATTCTATAACTCCTACTCGACCTCATCTTGACCAGTATCAATTAAAACTCATCATCATATTTAATTATACTACTACTCGAAAACATCTCATCATCCAATATTAACTATCTTAAAAATATACCTAACTAACAAACAATTCTTTAATGTCCAGAACTCCTACTCGACCTCAACACACTTCCATACATAACATAACGATACAACTTAAACAAACAAAAGAAAATAACTACAGTAACAAGATAAGAAATTATCAAAATAAAGTTCCGATATAAAAAACATAAGGTTCCATTATAAAGAGAACAATGTAAAATTTAAGAAAGGTTATGTATATTTGAGTTACTTCTTGACAAATAATGATTCATTTACTATTTACCAACATCAATTATTGCCACACCCCCTTATATGAATTATAATTTGTCACCCCCTTAAGTAATTATTTAAAATTCTGCTAAAAACAGAAACATTAAATTCAACTAACACTTTCATTGACATGAATGAATATCAGGACTCCTTAAGTTTACATCACAACTCTACACAACTTCTTTATCATATAAAATTACACACCCTATAAAAACTTACATACTAGATTGAATAAAAAACCCATATATCAATCGAAAGAAACGCATTAGTTCACTTTAGCCCGCTTCAACAATAACACTATCACTAAGACACAAGTTTTCGCTGACATCGTTAAAACTTCACAGGTGGTAAACATTTTGTGAGTATACCAGCTATTTGTGATCCCGTTGGAAAATTTTTAACCGATATATTATTTGCTTCAATTGCATCTTTAAGATAATAATATTTCACATCTATGTGTTTACTCCTTTTATTCATAATTGCCTTTTTCATTAGCCATATTGCTGATTGGTTGTCCACTCTAATCTCAAGTTCAAATTTTTCATTCGTAATTTCGTTTATGGGATCTCTTATAAACAAAAGTACCTTGCAACATTTTGCTGCAGCTATATATTCAGCTTCTGTACTCGACAGCGCTACTACTGACAGTTTTCTTGAGCTCCATGCCACCGGTCCACCGTTCAACCAAATCACGAAACCTGAAGTACTACGTTTAGTGTCTGAATCCCCCGCGAAATCCGAATCACAATTATATCCTCTGAGTACTTTATCACCTTCACCAAAGTAATAAACACAAATCCCTTATCCTTCAAACCTTTCAAAAATCTTAAAATTGATTTTGCTTTATTATGATCATTTAAATTTGGAGAGTTTTGATGTCTCGAACATAAAAACAAATATCTGGTCTAGTTTTATTTGACAAATATATCCTATCATCTCTCTATACAGTTCATGAGATTTATTATCAATTTTTATTGATGGATGTTGTTCTATTAAAATAGTTGGACATTCTCTTATAGCTTCATTCATGTTAAATTTCTTCACAATTTTCTCAACATACGTTTTCTGAAAAAAAAACACTCCATTTTCTTCTTTTTTTTATATCCAAGCCGATGAAATGACACTTCTTCAAAAATTCTCAATTCGTAAGCTTTTCTTAATGTGTTTATTACATGTAGAAGATCTTCTTCTCTTTCTCCAACGACCAATCCATCATCCACGTAAATTGCAAGAATGATTCTTCTTTCTCCTTCCATCACAAATTACTTTGACCTAATTTAATTTTTTTGAAATCCATTTTAACAAAAAAATACGTAAACTTAATATTCCACATTAGTGAACCTTGTTTTAATCCATATAAACTTTTGTTCAATTTACATACTTTGCCCTCTTTATCACTATAACCTTTAGGGACTTTCAAATAATTGCACTCTTTAAATCTCCATGTAAAAAGGCGGTTTTTACATCAAACTGCTTCATTTTTAATTTCTTACTTGCGACAATTGAAAGTAAAATTCTTAATGAATTCGTGTTCACAACTGGACTGTATGTTTCATCATAATCTATCTAGTACTTTTGTTGAAAACCCCTTACAACTAATCTTGCCTTATATCTTCCATCTGATTTTACCGTAAAAATTAACTTGCTCGTTACTAATTTTGTACCTTTAGCTTCTTTCTTGTCTTCAAAAGACCACGTATTATTCTTCTAAAGATTTAAATTATTTTCTATTGTTTTTTTCCATTTATCTTTTTCTCTTAATTCTACTGCTTCTACATATGTTAACATAGATACTTCAGTATCATAATCCATTACATAATTCTTAAAACGTTCTGGTAGTCTACGCTCTCTTGCAGGTTGAATCCTTCTATTTACATTATTTTCCAAGGCTCGATCTTCATTATTCTGCACGCCTTGATTTTCAATATTCTCCACGGCTCGACTCTCATTGTCCTCAACTTCTTCAACATCAAAAAATTTCTTCATTTCCTTCATCTGTTTGTATAGTGTTTTCAAAACTAAAACGCCTTCTTTTCTTTTCCATTTAATTGAGGTGTATAGGGTATTGTCAGATCTAAGACTATTCCTTTTGAGTCACACCATGAAAGCAGGTTATTGGTCGAAAATTCCCTACCATTATCACATCTTATTTTATTCACCTTACTTCTGAAATGGTTTTCTGCCAAAAATACAAACTGTTTTATTTTATCAAAGGCTTCACTTTTGGAGGTAATCAAGTACAAAACACAGGAATGTGTAATGTCGTCTAAAAAAGTAATAAAATATTTTTTGTTGTCCCAAGTGAGCACTTCAATAGGGCCGCAAATGTCTGTATGAATAATTTCAAGAGGATATTTAGCTTTAACCCTATTATTTCCAAAAGGCTTTCTAGTAATTTTTGATTTAATGCAAATTTCACAAACTTTATCCAAATGTTCCCTCTCAATTTGAATTCCATTAACCTAGACGCGGTACTTCGTATACGTGACCTAGCCTACGCTGCCAGATATTGACGCTCTCAGAAAGTAAAGCTTCGCGAGTAAAATTGGCTGAAAAATCAGTTTCATAAAGGCCATTTTGTATCCTATTTTTTTCAAAGACCTTATACGTATTTCTTACTACTAGACTGTGTACCATAAATTTTTGTTTAGCTAAAATGAAATCTATCATCATCCACCTAGGTTAGCTATTTCCTTATAAGCGGTAGCTAATCAAAAGCGGTCCTGGCGAGAGGGTTTCCGCTGGTAGCGTGTCCTTGTCTGACTTCTTGCAAGCTCAAATAATCATTGGGTTTGGTAGAGATAGTAGAAAATTTAAAAAAAATCTTTTTTATTTTATACCAAAACAAACGATTCATAGACTTTGAAACGTATTTAAATATTTCTACAGTTCCTATAATTAATCAATTCGTTGTATTTAAAAAATAATTAATTAATACTTAGTAAGAGTAGTACTTTTAAATATTTGGGCTTGGTAATACTAAATGTAAGATGGTGGTTCGCGGAGTTTTTGGCAGGCTTTGTTCGAGTGAAATTCAGCTGTTAATATTATGTGCAAATTGATTCCTAGAGGAATAAAATTGGCGTAGTTTTGTTTCTCAACTGTCGACGCAACAGGACAATATATGAACTCATTGAAATCCTTTGAGGTATATTTAGCTGCCGGTATTTCAAAGCATCGTTTGAAGACTGCAGGATCATCTCACGCCTCTCCTTCATGAGCTTGAGAGTAGGATCAGAGAACTTTTAGTTCCTATCTATACGATGGGTCTTGAAGAACGAGACTTGAGGAGACTTGGGATTTGAGGATTATCGTGTCCTCCCCCTCTCTTCGAACTTCAGATAACCCTATAATACTCCATCATAAACTGCTCAATTCCTCTTCGAGTTTGGTGATCTTTTCGTCGGACCGGAGTGTGCGCGTGTTGTACATTGGCAGGTCCAGTCGACGGTATTTGTTGTGGTAGCCGGATCTCGTCCGGGATTCTTAGCACCCCTTGCCATACCGTAAACTCGACCGCTACCGTAGTCGAGGGTAGGCAGACTGCCGGGCACTATATTTTACTATGTTTTATTTGTGCTATTTATGGGGAGTGCTTTGCAGGCGGGTTGGCGATCGCAGTATGGTTGTTACAAATGCACAGAGAACGTTGCTGCCCATTCTCTGGTTTATCTCTTACTTGCCTCTTACGACACCCACGGGAAAACATGGGACGGTGAAATTATTTACGCCTGACATCATACGGTAAATGTTGTAGATTCCAAAGAAATATATATACTATTTTTTTTAATTACAATAAATTAGGTAGGTTTAGGTAGCGTATTAAGATAGCATAAATATGTCGGGATACTTACACTATCGTTTTTATAATCAATTTGTCCCGTGTTCTGTTTGGTCATGGTCACTTCATTAGAAAGAGACACACTACCAACGGGAGCCCTCTCACGCGGACCGGTTTTTGCGCCATAGTCCACAGTCTAGTAGTAAGAAGTATAAGGTCTTTGATTTTTTTTTAGTAACAGAACATGAACAATAAAAAACTTTTTTACAAAAATTACAACCGACTTCCAAACAATAACACTACAAAGTGAAAAATAACTTCAATTTCGGAAGTCGGTGTTCCTGTTTATGTTTCTTCATTTTTTGACACCGACTTCCGAAATTGAAGTTATTTTTCACTTTGTAATGTTTTTGTTTGGAAGTCGGTTGTAATTTTTGTAAAAAAGTTTTTTATTTTTCACTTTTAGTTGTGGTACATAATGTACCAGTGCACGCGTATAGTGCCCAAAGTGAAGCCAGAATAGATGAACCAAATAACATGAAACTTAAACAAAACCGGTGCAATGAGAGTATACCAGGGTGAACTGTTCATACCTGCGTACCCCTTTAGAGCGTACCAGTGTAATGTTATGTTATAAAATGGTGGTAAACAATAAACAGACATGCGATTGCATCTATCCCGAGTGATTTACCGTCATGTATTGGAGAGTTCTGATATATTTCTACGAAGTTCTTCATCAGATCTTGATGAAATTGATTGAAATGAGATTAAATGGGACCACATGACAAGCACCAGCTTTCAAATAAAAAAAGAATCATCAAAATTGGTTCACCCAATAAAAAGTGCCGAGGTAACAAACTTAAAAAAAAATTACAGTCGAATTGATAACCTCCTTCTTTTTGCGAAGTCGGTTAAAAACAAATTAGCTCTGAGGCACAATATTATACAAAATATTATACAAAACCCACCTTAAATACCTTGTTTCCAGAGAAGAGGACCGAACCATTCTTGTCCGTGGTTGAACTCACTGAGATCTGTTTTCTCGAAACTCCGGCAAACATAGCACATCTTCAAATAAACCAAAATTGGTGTTGATCGTACCTGTTCCTTTGGCTATTAGATTTTCTGCATTTGCACACTTTATGTCAATATTTATTTTTTCTGCAAAATTTACTATATTTTTATTACTAAACATATGGGAAGAAGCTCCTGAATCAATTACAGCTTTTATTGGAATCTCCATGTTTAACTTTTTACGTTACGGACTGTAATTTCGGCAATTACTTCGGATATGGCCTTTTTTATTGCAATATTAACATTTTTTTTATTGTCAAATAATTTTAGACTCATGACCTGTTTAATACAATGACTGCATTTTTCATTCTTACAGAACCTGACAATGTGACCCGGTTTACCACAGTTAAAGCATATTTTTTCTGTTGATTTCAAAACTTCATTATTACAAATCCATGTTCAGGCTCATCTAAATTATATATGTTTGAAGTCTCTGAATAAGTGTGTGTACATTTTTATTTTCTTTAGGTGTTATTTCCCAGATATGTTTAAACAGTTTCATGTTATGAGGCAATATTGTAATAAACTTGTGCATTAAATTTTCTTGTGATATTATATTTTGGGTGCAATTTATCTCTGCACACAAATTTTGAAAAAACTAGTGTCTTCTCAAATTAATATTTCCAGTATGATTTTAAGATGATTATCTTCTTTAATACTATGTCTAAAATCTAGATCAAGTTTATCAAATATATCTTTCGTAGTTTTCCAATTAATTACATAATGTAATAATTGTACGTCTATAGCGTTAAGTAATATGTATTTAGAATTTGCCTCATTTAATTCTTTTCCTTCGTGGCTTTTTGCTTCCAAAAATATTTTTTTAATCGGTGTCCAATATTTGTAGTTTGAATTTTTCCTAAGTTTATTTAAAGACTCCATCTCTTTATAATTGTAAAAATACTTACAAAACAGGCTTCTTTATTTGACAAACCTTTATCCGTTGTTAGGGTTATGAAATCAAAATCTCTTGGTTGTTAGGCATCTTACGTAGATTTGTTGGCGATTGAAAAAATACTTAAACAAAATTCATTTTCCTTTATTTCCTTGATGGCCCATAACCTGTAAAAGGAAACTTGTTGGGCTGTAGCAGACGTATATTTATGAAACAAGACTCTGTGTGGTAATCTAAAATAATTCTTATAGAAAATCAACTGTATGCTACACAGGTGTAAACTCGATTGGATCTGAAGACATGATATGACATCAGCAGTCAACGACTATTTGAATTTGACACGTGAAAAAGAAGAAATTAAAGAAACAACATGAAATATTCTATTCAGCCAGGACTTAAATGAGTTCAATAAACCAAACCTCATTCCAACAAAAAAAAAGGTGTTCCGTCGTCCCCAAGTGACATGATACAAGGAAAAAAGAACATTATGATGACGATGACAGTTACATGTAATGGAGGAAGTAAGATAAAAGTTTATT
Source organism: Orthosia gracilis (assembly GCA_947562075.1). NCBI lineage: Eukaryota > Metazoa > Arthropoda > Insecta > Lepidoptera > Noctuidae > Orthosia > Orthosia gracilis. Next base: position 13,453,323 of record OX387273.1, read on the forward strand.
GTCATAAGTCGGGTAAATATTCAGAGTTCAGACTACTTCAGAAGCGCTATATATAGCTATTCTTTTTACCCCGTGAATCGAATTCCAAGCTAAGCAGTCGCGTTTGTGGTAGAAGCGTCGCTTATCGTAATTTAATCTGCACCACACACGGAGGTATATGATTGGTGCAGATTGGTTTATATGGGGTTGGTTGTTAATAATGGTCTCTCAACTTGATAGTTGAGGACCATTATTGCTCAACTGGTCGGTCCGTCCTTGTCAGGTTATCGAGTGGGCCGTTAACTTAGTTACAGGCGCGGGCGCGAGCGCGAGCGCGGGTCCTACTGGTCTGTCAATTTGTGGCAACTTCGTTATGGCAGTTATGTCCTAATGGCATCGAGGGGTTTACTCTGATTTCTGAGGGATGAAACATTCAATTTGGTGAAGACGGTATGTTCTGAAGTTTGTAGCTAATCTCATTTATTTATTGCAAGCTTATAATTATTTAACCTGTCCCGGTGTCTATAATCAAATATTTTAAGGCGATATATACGGCTCAATGTTAACTATTACGGTGGCAGTACTGGCCGTGCGCCCGCTCGGTGCCAAAATATCAGTATTGAATCTCCTTTTGAACAGTTTTGTTTGCATAATATTATTTGATTTACATATGCTATTTCAGTTATGAAGAAATTCCAGCCATCAATATTTCTGTGTAAAAATATTTTTAAACATCCAAGTCGTTTTGAAGCAGTATCCAAAAGTTGCGAAAAAATATCGTGTTTTTAATTATTTTTATAAAGCTAAACTATTAGCTACACGAAAAAAGCTTGTTTCAAAAACAATTCATTTTCAACAATTCATTGTCGTGACAATTCATTTTTTTCCTAACCTCCGAGGGGTGTTATAAATTTGACTTGTGTACCTGTGTGTTTGTGTATCTGTCTGTGGCATCATAGCTCCTAAACGGATGAACTGATTTTGATTTTGTGTTTTTGTTTGAAGGATGATTTCGTTGAAAGTGTTCTTAGTTATGTTTGATGAAAATCGGTTTAGCCATTCAATAGTTATGGGCGTTTTAGAACTCTTTTAATTTAGATGTTTAGTGCCGGATTGCTGCGGCGCCGCAGTGGTGCGTTTGTCGTACTGTGCTATTTTAAACTTTACTTTTAGTTAAATAAAAGCTTGTTTAAACATGTAAAATATTTTTTTTTAAACCACCTACACATATTTATTTCATGCTACATAATTTATCTAGTAGTAGACACGCTTCGATTGACAATCAATTAAACACGTAACGAACTTGGAACACGAACACGATATCTTGCGAAACCACCCCGATTCAAACAGTAACACGCCCATAACCTTAGAACGGCTGAACCGATTTTCATCAAACATTGCTAGGAACACTGTAAATAAACCACCTTTCAAACAAAAAACCAAATCAAAATCGGTTCATCCATTTAGGAGCTATGATGCCACCAGACAGATACACAAATACACAAACTCACAGGTACACAAGTCAAACTTATAACACCCTTCTTTTTCCGTCGGGGGTTAAAGACTTTTTTTAAATATGGATGCTTGTTCTTTTTCTTCTTTGTGTCACTGGCTTTCTTAGTAATCATATCAATAGTCGCCAAACCGTCTTTCACACAGTCCATCTATCGTTTCCCCTTTAGTAAACTATTTATTATTTCCTTTTCACGTCAATATCCTGAAATATTGGATTTTAGAGAGACCAAGCTTACACGTGGACGCATAATAAAAGTAAAACTTTTTCATTAAAAGGAGGACACAGTAACAAAGGGTCACAATACAACCTAGCACAAAAGATAGCTCACATTGAAAACAATAGGAATCAGTTCTACACGAGTTCCCGATACTGTAGTTGTATAGGTATAGTGTAGTGTCGTTCGCATGTCTGTCCATGATGACACGTAGCCATACCAGTGGCTACAATTTATTCATGCGTCCTGAACAAATAAAATGACTGACCTTTGCCATTTCATCTGGAGATCCGTTCGTTCCTACTAGTAGAACATGTAAACGAGCTTCGTATGATTCCGGCAGTCTGACATTTAGTAAATTAGAACAGTACGCTTGGATAGAAACCTAAATTTGTGTGATATATGTCTACGGATAAGGGTATTATATCATTTGGGTTGTGGAGCTCAGATGATACGACAATCCTACTGGTGAACAAGTTGATGATTTGGCGATCGATTCGAAATGTAATCGAATAGCTAGTATTTTCCGTTTGTTGGTCAAATGCTAGGTTGGATACATCTGTTAGTGATAAGATTGCTATTGTTCCCACAGAATTAGCGAAATTTTAAAAGCAATCTGATACAAACTTGGTTTTTGGCAAAATGGGGTTTTATAGACCTGTCTGATGTCTAATGTTAGTGTGGTGAATATGCTGAATACGTCACATGTTCACAAAGCGCCCATACACTTGTACTATAGTAATGTAATGTAGGTACTTAATGAACGCCACTGAGCCTAAAATATTTAAAGAGTTTTTCATCGACTCAACTCGAAAGAAGTAGAAGAAGACAACTTTGTTGTACAATAAATTTTATTTAATCTACATATGTGTTCGTTTTGCACATTTTACAAATTACGTTTGCAACACAGCATTATTCTACCTCTTTCTAGTACTTTTAAGCTTTCCGATCCGATCTAATCCAGTGAATTTCAGATTACGTTGCTCTCCGAATACCATTACCTAACTGGTTAGCGGTGATTCTTATCCACTTATCTCCGCGGAGACACGGACAGTTCCATCGTTTTATCAGGCAAATCTTATTAATTCTATTCAGCTTGCTATCAATCTTTGGCTATTTATAGCTCAAGGGCTTGTAGCTTGGGACATCTATAAGTTTTAATGTGATGAAGGTATTTTGAAGATTTCTTTGCTGTTTCTTTGATGCAGTAAAAAATGTTGTAGTTTTTTGTATGTAGGTACTTTTGAAGTTAAAGGTTTAGCTCCTGTTTGTCAGTTGCTTATGCGTGTGAAAGTCGTCAACTTGGCTCGGGGTTGAATTTATATCAACAAATCGTTTCCAGTAGATAGGAATTTTTCCGCCTGCATTTATTGAAAGCTATTCCGTGAGTGGAGAATTCACTAGACAGGCATGCCCTTGAATCATGACTTATAGCTATATCAAATCAATACAAATTCATATAGATACCAGAAAGTAGGTTTACAAAATATGATCTTAAATCTATGAATATGGTGTGCCTAATTTTTAATTTTAGCTTGTACAATCATCTAAACTTATCTTTATTAAATTAAGAAAATAGACAATAACAACAAAAAATAACTCATACATTAAGATTTTTATGGCACAATTGTATATTATGACAAGTGAGCTAGGTTACTCGCTACACACGAGGCTATGGGTTGCAGCCCTAGCCGTAGGCGAGGGCCTAACTCCGAGTGTGTAATGAGCAGAGCTCACGAGTTTCATACGACGTTTTTCAATAAATTTGCGTGGATGAAAGAAACATGTATTGCTTATATCGTTTAATTATTAAAACAATCGGTGAACGTTGTAGCGTTACGTGTCGCTCAGATGGGCTGAGCCACACATAAGCCACGTTAATACAAATAAAAGCAATATAAACTAAAAAATGTGTATAAAATCAAGGTCCGGCTTCGCACGACGTGGGCAGCCAACCAGGGAACAGGTCGGGCAGGCAGGTAGCAGTGTAGGCAGCAGATCGATTAGGCAGGCAGCACAACTGTCAGGAATTCTTCGTGGGCAGCCAACCAGGGAACAGGTCGGGCAGGTAGGTAGCAGTGTAGGCAGCAGGTCGATTAGGCAGGCACACGGAGTGATATGCAGTTACAGTATAACACGCACAATATAGTTAGTTGGAGCACCTTGTATTTTAGTGCTTAGCAATTATGCGACTCTTCGGTTTCGGACCAGATTCAAGACTCCCAAGCCCTCGGCCTTTCCGTCTTTTATATCCACCGCCTGTCCTTTTTCTTCTTTATTAGAATTTAAGTTAGTGACATCTTGTTGTCATACAAAAATGCAACTTGCCAGTATTCAAAACAGCCAGTAATATTCAATCCAAAACCTCTTCGATGAATTCTGAGAGCGTGTAAATTAATTTAAGTTATAAAATACAATATTTGAGCTAACATATTGATAAAAAGAATTTAAATTATATAAATCAAAAGTAATCTTCATAGGCTAAGCTAGTGAGAAACTCTATGACAGAAAATTTAAAAGGAAAAGTATTGACAGCTTGACAACCTGACGTAGGTGTCATAACATTGAAAAATATGATAATTATTTATTTTATTTTAGATATTTTATAAGAAAACGAATCGTTTTAGACCGATTCGCAGAATAGTAATGCAAAAACCAACAAAACGTATAATAGATGCGATGCGATGTAAAATGTTTTGGCATGGAATAATATGAATACAGTGTGAGTAAGTAAGTATTATGAGACCTAAGTGTGAATTAGGTGAGAACACTTCAGCTCACTCAGTGAAATAACTAAAATATGTGGTTTAGAATAGCGAAATACCACAACGTATAATTTTTCAAAGCGATATTGGATTGATTTTGATGGCAATTTCACAGTTTGTGTTATATTGGTGCTTCTTGTGTAAATTTCGGCGACAAAGACAAATCATAGAAATTACTGGCAGCAGTAAGCACACATAGTTGTGGTTCGGGGCAAATCTTTTTCTGCCTTTGGCCCGAAATTAATGGCTTGCGTTATTTTGTCACTGATTTTCGCATTGTTATGAATAGAGTCTTCTATGTATGATTCAGCTACTGCGTCAGAACGCCATCCGCTAGTTCGCTTTAAAGTTAATGCGATACATTAACTTTAAAGCCCCTGAATTAGCCAACATCATATCCGAAGTTCTTCTAAAACTGTGTACATTGTAAAAATTAGCCTCAGATATACCTAAATACTTCGCAATTTCTCTTGGCATATTACCAAATTTGATAATACCGATTGTTTATGCAGTACATTTTCCTTTCGGAAAGTTTTGGAAAAAGCGTCATTCTTTCTTTTTGTGGAACGGAGAGAGAGCTTGAAATTTTTTCACTATTTCACAAAACGTTCCGTGGTTTATAAAAGATCGTGGAATCTTGGTTTTGACTGGGTAATTTTGACAAGAAGCATTTCTGTTTGGGTTTTACGTATTTTATTGTAATATTATTAAGCACTTGTCGTCTACACGCCACCAGTAATACCGAATATTAAGGCAACCTGTAAAGAAATCAATTAATCTATATTTAATATTATAAAGCTGAAGAGTTTGTTTGTTTGTTTGAACGCGCTAATCTCAGGAACTACTGGTTGGAATTGAAAAATTATTTTTGTGTTGGCCATTTATCGAGGCAGGTTATAGGCTATATAACATCACGCTACGACTAATAGGAGCGGAACATAAATGATAAATATTGCAAAAACGGGAAACAATAATCCTTTTTGAGAGCTTCCGTTGCGTGCGCTGCGTAAGTGGATAAAGTTACGCAACATTAATGTATGTAGGGTAGGTAGGGTAGGGTAGGGTAGATAGGTAGCCAGGTAGCCAGTTGACGGGAGCGTAGCCGTGTGGGACAGCTAGTTAGTTCTAAGAAGCTAAGCTAAGGTTTCACGATTATATAGATACGTTTAGATTAATAATATTCAACGTACTTTTGATAGTTACTGACTATCCAAAAACTTTTCAACGTCGGCTGGTGACAAAACATTAGATTTCCGATCAATATATCCGTCCAAGCGTCTCTTCAAAAATGCCATCTGGTTACAGTACGTTTTGATATCAACACCATTTTTGAGCTTAACCATGCTTCTTAACATGGAATAGATGTACCGCAGGGAGCTGGGCTTAATTGTGTATATTGGCGAGTTCAGAGTAATACGCCAAAACACATTTTCATAAAATGACTGGGTTTTTTCTTGCTTATACATTGTAGGAGACTATCGTATAAAACCGAACACCAATTTTCCACACTGTAAGTTGTGACAAAAGAAACTGCTATAGTTTGAATATCTAATATTGTATGACAATCATTTATAACTTCATAAAAAAAGTTGAGAGTTCTTTCATCCCTAGTTATAATGGTTCTTTCTTCGTAATTTACTTCGCCACGTTTCCGAAAGCACCCAAAAGGTAATATTATATGTGAGGAAGACGAAAAAGTTTATCATCTTATGGTAAGCCTTTCTTATGATATGTATTGGTTCTAAGTAGGTACTGTATATGAGGAAGTTACTTTTTTATTATTATTGATAGACTCGCGCTTGACCACTATTATTATTATTATTATATACTTTATTGTACACCACAAAAACATACAGGACAAAAATAAAAAAACAAATGTACAATGGGCGGGCTTATCGCACTAGGCAATCTCTTACAGACAACCTTTGGATGGATTGAGCAAGAGGAGATGAATTTAGGGCTGTCATTGTCTCTATCTCACCTGATGGTAAGCGATGATGTGGTCGATGATGTAGCACGCTTACCTAGAAGAAAACTATTCACTCTTGACTTAAAGACTTACTTGATGAAATAATTCCGATGTGCGAGCAAATGCATACCATGTTATCATCACGCTCTAAATACCGGACGAGGTACGCAGGCAGAGGCGCCTCTACAAAGTATGCAATAAGTGTGAATGTGAATAATCTAAATTAATATTATAAAGAAGTATAATTACTGTTTTGTTTATTATTTGCAAAAGGAATTTTGTGGACAGTCTTTCACTAATATAAGAAATTAATTAGAATCGCTGAGTTTATTCATTTTAAATCCGAAAAATCCATAGTTCCTCTGTGATAAGCCACGGCAGGGAAGCCACGGAAAAAGTTATACTGAGAAAGAGTCCATACTCCAGGCTTGTTCAAAGAATTTCCCGTTAAATCATCTTTTTCAGTCCATCATTCATCACATAAACAGTTTAAAGATAATTCGATGATGTCGGTAATTTTCGTCTTGAAACAATAAAATGCGAATAGCCATTTTGTGGTTATTGACTTACTGAAGTTTAACAAGAGAGTTTACGGATTTACATAAATAGGTTATCCGATTAATCGGAAACCCTTCGATTCTGAGAAATTCTTGCTTCCATATTGTTCTAAGGATAATAACATCTTAAGAAAGAAAATACTTAAACTTTTGCAATAAAGTTTTGCAACTGGTTTGTGAAGTGAAGTTGAAATTGATGCAAAATGATTCCGTGAAACACAGATTCTATATTAGTTAACGCATTTCCTACTTTTATTTAAAACTAGCTGTGCCAGCGGCTTCGCTCCCGTCAACTGCCTACCCTACCCTACTTACCTACCTACCTAACCAACTTACCTACCTGCACAGAATATTATTTAATCTAGGGAGAAGAATATTGATTTCATAATCACGCACCATCTAGTAGCACTCCAGAACACCATAGCGAAACGAAAACATAAAAAACTCCTATCCATAGCTGGGACTCGAAACCGGAACCTAGGGCGTAGTAGGCCACCGCGTTTATCATTAGGCTGGCTAGTGACAGGCAGTAGTGGCGGCAAATTTACGAACCAACATTAGTAGTATGATTAGATACCTAAAACCTCATAAAACTTATTATGTTTGTCTCGTGCATTAGTTCCCGAATTATTATTTTTACTCTAGCCACACCTGAAATAGCCCTTGAAGGTAAGTCGTTGATTTTTGATTCGACATATAGAGTTGACACCTATAGTTCTCGACAAATTTCTTGGCTAGCCTGAAGTTGGCTACTAATGGCTGCAGTAATAAATCTCATACAAAAACAGCACCGTTTCGTGCCATGCGAATCGGAAAGCCAACTTTAAGGCGACCCAGAATTTTGGCAATAACTACACCTGCTTACTCTAACTGACTTGATACCTACTTATAGTATGTATAGATGACAGGGTAGGTGTCATACCTACCTACCATTTTTTTTCTAGTGTCATTCTTCCACGGAGAATCTTAACATCGCCATTCAGAAAATTACGTCGAATGCACAACGCCATCTATCGAATATGGAGCTCAACTCTCCGAGTATCTGAATTGCGTGTGTTGTGATATTTTACTTCTTGAACACTTTAAATGCATCTTACTGTTGATAGAGCGAACCGATTGCGATGAAACAAAGACTAAGTAATACTTCAAGATACGCATAATTATATAATATATATAAAATGTATAAAATTATTAATTAGTAATTTATGTATAAAAGTTATCTACATTGGTTTCATACATTTTACGTGATGCGTGCACAAATAAAAAGACAAAAATTCCAAAAATGCTGGCAATGGTTTCTGTTGGTTATCCTTTAACACCCTGGCTATTTTTTTGGAAATATTTTCGATTTACAAAAACGACTTTTCTACAGATTTTAATATGTATTGATAAACGACTACTACCTACCACGACGCGGTAGCCCTAGAAAGAGATGGTGGGTGACATGATGATGGATCCCAATCTAAAGTCAGATCAGATTGCTCAAGATAGAGAAAAATGGAAGTTAGGGAGGGAATTCTTTGTGCTGCAGTATCCCAACTTCGAGTTCTTTGGCTCTAGCCAAGTGACATTTGATGTCGGCGAAGGCGTTAGTCGAAATGTTAAAATGTATTTAATAGATCACCCGATTTTTCGATATCACTTGTCTATTCCATACAATTTTGCCTTTTTAACCGACTTTCCAAAAAGAAGGAGGTTCTCAATTTGGATTTTTATATTTTTTTTATGTATCGGTTTCGGGCATAACTCCGTCATATATAAACGGATTTGCCATATTCTTTTTATTGGTTCGAAAGAAGTTTATTCCGAAAAGGTCCCATTTACATTTGGTAAAATTCTGATGAAGAACTTCGGAGATATACAACGGCAAATCTCTCGGAATAGCTGCAATCGCATTTCTGTTTATTGTTCACACTATTTCATAACATACCATCACGCCACTATGCTCTAAATGGGTACGCAGATGTGTACAGTTCACCCTGGTACAGTCTCTTTCCACCGTTTATGTTCTAGTTATATGTTATTCGGGTAATCTATTCTGGCCTACCTGTGGGCATTACAGGTGAAAAATAAAAAAAAATGGCAGTCGGTCGTATTATTTCGATATCGCCTAGCTTTCTATCATAGAAAGTCACTTTTCTAGGGCCTCTGCACCAGTAGCCAATCTACAATCGATAACGCTAGCTGAAAACGAATCAATGTATGGGAATGACACATCTGAACGTTAAGTCGCGTGGTCAGACCCTACAAATAGAAGGCGTTAACGATTGTAGAAAGAGATTCGATACGAAACGTTTGTAACTTGGCTAGGGGGACTGGTTAGCAATAATTTAAAACTATTTTAGTTTTGGAAGAGAAACTCTTCGATAATTCTCTTGATAAAATTTACTATACGAAAACGTACATTTCATCGCAAGTTTCATTCAAATTTGTAAGTAAATTGAATTAATGGGCCAATTCATTGACAGGTACCCTTGTTACGTTAGGACGTACCGTCTTTGATAACGATAAGGCAAATGTATAACCCTCTCTCGAAATTAGTGTAAATTTGTATAAGCCGAAAAAGGCACGTAACGTTATATTTTAAAGGTAGGAAAACTAAGCCGTATCACATAAGTAATTTAAGCCAAAGGATCCATGTGTATACTGTAGACGTGAATACCAAAAATGTAAAGAAACGTGATAATTTCGGACGTGTAGTTTTCGTAAGAAAAATATTCGGCATATTTTTTTCTACAAAGCTCTTAAAGAGAAAATCGATTTACTCGTATTGTATATTAATATGAAATCGTTTTGCAAAGCTAACAGAATATATTCTATACACAAGCAAACAAAATACCTAATAGATTCTTTTTATCCCGTTAAATTTATTTTTCCTATTCCATGTTAGGATTCAGAATAAGAAAAACGCTCAGCTTTTTTTTTCGTTCAGCTTTTATGAGTAAAGCTCTGATTTTTCACAATCAGATTTGGGTCTCTACTGAAATTTTGAGTATAGCGGCAGAGGTAGACCAAAAAACCGGCCCAAAGTATGTCGGACTTTTAGGTTTCCGTATCTTGACCGCAAAATTAAGTTGGTTGTAATAGGAATACTAAGGGAATTTCAAAGAAAACAATATCAATATATTGGAATTTGTAAGTAAAATATACGTATTAATAAACATTATCACCAAATTGCAAGCTAATAGGAAGTTAAAAAAATCTACGGATATATTCTTTTATTATTGATATTCGCGCAGTAATAGGTTTCCGTAGTTGTATAATAATGCGGACTAAGAAGAAGGTTTTTTGTTGTTACATGAACATAAAAACGATTTCAGCGGCTCACAACGTCTAAAAACGGGCCTACATAAATGAAGAAGAAGTTATAAAATCAGCGTGGATCCAAGTCTTATTTTTTCGAATTAAGAAATCGGGTATTTGTCGATATCGATAATGTAATTAAAAATGCAATGTATTATACTGCACTGATGTGACCTTAGTTGAGTAGTAGTAAATATCGACCAATGACACGAATGTCAACCTTACGGCAAACGCAATTAAGTTTATAATTGCGACCACTGAGATTACCGCCATCTATGGTCGGGTAGCGGAATTTGTTTGACAATCGAATCTAGCTTGACTTTACATTACGAAACGTCGAAAATACTTGTGCACTAACACAAAATAGACAACCCCGTGCGCATGCGCCGTAAGGACCGGTACTGTCAACGACTTCGCCCACTCCAATGCGTTATTCGAGCTTAAACATTATGAATTTAGAAATCATTTTTATTAAGGCTGTTATGATTTTATTTTTGTATATTTTTACATGGTTCATAAGCATATATTTACTATATGTTTTAAACAGCTAACAACATATTGAAGTTATTTTTCAATGGCATTTGTACTAATTTTTTTTCTGTAGCAAGTACATTTTATAAGTTGGTCGACTATTACTCGTAAAGCCTACAAAGGAAAACTATCACAGCTAATAATTTTCCTTTTAATTTCGTTATATATACTCTTACCGTGATATATACAAAAAATCTTATGAGACTGTAGAATCGCTAAGGGTTTGGGGTAGAAAATATTATTAGGAGCATACACCACAACACGTTGCATATACTTTTAATCTGACTAAATGTGTGTATCCGTAACGAGGGGTCTCATTTCGAACAACTTATCAGTTAAATTATTAAAGTATAACGAAATTGTAATTGTAAATAGTTTAAGTATCGATGTCTTGCTAGATAATAATTTTCTTTCATGTTTACATGCCCTTCATATTAGAATTGATGATGAAATAAAATATATGTGAGATTTCAAGATCTTTTTTATTTCTAAGACCAAATGGTTTTAGAGAGATATTATCCTGATCAATAATCCTATCGATTAGACGAATCAAATAGGGAGTGCTTATTTTTTTTAATTTTTAGCTAGTTTGATTTCGGGCTTATGTAAGCTTGTCGAGAAATCTGGGAACGCAGTTCTGTGTCTTTTTAAAAATATAGGAAACTTTCAATTAAGTAAATAATCTTTCTTAAGGATTTAAAGTGGTTTCCCTTCAGGGCCCATTGATTTTTTTTCACCCTGTATACGTAGACTAAGATTTCTGATTGGAAATGATGGGTTACAAAATCGAGATAGTAATTGACTATAGGTAATCTCATATTGTTCGTCTACAAAACTGTTACTCTTAGTTCTATAAGTTGTGATTAATCACCAAATTAATTCATTTTTAAAATAGCTATAAGCTGAAGTTATGGTTTCTCTTCTCCTTTTCTGTAATGTTCTTTTTTGGTTCAAACAGTTGAATCGTTTCTACGCGATTCGTGAACTTCATTGACTCGGCGCTTTGCTGGTGGTCGCTACTGTTGATTCTGGCTTTTAGGTGTTGAAGTGGTAGAAAATAGAGTGGCAAACTATCACGAAGTTAACAAACTTCTAACTTTAATTTCAGTACTACTACATAGTTACATCTACAACTACCTTTTCACTTCTGAAGTACCACGAAACGTCGGAACTCGTAGCAGTAAACGTATGATTTAAAGAGGTTTCAACTTGAAACTGAAGCACGGTCATTAGTAAACTTGTTGAAGTGAACGCTAGACGCGCTTCCCGTAGCTGTTAGAACAATATTGTGGGTTCTGTGTTGATATGTTGTTGTTTATATTGCAAACAAATAGTCCACATGTGTGAGGACATGTGGGGATGTTTATCTTGACAATGAACATGACGTAACCAACGAATTAAAGTTAGTGGGCACTGCTTATTAGAGCGCTTGAGAACGAACTTTTCTTGGGAATAAGGCCAACATATCGGTGTCATTTATTGAAGATATAAAGTAAGATTAAGAAATAATAAGTGCAAGAATACTACGGTTAAAAGTGTTTTAATTTTCTTTTTTTCTTGCAGCAGTATTCAGTAATCCCTTGGAGTAGCTGGTGTCTGTAGGGTGCGGACATAGTTCTACGGTTGATATATCCGTAAAACGATTTTCTGTTAGACTTAGCCAGCTTTTTAAAAATGCGATACCGAGGGCTTTTTCAGTGGCCTTAAAAAATGTTTTAGTTTTCTCTAGACATTTTTGTATTTATGTGTATGTTTGCATTTTCTTAAAACCGAATATCGTCTGATGTAGAAGTGGTTATGTTACCTGCCAAACTAAAACTGACCCGAAATACCCAACTCAAATAAGCTTCAAATAGCCTTCGATAAATTGATTAGTATAGTTTATTAGTATCGGGTAATAATTGGGTTATGAAGTATCTGAGGAAAGGGTTCGATCTTAACCTCATAGGTGAGCCCAATTATATCAATAAGGTAACTTCGGGACTCATTTGTGAGGTAAAATTATCGGGCAGAGCATTTTACGGGTCATGAATTCTATTATTTGTGTTATTGGGTTATTCACTCGATAGATAGATAGGCTTGACAGAAAAACTAATATTTATTGTAAACCACTATAAATTATAAGGAGTGGAGGGGAGTCTTCAAGTCAAGAGTGAATAGGTTTCTTCTAGGCAAGCGTGCTTCATCGTCGACCACATCATCGCTTACCATCAGGTGAGATAGCGGTCAAGCGCAAGCCTAACATCAATAAAAACAATATATATATATATATATATATATATATATATATGTATATAATTAGAAGCTTAACCCCTATGCCAAGTCATGTCCTCCAACTCGACTCCATCGCGAATCATCAAATTGACTGTTATAGTCAATCGAGGGTTTCTGTTAACTTGGCGACTGAGTCTATTGAAGGTCCTTTAAATAAAAATAACTGAAAAAGGGCTTGAGAGTAATTTTTCAAAAGCACTCCGGAGTCAGGATTTGCGTTCTATTTGTGTTCTTAAACATAACTAGCGAAATAAGGGGACGTCAAAAGCAAGAAGGAATACAGCGTGAACTGAATTCTATTACAACCGCCATTTGGCAAGCCGTCAGCGTTTGTTCTTTTTGATCATAAAGATAAATATAATCAACGGTTTTTTATCGGCGTTAGAACAGTGGGGCTTCTCACGTGATGAACTCATTAAAGATTCGGTTTACACAGAAAAGACCACACTTTTGTGGCAGCCCGCAGCCTTGGTGTAAGGCTTGAAACTTGAAGTAATTAGTGCTGGCGATAATACTGTGTTTGTTTTGTTTACCGATTTGGTACACCTACGTTTTATCAACGTAGGTGTCGTGATGTGTACATTGCACTTTATCCAGTACGATATCATTTGAAATTGGCTTTTCTATTTCATGTGTCAATAGAAAGAAAAGAGATAAGAAGATAGAAATTGTGAGTGGATTATCCGCCGCTTGACTCCTCTCTGCCGGGGTCAGTTCTCCCTACCAACTATACCCCTCAACCTAAGTAAGAGTAGGTAAACAAGCATCTTTTGGACTACCTCGTATATGACATAGCAGACCTCATCCATCGCTTGCCCTAAGGCTCGATTGAAGTCAGAAAAAGATGGCTTAAAATAAATAACTTATTTATAAATAAAAAATAATTAAAAACAAGCTATTTCCGTATTATAAGCAAACTCTTTCATTTGATATCCATCATAGGGTTGCGTTATACCACAATAGATCCCAATGGGTCGAAGTGTCCAAGTTTATTCTCGGCCCCTCCACAAGATAAGATAGGGGTGCGTTAAAAATAATTAGTCCGCCATATTTCAGAGTCCACCATATTGGAATTAGAATGATATCAAAAGATGAAATAGCACGGTTAGCTAAATAAGCAACCGTTGACATTCAAACCAAACAAGTATGCACGGCTCATTCGGTTGGGGATAACTATATTAAAATTCAGTTGCAAGATTTGACCCGTACGAGTACATACGACTGAAATTGACAAGGCAACTGAAATTAAAACTTGCAAAAATACAAACGAACCGCCCATATCATGTTAGTTTCCAATTCAATTCCTTATCCACTCGTTGACGTTTACTTATTTTAACGACAATTCTATTCAACGTTTTTATTATACGACTAGCTGTCCCACGCGGCTTCGCTCCCGTCAACTGGCTACCTACCTACCATTTACCCTACCTACTCTACCGTACCTACACTACATACATGATTGTTGCGTAACTTTAACCGCTTACGCAGCGCACGCACCGGAAGATCTCAGAAAGGAATTATTTTGCCCGTTTTTGAAACATTTTTCATTTATGCTCCGCTCCTATGATGTTATATAGCCTATAACCTTCCTCGATAAATGGACTATCTAACACAAAAAGATGTTTTTAATTCCAACCAGTAGTTCCTGAGATTAGCGCGTTCAAACAAACAAACAAACAAACTCTTCAGCTTTATAATATTAGTATAGATAACTCCGACGAAGATTATTAAGTAGGTTACAGAAGTTGTGTATCAAAAGTAAATTGTTTATTATTTTCAATAAAAGCTAAAAGTAATAAACTCTTCATTTCTCGATAAAGCCTCCTACGAAGCCTGATCATTGAACTAAGCGAGCGGAAAATTGAATTTATCATATTTATGTTACGCTTCAACAGTGTGTTTAACTTCAAACCAGTCTCGCTTTTACCATGTACAGGCACCGAGATACGTGCTCTGAATTTATTCCTGACCTAAAACTTTGTGGACCCTTTCGAATGTTGCCAGACGTGTTTGTATACGTACTCGGATTTATTAAAATATCGACACATCGAGATTCAGAAAAATAATCTATACATATAAATAAAATTGGAGTGTCTGTTTGTAATATTGAAAAAACCGTTATTTACTAGGTACATGTATATGAATATATATACGGTACATACACCAAAATAACATTTTTTACAATTTCTGTCTGCCTGTCTGTCTCTCTGTTTGTTCCGGCTAATCTCTGAAATGGCTGGACCGATTTGGACGGGACTTTTATTGGCAGGTAGCTGATGTAATAAGGAGTAACTTAGGCTACGTTTATTTTAGAAAAATTCTTTTATTTTAGAAATTTGTTAAGCGGAACGAAGTTCGCCGGGTCAGATAGTCTATAGGTACTAATGTTATAAAGCTGAAGAGTTTGTTTGTTTGAACGCGCTAATCTCAGGAACTACTGGTTGGAATTGAAAAATTATTTTTGTGTTGGATAGTCCATTTATCGAGAAAGTTTAGATATGAGATAGGCTATATAAAATCACGCTACGGCCAATAGGAGCGGAGCATAAATGAAAAAGTTTGCAAAAACGGGAAAAAATATTCCTTTTTGAGAGATTCCGTTGCGTGCGCTGCGTAATCGGTTAAAGTTACGCAACATTCATATATGTCGGGTAGGTAGGGTAGGGTAGGTAGGTAGCCAGTTGTCGGGAGCGAAGCCGCGTGGACAGCTAGTGTTCAATAACTAGCAATTTACTATTCTTTAACTAAGTATTAGAAAAATTCGATTTGATGGTCGTTAGAGAAACGATGTCTCGCTTTTTTTCATTCGAGATTTTTATTAAACCCAATGGAAAATGGGGGTATTATAATTTTGACGGTTTACCTGTATATCGGTCTGGGGCATCATAGCTCCGTAACAGATGAATCTAAATTGATTTAGTTTTTTGTTTGAAAGGAGACTTCGTCAGGAGTGTTCTTATGTTTGATGAAAATCGTTACAGCCGTTTAAAAGTAATGCGCATTTTTACATGTTTTGGGTTTTTTTTCGCTAGATAATTGTTGTCGTAATCTCGTGTTCTATAGATTTTCGATAGAAGAGTGCTCCTAGTACTAGGTATATAGTTTAAAAACCATGTAATAAAAATTAAATTGAAAAGTAAAATTCCCACGGTCCCCGATGCAAATACGATGCTTGGATATACACATTACTACACTCATGTTAAACTTATAGATAGATGGTATATTTGTTACTTTTTAGAGGTTTTTGTGCCAGGGGATTTAATTTTTTTTTAACGAACAAAGTTTCAAAGCGTTAATTCAATTGTACGTACTTAAAATAAAAAAAGTCTTTTATACAAAAAATACTACCGACTTCCAAATAAAAACACTACAAAGTGAAAAATAACTTTCTTTTTGGAAGTCGGTGTCTTTTTTTTACTTTTTTTTCTCGAAATTTCTTTTTTTCGTTATGGATACCGACTTCCAAAAATGCGGTTGCAGCAATCCCGAGAGATTTACCGTCATTTATTATTTATGAAAAGTTCTATTGTATATTTCCGAAGTTCTTCATCAGATCTTCACCAAAGTAAAATGGGATCAATTTTTGAACATACTCTTTAAAACAAAAACAGGATTTCAATAATCGGTCCACAATTGACGGAAATATCGGTGAATATAAACAAAAAAAAATTAAAAACATAAAGTCGAACATAGAATCTCCTCCTTTTTGGAAAGTCGGCTAAAAACTAGTGAATGCGGCAATTCACTCCATGCGAACCACGATGCGAATTAATGTTTGCATCATGGATCGCATCGTTCTATTTCAAGTACGTACAATTGAACTAACGTTTTGGAGCTTTTGTTTCTTTAAATTAAAAATAAATCGCATCGTTGCCATTCCGGCCGAACGCTTTACATAATATAATTGGCAGTTGGGCTTTCGTGGTTTTAAAGCCTTTTTAAGCCCAGGTGGCACGTGCTAGATGGTATTTTTGTGACGAAAATTATGAACTTGAAGAATTCGTTATCTTAATCTTAAGGGCCTACATACGCCTTAGTGCCATAAAACGGTAACTGTCTAAAGCATACTCCTTAATAACGGCTAGGTTATGAGATTTAAATAATTATACATTTACTATTGTTTCATGTACATTATTTTTTAAACATGGTTTTTTCGTATACAAATATTTTTGCTTTAAAAAATAATTTGCAATACGATATTTTTCGCATCTTTTGGATACTCCTCCAAAACGACTTGGATGTTTAAAAATAATTTAACACACAAAAAATTGATGGCTGGATTTTTAATTACTGACATAGCATATTATGTAAATCAAATAATATTTTGCAAACTAAACTGTTCAAAAGGAGGTTTAATATTGATATTTTGGCATCGAGCGGGCGCACGGCCAGTACTGCGTTTACATTGGGGCGTATATATCGCCTTAACTAATACATACATATCTTATTGGCCATCTCTGGAAGTCCTGATACGAAATTTGACAATAACATTCGGCGATAATAACCCATAAGATTGTTGTCATTGGTTAGGTTCTTTTAAACCCTATTTAGCGGGATCACGGGCAGCCACACGGTTATAGCGGTTTCATGCAAGCAAAGCGACACAGTTGACGACACGGTTGGCGTAGTGGTTGAGCGATCGGCTGATGCGCTGCGTGTCGCGGCTTCGATTCCCGCACGGCACAAATATTTGCATGGCCTATAAATGTTTCTTCCGGATCTGGGTGTCTTGTGTATGTGATTTTAAATGTTTGTAAATGCACCCAAGATACAGAAGAAATTCCAAGAATGCATATAAAAAAAAACCGCTGTATTAGGAATTGTATTTCTATCAGTTTTGAATTACTAACGGCAGCCTGAAAAAAGAATTGCGTAAATATAGATACCATATTTTGTTACCAATCCGTTCTAAAATTTTTGGGTACAAATAAAAACTCCAATTTCTTTTACACATTAACTAACTAATTGATATATAGTGATTCTAGCGTAACTATAAAATTTTATGTAGTTTTCCGAAAAGGTAGGTGTATATATAGTGTAGGCGCATGTAAAAATGTTTCATTAAAAAATATTTTTATAAAACAAGCTTTTTTCTTCTCAGCAAATCCTTTCATTTGATACCCATGTCATGGCAGTGCACAAAAAATAACTAGTCCGCCGTCTTGGGCCGTCCACCATAATTATTGGATTTAGAATGACTTCTAGCCAACCATGCATTATCATCCAAACTAAACGTATATGCAAAATTTCGTCTTAATCGGTGGAGGATAACTGCTTTAAAATTCAGTTGCAAGATTTGACACGAACATACATGCGTTGCATGTTAAATAAAAGCTTGTAAATAAAAAGGACCAGACACTGAATGTGGTATAATGAACATCATACCTCTCAGCGTCAACTAGCGCAGTTGGTTAAAAAACAAAGAATGAAAACCTCATAACTTTGAATAAGCACCTGAACAACCTTCTGAAGGGCAAATTTTATTTGTAACGTTATAAAACTGTGTACCTTCGTAATGTTCGTTCTTTACGAGATTGTTTCTGGTTTATGACGTCATCTTCTATAGATGTACATAATCATTTTGTTTAGCTTTAAGTCTTATATCGGGGTGATAAAGTGGCTTTTTCAGCGTCGTAAAAGTTAGGTTTGCCTAGACTGGCCGTCTTTATGTTGGCTCGTAACTGAGATAATAATGAAGATTTTTATTGGTTTTTTCAGTACCTACTATAGTTTGATTAGGAGCAATATTTTTGTAATGAATATGCTTAGCCTTTTTCCAACCATTGTTTATGATGCAGCTGATTATCAGTATTTTACACGGATCGACTGCCTATCTGACCTTACAACTCAGTAACTGGATATCAGAAATGAGGATATCCGCAAGAGAACCAAGGTTACCGACATAGCCCGAAGAATAGCCAAACTTAAGTGGCAGTTTTGTGACATTGCTCGCAGAACCGATGGCCGATATGGCCGAAAAGTTCTGGAGTGGCGACCGCGAAACGGAAGACGTTGCGTTGGAAGACCAACTCACTAGGTGGACCGATGAACTGGTGAAGGTTGCGGAGATCCGCTGGATGCGAGACGCATGGGATCGGCCAATCTGGCGAGACTTGGGGGCGGCCTATGTCCAGCAGTGGACGTCTTTTGGCTGAAATGATGATGATGAACTGGGTAATACGGATGGTGAGATTGGTGTTAGATTATTCTGGCTTCTGATTTCGTAACAGCTGTCAAAATCAACTAATGAGAACCGGGAACAATGGCTTAACTTGCTTAACGAGGCACGAAGGAGTCTTGGTTTGTAAATAATGGTCATCACCCATCCACGGACCGAACTCGGCAAGCGTTGCTTAACCTTGAACATCAAAACGTGTGGCTGTTATTAAAAAATAACAACCACGAGTTCTTAGTAGAAGCAATATTTTTGTAAGGCTAGTAATAATGGATTCCTCTTGTGATCCCCAATATCCTTATCCCTAAAGTGGGGTTTTTCTACCTCAAATGTATTGCCCGAAACGTCGTCGTAATTTTCCTCGATAAATAATAATGGCCTCGGGTCGTCCCGTATAAGTCCTAAATCAACAAAGTTTAGGTGGACTGTTAGCCTATTAAATTGGAAGAAAGTAGATCTAAGATCTCTACCAGACCATCGAGTATAATAAAAAAAAAAAAATCGATTTGATTTGAATTTTGCTGTCAGAAATTTGAGGTTGAGTATTTTGCTATATGCATATGAGACACTAGCTTCTGCCAGCGGCTTCGCCTGCGTGATGGTCGAAGATTATTCCGAGGGAACGTATTCCCGGGATAAAAAGATATACAGATATACATATCCTATGTGCTATTCCAGACTATAATCTATCACTGTGCCAAATTTCATCCAGATCCGTTCAGTCGTTTTGGCGTGATTGAGTAACAAACATACATCCATCCTCACAAACTTTCGCATTTATAATATTAGTAGGAAGGATTATAATAATTATTATATTTTTCCATTACACAAAAGCTATTCTGATTTTATCATTATTAATAGAAAGAGAGAACGAGATAGAAATGTGTGATTGAAATTTTCGTTGCTCGTAATATATTATATACCTAAGATTTTTATTTAGGTATTTATAAGCTTCATACTAAGAACTGAATGATATGACAGTTGTCAGGATGGTGTACAAAAAAAACATGTTGCGACGATGCCAAGTAACATTGGACAAGGATAAGATGACAATTTAGTTACACATTTTAAAGGCATTCAATAGTAAAACTGCTAATAGAAAAAGAAATTGAACGATTGAGTTGTCATTGAGTGTCGTACCTAAACACTATACGCAGCTGTGTTAACTAGTAAAATGTTTATGGCATCCATCTGCATCCACGTTCAGCAGTCCAAGAAATCTAAAAGTTAATCATCGACATGAAAAGAAGTAGTCATAGAGAGTCTTTGAGAAAACTTTAGTTTCTTCTGTAGATATTTTTACTATTGAATTGGACTACTTGAACCAGTATATTGACTTTGTAATAGATACCTCGTCATCATCGCTCTACTGCTCCTATTACAATTTATTTTGGACTTTTTCTGACGTAGGGGGGTTTTAAACTATCATATATCACCATTAAAGAATCATCATCATCATATTTTTATCAAAGAATAAATGATTCATATGTTTATTTCACTATCAAATAAATATGACTCATAGATCTGTGATCCTAGATATATGAAAGTGTAATACCCCCTTTAACCCGTCATGTCAGAGTTCCTTTTCAATCCCCGAAGGATAAAGAGGGGTGTTGTAAGTTTGACGTGAGTACCTGTGTGTTTGTGTATCTGTCTGTGGCATCATAACTCCTAAACGGATGAAAAGATTTTGATTTCGTTTCGTATCGAGAGTATTCTCTGTGAAAATCGGTTCAACAGTTCAAAGGTTATGTGCGTTTTAATGTTCGAATCGGGCTGTTTTCGCAAGATATCGTGTCACAGGTAATTACGTGCTCAAGAGATTGTCGATCGAAGCTTGTCTGCTAATAGATCAATTATGTAGCACTAGCTGACCCTCGCGGCTTCGCTCCCGTCAACTGGCTACCTACCTACCCCCCACCTACCTACTCTACCTACCATACCTACTCTACCCACCTACCCTGCCCACCCTACCAAACTTGCCCTACCTATCTTACCTACCCTACCTTACCCTACCTTACCCTACCCTACCTGCCCTACCCTACCTACCCTACCCTATGTACCCTACATACCCTACCTGCCCTGTCTATCCTACCCTAACTACCCTACTCTACCAACCCTTTTTTTTTTTTCAACCCTACCCTTCCTACCTGCCAATTTTTAAACTATTTATTTGAATAAGAAATAAACTACAATACGAATGTAACCAACTTTTGTTTCTACCGGCGATTTAATAAAAGCTGCTATTGTGACTAAACTATGATAGTTAGATAATTCTCTCGTAGAATTTTTTGTAGGTAATAATAAGTAATCATGTACTACATAATTTTTATGTATCATCAATAGTTTTCTCAGCGCACGCCAAAGAATGAATTTTATTAGCAACATTTTGCTACTTTGGGTTACATTATTGCAATTTTCATAGGGATCTCTAATATTTTTGAAAATAAATTATAGCTTACGACACTCAGGAGTAATGTAGCTTTCTACCGGTGAAAGAATTTTCAAAATCGGTTTTGTAGATCCAGAGATTACCCCCTGCAACGTCACAAACTCACAAATTTTACCTCTTTATAATATAAGAATATATGAAATAAAAATGTGTCAGGGGTTCTTTAAATTTTACGTGTGCATGCATAAAATATGCATGAATTGTGTAATATGGCTAGGTAGCTAGCCATATTACACAATTCATGCATATATTTTGGATTTATTTTTTTCTCACAAAGATCCATCATGCTCTTGTCCTTATCACAATTTATTTGGCTTCAGCGCAATATGTCTTCTACTTCTTCTTCTATAATAGTATATTGTCTGTTTTATTGTTTGTTTTAGTTGCCTTAAAGATTTACCAATCATTATAATATAGGCCGCTCGTTTAAGGCGTTCAAAGAAAAAGTCTACCCAACGGTATTCAAAGCAAAAAATATTGATGAGCCAGTGTTTCTGAACGATCTTTATTAATAGCTGCCTCCTGAGGTTTAGGACGGACACTAAAAGCCTCCATTTTACTTTCATATTTCTTAGATTTTTCCGTCGCAAAAGAAATGTATTACCATTTCTTTCCGAGAGTTTACGCTTCGGAATATGTGACAAGATTTATGTATTTGCGTGTTCGTTTACCTAATACATAATATATTATACGTACTTAGAATTCAGGGTAACGACGGTTGACGTGTTGTAGCCACCTAATCCCTCTTTGTCTGAAATTCCAATACTTGGCAACGTTGTTCATATTTTGTATATTGGTTATAAGCTACTTATGATGTACGGCGGATTTGAAGGAAGGATGGATTTGTTATGAAACGCGTGGAAATTGCGATTTATTTGTATTAAGGTGACAAAGTTAACGTGAATACGAAAGTTGTTTTATAAATTCTTTGGTCTCTTGATCGGAATGCACAACGCTTTGGTGCACGGTTTTTGGTGCCGTATACTGCTGATGAATACTGCAACGTAATAAAACACCATTCTAGACGTTTTCATACGATGAAGTGTCCGGCACCGCATAATGCTCAATGCGTTCTGCGTTCGACCAAAGTTTAACTAAAACATATACACACAATATGGCTTCGCGTCGTGCCAAGACGCAATTTTATGTCACAGTGCGATTTCGTGTCGTCATGGATGTGCATCGTACAAAATCTTTACATTTTTCGAGTAATTTTGGTCCTAAATCGGTGGTTAGGATAAGTAAGGTATTTATGTTTTGGCCCTATGTCTTGTTCTCATTTAATTTTTTTTACCCACAGATACCTCTGGATCCGCATAGCGTTATTCGAGCGTCAGCTGGCAAAGATCATCGAGCATTTAGTCAACAACGCGAACCGCTACTACGAACGAGACGCCTTGGTTGCAGACCCTGATTACGGAAGCATATTGAGCTCCTTGTTAGTTGGTCCTTGTGCTCTGGAGTACTCCAAGGCTAAGCCACCGGCTTGTTTCTGGACGGATCCTCCTGCTGACGAACTTGTAAGTAACTTTCGTCTCAGGAACACGAAGAAGAAACCTATTGAATCGGTTGACAAATGAAAACAGATTTATTGTTATTTATGTTTTGATGATTATTGTAGTCGACTTCTCCGACCACGTCACTTATTGATATGCATAAAAGAAAGTAGTTATAATTTCTCACAATAACAGGTGCAAAGACACAGAATGTCTGCGGGTACCACAACACCGCCCTCCGTTCGGAGACCAATTTTAAACTTCAAGAGAAGTTTGAACGCGTCCTCCGATGATGGGAGCTCGAATAATCCAGGTAAAATTATCTAGTTATCATACAAGACTTCCTTTAACAACTTTGCTGCTTGTAAAACTTACTGCAGCATTAATACTGAGTGAGCTGTGTCTCTCTGTACTGTGTGGAAAGCTGTGAACATATTTTAAAAGCCGCTTCTTCACACGTAAATGAATAATTTTCTACAAGGATGTAATAGAGAATTCCCGAAAATGTATTGTATTTTCCATACTATATAATTATTATGTTGTCGTCAACTGACCAAAATTTGTATGGGAGTAGAAGTGTTTAAAATATGATCACACCTTTTCTTTCCTTTAATGTGAGCAGAAGCAGTTTTTAAAATAAGTCCTCACCTTACAGTTGCGCCCTGTATATCATCAAACTTTTGTGTCTGCAAAACAGGCCGCCTACAATTTTTAATCCACTTTCCTTTCAAGAGAAGGTTACAAAGTGAAACTTTAACTTTAGGTGCAAGCAAAGCGGCCGGCTCAAGTGCCAAAGACTACGTTGAAAGCCTACACCAGAACTCGACGGCTACGCTTTTGTACGGAAAAAACAATGTCAGAGTTCAACCGGTGAGAATACTTTTTTTTTCTACAGATTTATTTATTCTTGTTTATGATGTGTGTTCAGTTTTATTAAATTTGGGAAACGGACCGGATCCGCTGGTCCTTTGGGAAGGCACCAATCATACGACCCTCTCGTAATACTCGGAATTACAAGAATGTTCTGGCTTTCGGGTAGTTTATTCAATTTGTAAATATTTGCGGCGTTGTTTCTTTCTACGAATTCTTGGGGCTTGATTTAACTGGCAGAATGACTTAAATCTTTTTTTATCTAACAGAAATATGTGTAGGGATAAGTAGGTAACAATTTTTACGGTCTTATAATTCGAAGGACGCTTTCTAAGTGAAATTGTCTGCCTTTCAAGCACATTATTTGTCATCTTAATAATTCGGTATTATTTTACAGCCGAGCCATCTCTGATAAATGTCTCAAACTTTAAATTAATTTAGTTAGACATAATTAGAATTGAAGTATTGACAAAATTTTCTCAAAGATTAAAGTGGAATTTGAAATTATTATATTAGTAGAGACGGGAATAATTTGACGTTGAAGAGTTTGAAACTTTTGTAATTATAGAAGGACGTAGAGGAGCCGATGCCTGGGTACTTGAGTCTGCATCAGACGGCTGCGGGGCTGGTCATCAAATGGACTCCAAACCAGCTGATGAATGGATACGCGGAGAGCGAGGGAATAGACAAAAGGTATATTATTTTTTTATTAAACCTGTTATGGATGTTAGTTAAGACCGTAATTTGCATTTTGTTGTTGTTCGTAATGTTTTTATTATTTTGGTCACCGGACAGGAGGACAAAGTAGGTAGATAGCTAGGTACTGATGAAAGTTTGATTAAATAAAATAAAAAAACAACACTAGCTTTTTACCTCTGCTTTTTTCCTAATAGTCAAAACTTTAGATAAATCGTTTCTTAACAGATTTTTATAATAAAGAAATCTGTTAAGGAACGATTTATCTAATTATGTAACTAAGAAGAATAGAGAAGAAATAAGTGTTCATATAAATAGCCAAAAACAGCGACTTTGAAGCATATTATTTACTGATAAAGATGATATTCTTTCAACTACGTAGTAATGTTATCATTAATCACTACAAAACCGATCACAAAGGACGTATTTTTTGCTTAGAACCAAAACAGTGCACAAATGTTAAATGAAATTTCATTGTTGCACAGTTTTTCATTAATGCACTGTAATTTATTTTTATTTTCATATAAATTTACCAAAGAGGTTTAATGTCTCCCATTAAGTTTAATATAAAATGTATGCATTAGATCAAAAAGATACTGGCTGAAAATAAAATACGACTGAATAAAATCGATTTGATGGAAAATAAAAACAAATGGCGCTCATATTGTACCATTGTAAAACTTTGTTACTTTATAATTAGCAAGAAAACTTAAAAAAAAAAACATGAAAATAGACAGCGATAGCGATATGAATTCAACTTCAGAAAGTATAAATACAGCTGCAAATTAAATTATTAATAACCTTTTGCCGCAAAAGTCGCGGGATAAATATTTTTCATTTACTTGGGTTTTTATTTTGAGTAGGTATATTTTATCACTGTAGTTAGATTGATAGCTGAAAGAAAAGTAAATTACGCTCCTCGCTAAAGTGAGTAAATAATGCACTCGTGTTAATTTAGTACCCTCGCGTGCGCTCGGTCACCAACATTCATGCATTAATAACTCACTTTACGCTCGATGCAACAATCTACTATTAAGCATCTCAGCCAATAATAAATAACATTCATGTAGAGAAAAGCTTTAATTTGAATTGAGAACAAACTCATTTATTTGTTTTAATCCAAATGAGCCTACCTTCACTGAACTGAACTGAACTCGTTACTCCACCCATTATGACCGGAGAGGCGTAACCCCTCAAAATAAGCCTTCTCGAGTAAATGTTCACAAAGTTATGTGTACGTGTGAAATAAAACTTTATTGTAGCTGTTTTATCGCCAAGTTACTTCTCCAACTTTATTTATACTTACATTGTGTATAATAAGGGTTTGTTTTAAAGTAGCAAAGTATTTTCCTTCAGCTTTACTGAAAACACCTCCAGCTTTTGTTCAATATTATGCAGTCTCCGTAAGACTTTTTCTGAGAACTGAGATGGAAGTTTGTTTTCGCGAGTGTAATTAGAATACCTTCGGGTGATACTGGCAATCTTAGGTTTATTAAGTATTTTCTTGATAGTATTTCATGTTTCTTTTTGTTAGTTTCTCGGGGATGAAAACTTGGATCTTCGTTTTCATCTGTTTGTTTATTTGAATGTTGTAATGATGTTCTAATAGCACGAATTCTTTACGTTATTAATTATTTTTCTTGGTTGTGTTTTATGTTTTTCTTTTGTTTCTTTCTCCAGAAAGAAAACTTGAATGTTCGCAGGCTGTTGTGTATTGAATGTTCATTGATTAGCACGATACGACGACAATTCTATCAACGAAAGCATCGTTGATATCTCGCACGTTAGTTATTTTTGTTGCTTCGTAGTTTGTGTTATTATTGTAGTGTAAGTGTACTGTGTAGTGCTCTCCGCTGCCACCTAGTGCATGCATCCGCGTGCCAACACAAGTATGTTCTGTGCAGCTTGGCTCCGACCTGCACAGTCTACCGGCGACGCTGTGCCGGCCCTCTGTGCATTGACTGGTATGTGTTTGTATTTACTTAGTGCTTGAATATATTTGCTTAGCTTGTAAGTTCTTTATTTTGTGCTCGCTTCAAGGTTCCCTGTAGAGAGTTTAAAGCTTCACTTCCGAGCAGACAGGTCCGGCGACACAGACACGACGACATTGGAAATAAGCGGCAAGAAGGTCAATACGTGTCGTTTCGTATACGTATTCTAGTCAAAACAATTCGATCGCAGCGACTCGAATTTCACACCGTTCTGGACTTTTTTCCGCGAATTTCAGTGTCACTAGAGTCGCTCTGCTCCGAAGAAAGCCTATATATAGAACGGTTCTAAGTTCAAATTCTCTACCGAACATTTGAATGAAGAATCTTCTAATCAGTTGGTATAAACTGTCGAGATTTTTATAAATAAGGCTCTTTGTGCTTGTATGATTAATTGATCTTTTAAGATTTACGCGAAAGGGAAGCGTTTATCCGAAGAGCGTTTGCCTCTCTAGCCAATCGTAAAAATAATTATAGGATTTGGTATATAAAGTACTTACAAAGATATAAGAAGTACGTTATGTACCAAATCTACTATGTTTAGACTAGAATTTACGATACACGTTTACTACACTTCTAGTTAACGAGAATTTAGTTCCGTTACATTGTTAGATTGCGATGGGATTCCGGTAACGACTCAATTAATTGGGAGAGTTCTGTTTTAGTAGCCAATCAGTGATATTACTTGGAACAACATAAAATTAACCTTTATTAAATAGATTTCTTAGGAAACAAGGTCTTCAGGGTTTTGCCTCCCAGGTTCGGGCTTATTTTCAGCTCAAAGGTCGTAGAATGGCTAAATTAAATACCTAGCCTGTATTATAGGAATACCAATTGGTACCTTCTTTTATTGTAATTGGGGCATCCTAAAAAGTAAAAGATAGCAGAATTCCCGAAATACACGGCTAGCAGAAATAAATTTATTTTCAGTTATTTATTTTCGTTATTTTCAGTTAATAAAGTAATTTTCTTATTCCAGTGTGTATTGGGCGATGTCCCTACAAGTGTGTGTATGGGAGGTGGTGTATGTCCACGTTCATCGATCGCAGGCCAGCGATGCTCTTATACTGGTCGGCCAAGATGGAGTTCAGAGACCGCCCATACATTTTCCTAAAGGTAAGCAAGCGTCTTTAAACAAGGTAAGCACAGCCAGCTAGAAAATTATTATTAATTTTGTAATAGTAACCTAAAAGATGGCTGCGATATCGAGTTGTAACTGAAAGGATATAATTTTATTAGTGTTTCGTTGACAAACATAAACTCCTCTAAGATCCCTCGCAATCCCTTGCCTGAGCCAGTATTCGGCCACGACATTAGAATTTAATGGCAGACTTTCTAGTTTTCTGCTAACTGTAAACCCGTGATGTTCTTTAAAGTATTTTGTAAAACTATCGTGAGCTTACTGTTGATGACGATCTCGCCTAGTGTCATATCTCTGTTTTTGGCCCGCTAGCGATTTTTATCTGAGAATGTTGTGTAGCCTAGTAGCCTGGATAAAGCCATAATATTATTCTATGCTACTCACAGCTCCGCTAGAACTTATTATAATTATTATTTGTCCACTACAAGGTAAGGTAAACAGAAACTTGCCCGCAACGTTCACACTTTGAAACTTATCCAATATTCGAAGTATTCATAAAGTAGGTAATCTTTTATCTCGTTCCCCATCTGGATAGCGCTTCAAAAGTAGTATAGAACTAATGGCTTTAATATCAATCAAAATTATTTTTCGAATTGCCAAGTTACATTTTAATTTGAAAGCATTATAATTATTAAAAGTTTGGGAATAAATTTTGAATTAGTCGTGCTGGAGTTCCGAGAATAATAAATGGGTAATTCCGCCTTAAGTGGGTTGGAACTTTTCTTAATTATGGGCGTATTTTTGAGGTCGAGGCTGGCTGCTATTTTCAAATCGATCAATTGATAGTGGGACATTATTACAAGGAGAACAGATTAAATTTAAATATTTAAAAAAAACAACGACACATTTTATTTCATGCTACATAATTTATCTAGTAGTAGACACGCTTCGATCGAAAATCTATTGAACACGTAATTATGACACGGTATCTTGCGAAAAAACCCGGATTCAAACATTAAAACGCCCTTAAATTTTGAACTGCTCTATTTTCATCAAACATAGCTAAGAACACTCTCGATAAAGTCACATTTCATACAAAAGAAACGAAATCAAAATCTGTTTAGGAACTATGATGCTACAGACAGATACACAAACACACAGGTACTCACGTCAAACTTATAACACCCCTCTTTTTCCGTTGGGGCTAAAATTAGAGAGAAATGATGATAAGAACCCATAAGAACTTGTAGGTAATTAAATAGGATCTTTGTCGCCTTTAAAACAGCAGATATTTTGACTAGAGGCTGTGGCGATGGCGATTGTCGAAATGCCAAAAATGTAAGGGATTGATCACGTGACATTTCGATAGGGTTTGATATTTCCATACATTTTTGTATGGAACCTCTGTTTTATTGTAATATTCAGATTTGAAATTAATATTTCGTCTTTTGTTTTAGGAGGTCATCTGCTCTCTTTCCTGAGCAATTTAGAAACGGGACTACTACCACACGGTCAACTAGACCCGCCACTGTGGTCCCAAAGAGGGACAGGAAAGGTATGGGAATACATTCATTATTTACTGCTATTAAAAAGAAATTCGGTCGCAGACATTCGACTGAATATCCTAAGCAAAAAGTCATAATTCGTGGTTTGGCTCATGTATGTTTCCTACTCCAATATTGGACCAATTTTAAAGATATTCTATAAACTGTAAAAGAAACATATATACTGTGCCCTTATATTTTACTTTTTGATGATGCATTATCTTTAGAAGCACTAAAACCCTCAAAAAATGAATAAAATTATGCTCTCAACAGAGGCCTAGTGTACAATTTGACAACTATAAATGAAAAAAGATAAACATAGAAGCACAACATATATCTGTTTTATTCAACTTCTGGAATATTTTTTAAATTTGTCCAACCCGAGGAGGAAATAGGCGAGAGCCAAGTCGAAACTCTTTGCCCGCATTTCCCCTTAAAAGCGGCACTTGTTTTGTGTAGTACTTTTATTTATATTAGGATATTTTCTTTTATTTTAAACTTTGTAACCTAATTATACGGGTGGTGACAAAGTTTGCTAGTCTACTACGCTATGCATCTAATGATATTCGCTAAATAGATACCGTTAGCCCTATTGACAAGTACGATGAGCATTTACTTTGATTTCATGACTTATTTTTGCGTGCAGGTATTTGGTCGTGGTAAAGCACGAAGGCGGCCGCTACCAAGTCTATGCGAGAGTGGTGAAACTGAGGAGCCAGAGTGGGAGGAAACTGCCGGAGATTATGTGTTTCGGATTGTCAATAATGCTATAGCTGATAGAGAAGGTACCTATTTGAGATAATCTTTTGGGTCATAGAAAACAGAAATCTTTGTAGTGTAGAACTGTCTCTGTGAAAGACTAAAAGGTTGAATTACCCAATCCCTTGTTTAAGTAATAAATAGTAGGTATGTATTTGCCATACAATAACATGTACTACCAAATTAATGAAATTCGGTTCGACGTCATTCAGAAGATACCGGCTATGGCTGAAAACCAGCGCTGTGGGTATGTCTCGCAAGCGAGTCCCAGTAATACCCCAAGCGATGGCCGTTTTCACGGTTTTGTGACACATACTTTCCTTATTTGTACATAACTTTTTATTTTTTTGTTTTTGGTATGCATTATGCCTATGGCTGGCGCAAATAATTTATTTCTTTCTTATATCATTTATCCACTGGACAATGTAATAAGAAGACGTAGTGTGAAAAACAAAACAATAATAATATGTTTTTGTTCATTATTTTCAGCAATGAGGCATTCACTACTAGAGCGAGCAGTGCAGTCACCACCACGCACGCCACGTCGGCCGCTAGCTTCCACGTCCACTACATCATCAGACTCCTCGACGATGTCAGTGGACTGTCCACCATCTGCTGGAATCAATGGACTCCCGCCACAGCCACTGACGCCGATTCCACATCAACCTATTGAACAGGTATAGAATAATGGTTACGTACTTGTTTAATTGTATAAATTCGTGTTTAGGTTCATTGATATGAGTTAATAATTTGTATTGGCACCCGGCGTTGGACTAAAAATTTATTCTATTCCCATGTTGGAACGCCAATGGGTGTTTAATATATTCAAGATATAGTTTTGTAAACAGTAATTAATTTACTAGGAATAATTGACGTTCCACATACATTTTTGTTTCTTGTGTGAAAAATTTTAACTGGCGCCCACATGGGACTGGTCAAAATGAACGAGTCCCAACTGGGCGCCAAATTGTTGACATAAATTATTTTTAATAACTATCTTAAATGTTGAGCAGAAAGTTCCAAAATCGCACTTTAACTTTAGAAAATAAACTATAGACTTTTTAAAAGAGTAAGTACGGAGTTTCTTGTGCGTTCTTCTCCATAACAAGCTATTTTTCCGAATGCACGGTAGAATCAATTTTTATTACTTGTAAATTTTAATTAACGTTCAAAAGTGCTGCTTGATGGCCTAGTTGAAATAAACATTTTGACTTTGAATTTTTGACTTCGACTTTATGAATTGGCAAATAGTGGCGCCCAGCATGGGACTCAACTAAATATACCGTTATGTTTCCAGGCTGCGTCAATCGAGTTAGTGTGCAGTACAATGCGACGTCAGATAATATCACGCGCATTTTACGGCTGGCTGGCTTACTGTCGCCACTTGTCTACGGTCCGGACACATCTCAGCGGTCTTGTACATCCTAATATCATTCCTAGAGGTAAGAAAAGATTTATTATTTTTAAAGCGACAAGAGGGTATAGACAAAGTGTCATTATATCAGTGATGGCGATTTTTAAATGCCAAAATGTAAGTGATTGATCACGTGACATTTCAATAGCGCTTGCCAATCCCATACATTTTTTATATTAACCAACCGCTATCGCGCAGCTTTTGATGATACAGAAGCTAGAGCCACAGAAGATCTCGGTCTGACAATATTTGTCTCGCGTTGCGATATAATAAGAAGAATTCTAATTCTATTTGTATCTACTACTATAGTCCCTGGCATGTAAGTTGGCAAAATTTTGGCGTAGTGACGACATAGAACGAACGGAACGTGGACGTAACACGATTGATCAGTCGATCCTTGTGTCAATTGACCAACCAATCGCACGCTCGGAACGTCCAACGCGCCCGCTTCACTACCAAAAACCTAAAAAACGACTTCTGCGCATCTAAAGACTCTTGCCAACTTATGTGCCGGGGATTATACTGTTCTTGTTCTTGTAATGTACTAATGTTTGTATGTCGTTTTGTGGCAATTAAATACTTTTTCTTTACTTTCTTCTTTCTAGATCAACTGTTTTATTTACCTTTTTTATTTTACGGAATCATTTATTATTTGATTGTTTATGTTTAATTAGTTAAATTAACATAACTCAGTTTAAATTCTAATTTTTCCCTTTGCATTTAAATATTTATAGAAAACGCAGATGGTGGTCTTACGGATGAGCGATGGCTAGCAATGACAGATGAAAAGGGCGCCATTCATGATAAAGACGAAGTGTACCGGCTTGTGTACTACGGAGGAGTACAACATGACATTAGGCGACATGTGTGGCCGTACCTGCTTGGATACTATGAGTGAGTAGTTTTTATTAACGAAGAAGTAATTCACGTAGTATCTTGGCTTTTAGACATTCATAGGTACCAGTGATGCTTATTGTATAACCTGGTTGTAGGAATTAATAAAAATGTATGATGAACCAAATCAGAAGAAAAGTTTAATGTATCTTGCCGTGTCTCCAAGATAATTATATAATTTAATCACCACGCTTGCGCTAGGGTAAATTGGTGATTTTAAACAAATAATAACTGTAAGACTTGGTTTTTTTTTTCCGATGCTTTCCTTCACTGGTGCCAGCGACGTCCAAGATAAAATAAGAAAGTAGAAATGAACAGAAAAATCACACTGATAGTTAAATAATAAAATTAAACTTCTCGCCCTAGATTCGGTTCTACAGCAGAAGAGCGAGCGGAACAGGACACGGCATGCCGACGACAGTACGAGACAACCATGTCGGAGTGGTTATGTGTAGAGGCCATCGTAAGGCAACGTGACCGAGAGGCCACGGCCGCATCCATCGCGAGACTCAGTGAGGCGTCCGGGAAGCTGAAGCCGACTGACAATAATGATACTAGTGAGGTACGTAAGTCGTCGTAGTTGAAGAAGTGACCAATATTTTGTAAAAAAGTGTGTCTATGGAGTTCTTTGCACGTTCTCTTGCATAGATACCTACCTACGCTTTGGAATGTGCACTAGCTTAATCTTTTGGACAGACCGACTCTTTGAGAATTCAAAAGTGCTTTTCAATGGTTTAATTGAAATATATGATTTGAGTTTGATATCGCAATATATTGAGTGAAAATTATTCAAACTATTCTAAAGAATATCAGCTGTTTCTTCTATGTATATCTATGTCTTCCAACTAGTTTAACATTCTGCACAAATCCAGCAAGGCTTTTAGGGCTGACATTATTTGTCAGTTTTTTTCCAACTGAGGATTATACATGAATACCACAGTGACAACTTTTGTATTGAAAATATGTCAATTTACCATATTATTATTCTTCTGATAGATTATTATTTAACAATTGAAAACTTGGCCCTAAGATTCTATTGTATACTACACAGGTATTCGAAGATGACTGCAGCGTAATATCGGATAACCCACCTATCGTATCTCCCGAACCGAGCGAGACCGATCAGAAGCGACCAGACAAGCCCGTCTTATCGCGAGCTCCTAGCATAGACGAGGTCGAGAACATCGAACTGGACTCTGAAAGAGACAAGGAAACCAAACAGAACGGAGAGACTGAGAACAGTGATAGTAAGGATGTAGATGTAGACAGTCTGAAAGACTTAGAAGATGAAGACGTACATTTGAAAAGCGTTGTCGAAAACCCTGATATGAGAAGGGAGAGTATAGCGGAAATCAAGAGGTTAGCTGAAGAGATTGTACAGAAAGGCGATGGTCGAGGTCTTTTGTGCAGTGTGGACAGTGCCCAGTTGAATGGCAGTGAGTTCAGATCGTCGATAGATGAGAGCCAGCCGAGTCCTCATCAACAGCATACAAGTGTTATCATCACGAATCCGTCTGTGGATCTGGCAGCTGGCGGGTCGCCTGTTTCTGGAGGAACTACTGGTGAGTTTAGTTTTTACATATATTCTTTTTATACGAACTTTTAAATTAGATGTTTATCTTGAGAAAATGTTTATATACTAATGATTTATACGTCATTTTGATTCTGTGGATATTGTATTTTTTTATAGAAATCTTATTTTAAATCAACTTTTGGGCCTAACAGTAAAAGATTTAGGACAGCTTTGTCCCTTTCACCGAATATAAGTTTTGCGAGTGATTATTAAAATATTGTCTCTTCTTCCTGTTCGCTCTCTCTATTTCAACTTCTCAAAGATTTTTTCCTCTGTTACGATCAGCAGCCTGGTGGAGTGCGGTGCTGATAGATATTAAGATAATTATTCTGATATTTGATCCGACAACCGTTCGGAGTTTCATTCTCTAGGTCTTTTTCCTATATTTTTCCAGTCACCATTAGACATTTCTTTAAAATTGAATTTAATAATCTCGATATCTGTTTCAGCACAAGTGAGTCCTGCGCGGAGTCCCCTTGGAGTGGTACGTGAAGAGTCGCAGTCGGCTGGTGCGAGTTTCGATACTTTGGAGCCTGCTGACAGGAATGCGCCGGATAATCGATCTAATTGCGTGTCACCGGCTAGCTCAAATGGTGGAGTTTATTCTGTGAGTTTCTCTCCATTTAAAATGTTCATGTCAACAGTGGTATTATCAGCAAGTTTATACATATTTTTGGCTTTTACCTATTTTTATTTTTTTAAACCATATGTGTAAAACCTTGCTTACAGAAAATCGGTCTACAATAAAATTGATTTTATATATTGAATTTTTACGATTGGTTGTTATAGTAAAATTGTTAGATATTTATTTTTCTTCTGTTGCAAAGGATCCTACGATCAAAATCTCCCTTTTTCTTCGTTACGCCCCTTGATTTTTTGCCCAAACCTAAAATGAAAATCCTGTTAAAAATCTACTTTTTCATCCTGATGATACCTCTCATTTTAAAACATAGAAAATCTATCTTCTATCTGTTAATCAATTACAATTCTCCGATATTTCAGAATGAATTGGTGGAATCATTTGCTCTAAATCTGCATCGCATAGAGAAGGATGTTCAAAGATGCGATAGAAACTATCCATTCTTTACAGACGAGAATCTGGACAAATTGAGAAATATTATGTGCACGTGAGTATTTAACAGTGTTACTTGCTAAGTTTTTCAGTGACATTTTGACGATAAAATTACCATTGATTTGGTTAAAGAGGTACAATCAAAACCCATGTCACAAGTACCCTCAATTTTATAAACCGTCAAATGAAATTCCTGCTGCTTCTATAAAACATTTTTTTCTAAGAATAGCTTCTTTTCCAGAAAATGATTGCATATTTTAACTTCCTACTTTAGTTTTGTCTCAATATTGTGGAGCGGACCATAATTTAATCCACCGCTTTCAGGCTTAAAACACCTTACATGTTATATTGCAGATACGTCTGGGAGCACCTAGACACAGGCTACATGCAAGGCATGTGCGACCTGGCGGCTCCTCTCCTGGTGATGATGCGCGAGGAAGCGTCTGCGCACGCCCTGTTCAACAGCCTCATGCGACGCGCTACTGATAACTTCCCATCGGGACAAGCCATGGATGCGCACTTTGCTGATATGAGGTAAGAGTAAAACCTTGAAAGGATCGACTGACTCTTAGACTACATTTAAATAACCCTGATCTGAAAACCATGAGAACTTTAATGGACAGATTATCGTTTTTGGAAATGTATGGTCGGGTGTCAGATATAATAAAACATCCCAAAATGTGGTGTAAGACTGCCTTTATTATGTTGATACTATGACTTATATATTGGTTACACACATTGAAATAGAGGTTGCATACGTACTACATCACACCTCCCAAGGCAATAAAAAAAAAAAAAAAATCTTTTTTATTAATATTTTTTTTTATATATATAAAACTACGTAATGTGGTTACAAATTTAATGTAAAATTACTGGTATCTATGAGTAATGGTTATGCGTTTGAGTTACTCGCAGGTTTTTTTTTTTTTTTATATATTTTTTTTTTTTTTTATATAAGTATATTAATAAACGACTTATAACTAAGATTACAGTTGTTGTATCGCTTGTGTTTACAAACAAGCGAATTGCTTTTTTTTTTTTTTTTTTTTTCCAAACTTATACCTAAGATTACAGTTGAGTTCTGTGTTTACAAATAAAACATGTAAGTACTTTTTGTTGGCACCATTCATTCAGGGCATCACGAGTGCATATCATTTTACAGCCACGATCGCAACAAAGGTCAGTAACCTAGGTATTGTTGCTAAGTATACAATATATTATGACTTTATGAGTAATACAACTTCGTTCTGTTTTTATGAATAACATCAATTTTTCCATTAATGTTTACCTCTACATTTGGCGACAAATCTCTAATAACAGTGTAGGGACCAGTATAAAGGTTTGAGAGCTTATTACCAGTTTCATTTTTAATCAATATTTTATCATTTCGTTTATATTCTACAGGTCTTACATATTTATCATATCTGTTTTTCCTTTCTAATTTCGAGTTAATCAAGTTTTCCCGTGCTTCTGTTTGTGAAATCTGTAATCTATATTTAAGCTCAAGGGGATAACTGTCATAATTGTATAGTGGTTCTACTGTTCTTAAAAGGTTACTTGGTAAGTTACATTTCTTTCCATACACAAGTTCGAAGGGAGTAAATTTTGTCGATGAATGTACTGTGGTGTTGTATGCAAAGGCCCAAAAAGGTAACCATGAACTCCATGAGTCTGGTCTTTGATTGATGTGCATTCTTAAAAAGGCCCCTAGGGTTTTGTGAGAATTCTCCAGTGCACCAATGCTCTGGTGATGATAGGCTGTTGAGTTCAGTTTGGAAATATTAAGAATTGTACATACCGCTTTGAATGTCTCTGACATAAACTCCGTTCCTCTGTCAGTAGCGATTTCCCGAGGCACACCGTGCACGAGGATGAAGTTGTTGACGAACACACGAGCGACTTCAGCTGCTGTTCTATTCACTAGTGGAAAAGCGCATACATATTTTGATAGTTCACATTGAAGTGTTAAAA
Source organism: Orthosia gracilis (assembly GCA_947562075.1). Classification (NCBI taxonomy): domain Eukaryota; kingdom Metazoa; phylum Arthropoda; class Insecta; order Lepidoptera; family Noctuidae; genus Orthosia; species Orthosia gracilis. The sequence goes on from OX387273.1 coordinate 13,490,416, forward strand.
TATACGTGTAGTTATAGTAATCTCTATCAAGAGGCCCTACTATGTCTAAAAATATCTTCTCAAATGATGATTGTGCCGTTGTGGTTATTACCATGGGTTCTTTTACCATAACCGTATACTTTTGTTTTTGACAAATAGGGCATTTTTTAACATAGTTATTTATATCCTTTTCGAGACCCGGCCAGAAATAATATTTTTTAATGTTGTTAAACATTCTTTTTGTGCCTGCGTGGCCACTTGTGGGTAATAAGTGAAAGTCATTTAAAATGACTCTCCGATCTTCTAAATTATCTACTTTTTCTATATTATTTAAAATACACAATCGCGGTCCTTCCCATTTAGTATATCTTTTAACCTCATTAGTTATTTTTCCTAAGAATAAGTTATGGGATTTATTTTTCACGAAACATATTTCATGTATATCATTAACTTTACAGAAATCGCACATCGCTCTCACAAATGCGGCTGGCGTCAGTTGTGATCGAGCAGATGGATTTATATACAACATCATTTTTGCTTGATCATATGAAAATATATTATTTCCCTTATATATTCTATTCGTTTTTTGTAGCCTGTTTAGACTTGTTTTATCAATGAATTGCAGCTCTACTGCATTACTAGGCTTGTTAATTGTTCCCACAATCTTTGCTTGATCTTCTTGATCCGGGACACAGTTGTCTGCGGTATCTTCCGGAATATGAGAAGTTTGTTCTAATCGTTTTATCTGTGCTCGTGTCATTACAAATAAACTTTCGTGCATGTTCTTTAAATCTTTCGATGATATTGGAATTCGAGATAAAGCATCGGCGGCTGCATTTTGTTGACCTTTGACATATTCTATTAAATAGTCATATTCTTCTAAACATAATCTAAATTTGAGCAGTCTACTTGATGGCTCCTTTAAACTAAATAAATATACCAGTGGTTTGTGGTCAGTTACTATTTTGAATGGACGACCATACAAATAGGGTCTATAATGTTTTACGGCCCATACTATAGCCAGGAGTTCTTTTTCAATAGTCGGGTAATTACGTTCAGCTTTGTTTAAACTCCTACTGGCGTAAGCGACTGGCCGACCATTGCCGTTGGATAAAACCGCTCCTATCGCGTACCCTGACGCATCAGTTTGTACAATAAACTGATTTTTATCTGATAAATCCGGATATTGGAGAACTGGTGGTGTAGACATACATTCTTTAAGTGTCTGAAATGCCTTTTGTGCGTCGCTATTCCAAATGAATTCTACATTTTTTCTACACAAAATATTTAAACTGTTTGCAATTTCAGCAAAATTTGGAATAAATTTGCGGTAATAATTCGCTAAGGCTACAAAACGCTTTACTTCATTTGTGTTTTGGGGAATTGGATAGTTTTGTTTAGCACTAATCTTTTCTGGATCGGGTAGTACACCGTTATCTGTTACGACGTGGCCTAAATAGAGCATTTCCTTTTTAAGAAAGTCGCATTTCATCGGATTTAATTTTAAATTGACACTGCGTAATCTTTCTAGTACTTCGATTAAATTTTTGTTATGATTTGATAAGTCCCGTCCCATTATAATTAAATCGTCCTGATAACATAAACATTTTTCATAATTAAGGCCCGCCATTGCCATTGTCATCATTCGGGCAAATGAGTTCGGGCTTGTCTTAAGACCCATTGGCATTCTAGTCATTTGATATTGACCTGAATGAAAAGCTGTAAATTTCCTACTATCTGGTTCAAGTTCCACGTTATAAAACCCTTGGCTTAAGTCTAAGTGCGTAAAATAAATGCAACCAGAAAGCGAGTCTAATATCTCATGAATATTTGGCAGTGGGAATTTATCATTTTGAACACAGTTATTTAACTTTCGGTAATCAATGACTAGACGCCATTTCTTCTCTCCATTTGATTTCTTTGGTACTAATAGAACGGGACTAGACCATTCGCTATTACAGGGTTCTATTATACCTTGTTCGAGCATGCGGTTAATTTGATTCTGTATTTCCCCTTTTTGTGAATGTGGGAGCCTGTAAGGTTTGCTGTAACTTGGTCTAGTACCGGGTTGTATTGTTATTGAATGTTTATATATAGTTGTCGTAGTGAGTTGGTCTCCTTCGAGATAAAAGATATCGTTATACTTTGCGCATATGTTCCTAATGCTGATTTTTCCCTCCTTATTTAGATGATCTAATTTTAATAAGGGAAGCAGTTTTTTGACTCGTTCTGCATGTTGCTTTGGCTTGTCAAATTTACAGATATTATAATCTCTTGCTTTATGTATTTTAGGATTAATGCTATGTACATAAAAATCGTTTTCTGTTGTGTTCAAAATTCTTATTAGTAGCTTTCCGTCCGCGGGGCTTGCTATTGTACTTGCTAAAAATATTCCGTTTCCTATCTGCTCTGCGCAAACTACACAATCTTCTGTTATATCGGTCGTAATGTAATGTGTGCTTTCGGACCTAGCGGGTATAGTTAGCGTCTCGTTATGTTTGGTAATAGGCACACAAATTTCTTTATTGTTATTATACATAACTAAGGAGTAATTTTTGAAGTTAATAATCGAATGATATTTGCTCAAAAAGTCTTGGCCTAAAATGCCACTTGCCTTACAGGGTAAGGATTCAAATACGTAGAATTTATGGCTTAGAATTTGTTCACCTGCTCTTAATTCAAGATAAACAAAACCGATCGCTTCAATTTTTCCACCAATACCATTTACAAAAAGTTTTCCTTTTTGGATGGGTTCATTCAACTCAGCAATGTGTTTATATTTTATGGCCGATATGGATGCACCGGTGTCGATTAGCCACGTATATGTAAGATTGTTATGTTTAGAGTGTAATGAAATATGATATATGCTACTACATGACATCATAACGCTTTTATTCACGAAAAAACTCTTCTGAATTATTATTATCATTGTTATTTTCAGATTGATTTTCTCGCGGATTTGAATCTGTCAAAATATGCGTATTTTGTTGCTGTTCCTGGTGAATAGTAGCTCGGTTAAAAAAAATCCTACCTTTAGCTCCACGGTTAAATGTGCCGCGGCCACGAGATCTCCATCCACCGCGACCTGTTTGCGATATTCGATCATCCCTCCGTTCCGCCGGTGGCGTTGATTGTCCTCGTCCTCGTGACATCCCCTGGCCTCTGGAATTCCTATATTGGTAGTAATTGTTATTACGACGCATAAATAAAATGTCACCTGACGTGGACGGTGTTGAAACTTCCTCATCGATGGCTGCTTGTATGGCATCACTTAAAGATGTAAACTGTCGTGCTGCTATTATTGTGCTTAGTCGACGATTTCTTAATCCGTCGGCAAAACTTTTAATGGCTGATTTTTCGTTAATAGGCTTCAATATACCGAAGCTAGACTCATTGCCTTCAGATTGGGAAATCGTCAAGTCAACAAACAAATCAGTTATTTTCTTACCGTAGTCATCTATAGTAAGATCATTTTGTTTCAAATTGTACAATTTGTGTTGTAGAGCTGTTGCTGATTTTTTTTGGTAACAGACATGTTTTCATAGCCTTTACTAACTCATTAACACTGTCATACTTTGCATTAAGTTTAAGTTTAGCAGACTGCGAAAGTCGACTTTTTAAAACAAAATTTATCAATTTAATTTGTCCGTCTACGTCAAGTTCCGTTTCATAGTATTCTACGCCATCAATGAGCTGTTTCGTATTTGTGCCGTCGTCATTTAGAACTGGTAATAAGCTCAAGGCGATTTTTAAATCGAATTTCGCCATATTTTGTTCAATAATTGACTCTTCAGTCGATGAATTATTACACAAATCTAAAATATTGTCATACAGGTTAACAAAATCTTTGTTTAATTTATTAAATTTACATAATTCCTCGTCTTTTAATCCGGTTTTAAGTAGCCTTAAATGGTCTAAGCTCTCATTGAAATTACTCAGCAATTTATCGGCCTCTTTTAGTTTTTTCAAAACAATTTCACCCTTTCGTCTACTTGGTCCTATTTTTATTAAATATATTCTTATCTTACCAAGGTCATTGTATATCTGTAACAATTCGTCATACATAACTGTCCATAATTTTATAGTTCATATACCAAATGCAAGTTCATATCGCGACTCTATGATTCCACTGTTGCACGCATACACTGCCCATGTTAGAATTACCACACTTTCACATTCATTAGAACACGGAACTCACAAGAACACTAGCCGAATTGTATGATTTGTTACACGCCTCTGTGTTGTCAGGGATTCTTGTTGGAAGCGTGGACCCGACGTTCCTCGCCTGCAGACACGTTACAAGCACCGTCGCGACACCTTCTGGATCGATCCACAGAACGCCTTAAGATGTGTCTCGTTATCTGCTCTCGCGCCCAGGACTCATGACATCTTTTGTAAATTTTAAAGATGGAGTATAGTGCACCGATGAATAATATCGTGCAAATTATTGTTAACACGATACTTATGGCCGATAAATGAAATTTAAATTCCTCTACCGTCGCTGTGTTTTTAGCGGCGCTATTTTGATTGAGAAAAACCTCCTCATTAGTTACTTTTGAGTTGCACATTTTTCAAAGTCACTTTTAATATATTTTTCACTTAAACAGTTGCCACACTGAGCAAAACCGATACTAATCGCGTACATGATTCAAGCCCTGTTTAGTGGCAGGGTCGCCATGTATGGTCGGGTGTCAGATATAATAAAACATCCCAAAATGTGGTGTAAGACTGCCTTTATTATGTTGATACTATGACTTATATATTGGTTACACACATTGAAATAGAGGTTGCATACGTAACTACATCACAGAAAACATGAATATCATTTCTACGACTTGGAATAATATTCACATTCTGCTTAATAATTAGATAACTATGATGAAATCGCAGGTCGTATATATCATACCGTACGTAAAATATACGAACCTTGAGTTTTGCCCTGGCTCCGAAAGCCAAATCAAAGCAGAGCAAAATTGTTAAGACTATCAATCCCGCTTTGTTGTCAATCGAAATCACATAAAATACAACATCTGATTATTTAAAAAAAGCTGCAGTATCATGGATCATCAACAAAATGGGAACCTAATCGGCTACGATATCATCTGCATATACCAGCTTAACTATATTGTTTTTTTAGATCCCTGATCCAGATCCTGGACTGCGAGCTTTACGAGCTGATGCACGCTCACGGCGACTACACTCACTTCTACTTCTGCTACCGATGGTTCCTGCTCGACTTCAAGAGGGAATTGCTTTACCAGGACGTGAGTATACAATTATTTTTGATTCTCGGGACCCTAGAGTCCCAGACCTTTAAAAAACGTACCAGGGGCCGAAACCAACTCGCAGAGGCGTTGTTAGACATGGAGGATGACATGTGACACCAACTGGCGATTATCCCTGTATGCCCTAGCCACTACGCAAGAGCACCCAAGGACAATCCCAGTCTGGTGCAGGACTCTTGCAGAATATGGAGACAGAACTCATTGGGCTATGGGTTTGGGAGGTTTCGTGGATCGATTACCTAAAACTGTAGAAGTACTACTGGCCCCTGCCTGACCACTGTTGATCTACACGGCTATAAAATGGCAGAGGATAACTTGCACACTCGATTAATGTCCCCCCCCTATATGCAGTCGCTAACACGTTTGTTACTTAGCGCCAAGGGGGCAAAATATACGGAGGTGCTTGATGAGTGGAAAGGTATACCACGGCTATCAAGAAAATCCCGTCAGTACGGTCAAGATCCTACTAGCATCTTACTGGGTTAACTTTCTTCCTCCGAGCACGTTTGATCTTGCGAATCTCCTCTCAAGCCAGCCAATTAAGGCAACATAGAGGTGGGAGCTCTGTTCCCCGCCTGTGTTCGCACCGACCGGCCAGTAAAGGCAAGCTAGAGAAAAATGCCAAGACTTCTCCTTGGGCATCAGGTCCGGGGGATTGCCACTGCCCACCAGCTCGCCACAAAGCTGCCCTGCGGATTGTATCTCTCTTAGTCTGACCCCTCACCCTAGGTATGTTGCGGCAAAGTAGAATACCGACCTAGGGTTCATAGGAGCATGCAAGCCCCACCACGATGTCAACGTAGGGATACTGCGGCGGAGAATAACAATTATTATTATTATTCCATTTATTCATTTTATGTACATATTTCTTTCATTTTTAAATATTATTATTATCTTATTTATTCAACGTTTTTCTTATTTTATACATTTTTAAAAAATACATTTTAAAATAATAAAAATAGAGGCCCCAGATCAGGACTCCAGAGAGAGGATCCTCCTTACAATACAAGCCGTGTACAGAAGTACTGCTTTGTGAATCCAAGCTCTTGACCCATTTGCCTAACGAGAGCCCCTTCTTAGGTGATGGTCGAGGCTCGTGGCTATTCCCCCCCGGTGGGTGCCCGCATTGTCGAGGCGGGGGTCTCAGTAGCCGTGGCTTAGACCACCACAGTGAAGGGAGGAGGAACCAGAGGAGGGGTCACTCGTCAGGTCTTTTGCCGATAAGCCGACGATTTGGCGGCCAATAAGTAGGTTGCAGTGCCGCTTGGGTGCCATCGAAACTGAGGTGGGCCGCGATGTTTGCATCGTGGGTAAGGATTGGAGGCCGGGGCGGGACAGGATTGCCGGTATTACGGTGTGCCGCTATCCCTACCCGGCCTGCACGGGGTCGCCACCGTCTGATGGCGGACGCGGAGGTGCCGCAGAGGAGGAGGAGTGTCGGTATAGTGTTGGCCGCTCTCCCTATCTCCTGCGGCCGAAAAGTGGTAGGTGGCGGGGCCACTGTCCTGACACGACACAGGGGGACCGGGGGTGCCATACACGGGGTCGTCTGGCGCCCATGTGCTGGTTTGGTCCTTGGGGTGGTCACGGCGTGCAACGTGTTCTGGTGCGTCGGTGATTGGGGTTGGAGTAACCCCAATCACTAACTAACTAAAGGAGGGTCCGGCGACGGACAGCCGCGGCGGGTTCGCGAATGTATGCTTACGCGTGCCCGTGTTCCCGCGATAAGCGGCACAGGAGTACACCGGGGAGTTTTGGTGGTTTAGAGTCCCACATAACTGCGCTATCTCCCCATGGTAGCGCAGTATGCATGTGTATTTCGCCACGCTAAATATAAAATATAAGGCTCGTGGATATTAAGCCATTTTATTATTATTTATGGTAAGAAATACTGTCCGCTACTTTCAGATAGATTGGAGACATCCAATCTGTAATTCATGATGATAATGCTTAGTTTCCAGATTTGAAAGTCACACTCATTATTTTACGAATGCTTATAAAAAGAGACTAGTAAGTGCACAAAGTTCATCGACACTATTTAGATACATCATGATGACGGTGCTCTTGTTATCTATTGGTGATTCACTTCAGTACTGATTTTTCCTACCTGATTTGGCTAGCTAAGTCAGCAAGTATGGACTGATCATGTGCAGTTTTCTAATTCACTTATTCCGTTTGAAGTTTTGGCACAGATTCAAGCTCATTTTTAAACGCATGTGACAATCGAAAGAAAATAATTTTGATTAACTGATGTTTAAAGTTAGTTTGTTTTGTAATTATCAGGCAAAACAAAATCTATCGTTGTTGTTTTATGAAAAAACTCTATAGGTTTTTATTTGTAGCATGTAATGAAAAATACCTTCGCTTCGTTTTCAAGGTGGTTCACTGCAAAAATTAACTTCTTCTTGAGTCGATGGAAAACTCTTTTCGTCCGAGCGAAGCGTCTCCGCTTCAGCTTGGGCAAACATTCTTTCGTATGTCCGAATGTCTGGCTGTTCTTCTCAACAGGTGGCATTTTAATTAACCGATTCTCGTGAAATTTTGTGATTTCAGTTTTATCGACATAATCAACATAAAAATCAAAATGACAGACTCGCGAAGTCTACAGTTCACAGAACAACTAGTTATATTTTGGGCCCAGTAGGTGGCCACACCGATTGCAGCTTTAGTGGTGAGCTTAAGATCTTCCAAATTGCAACCGTATAGGCACTTGGGACACTACAGCTGGTGTGCCATATTCTATAAAGGGGCACCGCACTCACACTGAAAATTAACTCTTACTACTTAACAATTCTTTTTACAGGTATTCTCGGCATGGGAGTTGATCTGGGCAGCCCGACACGTGGCGTCAGAGCACATGGTGTTGTTCATAGCGCTGGCACTGCTCGAGACCTACCGCGACGTCATCCTCGCCAACACTATGGACTTTACCGATATCATCAAGTTTTTCAATGGTGAGTTGAGGAGTTCTATACATACATACGTATTTCGTTTTAAGTAGAACTTGACCAGGGATTCTGTCTGGATTCTTTCGTGCGTTTCCATACACAAAAACCCGATTTGCTTAAATAGTCTACCACTATATGTATCTTAACATGCGAAAGTCGAACCGCTTCTTTTCGACCGTTGAAGTCAGAAATAAGTTACTAGGTTAAGATTTACACACAAACATACATTTGGCTTACTGATGATTTTTCAATCGTTTTCGTCAATAGTGCCTGAAGGTTTGAAGAATTAAAATAGCGTTCTGACAGCTTTTTAGGTGCCTACTAAAAGTTATGTAACTATTGAAAAAAAACAGACCTTATTGTTGTTTTAATTATTTTTACCAGACTGCCGAAGGAGAATAATGTGTTTATTAGTCTATGTATTTATGTATGTATGTTTGTTCCTATGTGGCGTTCTAGAGACCAAACGCATTGATTCTTACGTTGATCGATTCGTCTTAACCTTGCCAGTGTCACTGGCTACATTAACATTGGAAAATAGAATAATGGCGGATTTTGGGCGCCATATTGCGGGTTTTTTTTTCCTAACCCGTCGTGCAAAAATAAAGAAAAAAAATAAAGATTTTTAAGAGTGTGATTTCAAAAATATATAAAACTTTTAAATTTAAATGTACCTATCTATTTTAAAAAAATGTTTACTAAAAAGTTGTAAATAAAAAAATCGAAAAATCAGAAAACCCGACTGTTTAAGAAGCGAACTAAAAAGACGTAAATAAGAAGAAAATCATGCGAGTGAGTCGGAGGATGCATATTCGCGAGCTGACTGACCAAAACCAGATGGTTATAAGCAGTTGGGTATACTGATTTTTTAAATTATTATCTATTAATAACAATCTACACGAGTTTTTAGCCTTCTTTTTTGTTTAGATCATTTCTAACACGAATATTTTATTGTTCATAGAAATGGCAGAGCGACACGACGCATCAGCAGTGTTATCCCTCGCGAGGGATCTCGTTCTACAAGTTCAGACTTTAATAGAGAACAAATAAGTATCAATTTAGAACAATACATCTATGTAGACTATGATATTCTCGGAGACAGTCTTCTGTTAGACGATGCAAGACTACGATATTTTAAAGAAATTTTGAAAAGAGAAATTTTTATCTGTCTTTTGAAATATGTTGCTATCTACTAAAAAAATACTTTGAAGTCTTGTATTATCCATCAGATGGTCAGTCGAAAGTACTTTGAGCGTCTATCAAAAATGTAGGCATAAGTAGTGTAATAGAAAAAAAATATTTTCTAATTTATAATGTAGACAAAATATTAAGTATTGGCTATATTTTAGGATGAATAGTATCACTGTACTTATTGTCTGAATAGACCCGAAAGAATTAAATAAAGTTGAAATAAAAAATATTTATGTTAACAAAATTTTCATAAATTTTTAAATATCCGTCTCATGTTTTAGATCGTTCCAGAATATTAAATATCAAAAATATAATCAGAGGCTTTAACTAAAAAAAACATTTCAAATCATTTTATCGGTATTAACACATAGGTAGATAATTATAATTCTTGCCTACAAAAGTACCTACACAATGAGATGCCAAAATAATTAAAAACTACACATTTTAAATGTGCTCAAAAATTATCTACATGTTTAAAAATGGAAGAAAAAAAAAGATAATTTTGAAATGGCAACTCTGTTCCTTGTACAAGCGCGAGGTAAATAGTAGAGCTGCCATGTCTCATCGTTATCCAGATAAACGATTTGTGTAACATTATATCTATATTTGTATCAAATATTATATTATTGGGTAAAACAGAGTACCCAACCTATTTACTATATCATTGTTTGCGAAGATACTTCTAAGTTTTATTACAATTAAAATATTTATACCTATTATAAGTATACCTATTTACCTTGATTTTAAATTCATTCTCAATAAGCATCCACTTCCTCTTGTGCCTTTTTCATATCAGAAATAAACCTAACAGTATTTTCTAATGCTTAATCAAATTATTATTTACCCATGCATAATTATATCTTAACATACTTATAAAAAACAAGAGATATTTCTTGATGTATTCAAACTATGCATTCAGTCTATTCTCTTGAATATCTGACAAGGTTATACTAAATGTCAATGTGTGGGGCTTGAAGCAGACAGAGACAACACGGACGATGTTCTTCTCTCACGTTTTAGAACCGCAAATATCCTTCGTATACTTAAATCAAGTCAGAGGAATTAATTAATGACACTCTGTGACACTTTTCACTTTTAACAACAACTCCCAGTTAATTGAAACTTCATTATTTTTGGAATTATTTTGTTGTGTCTTACGAATTTCATTCATATTTTAACTAAACTATATATGGTGGACCTTTTTGAATATGATGTGTATTTGTGAAAGGATATACAATCTACTTACTACACAACCAAAAAGCATCAATCAACTTTAAAAAATATTATAGAATTTAAAAAAACCTTCTTAATTATTGAATTTATTATTAAATAATTTCAAAAAGGGCGTGACAGGTTCATGAAATTGGGGATTTGTAAGGGAATATAACCCGTGGATGTAGCCAAAGTTTGTAATGGAAAAGTAAAATACAAATCTCACGTCGGCACAAGCAAATTATGACTTATCCAACTGTTATGTTTATTTAAAAAATTGTGGCCTACCTACCAATCTGTAGAACACATGTTAAAGACTAGACAATCAAGATTAATGCGAAAGCCTCAAGTTAAATTTAAATTACTCATTACGTAAATGTAAGCATTATTGACCTTTTTTGCGCAATCGATTGGGCAATATCTACAATCCAACTGCAGTGAGGGAAGTCCCTTATCGAAAACAATTGTTTTTGTACCTACCCGCTATACGGGGATCGTCTTATCGATAGTTGGATTATCCGGAAATGCGGATATTCATTTGTTGTTTGTTTATTGCTGTTTTTGGACCGAATGATTCGAATTCAGTTTTTAGGACGACAAGTGCAGCATTATTTATCAAACGTCGTGTACTTTCTGTCGTTTGATAAAAAGTTAAAATAGTCCTATGAAAAATTGTTTTATATTTACTTGGTTTTCATCTATCAAGTTTTACAAAGTGCAGCTTGCCAAATTTAACTTTTGTTTATAATTATCAAGAAATTGGTGGCCTCAATTTGGAGAAAAGCAGGAGGCAATTTGGCAAAATATGAATGTTTACCTACTTCATTTTTTTGAGGATACGGGAAAACAAAAAATATACAAGACATTTAAAACTAAAACCTAATACGTATCAAATGTGACGAAAACGAACTTATATAGTAGAGAAATCTGAGAAGATTATAAACTCGAAGAATCAGCTTGGTTAAATATCTGAAGCAAGAGTGATTTATTTTTATAAAAATGGTGTTCCAATAATGAATCATAAGTACATTGTAATTTACAACAACTGGACTTGAATTCAAACGAAGATAAAGCAAATTCGAAAATTGAATTACTGTTTAAAAGGTAGGGCAAAAATAAAATAAAAAAATGGTTGCCTGTAAAGTCGGTTTTACGGGCGAAGATTTTACGTGACAACGTATTTTTCTCGGTAGAATATTTATTGATATGAATATAATTAAATTGTACTGATTTTACGTTCATCCGATCGATTTCCACCAGACCGATCATAGTTGAGTGGGAGAGAGACGCAAGGCATTCGGCGGGCCTCTCTCTCGTTCGGTGACTCATCGTAACGTTACCGAGCGTTACACTTTTTCATAAGTGCCTCCCAGCCACAACCTAATTTAAGACGTTGTCACGTCAAAAACATTATCAGAAAAACAAAAAAGAACAAAAAATATGTAATCGAATGTATGTTTTTGATTGAATGTTACGGAAAGATAAATTTATAACTACTAAAAGAGCACTTTAAATGGTCAAAGACTATATAGATTATAATAAGTTGTTACTAAAAGCTAATATTCATTGTGTCTGCGCTTTTTGTATTTCGTCCGTGTTACAAATACAAGCTCACAAATTAAATAATAATCCTTATTAATTTATCCAAATGTTAGGTTTAATCATAATATTATAGTTAGCGCTTCCAAACATTGGTTTAATATTAAGTAGTATTTAATAGATTACTCTACAAAAAATTATAAAAAGCACGTTTTCTATGACCGTAGAGTAATAAATTAAATAATTTGTTAAGAATATTAATATTTTTAAAATTATAAACATTAATTAATGTAAGCGAAAACAAAGCGTATTTACTATTTATTTAATGTTTCAATTGGGTGTAGCTACTATTTTCTGGTATTGTCTTTATAAATAAATTTATATTTATAGGTATCGTAATTTAACCGTTAAGGCTTCTTAGATGTTTTGTGCTGTTATTAAATTAATATTGATGTCTATCAAATCAAATTATTGTGATTATCATACGCTTAATATATCCCTTCATGGTTCACACCAGGGACAAAAATATACAGAGATATTTTACAAAAAAAAAACAAATGTTTAATATATAACTATAAATTATTAATTACATTTTTTTTTCTAAATTTTTGTTGTAGTAACAACGATGTGGCATACAGTCTTCATGATTTTTTTTTAGCAACTTTCAAATATTTTTCCTTGGTGTGAACATAGTACACACAAACCAAGAGGTACTTTAAAAAGGCCTAAGTCCAAACTAAGCCAAGCTTTATATCCAGATCTGTGTTATGAACACGTTTAGTGTCGAATGAAGAAGAATATTGAATTATATCTATATCTTTTAACTGGGGAACTTTAGGAGGATTTTTAATAGCATTGTGGCAAAAAAATATATAATTTGGAGCCTTAAATTACGTGATTTAATACATAAAAAGGTTTTTGAATCTTCTGCACTATTATTTTTGGCTGCTTGAAAAATATACTTAGTTTAAAAAATGCTCCTCAAGTTCTAAAATTAAGTAATACCTTCCCAATCTAAATAAATGTTTGTACGAATCTATGTAATGTAATGACCATTTTTAATACTTTTTATGTAACTGAAAGTTTTATTTACCAAAATATTATATGTACAGTCGAGTAGCGTTTAATGAAAATTCGTAAGGAATTTCAACTTTAAAATTTACCTAATCGTTTCCATCTTCATTGTAAAACTAATATTAGGAAATATAAATGCTAACGTTTTTAACAAAAAAATCCATTGTTTGTGTATTCTTTTGAAATGTTACCGTTTAGCAAAATGAAAAAAATAGAGAGTCTGTTTTTAAAAAACGAATTCTTCTGACATTTTAAAATAAAACATAAAAAATATTATGTTACCACTGTAAAAAAATCTAAGTGTGTAATAAATTATAGTATCTATCAATAAATAAAATGAATACCTAATCATTAAAACGTAGTTAAGAACGATTTATAGTAAACAAATATTTTTGTGAAAGTCATCTTTGCCATTAAAATGTGTTTCCATTTTATATTGTTGTTTTAATGATTTTTTTACGGTTAAGTCCCTGAGCGAAATCACGTGTAAATGATAGTAAATTGAGGAAAATTGACAAATAAATATAAAGCAAACCTAGAACCAACGGAATTAAATTGATTTTGCCTATAAAATAGTTTTAAAGAATCATGTTGAATGATTTGTGGATTAACTAAAGTACTCGGAAGTAATGAGTCATACTTTGGTATTTAGTAGAACGCGGTTTTTATAGTATGAACATGGTCAAGTTCGAAATTACAATGCCCCTAATCCATTAGTTTTTAGGAAACTATCTACATAATCATAACTAGTTCCTGTGTCGCCGGTATATCATCTACATTATAATATGTTACCGATATTTTTACAGAATGAAAAGGTCTAAACATTTTCAGAAATAATAGGCATCCTAACTTATAATCCAATATCTATATTTCCATATACGTACAGCAATAGCCGTGGAGGAAATCCTTCCATCAGTGATTTCAGGGATATCGTCGATTGGTGTACATTTTATCAAAAAAATAATAATGAGCATTGAAGAAGAGTGAATTGCTCTACGTGTTGGCTTCCTTCGTACCGATACCTTCCAAATCAGGGATGATGTCCCTGATTTTTGGAAGGTATCGGTAATTGGAAGGTCCCGAAAATGTCTTAACAAATTAGTCTATATTCCATTTGAAATAACATTAGAAAATTAAACGATCCCGTTTTAGTCATTTCAACCGTTTTTTAGTTTTATTCCGTAAACATAAATATGGCATAAAAAAAACATAAAACCTGTTACCAATACCGTTCACTAAAACTGCCATTTTTGTCATGGCACCAACGTATCTACGATCTAGAAGGCAAATTTGTTTTATCGGACTGAAAAGAGAATTGTATCTAATCTTATTTCAAATGGTGTAGTCGTTTTTCAGTTTTGTTAGCAACAACTTATACCGAACAGCCTTCATTATTGACATTAAGATATTTAATGGCAATCATAGACCTCTCATCTCTGACCATGAGCTCCTAACGACCATTTGCAATGACCATGATGGCCGATAAACACATAAGTACCGCTCAGTCATTCAGTCAGATTGCAAGTGCCAATGATTTTATTATAATATGTATTACAGTTTAACAAGTATATATGTATAGTTTACTATGTTGGTATACTGTTCCTTCTCTACTAGTTTAGAAGAACACGTACAAACGTAGATTTTCAGTTTGACTAACTCAACAGTGAGGTTTGAAAGAATACAAGGTGTAAGTTTATAAAATTCCAAACAATAATGCAGCAAGCAATTAATTTTTCGACATTTCAGAGTTTATACGTGTTGTGTACTGAAATGTAATTAGTAGCATGTTACAGTAACAGTTATTCCAATTAAACCTTACAGCAATTGCGCAAGATGTAAACTCGCCTTGCTCCCCTATCTACACCCTTTTAGGAATTGTGGAGATATACAGGTTAGATGTTGTGTGATAAAATAATTCTTCGGCTGTACTTTGTCCATCACTTATTTACTTTATTTTATTTGTTAAAACACACAATAAAAACGAACAATCAAATTACAAAACAAATTATAAATAAGCAATCATAAGAACAATTAATTTGGTTTTTGAATTCACTTTAAGAATCGCAACTGACATCCTAGCTAGGTTACAAAATAACCTGTGTTAAGGATGCCAGTTCTGTTCCCCAAAAGGTTAAAATTATAGACATAACAATTTAAGAGTTGCAACGAGATTGAAATCTAGGGATATATAGTTACAGATTAAAATAAAATGAAACTAAATTTAAACTAATATATAACATCACAATTTAAAATAAAAATAATATGCAATTAAATTTGAATTAAAATAAAACATCATAATTTAAAATACAACTTTAATAGGTACTTAGTCACGGAACTAATTTTAATAGGTATTATTTACAGATTGAGTCGTACTGTACGGGATCGCTCAGGAGCTTTTTTAACTTGAAGTTAGTCGGGGAGTAAAACGGCGGCAGGACTGGACTGGAGCAGAATGAGGGCGGACGAAGGCTTCTTAATAAAAGACTTTTTTCTTTCTTCTCGTATATTATTACTTCTCGATGGCTGGATTCGGAATGTCCAAACCACGTTTTTTTTTTTTTTTTTCTACGTGGCGTCTCACAGATAGACCAAAGTGGCCTGTGTCTGTTTAACCGGGCTACCCTGTGGAGACTAAACTAAAGTAGAGCCTCCAGCCAGGCACAAAAATTCTAAACCTAAGCGACAGCGCTGAGGGCTACCCCAGTTGGGGCCGAACCTCGGCTCAGGGCGTCGCTAGGGGACAGCTATGACTGGATCTAGACAATGACTTTACCATCCGTTCGTAAACTACCTACGTGGAGAAGAACGGATAAGAAACTCCTTTTATATCTAATAAAGTTAACTAATGCTCAGCTATGCGCGGGCTGGCGGGAATTTATTGAGAGAGTACGCGACGGGCCTCGGCGGCGAGGACGAAACGAATCGGTTTTGTCTATTAACATGTTTACTACGCCCTACGGCTCTTAAGGAGCAGGGTAGAGGGGTCATGGGAGGTCAGAGAATGTGCCATAGTTGGCGAAATCGTGAGATTTAGAGAAAAACGCCTGAATTGCGTGAAGTCTAATTGAAAGGGCAAGGGGTACGACTTAATTGCGCACCCATTGGCCGTTTCTATATACAAGGCTATCTAGCTCTTGTGTTATGGATGGGAACCTGTTAAATAGGGCTTGGGTCTCTGCTGGGTTCGGTCTAGAACCGGTTGCCTCGATCCTTTGGATCTCGGCGGCCAGCAATCGTGCCTCGTCTGTCATCCAGACGGCGTACGTACCGATGATGATATCGGCGACGCTGCGTCTGGCATTGGGCGAAATTGGGGACGGGCTCGCGGCGTCGACAGTGGTGGGAGCCACTTGACGGCCTTGAGCGGGCATGGGGGCTGCTGGGGCCTGAGGGGCCTGGCTGAGGGTTGGTGCCGGGATGGGGTGATCCATCAGGCCTGGGATGGCCTTCTGGTTGGTCTGGGGAGCCACCTTCTGGTGGTTTAGTTTACCCCATGGCGACTGCCTCTGAGGGGCTAGTCGGGGGGGGGTTTGCGGGGGATGAGTCGCGCGAGATTCGCGGTTCTCGGCGCGCTTGGCCATCTTAGGCGCAAGTTTGGGAGCGCGGGGGCACCCCTTATAATTGGCCGTGTGACCTACCTGGTCACATAGCACGCAGCTCGGTGGCTCGGTGCATTCGGCGGGGTTCTTGGGGCGGGGGCAGTCTTGGGTGCCATGATCCCCTCGGCACTTGACGCACCTCGGGGTGGCGAAACAGTTCTTCTGACTGTGGCCGTATAGTTGGCAGCGATGACACTGACCAACTACAAATGGACGGTAAGGCTTCTCAATAGAGATGCCTGAAAGAGAACATACAGATTTGATCTGGAAGATCGGGTTGTGGCCTTCGGTGTGTTCGCATTCGACCATCACCATGTCGTATTGCTGTCCTCCGCGCGCTTTATGCATGCGGTGGACAGCTAGAACTGGGACTTTTTGTGCCAAGAGGTCAGCACGAATGTCATCGGTCGGGATCTCCTTCGGAATGCGACGGATAACCACACGGGTGGGCGTCTCTTCCGGCAGAGTGTAGGTATGGAACTGAATGTTCTCATACCTAAGGAATCGGGTGAGATTCCTGAAGTCATTTGGGGTCGGGACTTGGATTTTAATGCCCAGCTGACAGGCTAGGGCATTAGTATAATTAATCTTGCGTTCAACGCAAGATTTTGAAATATCTGTCCACTTACTTTTGTCGTGGAGGAAGATTGGCGGGGGCCTTAGAGATTTGGGGGCTTTGTTGGTCGGGCTGGGGGCGCGGCTCGACCTTTGGGAGGCGCCGGCAATGGTCATTGGACTGTCCGAGCGACTAGACCGCTGGGTTGCGGTGAGGGGGGAGGGGGCGGGGGTGGAGTGCACGTCGGAGGGGGTGGACGGCAAAGTTGGGGACTTGGAGGGGGTCGCTGCTACCTTCTTAGCCTTATTGGCCTTGAGGTGGGACTTGTTCTTCTTCCTCTTCCTCTTGCCCTCATTGACAACCTGGAAGCTGTCAGAGGAGGAGGAGAGGTCATCTGAGGTTTCGTAGTCTTCGGAGTTTTCCTCCTCAGACTCGTCTATGATAAGACGTGCAGGACTTGCATCCGAAACGGGCGGGGGGGAGGCGGGGCTGTCGTTCTCAGGGGGCGGGGGGGAGGCGGGGTTGTCGTTCTCGAGGGGCGCGGGGGCACAGACACCGGTGCAGGTGGCCAGAGAAGTTCGGATAATTTTGAACCTTCTCAGGTTATCCCTGCGTGGACTGGGGTCGTCCGACAGCAGGTCCTCGACCAATTTCATCAATGCCTCTACGGGATGCATCGCCACTGATAAAACTGATACGAGATAAAAACAATAACAATTACTGATAAGATAGGATATCGTAAACAATATCCTACGTTAACAGTTACGGGGCGGATACTAAAGTCCCCGGGTAGGTACGCCCGGGGATGTGTGGACCTACCCTCCCAGCCGGGTTAGACTGGGAGGTGAGTACCTAGGTGAGCCCTAAGCTAGAATACCTATCACCAATCTTAATGGGTGATAGGGGCCCTGAGGTACTGGGTAACCCACAGAAGGTGGGTACCCGTCGGATGTGTACCGTTGTCCGGCACGCAGGGGTAGACACACCCAGCCGTGCCGGGTGATTGCTGGAAGCAGAGACAGGGGTTGACTAGGCTAGACACCAAGGCCAGGTCCCCTGCTCCCGACTCCAACTGACTGCCGTGCTCTGAAGGAGCCTGGCGGGTACGTTGGGTCAGTACCCCCTTTGGCTTACGTTGACACCGTAAGGTTTCGACCAAAGGACCACTAAGTCGTGGTTTTTGCCCAGACGGGGCCAAAAACGTGACTATCTGTCAAAGAACTTAGTCTTTTCCTACTCTGATAAGAGCTGGATCGGACGATCGCCGTAGCAATCACTTGCGGTGTGCGTAGACGCGACGACCGCTGACGCGTCGCGGAGATCGCGGCGAGATAGGAGAGCGGGGTGCGGGCGGCGGGGGGCGCGCAGAGCGAGACGTGCGTGCGTGACGACAGCCGGCGGCGGAATGATGTCCAAACCACGGAAAATGCCCTGTTTTTATACAAAAACTCTTATAGCGCCTGACCAGTCAGAGCTCCTCAATTTTGCACACGGCACTAATGCCCAGCTGCTGTCCAATCAGAGCTTTTTACTTTTGCACACGGCACTAATGCTTTTGCTGCTGACCAATCAGGGCTCAGGTGACTTTTTGTATGAAGAATTTAATGACGGCGATTTTCCGTGGTAGGACCCCCTTTACATAGTTCTCTTATGGGTCTAACCCTAGGTATAACTTATATTATTTATTTACAAAAGTTTCAGTTAAAAAACCCTTAATTATCACCTTAAAAACACTAAAAATACAAAATCGGTCCTCATCATGGTAAAGGTTCTTAATACTAAAACTTTAGGTAATAATGGTACAGGTGGCGCCTCTAGTGGCCGGAATGTACATCACAGATGCAAGATTATGATTACTTATGTCTACACTTATGTACTAATTAATAACGTAAACAAGGTACAATTTAACTATTGCCACTAATGTTGGTAGTGTCTGTCGTGCACACGTACTACATAGAATATCTCAGATGGCTGATTAGGGTATTCACATAGCAAACACGTCATCTAATCATCGCGTAACAAATACCTAATCAACTACGTATGATAGTTCGGAGAATATCGATATTTAAAAAGTACGTGAATCATGGCTCCACAGTGAGAGACAGCTCCGTTTCTCTCTTGCAGTGGAATCATAATGGTTTTGACACGTCATGGTTATGCCCCTGTAAACTCATCTCTGTGTTGACACGTGCAGGTTTTTTGTTAGCTTTAGTCATTCGCTGCCGTCGTTATTATAATAACCTTTTGTGATACCGATACGCACCGGGGCCGCGTGAAGAATTAAGGTCCATTACCTCTCTCACAGAGAGGAGGCCTATGTCCCAACAGTGGGAACATTAAAAAGGCTGATGATGATGATGATCAAACGTCTCAATATTTCATTTCATTAAAGATATAGTGTGATATAACTAAAGGAATAGAATTTCTATTCATTATAGTAACTATGAATCAAAATTTGTTAGTATGACTGTTTGTAAGCACTGTCACTATACAAAAAAAAAATACAAGTAAAAATCTTTTCTACAAAAAAAAATACTACCGACTTCCAAATAAGAAAACTACAAAGTGAAAAATAACTTTATTTTTGGAAGTCGGTGTCTTTCGTAGGTACCATTTTTTGCGTTATGGATACCGACTTCCAAAAATAAAGTTATTTTTCACTTTGTAGTTTTATTATTTGGAAGTCGGTAGTATTTTTAGTGTAAAAATGTGTTTTTTTATTTTTCACTTTTTAGTTATACCTACCTAATAGGCAAGTGGTTTAGTGAGTTACTTTAACGCCAGAATAGATAACCCGAATATCATGAAACTTGAACATAATCGGTAAAATGAGAGATCTGCGTACCCCTTAAGACCGTACTGGCGTGATGTTATGTTATGAAATGGTAAAATCAATAAACAGACATGCGATTGCAGCAATCCCGAGAGATTTGCCGTTATTTATTGAAGAGCTCTGTCGTATATCTTCGAAGTTCTTCATCAGATCTTCACCAAATTAAAATAGGGCCAATTTCGAAACATACTCTTTCAAACAAAAATTTTCAAAATCGGTCGGAAAAAACAAAAATAAACATGAAGTCGAGCATAGAACCTCCTCCTTTTTGGTAGTTCGGTTAAAAATACAACCGACTTCCAAAAGAAAAACCCTACAATGTGAAAAATAGCTTCAATTTCATTGTTGACACCGACTGTCGAAATTGAAGTATTTTTTTACTTTGTAGTGTCTTTTTTTGGAAATCGGCTGTATTGTTATGTAAGTGTGTTTTTATTTTCACTTTTTTGCTATGGTGCATAGTAAGCAAGTTCTTTAGTGTATAAAGTTATGCCAGAATAGATTACAAGATTAACATAAAACTTGAACATAACCGATGAAATGAGAGTGAACCAGGTTGAACTGTACACATATGCGTGCCCCTTTAGAGCGTACCGGCGTGATGTTATGTTATGAAATGGCATAAACAACAGACATGCGATTGCAGTAATCCCGAGAATTTCGCCGTTGTTTATTCAAGAGTTCTGTTGTATCTCCGAAGTCCATCATCAGATCTTTACCATTTAAATGGGCCCACATGAGAAGCACCAGTTTTCAAATAAAAAAAGAATCATCTAAATTGGTTCACCTAGTAATAAGTTCTGAGGTGAAGCACATAAAAAAATATAGTCGAATTGATAAAACCTCCTCCTTTTTGAAGTTGGTTAAAAATAAAATGAAAAGTACAACAGTGGATCACCGTTGCAACAACCCATGAACGATGGCACAACAGCGTCCCACAATCACACTGTCTAGGCGACTTACAATCATGCTTAGGATATACTTAGGAGCTGCCCCACCTTTTATTCATTGTTTCGTAATGGCAATCTACATGCGCATCTGCGATCATTTGAGAATGATGCACTACAGAAGCTGGGCCAAAGCCTTTTAAAAATAACTAAATCTGCATTTTTCTGAAATCATAAAAGGTAATCTGAGTAAGTCGCTGATATTATAATGAGGAGTGACCTCCTAAACTCTTTATGGTTGGCAAATGATATTTAGTTTTGAAAAGTAATTAAAAAAATATATATTTAGAACGCTAGCAATATTTGTAGATATTTTTGTTTCGATTTTCATGTCATTCCTGTAAAAGACAAATGAGGCAATGCACATTGATAAAATAATATAATTTTAAAGTTCTATCTGCTTAATATTCACCTCTTGCATATACGCCCCATGGTCCTCTTTTTATCTCGGCTAAATGCAGAATTCCCCTGGGATAGACTACAAGGAGCAAAGCCGCGGCCCGAAATAACAAGTCGTTGATTAATAAAATTAATACCTGCATTGACAAATACTGCATCAACTGCTGATAACGTGGTATTGGTGAATCGGTTCATTAACAATGGTGTGATAACTAAAGGTTAATGAAATTTGAAAAGGCAAATTCTTTATCTGTAAGAGGAAGGTCGAAGTAACTATACCAGCAGATTTGTATTGGGCTAAATATGTACCATACACAAATATGACACTAATTACTTATGCACATACATACAGAATACTTAACAGAGAATAGTAAAAAAGTAATTATTTATATTTTTTACGGCCGGTTTACCTAGAAAAGAACCGAAAGAAATACATGAAAGCACATAGTCACGTGAGCGCACACATTATTTTATTTATCCATTCTTTAGCCGCGTTGAGTGATTTTCAGCAGGGGCAATTTTCGGTGATTTTCGACCCGCCATTCCGCCACCAGGACCTCGCGGAGATGAGACCGACGCAACTCCATTATGTCACTTCATCGGCCCTTCACCCTGCGCTCGCGCTTCCTCGCGCCACCGATACAGCGACGCGAGTACCTTAGCCTCCACGACCCAGGGCGGTGATCCGGCCAGAATGCAAACCGCCTCGTAGGAGATCGTGCGATACGCTCTGATGACTTTGACGGCCATGGCACTCTGCGGGTTTCGCAGAACAGCGATGCTGCCGTCAGGTCAGCCGTCCAGATTGGGGCCCCGTATAGGGCCATTTATCGCACGATCCTCATGTAGAGTCGCCTATAGGCGGCGCTCGGGCCCCCCAGATTGAGCAGCAGCGTTGATAGTTCTCCAGCCGCGCCCAACAAGTACTTCCGGCGCCTGCTGCCGGAAGTGGGAGCCCAAATCCCTATTCCCTGCGGCCGAAAAATAGTAGGTGGTGGGGCCATTGACATTGACCCGTCACAAGGGGACCAAGGGTGCCATACACGGGGTCGTCTAGCACTCATGTGCTGGTTTGTTCCGGGGGGTGGTCACGGCGCAAAGTAGATTCTGGTGCGCCGGTGACGGGGGGTACTCCCCGAGGAGGGTCCGGTGACGGACAGCCGCGGCGGGATCGCGGTGAGTGCTAACGCATGCCATAAGCGGCATAGGAGGACACCGTGGAGTTTTAGTGGGTAGGAGTCCCACATAACTGCGCTATCCCCCCGTGGTAGCGCAGTATGCATGAGCATTTCTCCAGGCTACAAAAAAACAGTGCACAACTGTACTCTACATGTTTGATTCACTGCAAAAAAGAACCTCAATCACCTCAATGGTGCCTTGAGCTATATAGTTTTTTATTTAATCTCGCCAACATTAAGTTTAAGAAGAACCTACTGGGGTCTAATGTGGGGAATTCACTAGAAGGACAGGGCTAAAGGCGGTTATGCACTACATATCAATCCGTATCCGTGATTTGAGTTCCGAGTTCAAAATGTTCTGAATTATGACGGATAGAGTTCGGATGCAGTACGTGAGCTTCCCTACAAGAAGAAATACGGCTAGTTCGGAACCGGAATTTCATGGACACTGATCGGACGTAGTGCGTAACCGCTCTAACCACCCTTAGGACCGCGTCCGTCTGACCTAGTCACAGATCGGTTCTATGTCAGATCAGTGTGTTTGTCTGTCGACTGTCATCTAGCCAGGTATACCTATAGCAATGAGGTCAGGCGTACATGCAGGCATCCCCGATGGCCCGCAAGCATACTCGATTGACAGCAGGCAAGACCGTCTAGTGGATTTTCCGCTGAACGAAACCTCTTCTTCTTCAGGGATTTGGTTTTCACACTCAGTCCGTAGTGAGGACCATTGTGACCACCCTCAGTCCGAAGCTACTTAACTTTTTGTATAGGTTCCGTACCCTTTGGGGTAAAAACGGGACCCTATTACTAAGACTCCACAGTCCGTCTGCCTGTCACCAGGCTATATCTCATGAACCGTAATAGATAGACAGTTGAAATTTTCACAGATGATGTATTTCTGTTGCCGCTGTAACAAATAATACAAAAAACAGAATAATATAAATATTTGAGTGGGGCTACCATACAACAAACGTGATTTTTTGCCGTTTTTTGCGATAATGGTACGGTACCCTTCGTGCGCGAGTCCGAGCCGTACTTGGCCTGTTTTTTGATATTATTACTAGTTTTTTTTATTCTTAGAAATCTGATAAATCAAGCACAGGCCTACGTGAAAGGGTTTTTATGTCACTTGGCTTTCACAAACATGACCTGCCACAATTTATTACAAGTTTTAACTATCTATGTTTGCAGATCACTTATCGATAAAAAGACGCCTGTCCCAATTTTTTGCCAATTATTGATATTACAGTTCCAAATAGATTTAAAGTAATGTTTGCGTGTATTTTTTTATCTATGAGTGTTATCAGGGACAACAGTTTAAATATTGACGTATTCCAGGTTTTTGTGCCCATTGATAATTCTTATCAGACATGACCTATGTCGACTGTTTTTTCGTAGATGTACCTAGCGTTATATTGCATGCGAAGTGGGTGATGCAGCAGAGTTTCAAGTAATATGTAGATTGTAGACTAGCTTCTGGCAGAAGGGAACCTCTATCCTCCTAAGGGAACATATTCTCGGGATACAAAGTAGTCTATGTGCTATTCCAGACTTAGATTATAGTTTTTAGCCAAATGTCATTTAGATCCATTCAGTCGTTTTGGCATGATTGAGTAACAAACATACCTAAATCCATCCATCCATACATCCATCCATCCAAATAGGTCTGTCTGTCTGCATCGTCAATCAATCATAAATGCCTAATCAATAACGCATTAAATGGTGGGTAATCGTATTTATATCGGACAAGGTGTATATGCCCAGGGGCAAAACCATAAAGAAATTTCCATAAAGAAATAGGCTTTGTTCAAGTTAACAATCAGGCCAAGTCTGTATCTTTTCATACAGCGCGTCTCCTGGACATTGGATGTCCGTCACGTCTCGGTGGACGAAAAAGGCGTAGTGGTTCTGCATAGCCCAGGTCTAAGAAGCCAATTGCCAGCTTGCAGAAAAGAATTCACGGTGATCAACTGCTTCTCTGGAGGTAAGTACTTCAACTGGAAGTTATACAAAACGTTTCATACTAAGGGGGCCTACAGAAAAGATGGATTGATTGTGTGAGGTGTAATATGAAAGAAAAGGGAGTGGATGATGGTATGATGGTTGACAAGATGGATTGGAAGAAGAACATGTGTTGTACGGACCCCAAGTAACATAGGACAAGAACAGGAAGACGAAGAGACAAGGTGTGGCAGTCATATCACAAAATAGAAAGTATTTCTTTATATTTTCTATTTTATGATACAACTGCCACACCTTGAGAAGAACCACTCCCACCGTCCTCGACAATTGTAACCTAAACTTTGCGGACTCACTAGGGTTATTACTATATTGATTCTGAATTTAAAAAAGAGTAGTTAGTATAAATACAAACATAATTACATCGATTCGTCTAAACTTACATCATATGATGCTTACGTAACTTAGATCTTAGAGAGTAGCTAGAACATCAAATATCCATTAAAGATCACGACGACGCCACAAACGACGAAGATTGGACAAGAGTTTCATAGCCTATCCGTATACAAGACTATAATGTACAATTTCGTCTATGGACTTAATATAATTTACTACTTTCTTAAATGATAAAATGATAAATGTCATCTTGATAAATTTAATGACCTTTATAAATTAAAAACTACAGTTATAAGCATCTTCATGTTATTTCAGGCTTAAAATAAAAGAATGGGATTAGAATATGATTATTTAAAAAGATGCCACAGGTTATACAAATAATTAACTGAAATGCATATTGTATTTGTATATTGTATTTCAATGTGTAGAAATTTCGCGTTCTCAGAAAAAAAAATCTTTAAATACATGATGGGGAAACATGTACAAGGCATTGAAAAATATTATATATTTTGAACTTCTTCCAAAAGCCTTTTCAGTACATACTTTGCAGTTAATATATTTATTATTAAAGAATAATCTGCGTTTATCTTCAATTGCTTCCAGAAATTGTACAAAATTGTCTTGTGACATTTGTATTGACAGCCGCGACTAAGCTCTGTCCAATATTGCCCAAGAATCCCTGTAAAATCGTAATGACAATATGTGCGCGCAAAATGGCGCTTTGTTCCTAGTGGACTCTCTGTGGTCAGACAATTGTAACGGGTGGTCAGAAGTCTGAAAGTCTCACAATCAGTCTTAGCAAAGGTACATAATTGGATTGTTGTGTGGAGGTAAGACAGTCGCTCTCCATAAATTACTGCTAGGTATTCTGAGGCATCCGGCTTGACTGGAAGTCGATCCCACGAAAAATGGCCAGGCAAATGATGTTAGGATGATTGATCTCCCCGATTTGTTAATTTGAACAGGTATTTCGATTCAAGATACAGTGATGAAATAGCGTCTATGTGATTTTGGCGACATCTATCCACTGATGTTCTCGGTTATCGTGGAGGTGGGCCAATCTGCTAAAAATTGAACATACGAAAAAGTAGTTGTCACTTAAATACAAGACAATTTACAAGACCATCTTATTCTCTATTGAATGCATTTTTTTAATGAACTGTTTAGATCATTAGCTTTAAAAATAAATGTAAAACGGTGACAACTGTTGCTAATTTAACTGATTAAAAAATAAAAATAAGGAACAGAAAAGGTAATTTTAGCATGTCACACCGCCTGTCGCCAACTTTAACTAACCAAAGTTCATGGTTTTTAAGACACACTTCAACGTTTTCGTGTGTTTTTAAAGAATACTGCTTTCTTTTAATTATAAAATTATTTTTTTATACCATTCCTCCTCTAAAAAGGTTATTTTATTCACTGAAAACAGTGAATAAAAAGCACTTTTAATCACTGTTTTGGTGTTTGAATTTAGAACACACCAATATATATTTGACCTCCATCTCAATGCAATACAACCTATTTGCGCATAAATTACTCGATACAAACTTCTTGTGCAAAGAATATCCGAATTTCAAACTCCTTCGTCGATTTAATTTTGAGTATTTTAGGATTTTGATAATGATTTTGATTTTGGTCTAAATTGTTTAGTGAATACTTATTTGGATTGTAATTCTATTAGATGTGTTAATTGTTATTAAGAAATTAATATTAATTGCATTGGTGTTTCATTAATTATAATTATGTAACGTATGTACGGAGGTGGTCACTGGCCCCTGAAACACAGATGCTGTTACCTAGCTCAGCTTCAATTTACAAAAAGTGTGAATCCCTGAGGTTTCTCTTTTTTTGTAAATTTTTAAGGTAATAAACCTTTTATTTATTTATTATTATTCCTTGTGCTATTTGCTTAAATACTTCTTTTTCTCGTAGTCATGGTATAAAATATAGTATGCAACTCTTGAATAAAACGGATTTACATCGAGGGCCATGAATCACTCACGTCGCTCAGGATTCTAACACTTGAATCACTCACTATGCTCGTGATTCAGTTGTTAGAAACCTTCACTTGTTCGTGATTCATCTATGGCCCTCACTTTAAAACCGTCCTATATTCACTCGTTGCATAATATACTATTAAACAAACATTGAATTACAATAAAATTATTGAAATAAATGATAATCAAATTATCACCAAGGTGGACATTCCACTTTAGTCACTACTTTTAATTTGCTTTCAATAATACAAAAACTACAAAAAGAAGTTATTTTATTTTCTGATCAGCCATTTTTTTAACCATCGGGCAGTCTTGTCGCGGTGATCGGTGAAAAAGGGTGCAATAGACGTCACGTCGCAGTTAAAAAATCCACTATACACTATATATATATACAGTTATAACGTGATACCGGTAAGTTCTTAAAACATTATTTCATTTGTGAATTATACTATATGTTTCTACGTATGTAATGAATTAATGATTCCGTCCAAAAGAACAAAGAATATTGAGTGTTTTCGTCATTATTATTAGTAAAGCGAGATTCGTCACGTCCGTTTAGTGTCTTGACATATAGATCATGTTCGAAACTCCGATTTTTTAAAGCTTTTTTTATATACAGTTATATTACTATATAGTTTTCTTAAACTCTGCTAAATGCCGCATCACATCATCAAGAAACATATTTTTTTAAATTTTTATTGTCCATTTTGTCCCATTTAGTAACGGTGCAATTTTTCGTGGATTGGCCTAGGTAAGTTCTGGGCCCGTCGACCGCGCTGAATCTAGGTTTTCGATTGCGATAACTCATGGGTAATTTATAGGATAGCTAAGTGTGCAGTGATTCTTCAGGAGTCATACGATTACCACGGTTGGCGTTTGTATCGCGTTCTGAGTACTCACAAAAATTTATATCCTCTAGGGTCAAAGTATACAGTTATACAGGGACCACAGCTGCAGGCCTTTACGTACTGTAAGTAGCCCTTTATTATGTTTGTTTTTATTATTGCTGATTTCTGATTTCCGTGAGCTCTCCTGGTATTACCAATGTAAAGATTTTTTGTTGTTTTTTCTGTGACTTCTAGGGGGTATCCTAAAACTTACTGCGTAAACTTATTGCGTCATTTGCACCCGCACGGGGCTTGGCTTGCAGTCAACTATCAGTATCGTAAGATAAATCCTTACGATTAGATTAATGTAAAAAAAAATTATATCATATTTACGGGACCAGTTTCGAGTACAAGTGCTGAATCCTTTAAATTGCAGTGATTATACTCCAACCCATGGCCCTCGTAAACTGCTCCGTCGCTACCGACTCCAAAATTGACATAGGTTTTTACACTGCAGTACACATGCCCCTTTTTTATACACGAGTACACGCGTGGCCTACTACAGTAGGCAATTTTATAAAGCCAATAAATTCTTTATTAATAATTATTTGATTAAAATAATAAAAAGAATGGGCAATATATTTATTTTACAAATTTTAACAAAATAAGTTTTTGATAATTTGTTTTGGAAATATATATATTTTTTTTGTAAACCATTAACAAAATTTAAGGAAAATGCCTCTTGTGAGGTCAAAATAAATAATCTTTAATTAAAACTAATTTTAAAGATTGTTTTTTTTTATTTCATAGCATTCGGGATATACTGGAGCCTGGTGATAGGAGACAAATTCATTTATTGAATGTGGTACACCATCATTTTGTAGACCAATTTCGGGCTTTAAAACAGAGTGCGGATTGACCAATTCATCCCATCTTGGGTGTCAAATCATGTTGAACTTTGGTTTGAAAGTCTAGTCCTGACTAAACTTTATCAGCTCAAATCTCAACAACTTCTTCGTCATCGGTATCTGGTTCACGCAGCTATCTAAACACTTGGAAATTATCCTTGACGAAATCGGGTAAAATGTATACCCGATTTCGTCAAAATGACAAAATAATACTTTTTTAGGGTTCCGTACCCAAAAAAAAAAAAAAAAACGGGACCCTATTACTAAAACTCCACGGTCCGTCTGTCTGTCACCAGGCTATATCTCATGAGCCGTGATAGCTAGACAGTTGAAATTTTCACAGATTATCTATTTTTGTTACCGCTATAACAACAAATACTAAAATAAATATAATAATAAAAACAGAATAAAATAAATACCATACAGCAAACGTGATTTTTTTTGCGATAATGGTACGGAACCCTTCGTGCCGGGCCGGTATTTTTTAATTTTTAACGAGTATAATGACAATCAGTAAATATCATATTATTATATCGTTATAAATCGATAAAACATCAAATTACCTGATTTTGGTACACCAATGCACGCGCGGACCACTATGGTAGACCCGTGAGTTTGGCGTCAAATTACCCACAAATGCATACACTTAGGGGTTGGATGGGATACTGAGGCTTTAAAAAATATGTCAGACGAGGCTTTCCTGGAATTTCAAGTTTCTAGCGCGCTAAACTAAAAAGTTATAGCCAAAAGTGTTACCCTGGTCTACTATAGTAGGCCGCGCGTCAGTCTAGAGTTAATAATGATCCATTAATGATTCAATAATTATTTAGATTTGTGTTCAGTCTTTTTTGTTTATGATCGAAAGACTTGCCTCTCTGGTACGGCAGTGAGATATCTGCCTGATGAGTTATAAACACCAGCATCAGCCAACATGCATTAAGTAATAGTGTCTGACAAGGTGAAATTTTATCAAAGGTAACATGCTAGTACTCCCGGGATCAAAAGTATCCTATGTTCTAACCGTTAAATTAGGTCATCAGATAACTTACGACTTCAAATGCCAATGCATTCCACGAGTTTTCTGGATAAATCCTTTACTGTCCAGGCTACTCGTCTGTGGAATGCGTTGCCAGACCCAATCAAACGCGCCCAATCATAGCCTGTGTTCAATAGACTCGTGAGGGAGCATTACCTGTCGCTGTGATTATGAATTGATTGTCATCATTTTATTTATTGCCTTTATATTTTAGTATGTATATATTACATAGCATATGTATATATCTGCATATCTTTTATAATATATAATTTTTTAACACTGGTATTGTCACACCAGTAACAGCCCCACTTCGTGTCCAGCAATTATTGTCCATACCTGGCTGCCTGGAAGAGATCGCGGAATGCGATAAGGCCGCCCATCATATGTGTTTTTAGTTTAAGTTTCCTTTATAAATGTTACTTATGGTGTACAATAAAGCATATAATAAATAAATAAATAAAATTAAATAACATAGATTAAATTAAATAAGAATTGATTAAATTAAGTAAATTATCTAATTACATACTCGTAGATTAAAAATTTGTATTTGTGTGGATTAGCAGTATTGAGGACCACACTAAATGTTGCTTCTGAAAACTTTCGAAAGACATGGACATACTAAGAAAATTATTTTGTAAAACTTGCAGGGTCCTTATGTTTCTACAGTGGCAGTTCCCATTAATAATAGTTCTTACTTATTTGTACCCAATATCCCACCAGTTCTTCTCGTCGATGTGATAATTCTGGTTCTGTCTCATGCTGTCACGGCTGTGTACGGTGGAAGTGTGGCAGATGACCACGAATGGCACTGGTATTTCCAAGAGAGTCACAAACTCGGGTCTTTTGGCGTGCCATTCTTTATGTTTTGAGCAAATAAATATATATCTTTATCTTATAGTCTGTTTGTACATCAGAATTTTGGTTTAAGGGGATGGTTGCAGTATTTTTTTGTAATTGTTTTTTTACAATTTAATTATTTTGCATAGTGTTTATCTCTGCTTGACAATACAAAAAAATCGTTATCTTTGTTGAACCTGCCCAGTTCCACGTGTAAAGAATTAACTGATAAAATTGCCCAATACGATACGTTTCCTTTCGATAGGCGACAAAAACAATGATTTTTATCGCGAGTTTTATTGCAATGGTTTTGATCAGTTCGTATTTTTAAGCGACTTCGCAAAAAGGAGGAGGTTATCAATTCGACTATATTTTTTTTATGTTTGTTACCTCAGAACTTTTTATTGGGTAAACCGATTTTGATGATTCTTCTTGTTATTTAAAAGCTGGTGCTTGTTATGTGGTCCCGTTTATTTTTCATGAAGATCTGATGAAGAACTTCGGAGAAATTCATCAGAACTCTTCAATAAATGATGGCAAATCACTCGGGATAGATGCCATCGCATGTCTGTTTATTGTTTACACCATTTCATAACATAAGATCACACTGGTACGCTCTAAAGGGGTACACAGGTGTGAACAGTTCACCCTGGTATACTCTCATTGCACCGGTTTTGTTTAAGTTTCATGTTATTGGGTTAATCTATTCTGGCTTCACTTTGGGCACTATACGCGTAGGTACCTAGCCTATAGAACGGGTCCATTATGCACCACAACTAAAAAAATACAACCGACTTCCAAACAAAAACACTACAAAGTGAAAAATAACTTCAATTTCGGAAGTCGGTGTCAAAAAACGAAGAAAGGAAAACAGGAACACCACCACGCGGGCCCATTGCGGGTTGGTGGATGTCACTGTCTTCGAATTTTTGGTTCTAGGACATGCTGGTTTCCTCACGATGTTTTCCTTCACCGTTTTAAGAGAAGTGGTGATGAAATAATTTACACAAAGTAAAGCGCCTCCCTGGGTTCGAACTCACGACCTACGACAAGTAAGTCGGGGCTGTTACCACTGGGCCACCACTATATATTATATATAATATTATAATTTGTCTGGAATAGGACATAATCATGCTACTTTATATCCCCTTGAGATGATAAAATACTTTTTTATCACATTTATTCAAAAAGAGCTAGTTTATTCCTCCTAAACAGGGAACAAAATAGCTCATTAATCCCTTAGGGACTAAAAGTGATTTGAATTTGGAATGTGGATATTGTTAGTAAATGTTCCAATCAGCAAAGAGATGAATCACAAACCATGCGGGAACAATGTATTGAAGCATTACTGCTTCTATTTGGGCTAGTCGGCTGTCGTCGCTAAGCATGCGTACGTTCCAATAAGCAATACGTGTCCTTTTTTTCACTCCAAAAGTCGTCGGTAAAAGATCGGTCCGGTTTCTATCTCTTTCGGTTTCAGGAATCAATTATTGTCGGGCAAGCGGGTGATTAGCCCACTGTGCCTCAATCCGAAAGCGGGGCTACCGCCTTAGAGCCTTCGGATGTGCTCGGTTTTATTTCGGGAGTCCTCCGTAGTGAGACGATTCTGTTTTTAGGCGCAGAATATTCGCCCTTCGCCCTTCATCCGATAACTCAGCTGGCGGCTAACTCGGGGTAGCGGACGCGCGGCGGCGCGGTTGCAGCTGGTCCCAGGGAGAACGACGGGGACGTGGATGACTCGGACTGGCTAGGGCTCTGCTTTGTACGTTACTCCGCCACAAGTACAGCAGAAGATATTTTTGGCATTTTGTAGGTAATGCTGTTCTCACCAACAGCGATTCCCACCAAAAAGTACCCAAGCTTCTCTCCCCAAAACCCGAAATATATTAGGTCCCGAACAAAAATAATATACATATATATAACATCCGAATTGAGAACTTCCTCCTCTATGGGAAGTATGTTAAAAATAACAACATTACCGTAGTAGGCTAGGACAATAATTGATAAATGTTTATATAAGTAACTATAATGGGCAAAAATAATAATAGTCAGTTAAGAAGTTATCTTTGTTTTTCAGGCATTGGGAACTACGTAGGTAATTGTGTCTAATCTATTAGTATCTACGCCTAGTTTTGTTTTACGAGTAATACTGTGAAAAATTTGTTATTATAAACAATGAGTTATCTATCTCTACCGAGTAAATTGAAAATTTCCTATCATTCCAAGGAACGTACTTACTATCTGCGTAACCGCCTTTAGGGTTCCGTACGAAATGTAGAATACATTGGTATTTGTATGTAAAATATACGAAATAATAAACATTAATGGTCAATGGAAGTTAAACATTCTTCATTCTCGAATCGAGGTTTGGTATTAATAAAATCATCCATCCGTTTCATAATAATTTTTCAGTATCGCATTCGGACTTAAAAGATTTACGTCAAATGATTGTACAGGGTCACAACCCATTATAAATAATAATTGTCGAACATTCTGGGAACTTAAGCATTAGCTGTCAGTAGATAATTAAAAAAAAACCAAGTGATTACAGTACAATTTTGTTTTATTTACAATTATTACTACGTACAATCAGTTATTATTTTGTCGAAAAACTTATGATAAATGTTGAATGAGAATCTATGAAAAATAACGTACCATTACTGCAACTATTCATTATAAAAATCTATGGATCTATATTCAAATAAGTGTAATGTCATATTTAGGAAAAACTTATTATAATCACAGCCACATATGGTTTTTAATATATGATTAATATAAAGTACGTATATAGTGTATTATGTAGTCTCTACCTATCTATCTAAAATTAAGTATACAATCATTATATTTACACCTTCAATTTTGTCACATTTTTCTTAAAGCATAAATCATGGATCCACATGCAAAGTTATTTAATTTAATTAAAATTTACAAGAAGAACATCATTAGCTTGTAGGTAATGAAACAAAGAAATAATCTTTAAAACCAGTTAACCTTACAATACCGGTAATCTTCCATGCAGGTATTATAGCTACATATTTTTTAATATTACATCAATTACAATAAATATCTTATAATTACCATCATTTAAAATGATCATCTTCGTTTATGGCAGTTCAATGTACATGTCATGGACCAAGTGACCAAGTGACCAGGGCACTATGTACAATGAATGCACAGATTTATAATGCCCGGGCATTATAAATCTGGTCAAGTCAAATCGGGCAATGTAATGAATTCTGATTTTAACTTCTATAATATTTATCACATTGTCTAGTCATTATGCATATTGCTCTGTAACTATGGTTGGGTAATTCGATAATTATGGTCAGTGAATTAGTCCAAGAACAAGCGAAGCGACCTCGGTAGCTTAGGGCACCCCGACGCAGATACCTTAGGTTCGAAGGAGTTCTCCTTCATGTTAGGTTACTTTAGATCAGGAATTCCCAAATTATTTTGGGCAAGAGACCCCTTCTCCAAAATAAACTGATACCTCGGGCCCCCTTAGCCAAATTATTTTAGAAATCCACTCATTGACTTGCTGATTTTTTCACGTTGTACGAACTTCTACACGCTTATGTTGAGTTTTTTAAAAGTATAACAATGATACTTCCTACTAAAATATTAGTCATTCTTCTAACAATTTGGTACACGTAACACAACTTATAAGGTATTTTGAAAGTTTAATAATAACTTGTGTTAAGTAATTGGGGTCTATTTCAAGACCTAGTCCCCCCGAAATCAGATTTCGTTTAATTAGACCCTTGGGAAACCGATTCCTTTCCCAAGGGGTCAATATCGACCACTCCGGGCTCCGTCAACTTTTTTCCATAATTAGTAATCGTACTTACCTATACTATATTAAAACTAATGTCCACATTAAAATACTTAAAAAAACACATATTTTTATTACCCGGCCTAATAAGTGTTCATTATTCAGAAAGCCCGATCAATTTAATTATTTCAATAGTTTTTATCATATTGCCTACTCATATTGGACATTTTTTGCAAATGGCCCGAGCATTACGAAGAATGCCATATTAATCGCTTGGTCCATAACTTATACAAGCTACGATTATTGCATAATTTATACAAACTTTGCATACAATCAATCTATTTAAAAAAGAACTTTGAGAGTTTGCGAAGTGTACGATCATTTTTATCGAGTTGCTCGTTTAATATGCGGCAACTGTATTTCTTATATTATTTTAAAACTAAGATAACTTAAACACTAAAGACACGTCTGCCATTAAATCACTATGATTTGTACTAGCATGCCCTTAACTTCTTCACCTTCCTTCTCTGGTCCCATCATTTGAGGTTTTCTCACTTTCTGCGCCAAGTTATACTGTTTTGGGTTCTCTGTTCTGTCAATTGAGCTTGCTTGATTTCTCCTTCTATAATGGACCACACCACGTTAATGGTGGGTGGCCTCTACTTCTCTTTATTGTAACAGGCGCACAGTGATTTCTACCTCATGGTCCTCACCACGTCTCTTGACGTGCTCATAACCACGAAGATGATATTAGCATGCCTTTAACTAACTAGAGAAAATCACTGCGTATAGCCCAACGATCACAATGTGAAAAAATCTATTGGTGTACTTTAACGTAAATATTGCAACATGAGGTAGGTCTATCCATACACAACACAGCTACACTAGGCAGGCACCGTGCCATTTCCTCTTAAAATATCCTTCACGTCATCCGGTAATTCTTTTACATCTAGTAGGTCATGATGCGAATGTGGATAAGGCGAATAGTGATCCCAGGTCTTGATTTCATTGAAGAGAGCGTCTCCTGGACATTCCGTGGCCCTCACTTGGCGGTGACCAATGAGTTTGTAGTCTGGTTTTATATAGCCAAGCTCTACGCCAGCTGCTATTAACGCCATTGTTGTCTTTCTCTGTTCTGCTGGTGGTAATTCAGCTGGAAATAATAAGGTTTTGTCATAAATAGGTTGAAGAAGTCCGAGGGTTCAAGAGATTAATGAAAATTCAAAGGTATTCATTTTATGTATAGAGTATATATACTTCAATTCATAGTTCTTAATACTTACATCTCCAATCACCAATGAGACAGATGCCTATGCTGACAGTGTTGAAGTGCAGTGAATGTGCTCCCAGTATCTGCCAGCCTCGACCTTCGTATGCTGTTCCATCACTGCCCACACCAAAGCTAGGAAGTAAGCAAGGAAAATTAAAAAAAAACCGACATATATCTCGTTAAATTACATAATTTATCTATAGTGGAGCGCCGTAAGATTTATACCTCGGAATCCAGGGCCAGTCAATGAATCTTTATAAAAACCTTGGAAATGTGTTTTCAATAGTATATAACAAAATGTTAAAAAAAAAATGTGCGATCTCAATTTTTTTTTAAGTTTTTATTTTTTATTTTTTGAAAAAAGGTTGCCCCACACTAGAAATTTCTTTCTGTATCGTGGGTGCGTTTATAAACATATAATATATATTCACATACACAACACCCAGAGCCGGAACAACTATCTGTAGGTCATACAAATATTTGTTCCGTGCGGGAATCGAACCCGCGACACGCAGCGCAGCAGTCAATTGCTCAACCACTGCGCCAACCGTGCGCCCAATTTATTAATTATTATTATAAATAATTATTAATTTTTCGGTATATTCCTTTATTTAAATGAGTTTAAGGTTATATTTTAAAAAGGAGAACTATTACAACCTTGATCTTGGGTCTCAAGGGACTGCAGGTATAAAGATGAGGGGAGGGGAGGGGGGCTAGAGAATGCAACAGCAGCTGTTCGGTGTTGTTAACGCGAGCCCTAACAGAATAGTACACGTCGCAACTTGCTAGGCTCAATACGTAACTGTTATTGTGGGCTCCAAAAAAAAAAACAGATTTTTGTTTATTTGCAATTATTGTTTATATTACTGTACAGTGAGTGTGATAAAAATTAATTACTGAACATTATTGAGTTTTACAAACTTTCAAAATAGTGGCATAGATAGTAAGCCCACAATATGGCTCCGAAAAGCCGCCATTTTTCAATTTTCCAATTTTAATGGAGGTAATGACGCTCGCAAGGTTAAATTTACGTAAGAATCATCAAAATCGGCCAACGCGTTTGGTCTCTGGAACGCCAGATAGATACATAGATACACTCCTCTCTGTGAGAGGGAATGGGCCGTAATCGACCACGCGGGCCCAGTGCGGGTTAGTGCGGGATGTCTTTACATTTTTGGTTCTAAGACATGCCATGTTTCCTCACAGTTTTTGAGAGCAGTGGTGATGAAACAATTTACACAAAGTAAAGTGCCTGCCTGGGTTCGAACCCACGACCCACAACTTGTAATTGCACATGCAACAGGATGCGGAGCACCTTGTGGGTTGTGGTTTAAACTGCACTGCTGCTTGCTTAGAATGCAATGGTGACAGCTGTACTAATCCTTTACCTACAGTCTACATCAACGAGATCGACGACGACTACAATAATGTATATCGTTGATGATTTTTTTTTTTTGTAAAGCGTTATTTTTTGCGAAAATCTTATAAATTAACATTAAAGTTACTATGCAAATATAATTTATTAAATATAAAATTGAATTCTTTACTATAAACATTTTATTCCCCCTTCCACCTCTTATTTTCCAGTAAATTGTTGTTAATAATTGTTGGAATCGCAATTTTTATTTTTTAACTTTTTTTTGAGCTTTTAATAATTCAGTAAAACACTTGTTATACAGATTCATTGACCTGGGTTCCGAGATTTTACAATTTTTATGCCTTACGGCGCTCCACTACTAGTAGTAAACACGCTTCGATCGACAATACATCGAAACACTCTCGATAAAATCACCTTTCAAACAAAAAAAAATCAAGATCGGTTAATCCGTTTAGGAGCTATGACTGCACAGACAGATACACAAAGAACGTCGAACTTCACCTCTCTTTTTCCGTCGGGGGTTAAATGCTGGTATCTAGTAAACTAATATCTGGAAAAAGCTAAGCAATATTGAGATTACTACTCTAACTTAGGGTTATCGGCAGGTGTTTAAATCAGCAGTCCCACAAATGTTTATCGATTGGCCACTGATAATGACAAGGTTGTACAAATATGATAACGGAGATTACTGAATACACCGTTCAATAAAAGAGTGTATTTACTAGTGGGCTCATAAGGGCTGTTGAACCACATCAATTTGTTATGCTCTACTAATGAAAATGTTTGGGGTACCGATGGCACTGCTTTGGGTCGGAGAGCACGTTAAGTTCAAATTCAAATCTTTAATTTGCAGCATATGGGTTGGTATAAAGATTAAAAATTTAAAATATATATCGCCATAATCAGGCTAGACATGCAAATTGAAAAAGCATGTTAACAAATTACAATTTAATTAGTTATATACAGTCTCAAGAAAATAAGGCAATGAATTACAGCAGAAAATGTCAAGCATACAATACTTTATATTATAACAATTAACAGAAATAAAAAGATCAATGCATGCCAAACAATGCAAAAATAGTTATACAAATATACATAATTCGATACGATAAGATTAACAATTATTATTTTTGTCTACTTTAAAATTTATCATCAAGAAACTCTTTTACTGAGTAATATGATTCATCTAACAGTATTTTCTTTAGTTTATTTTTAAAAATGTTATTGTTAGAAATTTCGAGTAAGTGATTAGCTAAATGATTATACACTCTAGGAATCATACATAATACACTATAAGTGGTCGATCCTTTATGCTAAAAGATTTTAACAGTAATATGAGGGGTTAAAAGCCCAACGACTCTGTCAACTGGAGTATAAGTAGGATATTGGTGTAGACTCATTAGGACATGGTACCTGCTTCTGGTTAGATCCCAACCCTAACTACGGGTCCAAAATTCTATGTGTGGACTAACCTAACCAAATATCCATTATGATATCTCTAGCAATGAGGTAACCACTGACAATTAGATGAAGACTGACAGAGAAGTATGGAAGTAGAAGACCATGGTGACTTAAATGTAGCCAAATTTTACATGTAAAGTAGAAAAAAATGACCTGGTGGAGGTTGCGGGGATCCGCTGGATGCGAGACGCACGGAACCGATCAATGTGGCGACGCTTTGGGGAGGCCTGTGTCCAGCAGTGGACGTTATTCGGCTGATACTATGATGATGAAGTAGAAAAAATACTCACTGGTATCCAATATCCCACCATCCACGGACATCCATATGGTAGTCCTGCATAGATCTCATGGCGGCACAGCACTTCTCCTTGTCATAGCAGGCAGTTGGTGTGTAGGAATGGTGAATGACCACGAAAGGCACGGGTGTCACGAGCGGGGTCGTCTCTTTGGAGGTCCTGGCTTGCCATTGCTCTCGGCTCACGAACGGGAAGTTGTAAGTGTGCACCTCATTCTCTACAACCTCAACTGGAATTAAATTTTGATTTTGTTATGGGTGGTGCTCTCTTAAATGGTCGAAAGGTTTTAGTATTTTTTTTTGGGAAAGGCGTACTTTGAATTGTAATGAGTTACACTCGTATTGTGGAATACTTGCTTTAGTAGGTAAAAATTGAATCGACGAATAAGTACTCAGTTTTATCTGGACGGTGTGTGCTGAGTTATTATTGTAAATAATTGTTATAAATACGAAAGACTTTAGGTACCTGTTTAAAACTGCATTTTGAATATAAAATCTGATAAAGAATTGTTTATCAAAAAAAAAAATTTTTTTTTCTTTTCTTAACCTTTTTTACTTTTTCTTTCTGTCATGAAAATGGTTAATTTAAATAACGTTTTTGGCCCTTTCATTAATCCAAACATTAAAATAACACAAAGCAATATGTTTTAGTCAAAGTTAGCGTATTAAGACGTACTTCAAAAACAAAGCACAAATAATAATAAAAAAATATATTTTGGTACCTTTATTATTTATCCCCGGCATAGCTACAACACTAGCAAATACGCAGCTCAATATTGGCACAAAACAAAACATCATCGGCTTATGTACTTGACACTACTTCCATCAGATCACTGTGCACACTGAAACAAAACACGGTGTAAGTTCCTTATCACTGGTTATATATTTTTAATACATAGTTGTTGATCATAGCTTGTTTTTCATATATCTACTCCAATGCTTCCTTATCTAAAGCGTGAGCTAGTTACGTATAGTTAATTTTGATGGAAATGTAGGTTTGTTTGTATGAGGAGAAATTAAGAACGGGTATGATCGATCTTTTGAACCTGATTTTTTGTTAGACTACTGTCTTAGAACAACCTAGTGCGTTCTGAGTTAGGACACAAAAACACGAGAGGTGATCTGCAGTTTTACTAAATGACACTTAAATGAATGCCTTAATAAAAGCGTGATACTGATTTTTAATTATCAACTCTGAACCGAGCGTTGAAAATCCAATAGTGCGCTTTTTTAGGTGTCACCTACCTAGCGTTAGTAAAAACGAGCATAACAGCTACAGGCGCCTAGATTCTTTTTGCACACGGATATACCAATAAGAGAGCAATGAAGAATGTGACAGCAAAACTTTGAATGGATTACAACTACTGCTGCTGAGATGACGAGATGATGATAAAGATGTACTTATGTCTCCAAAGAATCAAATATGCTGTGCTAAATAAATTGGTCAGACCTCTAAATTAGAAAGATTTTAAACAAGGAATACTTTGGTGACAACCATAAATAGCTTTTAATTCTGATTTTGAGGTTACACGACTTGACATACCTAATATGTTGTCTGGACACGCCTAATGTGTTTAGGTACATTGTTACCTTACCTTACTGTTTGTTTGTTCAAATCGCTGTAACTGGTCAACGCAAATAACGCGTAATTATGTAGATATTTAAATGTGGAAGCTTGTAATTAGCAAATGTCCTTACTTACGCTAATATTCAAGATTGTTATTAGTCTGTAAACTTTCTTAAAATTAAATAAGTAAATATAAATAAATATTTTTATCGTTTTGTCGTTCATAAAACAATTAACATTGTGTTAGAATTAAAATTTTATTTATTTGTTAGTTCTATACATTCTACCACGAAATATATGGTGTTCAAATATTAAATTGTTGAATATATATGTCATGAACGAAGTGATTAATCAGAGCACTATGTATAATGCCCAGGTATTATGAATCCAGTCAAGTCTAATCGCGCAATGTAATGAATACTGATTTTAACTACTATATATACTATATTTAACACATTGTCTGATCATTATGAATATTGCTACGTAACGGTCGGGCATTTCGATCCCTCCGACTCCGACACGGGTTGCTTTAGAACCTGCGGACAGAAATAAGAGATCCGGGACTCTGTCTTATTTGTTGCTTTAATAGTAATCGTACTTATCTATTCTATATTAAAACCAATGTCAATTTTAAATAATTTAGAAAAACACATCTTTTTGTTACACGGCCCAATAAGTGATGGGCATTATTCAGAAAGTCCGGAGGAAATCTAATTATTTTCATAGTTTTTATCATATTGCCTACTCATATTGGGCATTTTTACCAAATTGCCCGAGCATTATGAATAATGCCGTATTTATCACTTGGTCCATAACATATACCCTTGCAATTTACATACAAATACAAAGAACTATGAGTTCAAATGAAGTGTTAAACAGTTTTAAATAAATGTCAAACAGTTTAAAATCATCATCATTATCATAAACAAAGAAAACTACAAAATTAAACCCACTTTTTAAATAATCCAAAGTACACTCATAAAAACAGAA
Organism: Orthosia gracilis; assembly: GCA_947562075.1. NCBI lineage: Eukaryota > Metazoa > Arthropoda > Insecta > Lepidoptera > Noctuidae > Orthosia > Orthosia gracilis. The sequence continues at coordinate 13,531,852 of OX387273.1, forward strand.
CGCTTACCAATTAAACCTCTACGTAAACAAAGCCGCGCGCGTTTGAAGTAATTAAAATTAATTTGTAGTCGCATGCGCTTATGCGTCGTGACTACGTGCCTCCCCGTCACACTGACGGGGGATCAATTATTATCTGTATCTACGTAATTATCTATCATCAAGCTGAATGTTTTCGAGACATTAGCAGGCTTAGAGTACAGTATATATATGGACAGTACGGAAACTACCTACAAACACTCGAAACGGCACACTCACACAAACATGCGCATCGACGAGACCCCTAAGCAGTTGGCGCGGTGCTTTCAGTAGCGTGTGCAGCTATTAGAGGACTCGTTGATGCGCATAATTGTGTGAGTGTGCCGTTTCGAGCGTTTGTAGGTAGTTGCCGTACTGTCCGTCTATATTTATACTGTGCTTAGAGGTCAATATTTCTCATCGCCGTTCAGAGGAGGACAATTTTTATCTACGTTACGTAGATCGAGTAATTTGCCCGTTCATTGCCTAAATTGGATACCTAAACCACTACTATCGCCCTTTTGGGCTTAGTCGCAATCCATACTAATTCATAATATTATAAATACGAAAATAACTCTGTATGTCTGTCTGTTTGTAATCTTTTTTCATCTTAACGGCTGAATTTGGAACTCGGGTAGACCATAACCTGGATCAGGACTTTTATCCCGGGAGTGTGTTCTCTTGGGATGATTAATAACATTCAAGCGGATGAAAATGCTAGCCACTTGTAAATGGTTACAAAACCAGTATAAGCTGGCCTCGTATTCTTTTGACACTCCGTATAACGCTCTTGGCCAGAATAAGATCAAAATGAAAACACCGACGTGCAACCTACTGTACCCGTACCATGACGTCTCAAAGCTATCATGGTTCGGCTGTGAAAAGAGACAGATGTATACAAGTCATATACATCTGTCCCTTACGCACACTCGAAATAACCTTGCTCTTGGTCACCCCCCTTTTGTTTTTATTTTTGGGTGGAAAATCATCCAATGACTTCTCCCGCTCTGGGTGAAGCGGAAGGGCGTGTCAGACTTTTACTGACTAAAACCCACCCGTGTTCCTTTAGTTGCTTGTGCCAGGGCCGCGGTATATCTCTCTTTTTCTTTTTATAAAAACTTTGCCCCACACTAGGAATTTCTTCCTGTATCGTGGGTGCGTTTACAAACATTTAAACTCACATACACAAGACACCCAGATCCGGAACAATTATCTGTAGGCCAAACAAATATTTGTTCCGTGCGGGAATCGAACCCGCGACACGCAGCGCAGCAGCCGATCGCTCAACCACTACGCCAACCGTGTCGTCAAATTTATCCGCGACCCTTGGTCACCCCCCTGAATTTATAATTTCGGCGGTGATATAACTGGCATAAATTATTAATTATTCTAAAACTTTTTGACAGAAAGTGCACAAAAATTGGCGTTCTAACACAATATATATTTACGTCTCCAAGCAACCAATACTTCCATAGAAGTAGGTTACCAGATAAAACAAATTATTACAAAAGCAAAAACCAGACTGCTAAAACTAATTAAATGAAAAGAAAAAACAAGTACTAGGCATAGAATAGGTTAGGATATATCTATGGATAGGATAGATGACCCCTTTTCCACTTTAGACTTGCATTTGGTCCGCTATGCGTGCAGGCCTCCGCTCTGTGATAGGGAATGGGTCGTAATCCACCACGCGGGCCCAGTGCATGTTGATGGATGACACATGTCTTCGAAATTTGGTTCTAAGACATGCCGGTTTCCTCACGATGTTTTCCTTCACCGTTTTTGAGAGTATTTGATAGAAAAACAATATATCACGGGAATTTAACGCGATGATTTCGATTGTTTATTTATTTACCTACTTCACCCGACGTTTCAGCTGTGTTGCAACGACCGTGGGCCCGGGTAGACCCGAGACAACGGGTCCCGTGATATATTGTTTTTACTCGACTGCCGAAGGAGGGTAATGTATGTATGTTTGTTCCTATGTGGATGATTCTTACGTCTTAATCTTGCGGGTGTCACTGGCTACATTAAAATTGGAAAACAGAAAAATGGCCGATTTTGGGCGCCATATTGTGTCGTCCCAATTTTTTTTTTTTTTTCGAAACCCATCGTGTAGGGGTATCAAAATAAAGGGTTTTAAGAGGTGATTTTTAAAAATATATAAAACATATATGTTTAAATGTACCTAATTCGAAAAAAAAAATAACTGAAAAATTATGAATACTAAAAGTTAATTCAAAAAATCAAAAAACCCGACTGCTTAAAAAGCGAACTAAAAAGACGTAAACAAGAAGAAAAAATCATGCCAGTCGGAGGATACATCTGGTTTTGGTCAGCCAGCTCGCGAATATGTATCCTTCAACTGCACAGTATGATTTTCTTCTTGTTTACGTCTTTTTAGTTCGCTTTTTAAGCAGTCGGGATTTTTTCAATTATGAAACGCGAAAGTTCTAAAGTTAATAGCATTTGTTAGACTAACAATTCATGAAAAAACGCGTTTTAGCCAAATTTAAAAACCATTGGTTAGCATATTTAACCATTGGTTGAGTTAACTACGGATCAAAAAACTGGGACCGTAAACACCACGTGGGCCCAGTGCATGTTGGTGATGTCACACGTCAAGACTGTATGAATATATTTGTATTGTATAAACTTAATTTCTTTAAGTATTATATAACTGCACAGCACATATGTGAGTTCTATGTACCAACTGTAAATCTACCATACATACATACTTACATACATAGATACGTACACACATACATACATACATACGCTCGAAAAACATTACCCTCCCGCAGTCTGGTAAAAAGATAAAAATATTGAACTATTTTTAACCCCCGACGGAAAAAGAGGGGTGTTATAAGTTTGACGTGTGTACATGTGTGTTTGTGTATGTGTGTGGCAGCATAGCTCCTAAACGAATGAACCGACTTTGATTTAGATTTTTATTTTGTTTGAATGGTGACTTTGTTGAGAGTGTTCTAAGCTATGTTTTGTGGTGTTTTGTAAAATCGGTTCAACTATTCAAAAGTAATTAGCATTTTACTCTTTTTTTCATAATTTTGTGTTTTGATAGATTATTGATTGAAGCGTGTCTACTACCACACTACTACCAAGATTATTATATAAAGTTTAAAAAGCATGAAATAAATATTAAGTATAAAATAAAAAAAAACCTCTAGATAGCAAAAAATAAGCCTTGTACTCGCGTCGGGGAACCGCTAAGTAAAAAACGTTTTTTGTGAGTTGTGGTGAGTCAATGTTGAATGAACTTTCAGTCTTTTATTCAACATTGACTCATCACAACTCAATAATATATGCATATTATTTAGATCTTGATCTACCCAGTTACTCCTAATCGGTCAAATGACGCCGCGCGCCGGGCGGGGCATTACCGTAAGAATGCGACCCTATTATATAGTTTAACTATCAATTAAACTCATTAATTTAATAAAAATGAATGATTTATTAATGAATTGTACACAGACTCAATTATTTGTTGATGAATGGAAGACGAAAGTGCTCGAAGGTTTGCGATTTTGACAGATAGTAGTGACAGGGTTCACAAGCTGTTTTGTTACATAAGTATTTTAAGGTGGTTTATTTATTATTAGATCGAATCATAGACTGGGAGTTGGTTTAATAGCTATACAAACAGTTAGGTATAATCAGTGGTGTCTCAAACCAAAAAGGTATGAAACCGTGCCGTGTTGTACTGTACTAATTATACTGATTTTTTTGTACATCGATCGCGTTCGGGTGATCTATCTATCGCCGTGGAACGGAACCGAACGCCACGATTCGGCACGAATTCGCTCGGAATTCGCTCGATTCGGCACCGTTTCTTTTGTATGGGATGAGGCATCTGTGTGCTAGTGTTATATTGTCTGTGGTATAATGAAGCCTGAATTAGAGCAAATCTGGTAATGTCGAATGATGGGTCGTAAAGCTCCTTCCTAAATGTGAACAAATCCAATATGTTTGGGATTGCAATGTTTTCTATCCCAAACATTTTGTGTTTTTGTTAATTGTTATCGCTGGTGACGTATAAATAGTACACCAAAGACTACCTACAGTACTGTTTTTCCTTTCATTTTTAAAATCCATCCAAAGGTTATCTTGAAAAGATCGCTTTTAGCGATAAGGCCGCCCATTGTGTCACCCAGTGTAAAGTTTATTTCTTGTATACTTTCTGTAACTTATATGGTATACACTATAAAGAGTATTCTATTCTATTCTATTCATTACCACTTTTGGGGAGCTCAATTATCTCTAATTACTTAGGTACTATTTTTTATTATTCGGCGCTCATCTGTGGCGGTATCAGATTTTGGCGTCGGTCTATTATTTTCTTAATTACAACAGATGAAGGGTCATAGATGCACATCCCTTTCAAGATTCATCATGTTTTCATTTATGGATACTTTGGTAATAAGGCTTTGTTCATGGCAGTGGTATACCAAGGTCATAGATGATGTTTCTGCATACATATAGAGCAAGGATCCCTTACAAACGAATTTAACCAACAGGATAACTACAACAAATGCCATTGTTATACTTAGACGATTGTCTCGTGTAAGGAATTTATATCATAGACTAGCTGTCCCACGCGGCTTCGCTCCCGTCAACTGGCTACCTACCTACCCATCCAAACTGTTTACGCAGCGCACGCAACAGAAACTTTCAAAAAGGAATGTTTTGTCCCGTTTTTGCTAAATTTTTCATTTATGCTCCGCTCCTTTTGATCGTAGCGTGATGTTACATAGCCTATAACCTTCCTCGATAAATGGAACAACACAAAAATATTTTTTCAATTCCAACCAGTAGTTCCTGAGATTAGCGCGTTCAAACAAACAAACTCTTCAGCTTTATTATATTAGTACAGAGTGGCATGCATTGTTGCATGTATGGTTACATACGATAAGCTAACCAGTAATGTGCATACCGAACATTGACATGTCAACACTATACATGTAGGCATGATTCATTTCATATATGTAACACTTAGAAAGAAAGAAAAGAAAGAAAGAAACTTTATTTGCAAATATGGGTACAGTCATGCTTGATGTCATTTATAGGTTACAATGTTCAGCCATATTTTACCAGCGGCATGCAAATACATTCATTAAAATTTGATTAGAAAATTCAATATAAAACAAAAACATGTCAACCAACAATAATAGCATTAACATTCATTAAAATTTGATTAAAAAATTCAATATAAGACAAAAACATGTCAACTAACAAAAATAGCATTAGTGGTCAAGATTATAAAAATTACAATGCACAATTTAATTCATAGTGTCATAATCTTGATTCACAATGTCATAATTTCATAATTTAATTCATAATGTCATAATTTCATAATTTAATTCATAATGTCATAATTTCATAATTTAATTCAAAATGTCATAATTTAATTCATAAATAAATAAGTTACAATTATAATCAAATCAATATTTTCTCTGCTAGAAAATCAGTCACACTATAATATGCCTTATTAGTCAAGAATTTTCGCAGTGTTTTTTTGAACAGTGTAAGTGGTAACTCTTTCCAGCTCTTAGGGATTTTATTAAATATGACCGGTGCCATGCAGTAGACACCCCTGCGCATTAGTGCAGTATTAGACGACTGGTGACATAATTGACTATTATCACGCCTGTTTCTTGGAAATGCATCAGCTACACGCTTAAAACGACTTTTGTTTGTTTTTACAAATATAGCCACTTCCAATATATACAAACAAGGCAGTGTTAAAATTTTATATTTTTTAAAATAGGGCAAACAGCTATCCGTACTTTTAAGATTGAACATTGCCCGTATGCAGCATTTCTGTGCCTTAAATGCACTTACTTTATCGGTTGAGTTGCCCCAAAAAATGACTCCATAACGTAGGTGTGATTCTACTATGCCATAATACGCAGTCAGCAATGCATCCGTATTTATAGTGTAGGATAGATTATGTAAGGCGTATGCAGATTTACTTAGTTTTTTGCACAGATTATGTATATGTGATTTCCAGTTGAGTTGGCTGTCAATCGTAACACCTAAGAATTTTGTAGTTTCAACGTCTTCTACAACAACATTATTACAACTTACAGTTAGGTTCATACTAGGCATACGTTGTCTAAAGTGTATAACTTTTGTTTTGCATAAATTTATTTTTAAATTGTTCTCTTCCAACCAGTTTACAACTAGTTTTAAAGATGCATTAATGTCATTTTCATATGTCTCTGCCAAAGACCTTATACTGTTTACTACTAGACTGTGCACTATGGCGCAAAAACCGGTCCGCGTGAGAGGGCTCCCGTTGGTAGTGTGTCTCTTTCTAATGAGGTGACCATGACCAAACAGAACACGGGACAAATTGATTGTAAAAACGATAGTGTAAGTATTCCGACATATTTATGCTACCTTAATACGCTACCTAAACCTACCTAATTTATTGTAAATAAAAAAAATAGTATGTATATTTTTTGGAATCTACAACATTTACCGTATGATGTCAGGCGTAAATAATTTCACCATCCCATGTTTTCCCGTGGGTGTCGTAAGAGGCGAGTAAGGGACAAACCAGAGAATGGGCAGCAACGTTCTCTGTGCATTTGTAACAACCATACTGCGATCGCCAACCCGCCTGCAAAGCACTCCCCATGAATAGCACAAATAAAACATAGTATTATATAGTGCCCGGCAGCCTGCCTACCCTCGACTACGGTAGCGGTCGAGATTACGGTATGGCAAGGGATGCTAAGAATCCCGGACGAGATCCGGCTACCCCAACAAATACCGACGACTGGACCTGGCAACGTACAACACGCGCACACTCCGGTCCGACGAAAAGATCACCAAACTCGAAGAGGAATTGAGCAGTTTATGATGGAGTATTATAGGGTTATCTGAAGTTCGAAGAGAGGGGTAGGGCTCGATAATCCTCAAATCCCAAGTCTCCTCAAGTCTCGTTCTTCAAGACCCATCGTATAGATAGGAAAAAAAAGCTCTCTGATCCTACTCTCAAGCTCATGAAGGAGAGGCGTGAGATGATCCTGCAGTCTTCAGACGATGCTTTGAAATACCGGCAGATAAATACACCTCAAAGGATTTCAATGATTTCACATACTGTCCAGTTGCGTCGACAGTTAAGAAACAAAACTACGCCAATTTTATTCCTCTAGGAATCAATTTGCAAATAATATTAACAGCCGCTGAATTTCACTCGAACAAAGCCTGCCAAAAACTCCGCAAACCACCATCTTACATTTAGTATTACCAGGCCCAAATATTTAAAAGTACTACTCTTACTAAGTATTAATTAATTAATTTTTAAATACAACGAATTGATTAATTATAGGAACTGTAGAAATATTTAAATACGTTTCAAAGTCTATGAATCGTTTCTTTTGGTATAAAATAAAAAAGATTTTTTTTAAATTTTCTACCATTTCTACCAAACCCAATGATTATTTGAGCTTGCAAGAAGTCAGACAAGGACACACTACCAGCGGAAACCCTCTCGCCAGGACCGCTTTTGATTAGCTACCGCTTAATAAGGAAATAGCTAACCTAGGTGGATGATGATAGATTTCATTTTAGTTAAACCAAAATTTTTGGTACACAGTCTAGTAGTAAGAAATACGTATAAGGTCTTTGGTCTCTGCATGTTTACAGGGTATTATCACTGTGCTGTCATCGGCAAAAAGAGTTATAGGTTGTTCGATACTTTTAGGTAGGTCATTAATATACAATATAAATAAAAACGGCCCCAAGACGCTCCCTTGTGGTACACCGTATAAAACTTCTCGCTCTGTCGAATGATATATTTCTTCAATATTATTAGCTAAGTTAATCTGGTTAATTTCTGTTACTTGTTTTCTTTTTCTTAGGTAGGATTCAATTAGTTTAAGAACGTTGCCTCTAATGCCGTATATTTCAAGTTTTTTTAGAAGAGTTGTGTAATGTACGTGGTCAAAGGCCTTGGTCATATCACAGAATATGCCACAGATAGGTTTACGTTTATCAACATTATTAATTATTTGATGTATTGAGTCATATATAGCCATATTAATCGTCATTTGTGGTCTAAATCCCTTTTGTTCGTCAGATAGAATAATATTTTTGTCAATAAATGAATATAATTCCTTATATATGTATTTTTCGAAAATTTTTGAAATTACTGGTATCAGCGAAATAGGACGGTAATTTTCTATTAATTCTTTGTCTTTGTCTTTTTTAAGCAACGGCTTTACTATTGATGTTTTTAACGCATCAGGGTAAATGCCTGCACTAATACTTAAATTGATAATATGGCTTAGGTGAGTACAGATTTCATACGATACACATTTCAATACCTTTGTACAAATTCCATCATATCCCACGCTATTTGTATTGTTTAACGACATTATAATCTTTTGTATGTCTAAAGGTACGCTCGGTGCCATAAACATAGATTTACAATTGGAGTTTATTTTACAAAATTTAGGGGAGTAGGTGCTATCTAATTTTGGTTGAATATTGTCTATAAAATAGTTGTTAAAAGTTTCTGCGATTCTCTTGGGACCTGTCAGAACCTCATTTTTTATACGAATTTTATTAATATTATGCTTGGGCAAGTTATGCTTTGTGCGGTTAATGATTTGCCAAGTAGTTTTAGATTTGTTTTTAGATGATATTATTTTATGATTGTTCTGTGCTTTTTGTGTTAAAAGTATAATTTTCTTATGTAAACGTGAATATTTATGAAATTTGAATTTATTAATGTTATTTTTATTTAGTCTAAATTGCCACAAAAGTTTTCGCTTCTTGCGACTGCATAATTTTATTCCTCTAGACAACCACTTAGGCCTTTTTATTATTTCTGTTTTTATTAATCTTGTAGGGAAACATAAATCGTAGATTAATTTGAATAGTTCATAGAATTTATTATATGCCACATTTGGATCATCAGTCTCGTAGATTTCAGAGAATGAGAGACCTTTCAAATAGCTTTTAAACTTTACGAGATTTTCTACACTATAATCTCTTTTTGTCGTGAGCCAGTATTTGATGGAATATCTTCTCTGTACTGGACAATGAAATAGCTGTGCCGTATGATCGGATAATGCCAATTCGATAACGTCAGTCTTACATGACTTACCAAAATTATGCGCAAAGTTATCTATACATGACATGCTGGACAAACGAGTTGGTTGATTTAATGCTAGCTTCATATTGTATCTCATTAATAAACACTCAAACGCGATAGTGCGACTATTTTTTTTAAGCATGTCTATGTTGAAGTCGCCACAAATTACAATGTTCTTACCGTGCCGTGAGCGAGATATTTCACGCAAAAGTATTTCGAGCTTATCCATGCAACAATTTAGATTATTGACGTTTGGCACTCTGTAAATACATACAACAATTATCTTGTAGTCCGTAAGCTCTATTGCACAACATTCAAATATGCCTGGAGATGACAAGTTTGTTATTTTAGGCAATTCCTTCCATTGAATACCGTTTTTCACTAGAATACAAGCCCCTCCTCGCTTTTGCTCTTTTCTACAGAAACAACTAGCTAAACAGTAATTCGGTATATACAATTGATTTTGGAATCCATCTTTCATAAAATGTTCCGTAATACAAACAATATCTACATTCACGTTTTTTTCAGACAACTCGTCCAAACACACTACCAGATTATTCGATTTATTCAATAATCCGGCAATATTTTGATGCATAATTTTTACGTATTTATTGGAGAAAAAACAGTTCATTTTTTTGTCCACTAACACCGGAGGAAAGTTTAGGTACATAAATTTCATATTCATCAATAATTTCTTTTATCATTACATTTAAATTAAAAAATATATTAGTCATACCATGATTGTTCACCAAGCCAGTCATTTCCCAAAACATTTTATAATCATAGGACAAACAAAAATTTGAATCGAACAACCACGCGTAATTATAGGTATTTGCATCCAAATATAACAGACTATTAAATGTTTCTATCCTTCCGTTATACACATTTGAATAGTCATTAAGTCTAAAAGTGGGAGAACATATCACAATATTTGTATGCTGTACTTTTAAAAGTGTTTCCCGCATAGTAATTATCAAGTCCACATAATTGTTTGTTTGCATAAAGTCCTCTTCGCCGATGAAAATCACACAATAGTCATTTAAAGTGAATTTTTTTAATTTATGCTCTATGTTGTTGAGGAGACTTATTATTCCGCATTTGGGCGTCAAATAGTGGCAAATACGATCATTAGAAAAGGTATCTTCAGCGATCGTCAATATTTTATTCCTATTGTTACCACTGATTATACATATTTTGCGGTTTTTAGTGCAGGTTTTTCGAGTTTCCATAGTTTCCTGAAGGTTGGGTGTGAGTTTTGTTGGTGTGTCATGACCAGTGTAAAGTTTTTTTATTAAATTAGGACAGAGTTGATTTGTAGGTGCTATTACCGGTTTTTCTACACTATTTACAATGGGTGTTTGACCTTGCGTGCTATGGTCTTGGCGTTTCTTAACAAGTTTTTTTACAGATGTCTTCACTTTTGCTGGGCTGTTTGTTACTTTTTTAAATAGTTCGTTTTCCTTAGTCAGTCTTTGTTTAATTTCTTTGAGATCACTGATTTCTAGTAGCAATGACTCAATTTCTGTATGGGCACTTTGTAGCTCCAGTTTAAGCACGTTTACTTGTTCCTTCCATTTTTGTATTTCTTCACTTTCATCGTCGGACATTTCCGGCATGCTACTTACGGTATCGTTTAAACCCGGCGTCAATTCGCTGTTATTTAACGTCGTATCCGAATGTGTACGAGCACGACGAAAAGTAATATTCTCTAGGGAGTTCATTGTTATTTTGCTTATATATCTATATAATATTTTATTTTAGAATATAATCCAATTTAATAATCCAAAAAGTGCTATTGTTGGTGTTATAGCTGAGGATCGAACCATCGACCTCGGTCACGTCAGGCGCAGCCGATACTACTCGGCTACCGAGTAAGTTAACTGCTGTGGTGAAATATGGTGTTCGCTTCCTCAGTTAGTATTATTCGTTATCGCCTGTCATCGCTTTGTTACCTTATAAGGTGATTTGTCGGCCGATGCGTGTTTAACTAATCACCAATAGGATGCGAGCTGCTTCTATGACTCACTGTTTACACTGGGTTACGACTTTTATTTTTTACTTTTGTTTGAGTTTATTGACTGTTTTATGAAGTTAATAACTTTCTGTCGATATATTATAGCATTTGTATTTTACTGTGTTATGACTATTGGCACTGAGTTTTCGTATATTAGGTTTATATTTTATTTATACACACAGTTGAAGAGCACTTCACTACACATTTTGTTTTTTATTGAGTTTATTCGATGTTTAGTTTATTTTTTATTAATATATATGCACTATGGATTTTTATGCACTGTAATACTGCTGAATTTTTACTGTAGTCACTTAATTCACGCTTAATAATTTTAAACTTTGCGGAGCTATACAAAACACGTCTTAGTGCGAGCGCGCGCGCCCGTGCTACTTAATTGATTCATTCGTGTTTGGTTTTAACCGGTTATTTTTAATATCGATTCCAGAGGCCCTAGACAAGTGACATTCTGTCATCGAACGTTTGGCGATAGCGATTGTCAAAAAAAATGATAATTCAGAAAATAAAAAATCTCGACTGGCTGATCTGCGATCTGGCTGACCAAAACCAGATGTATCCTCCGAATGCACAGCATGATTTTCATCTTGTTTAAGTCTTTTTAGCTCGCTTTTGAAGCAGTCGTGTTCTTTATTTTTTGAATTTTATTTTTTTATTTATAACATTTAAGATAACATTTTTTTTTTCGAATTTGCTAAATTAAAAAAAATGAGTATTATATATTTATGAAACCAACTCTTAAAACCCATTCTTTCTTCAAGCCATTTTTCTATTATCAAATTTTAATGTAGCCAGTGACACTCGCAAGGTTAAGACGAATTGTAATAATTTCTTTGTTAAGGCTTTGGCAAGATCTAAAGCACAGTCATTGTTATGCTGCATCCACAGATATAAATCTAACTAGATGACGCGATTGTATGTACTTCGCGTGTCAAAAAAACGTCCAAGTGCGAGTCGGACTCGCGCACGAAGGGTTCCGTACCATTATCACAAAAAACGGAAAAAATATCACGTTTGATGAATGGGAGTCCCACTTAAATATTAATTTTATTCTGTTTTTAGTATTTGTTGTTATAGCGGCAATAGAAATACATCATCTGTGAAAATTTTAACTGTCTAGTATCACGGTTCATGAGATAGAGCCTGGTGAAAGACAGACAGAAAGACGGGCCGCGGAGTCTTAGTACTAGAGTCCCGTTTTTACCCTTTGGGTACGAAACCCTAAAATCGGAGTAAAATTACGATTAATGATCGTACTTTGAGCTTTTCATTTAGCATTATCGGCACCGGAAAACCATCGATATCTACAAAAATGCCTAATTATGCCATATTGAGCTATAGAGACTGTAAAGAAAAAGTTGGCCGAGGTATTGGAATTATTTTCTTTCATTGGTAAGTAAATTTGTTTTTAAATTGTGTGTGAAAAAGTGTCACGCTTGGTTTTCACACTGATGAAGGGACTTGCGTTATCTAGTTAGATTTATGTCTGTGGCTGCATCGAAAAGAAAAATATGCGCGATGACACAAGGTTAATAAATTTATCGCAAAAATTCATCATCATCAGCCGTTTAATGTTCCCACCGCTGGGACACAAAATGGGACGTAATCTACCACCGCCACGCTCAGACATGTTACTTAATCGCAATAGTAACTCGTGGTTAAATATTAAAAAAAATACGAGTCGACTTCCGAACCGCCTCCGTTTTTCTTCGCTGGATAAAAATATGAAGCAATTTATTGATTTACTATAAAATGCGTTGAATAATAGAAAATAAAATTCAAAACAAATCAAAATCAAGATGTTTCTATTGTTACTCGTAGGTACATTATACAGTAGTACATATTTGGAGTTAGCCCCAGTAACTTATAAATCGTACTTGTGTTGGGCTATCTCGCTACTTCCCATTGTGTATAAGTATTATGATTCTCTTAATGTGTTTACATTATTTTTACATAAGGTCTGCTATTTTCATTTTGTTTGTTTTTTGTGATTTGGAAGCATGTACGAGCACGCTCGACAATTTTATGCTGACGCCCGCGATCACATGTCACTTTTATTTATTATTACATGCGCATAACCGCAATTAATTTATTAGTTCAATAAAGCTGCTTGGTGAATACACATGTCGGTGTTTTCTTCCACATTACACATTAGAATACCCGGTACAAATCGCACCACAGCGGCAGGACTCCACATCTTTTTAACAGACATTCTTTCATTATAGACAGTAAAATTAAATAATATACAAAAATTAGTAATAGCAATAAAAATCAATAAAATTTTCATGAATACATGAAAATATGTCAGCCTAAAGAGTGAGTGAACATGAATGTGTGTGCGTGTATGTAACTGTAGAGTGTATTATGAGATATGAGTTTTTGTGTGTGTGTGTATGGGTGTGGTATGGATGTAAGCAATTAATAAAATTAAAAATAAAATTACAGGTATTAAGTTTGCCTTACATTTCTATCAAGAATGTTTTTTTAAACGTGTTTTGGCTACAACCAAGTTCGCCGAAACGTTGTCACGATTAACATATTTTTTCTCAACGTCAAACCATACTAGATTTAGCTAAAATAAAATGTTAAGCAAGCCCAATTTTTGTGTTTCTCAGGGTTTCTTCGCCTTAAGGTTGAATATCTTTTGCATCTCTTACACGGAGCATTATGAGGTATATGAGGTAATAAAAATGGCAAAGCCTGTCTTGTCTATGTGACACATTGAGAGTTAGATAGTTTCTACTTTAGTGAAATAGCAACTTATTAGGTATTGTCGTCGAAAGTGGTTTACATCTACATACTTCAGAACAGGGGTCTTCCATAGTTGGCTTTAAACCTTACAGACACATTATTTTTTTAAAACGGACTCCAAATGAAAGTAATTGGTGACCCTTGCTTTGGAAGTTATCGTAGATCTAAGTTCTTTTCTTTATAACAGCCTATACACTTTCCCACTGATGGGCAAAGACATCCCTCCAAATCCTTCCAGGCAGATTTCTCAGTATTCTGATAACTTTTATCTTAATAAAAGATAGTAGTCATCTTTTTTCTTTCTCTCTTTATTGTACAAAAGCTATCAAACAGCGTTTTTTAATCGACTTTCCAAAAAGAAGGAGATTCTATGTTCGACTTCAAGTTTTTTTTTTGTGTATGTTTACCGATATCTCCACCAATTGTGGACCGATTTTGAAGATTCTTTTTTTGTTTGAAAGGGTAAAGGAAGATTCTTTTTTTGTTGTTCCGAAATTGGTCCCATTTCAATTTGGCGAAGCTCTGATGAAGAACTTCGGAGATATACAACAGAACTCTTCAATAAATAACGGAAAACTAGGTACCTACCAAAGACACCGACTTCGGAAAAGAAAGTTCTTTTTCCCTTTGTAGTGTTTTGAGATGGAAGTCGGTAGTATTTTTTTGTATAAAAGCTTTTTTATTCCTCCAGTTAAAGTTTATTGACGATTGCAAAATCAGCCCTTAAAAACTCTACATTAAAATCTCTCAAATATAAAGCAAAATTTTGCCTATCAATTCCTAAATTTCAATACTATTCTCCAAAATTAAACATCAATACAAAATATCGACTCACCTTTTCCTATTAAAGTGTAACACTGATGACGCAGAAATTATCACTTTAGACCACAAATTATCCTTATAGTAGAACTAGTTTTTTTTTAATAAGGCACACGTATTCATAAGTTCACTACACAACGTTAGACCGCTGTATAAATGTATAATTCAACCTACGCAGTGTTTTATATAGCCATTTCCTTGCGGACGAAGGTGAATCCCCTGAGCGCGCTGATTGAGAAACAGCGGTCAAGTTTAGCGCTTGGTTCCGCTTATTTTGGAGTTCTTAATACGTTCTTAAGACTATTTTTATATATGAAATCGGGTCAAATTAAATGAATTAGAGAAACTTCACGGACATATTGGGTATGGATTTCTAATGGGTCCAGTGCGGGTTGGTGGACGTCACATGTCTTCGAATTTCTTGGTTATTCCGATATTTTCCTTCACCGTTTTGAGAGCAGTGGTGATGAAATAATTTACACAAAGTAAAGCGCCTAGGCAAGCGGGTTCGAACCCACGACCTACAACTTGTCAGTAGACACCAAGCAGCTAAAGTTACTGAACCATTCTGCGGCGTCTCGCTAGTTAATTTAATTTGAACCGTTTTTATGTAGATTTTTTGCATAAATAAGGAAGTCACAAATACTTTGAATGTGAAAACTGGAGCGCTATATTTAAATAAATTGTCGTGTTTGACTTATTTTTAAAGTATGTATATTATGTAGTAGGTTATTTAGCACATAATTACGTTTAATGATCAGTGATTGTAGTTGTCATCTCGTCATATTCTCTATTGTAACGTTTAGAACTGAAGTTAGGCCCAGCTGTTCATTTTAATGTCTTTTAACGCGTTCAAAGTAAAAGAAACATGAAACATACTGTTTTAATTTTTATTTTCTATGTAATTTGTAAGTAATTTCGAGTACTTCGCGAACTTTTTTTGCCTCAATTCCTTGGCATTACTATTTTGATACTAAACTGTGGCAAGTAAAAAACTTGAAAGTCTCATGACTTCTGTATATTTGGAGAAAGGGTATTTCCCAGTCTTTATTGGCGGAGGTCACATGTCAAAGCTGCTGCAAAAAATATGTAAAGTTAAATAATCATAAAAATTTCGTTCCAGGGCATGGTGAGGAAGAGGATGGAAGTCACCCTGACCCAGCTGTGGGGTACCATTAAAAAAAACAAAAATGTCCCTAGTTGCAGTGACTTGCGTGCCAATGAAACATTAATGAAATGCAGGCAGAAAGGATATTGAAGGTAAAGTTGCTATCCTACTACTGAACGGATCTAGAGGAAATTTTGTACAGAGATAGATTAACGTCTGGAATAGCACATATGATACTTTTTATCCATGGAATAATTTTCGATATTCACGAGGATGAAGCCACTGGCAAAAGGTAGTTTCTAATAATTATGACACGAGATCTTGTGAAAAAACCTTAATTCAAAGAGTAAAATGAGTATAACTTTTGAACGGCTGAACACTCGATAAAGTCACTTTTCAAACAAAGTATATCAAAATTGGTTCATCCGTTTAGGAGCTATGATACGACAGACAGACACACAAATACATAGATGAACTACACCCCTCTTTTTCCATCGGGGGATAAGAAGGTTAGGCTTATAAATGATAGGTACCTATGTCTACATAGTTTATAAGTAGTTACCATAGGGGTCACGTTTTCATTCACTAGACGCAGGGCCCTTGAATTAGTGCTATACGGGTTTGGGAGAAGGCTACTACCGCACTTTCCTTTCCTACTAATATTATAAAGGCGAGAGTTTGTGAGTGTTGTGTGTTTGTATGTTTGTTACAATTTCACGCAAAACTACTAAACGAATCTGGATGAAATTTAGCAAAGAAATAGATTATAGTCTGGAATAGCACATATTATACTTCTTGTCCCGGAAATATGTTCCCTTGGGATAATTTCGACATTCACGCGGGTGAAACTGCTGGCAGAAGCTAGTTTATTTATAATTACAATTTATTTGTTGTTACACACACGAGTAAATAATTTAAACAATGGAAATTAATTAAACTACAGGAAAGTATCCTTGGGCCCATACTTTATGCCTGCAGTTCCTTGGTGGCACAGAACACTTAGACAAATAGGGGTCTCCAGATCTCTGATAGAGTCACAGCTTCTTCTAGTTACGATTATTATATATCGGTAAAATATCTCCAAAAAATTATGATTGAATACATTTTGAAATAATAGACTGGTGATCTATGTGCACCTTATAGGATAGAGGAAAAGCAGCATATTTGGAATACTGGTTTGTTTTTTGGAGATAAATTGAAAGTGAAACGGGAGCCCTATAAAAATGCACTAAGCTATTGGTAAATTATCAAACTTTAATTAAAAAAAACAATCAAACAAAACATAAATCCAAAAAAAAATGCTGCCTTTCCCTATACTAACTTCTGCCAGCGGCTTCGCTCGCGTGAAAAGTGTTTTCTTATACCAAGAGAACATTATACTGGGATAAATAATAGCCTATGTGCTATTCCAGACTATAATCTATCTCTGTGCCTAATTTCATCCAGATTCGTTCAGCCGTTGTGGCGTAATTGAGTAACAAACATGCATCTATACTTTCACACACACATACATCCAAACTTTCACGTTTATTATAATAGTAAGATGTATTTTAGTTTGACACAACTGTAACTTAGTCGATGCTTACTCTATAGCACTTAATAGACTCGACTTTGGCTTAAACTTAATTCTCTGATAAATTCATAACATCTTTTGTTAGAGCTGCAGTTTAAATGTTCCGACGGAATTCTAAAAAGTTGTTGCACCAGCAAAACAAATTCGGATGTAATAATAAATACAAACTGAGGAACAAACTGGTTTCGTAAGGTAAATCAATGACACGGAACTGTCCAATTAAAAACTAATTCATAAGTTTACTTAGATTAGTAACGGACTGGATGTTCAAATTAATTTGCTGTCAAATCCTATAACCCATTTCAAACGCAAAAATACTGGCCGTTGATATGCTGTTGTGTGACTACTATTCCACTTCTTCATGATTCTGAATTCACATCCCTTATGATTCTCACATCTTGACCGTGCTAATTTACCTTCGAGTACAAACTCGCACTAACGTCTCCATACTCCAAGAACTCGGCATCAAGCAGCGTCTATCAACAATAGTAAAGTCTCGCATACTGAAGTTTTTTGGCCATGTCTCGAGGCGGAATAATGACTCCATTAAACGCCTGGTGGTGCAGGGTAGAGTAGATGGTAACAGGCCACGCGGGAGGTCACCGATGAGGTGGATCGACCAAATTAAATCTGCGATAGGAGGTCCAGTAAATGAATGCACTAAACTTTCATCTAACAGAGCCAAATGGAGAGAGATCGTGAGGCGAGTGACAAGAACACCAGCGATCGGATAAAATTCATCGTGACCACGACCGCTCTGAAACCAAAAAAAAATATCCATTATAGTTTTATTTTCAACACCATACAAATTTTGTAGCGCTTTTTGGGAAGTACCGGAGACTTGACCGAATTCCATAAATAAGTATTAATTTAATTTTCAGACAAGGTCTGACAAATTAAGTCGAGGTAAACCAGAGAGAGCCTCCTTGGACAGCGTTCAAAATTGTAGTAGTAAAATATGAGACCAGGAAACATGTGAAACAACATAGATCTCTTTCGGTTGGGATAATGGGACTGCACACCGTTAGCATCCATGTTTTGCTAGTCAACGCTTTAATTCGTGACGAAGGAGACTCCGAACCGAGTAACACGTAAGTAAATATATATTCTTGCTTTTAACATTCAAATCTATTGAACAGCAATAGCATGAGCCTAAAGAAATGGAGATAATGGCAGGAATGTTGGTATAGATTGATGCATGTATTACAAATATGTAGTACCTGGCCGACCGAGCTCTGCTCGAGTGAAAATAGAGTAAAGAATTTTGAATTTTTGGATTTTCCCAGATACGAAACCTAGCTAAACTGATTTTTGGTCCCCGATAATTTCTACTCTATTGCAAGGTTTATCGAAATCATTAGAGCCGTTTTCGAGAACGTGATTATATATATATACAAACATTACTCGTTTAATAGTACCTAATGTCGAAAAGTTCGTCGAAATTAATTTCACCAACAATTATTTGAAACCTGGACTAAGTCTGAAATTGCCAAGTCAGAGGCCTATACGGTTCCCAGAGGCGGCTTAATTAACTCTGACACCAGAGGTGACCACATCCTCACACTATAAAGAAGAAGGATTTTCCTTTGCCTTAGTGGCCTTTAACCTTTTATTTACATAATTCTAACATCTATTTACAATCTGTCTCACAAACGCATCAAAACAAGATCAAAAATACGAAAAAATGATTCAAGTTATCAGACCGGATCTCGAGGGAGTTTTTTGCAAATGATCGGCTTCATTGGTAGATTAAATAATATAATTATACAGAACTACGTCATAATCGTTATATTCATAGATGATAAAATGAATTGAATCACTAATAGATAATATCCTGAGCGATAAGAACTGATAAACTTCATTCTTACTAAGGAGTCATCCCTACTTTTTAGCGGACTTCCCAAAAAGGAGGAGGTGCTATGTATGACATTATGTATGTCTTTTTTTTATGTATGTTCACCGATTTCTTCATCAATTGTGGACTGATTTTAATTTTTTTTTTTTTTGGAAGAGTTTGTTCCGTAATTAATCCCATTTTAATTTGGTGAAGATCTGATGAAAAACTTCGAAGATATACAACAGAACTCTTTAATAAATAACGGCAAATCTCTCGGGGTTGCTGCAATCGCATGTTTGTTTATTGTTTATACCATTTCGTAAAATAACATCACGCTAGTACGGTCTTAAGGAGTACGCAGATCTCTCATTTCACCGGTTATGTTCATGTTTCATGATATGCGGTTATCTATTCTGGCGTTATAGGTACCCTACTAAACATCTTACCTATTACGAGTAGGTAGCTAGGTTAAGCAGGTACAACTAAAAAGAGAAAAATATT
The DNA here is from genome assembly GCA_947562075.1 of Orthosia gracilis. NCBI lineage: Eukaryota > Metazoa > Arthropoda > Insecta > Lepidoptera > Noctuidae > Orthosia > Orthosia gracilis. The sequence goes on from OX387273.1 coordinate 13,551,612, forward strand.
TTTTTTTTTACAAAAAAATATTACTGACTTCCGAATAAAAAAACACAAAGTGAAAAATAACTTTATTTTTGGAAGTCGGTGTCCATAACGCAATAAATTGCTCCAATATATCAATCTAAATTGCTTCGATATCGTAAAAGTATTGTCTAAGAAAATATCATTTGCATGTCCACGCGAACGTATTTGCAATTTCGCTTAATAAAAATCGCTTATCAGTGTGATATAAATCGAATTGCGTCGAGCCATCACGAAGGTGGGTAACAGTTTGGTTTAGTTCAACTTTAGTCATTCCCAACTCGTCAGTCTAGTTCGAAGGTGTCGAGAGCGACATGACACTTTCCCTAGCTACTGGGAATACTGTTTTTACGACTCTCTCCAGCGGCCCTGAATCCCTGGTTTCCACGATGGGGGAACCCATAGATTAATTTTATTTAGCCATGAACAAGGTATAAGGCCTTTGGATCCCTGTCATACTAGTATGGGACTGACAAGCGATATCAAAATGCCACGTGAAAAGCATGACATTCGATAGCGTTTGACAATCCCATACCATTTTCTCATTTTTCCGAAAAGCCCAGGCTCTAGACAAGTGGCATTCGATGTCAGCGAAAGCGATGGTCGAAATGCCAAATTGTTTGAGATTGGTCACGTGATATTTCGATATCGCTTGTCAATCCCATACAATTTGCTCATTTTTCCAATCGCTATCGCCAAGCTTTCGATAATAGAATGTCATTATGTTCTATGTTTGAGGGTTTGATTTCCGCACTTAGTAGACCATTGTGCGTGGGTCATGGCGGCCGTTTGGTGGTTATTCCAACCAGCCCACCTCCCTCCAGAAGTTAATTAGAGCTCCTGGTTTTCTCAGAACATCTGTGTAAGATCTGGGTGATCCGAGGGTTTGTGTTATTATCTGAGTGAAACCTGTGCCTGTTAAGCCTATTGTATGGAAATATGGTGTTTGTTAAGTGAGCAGTGTCAGTGTGTAGAATGTCACTTGTTTAAGGCCTCTTTATACTTAGAGAGAGAGAAAAAGTAAAAGAGAAGAGAAAATATTTCCACGGGCACAGGCACAGTCATAAGAATACAATGAAACTTTACACGATTTACCTAACCGTGCCATGACGATAGATTGGTAGCAAAGGGCTATTTAAAACTATCATCAATACATCAGAAAATTAATGTCCACTGCTTGACATAGGCCTCCTATAATGTCTACTGCTATTTAAACGAAGACCGTTGGTGTGAGAAAAGAGCTTTAATCTGATTAAGTCTACCTTCATTATTTTAGCCGAAAGGTATATGAAGCTGAACATATGTAGGCCTCTCCCAAACGTTGCCTCACTTAAATGGCTGGTCCTGAACGTCTTGCATCCAAGAAGACTTAAAGGGAATTACTAGAGAATGGGCAATAGCATTCTCTATCAATGCATTTCAACACCTTAGGTACAGCTATCGCATACCAACCGTGGTTATTATGGTTGGTATACTAACCCACCGAAAACCAAAAAAAAAATCTCATTAAATATATCTCATGAATGATGAGCAAGAACGATTTGCAAAACGATTATCAGATCAGACAAAAGGACATTATCTTTAAAAAAATTACTCACCTATTATTCAACACTAAAGTTACCTAACGATGTAATCGCTCATGACATTATTTTAATTAATGAATTATTTAATTATGATAAGGAAGGTATTATTTGATTTGGTTAGATAAGGTTATTCCCTGAGACTACTTGAAGCTTCGACCGAATAAGCTTGAAAGGGTTAATGAAATATACTAACGGCCCTTCCACAAATACCTATCTATGATCTTGATATAGGTATAATAAGTTTTTGTCGATTCAGTAAAAAAATATGTCTTTACCTGCTGTCAATGAACCTGTGTGTGAGTTCGGAGTAATTATAAACTGTTAGAAGTTCTGTTATGGGTCCTGTACTTAATACGCACCTGAAGCCTTGCAACCCTATAATTTCATTATAAGGCCTGTCGTACAGAACGTTAAGACGACGAAAAAGATGCCTCGATTAATATTATTAAACATCAAATGCTATATCAATTTGATTGAGTCGAGGTTAAGTCGAATGGTGGAAATCACTTACAATATATTTGAGTAATGCTTGAGTTTTGAGATAGGTGTGGGAGTAGAATTACCCCGGGGCAATGTATTATTGGTCCCATTAGGTTGGATTTGTGGTCGTTTATTGACATATACTTACACCTTTTATATGATCTTTAAATACAAATGGCGGAATGTGGTTACATTATACCTACTACGCCTAGATACTACGGAAAAACTGGTATGCTTACCTACAGTGTCAGGGGACAGCCCTATGCTGTAGGCGGGAGCGGCCTTACCGCCGCGAGGCTCTGGGCGGGTCCCTTATATTTGCACGCGCTTTATCCTTTTTGCATAAATGTGACGAAGTTATGAAAGACGAGAAATGCAAATCATGGCACTTATTATTATTAGTACTTTACTATGAAAAACTTAACCAACTTTATGCTATTGTTACGATTATCAATAACTGTTTGGTAACGATAAAATAAAAAGTTTCAATTATAAGTTTTCAGTTTGTCGCGCGAGGCGTCTGCAACAGCGAGGCCCCGAGCGATTGCTCTACTCGCCACCCCCTAAAGCCGCCACTGGCTGTAAGCATACCAGTTTTACAACGATACCTAGAGTGGTTGCACATTCTCTGAATAAGATAAAGCCAATCAACGGTCATGAATAAGCCACACCCTCTCCAATCACGATTATGTAGAAGCACCTTAAGATATACTCGTATCTTTCACATGCCTAGCTTCTTTCCACTACGCCACTCCCGTACTATTTCCCACAGAAACATTACAAGTTTTTACTCGTGCTCGATTGCGTTAACTTAAACGATCTCTTAAGTCAATTTGTATACAAAAAAACGGCTAAGTGCGAGTCTGACTCGTGCACAGTTTAAACAGCTACATTCACCAAAATGTTTACTTTTCCAAATATATTTTATAAGTTGGTCGACTATTACTCCCAAACTTGTAAAACCTACTTGGATGTTATAGTTTTCCTTTTAATTTCGTTATGTATACTTCTGCCGTGAATTTTTTCACATAATTATCCAAAAGCAACCATAGCTGGCAGGGAATTTTTATTAGAGTCAAGTATCCCCCACACTTGACTCTAACAAAAATTAGTAATTTAAAGTTTAAGTTCACGGAAACGGATCCCTAAATCGGAAAATTGTATTCACAAACCAGTAATAATTTTGAATGGCCAATCCAAAGATACTCACACCATGGGATAGAAGAGAGAAAAACATCCTCTCTTTACGTGCACAAGAGGTTAAAAATTAAAAAGAGGAAAAAAATTGTTTTCATGGTTTCTTTTTACCACTTTGTCGGCTTGATTCATATGTACAGCCATCTGAGACAGGGAGTATCTGAGCTAAGCTGCGGACAGAAGGACGGACTGACGAACGGACAGACAAACGGATATGGCGAAAACTATAAGAATTCCTTGTTGACTACAGAACCCTAAAAAGGTGGTTTTCCATTACTGTCACCAGACGCTTATCCAGTTTCTAGACAAATTAAAGTTTACGTTCACGCGACCAAACTCACACTAAACTCATTGGATAAAAAAGTACCAAATGGCACTTACCTATAGTGTAGCTTTCTTAACGTTTTTTTAGTTTGTAGATAATTCAATGGTGACCAATGGCATCCAATCTCCTAGAAACATGCTGTGATCTACGATGGAGATTGCCTGGAATTAACCTAAGTATTCACTCTGTAATAAGTAGCTATTCATCGTAAAACATAGATGCCAGCTGATAATTCGACCCTCTAGACTCTCTTGGAAGCTAATGACTGAAACGTTTTGGGAATACTTTCATTGTACTTGTTGTATTGTTGTAAACGCACCCACAATACAGGAAGAAATCCCTAGTGTGGGGCAACGTTTTATTTAAAGAAGAAGAAGGAGTTAAAGGTCTAAAGTGCAGTCACACTCTACCAAGAGAGCAGCGGCATTTTTTTTTAGACAGAAGAGTTTCAACTTTTCACGGTTACTAGGTATAATCTGTACTTTAATTTCTATACAAAATCATAAACTAGTTGTGGATAGTTTAACTTCTTCTGCAAAAACTAGCCATTTGAATTTTGGGACGGTAAAGGCGGCACTATACTTACGTGTCGTGGCGTGGCGTGGCGCGGGCTCCACCAATCAAACGACTCTGTTTCAGCCTACTCCATAACACAAAGAGTTTTGTAGCCAATAAATTGCATTAGAAGGCGCCACACCACGCCACGACACGTAAATGTGTTTCCGTCTTAAGATTACACTTTTAACCTTTGACTACGTATCAACAAGCATACAATGAAAGCACCTATTGCACCTATAGTGGTCAACCCACTAATTCCCAAAACGTTATATCCTATAATGTTTTGGGAATTAGTGGGTTGACCACATTGTAAGACTCGATCGATGGCTCGATGTTAATACTCTTTTTATAAACAAAACCATTAGATTATAGATAATGATATAATTTCTAGCAATACTATCTGATATGATAAGAATAGGACTTTGCCCTCTTGTAGGACTCAACAGAACAAAGTCCTCTTTTAATCATAGACGAAAGAAAAACTGTCAATTATTATGTACTAACACTTCGCCCGCGCCTTCGTTAGCGTGATCCATGTTTTATCCTATAGATGACTTTTTAATTTCACCCCCTTAAAGGTTGAATTTCCAAAAATCCCTTCTTAGTGCTCCCCTACAAAGCCCTATACAGTAAAATTCATCAAAAATCTTTAACACCCCCTAAATCGTCTTTCAGGAGTAGTTTTGAAAAACTAATAATGAAAACCTTTAAATAAAAAATAAAAAATTGTTGTTTTACTAACTCGAAGAAATTTCTCATAAAGTTTCAACCCCTATTTTATCCTCTTAGGGTTAGAATTTCCACAACCTAATAAATACATGAATTCTTTTTATCAACCAAGAGCGTAAATCAAAAATTTCATGTGTCCTATTTACAAACTATAAAAATTTCGTACAAACTTTGAACCCTTTTTTTTACCCCTTTAGAGTTAGAATTTCCAAATACCAATAAATGCATAAATTATAAAGGTATTGAAGCAGTCTTGAATATGAAGTAATTTTTTTATAAGGATTAGTACCAAGATGCAAATAAAGAGCCTTTTCTAGCGACGACATTTCAATTAAAATTTTAAAATATAAGGACACTTATTGTGGCATAACTATATTAGTTAGACGTATGCTGTCGTGACACTTTTTGTAAATAATGATGTGTTCTACAAAGTCATAGTACATTATTTTATTCTATCATCAATAGTTTTCGCAGCACACGCGATTTTAAGAATATTTTAGGTAATTTTTTTACAGCTTGGGTTACATTATTGGAGTTTTAGTAAGGATCCCTAATTTTTTTTTAAAATGTAATATAGCCTATGTCACCCGGAGATAGTTTAGTTTCCCAACAGTGAAAGAATTTTTCAAATCGGTTGAGTAGTTTCGGAGCCTATTCAATGCAAATAAACAAACAACCAAACAACCAAACAATCAAATCTTTCCTCTTTATAATATTTGTATAGATTACCTATCATCTTGATCAATGAATACGTCGTTATTGGAGTCATCAATTTGTGAAGTTTAAAACCGACTTAAAAAAATAGGACGTTCTCAATTCGACGGTTTTTTTTTAAACGTACCTTAGAAATTTTTACTAGGTGAACCGGTTTGATGATGAGTATTTTTCTTGAAAGCTGGGCATCTCATGTGGTACCACTTTAATTTGGTAAAGATCTGATAAATAATTTCGGAGATATACAACAGAACTCTTCAACTGATGACTGCAATCAAAAAATGCTCTCGGTATTGCAGCAATCGCATGTCTGATTATTGTTTACACCATTTAAGATGATAACATCACCCCAGTACACTCTAAAGGGATATGCAGATGTGTACTGTTCACCCTGGTACACTCTGATTCCACCGGTTATGTTTAAGTTTTATGTTATTCGGGTAATCTATTGTTGCATCACTTTTGGCATTATGGGCAAGTACTATAATAGAACTTGAACGTTATGTACAACTAAAAAGTGAAAAACTCTACTAAACGCTAGTTCCAGCTCAGAGCTCATCCACCTCTCGAGATCGAGGTCAAAAGCATCATGAAAAGAATATAAAGTTCTTCTGAAAATTCATCAGATTTAAAATACAAAATCGGTCAAGTGAGTGTCGTCATCGCTTCATTCATTTAAGGTTTTCTAAAGAAAATTTAAAAAAAAAACTGATTTATCAATAAAGTATATTAGTTGGGATTTGTTGGTAAAATTTACATAATAATAAACATTATCACCAAATTTCAAGTCTATAGGTCCATGGGCAGTTAATAAACTCTTCGGAACAAATTTTTTGCGAAAAAATGCTGCCTTTGTTTTCCAATATTCAAATAGAGTTTTTATCTACCCAACGAGTTCTAAACAACGATACGCCATTCGAAAGAAAGAAGAAAGAAAAAGTGTTTATTCGCCACAAAATTCGATGAGGTAGGTCAATTTTTTTTTTCACGCCACGCTTTTAGCTTTTTGGGATTAAAAACATAAAAAAAATAACAATTGGTATAGCTTTGGTTAACAAGATGCTTATACTGTGAAAATTCGAAAACTGTAGCTCCAACCGTACCGTAAAACCTGTGTGACATACGACGGACAGACAGACAGACACGTGAGTGTCAGCAATCTGGCTCCGTTTGTACCCTTCAAGCCGGAACCCTAAAAACTGAAACATTTCCTATTGAATTTCCATAAACTACCTTATCATTTAGTTTAATTTCCTTGCCAAGCACGAGGCCACTGAAACGGACTGGCCGGAAACGATTTAGTCTTTATTATAGTTAATGACGATGATGTCAGACATGATAGTTCGAAGCATTTCTGTAACAAATGCGTCATTACATTGCATTCATCACATCCCATGGTGTCTAGTATCTAACTTTTCCATGATGCACATGGCAATTGCATGATGCACAATTGTGCATTGTTGATTGAAAATATTGGTTTTCGATGAGTTTGAGGTCTATGATAATTCAAACTGCTGACACAATTTGCCTATAACGATCCTGATGTTTGGACACAGACCTTCTCTTTGCTAGAGTGTGTGGACCGAAATATATCACGAGGGCTCAATGCGGGCACGCATGCGGTGGCTCACGAGGGCAACGCAGACATGTTCATGGGTTCCTCGCATTGTTTACCTTCACAATGTTGAGAGCAATAATGGTGAAATAAATTATACAATGTAATGTGTCCGCCTGGAACCCATCTCATTTGTTTAGGTATTTTAATAAATAAATTATAAAAAAATACCCTTAAAGCTATCATTGGTCTCCGCATACTGCCTTTTACTTTTATCGAATTGATTTCGCGTATTTAAAAATAAGTCGTAGAACAGCTTAGGGATATAATTATAAAGATGGAAAACATAGTTGTGCCACGGGCGCCCAACGCGAAGATAGAAAATTTGGTTTAAATAAATTACACCAGATGGCGTAATAAGCTTCGATATGTTATTGAATTTTGTGATATATTGAGATTTTCTAGAGACGATCATATATAATGTATGTTCTTGTTTAATGAACTCTTCTCAGAACAAAATTAAGTTATATAGGGCTCTTTATTCACAATTCAAAGATTATTTGAATGGATCTTTATAATTGATTCCAATAGATGGCGTGGTTTTAAATATCTGAGGCATCCACACGATTTTTTAAATTTGTTTTGTAACACATTTTCGTACAATAAAACTGTATAAACGTGCAAAAAAATACTATAAAATAAATCATCAATCTCTGTATAAAAAAAAGTATTCACGAACCGAGTAAACTCTTTTACTTGAAAGTCGCTGCTAACACCATCTATCTGTCGCTGTGGAACGGAAACGAACGCGATCGATGTACAAAAAATAATCAGTATAATCAGATGAAAAACGGTAATTACGTCGGCACGGTTTCTTGGTATGGGATGAGGCATCTGTATGCTAGTATTACATTATCTGTGGTTGTCCGTAATCCATTTTGCGGTTTGCAGCTAACCACAGACTTCTACAACATTCGATAAAAAATAAAACAACATCGTACTTTTATTTTATAGTTTATATGAAAAATTTAAAAAAATTATAACTATTTACAATTCATTACAGATTGGGTATTTGTAATCGTCAAATTTACCACAAAAAATTGTTTTTTGTTTTTTTTTGTTTGGCTCACTTCTCTGCAGTCTAGAAGCGCACCTCTCAAGGGCCGTATTTTTGAGTATAGGTTAATCATAAATGTAAGACTATCATTCTCATTTGAATCGACATCTTTAAATCTCAGCTAGCCCTATGGACCAAGCATCGTTTTTTACTGATACTAACTAGGTAACTATAGTCTATTTAAATATACAATTATACAATATTAATTTGGCAGATTAAACCAACTTTGAACAAAATACCTGTTGATTTATGAACGGTTACATAAGTTAAAAATTATAATAAACAAAAATATCAACAATTAACTTTATAAGGCGTGATTTTTTATCAAGTTAAACTTATATTTTTTTTTCATATGATGACAATGAATAAAATTTTCGGGTTATAGGATGATTCGCACGAATTGAATGTGTTGGTACTGTGCGAGTGACATGCCAACTACATCGATGTCTCGAGACAACAAAATTGCTTTGTCTCGAAGACTTTAAGAGGGCGCTCTCCAAATTATGGTTCAGCTCCTACTTCGTGCGAATCGCCACAGAAAAAAAACTAAAAAATGACGATTCGCACATTTTGTGCGAGTTCAATTCGCGCGAATCATCCAAAATACCAAATTTTTACGGTTTGGGTTCAGAGTTTTTGTAGCCTTTTTGATTAGACTGTACCTATAGTGTATTAGTTTACAATATGGTGCAACTGGATTGCAGGTAATCGAAGTCGACCAGTCAATTGCTTTTAAACATCGAATGACCAAGTCGTTACAGCTGAATCGACGTTAAATAAAACCGTACGTTGTCGACCATGATATAATACTGCTATCATGATCCACACTAGTCCGATCTGAGGCTCCAGACACAGCCGGTATTCCGGATGCTCATGCTCATGCTCAACTGAACTCAAACTGGCAATGGACAGTTGTGATTGGCTTGTTTTTATTTACATTAACGCGCTCAAATCCAAAATCCTAGAGGCCCCAAACGTTACCGAAGTCTTTTGACACATACCAGTGGAATTGAGTAATGTTAGCATGTACTTTTAACGTACTTGTACTTACTAAGTTGGACTTTCATTCATTTTCATACCTACCACACATTTTGTGTAGAAAGAATTCAGCAACGTTCGGGGCGTCTGGGCTCTTGCTCTATTGAGTACACATATGTCAAGCTAAAGAATCATATGCCAAACACAAGAGTTGTGATTGGTTGGCAGTTGATTGGTAGGTGTAGCCAATTTTGAGATTGGGTCGAGCATGAGCATCCAGAATACGGGCCGTGTCTTATATCAGCGAAGGCATGGTCGAAATACCAAAATTCAGGAACATTTCGATGCGCTTAGCATTCCCATACATTTTTGATGTTTTAGAAGTCACAATAGCGACGTTTTCGTTGATAAAACTTCACTTGTCTAGAGTAATGATGATGAGAAGTGCTCGATTCGATTGACTTCAATCAATAGTTATCCTTATCATCTAGATGTATCTTCAAACTTTAGAGCAATTATTATTTATTGTGCTAAAACTTCTGTTGCAGATTCAGCAGGCACAACAGGCACACTGACAACGAAGCTAGGTTTTCCGGGTGCGTAGTGGTCCCAAGTCGAGAACTCAGCAGTTAGGGCTCCACCAGGACATTCAGTGGCGCTGACCTGATTGTGTCCGATCAGCTTGTAGTCTGGACTGATCTTGCCTAGTTTGACTCCTTCTGCGATGAGAGCTTTGGTAGTTTCTAGCTGTTCTGGTGTTGGTGTTTCGACTGGAAATATAATGAACGTGTCGTTAATGTAATGGGTAGAATTTAAATTAGGACTTGATGGTTTCGTCTGCTGGATGATATGGCTTTATAAGACTTTTAGGTTGGATATGTATAGGCTAGCAAATCTGCAAATGTCGTCATTCTAAACTCTGTAGTTTAGGATTTTTCCTACATACTGACTCTTTTCAATGAGCCACTCTGTATATAATGTTATGAGAGAATAGTCTAGCTTTTGATTAGTTTCCGTTTATATCAAGACTCAGTCCTCGTTCACGCAGGGATCCGTTTAACGGGTCCGCTTTATCGTATGCGTTTTTATTCGGCGCTGGTATTTGTATGAGCGACTTCACATACATGACAGTATTCCAGACCCAGTAAAAAATACCGATCCGACAAAGTATACAGCTGTTCGTTTTACAGGTCTACTTTATCGTTTACGTTTTTATTCGGCAATGGCGTTGGTAGTTGTATGAGCAAATTCACATACACAACAGTTTTAAAGAACTGATCCGTTTTATCGGAGCGACGCATTACCCTCAGTAGCGACGGATCCGTTAAAACGGTACTGTAAATGCGGATGTTCTGTGTTTACGAGCTCTTAGTCACCGCCCTTTCCTTTAGTTGTAATCGATGTAAGGTAAACCATAATATAAATGTATTTCCTTACCTCTCCAGTCTCCAATAAGACAGATGCCGATACTATATCTATTTGCGACGGTAGCGTGGATGCCCTGCGTGTCCCAGCCGCGGCCTTCATAAGCACCACCCTCACTGCCAACGCAGAAACTAAGGACAAAGAGAAGTTTTGGGTTAATAAACAACATCAAAATAAGCTTAGTGCAGATAGAGCAGAGAAAGTAGATAGCACGACTCTGGCAACTCTTTGAACATGAGCTGGCCTAGCATAGTACGAAGTTTCAAAAGTATCTTAGATCAGCTTATACTGGTTTTACTACCAGTACCTGGGCGGCCAAGATCTTCTAGGGTGAAAAAAGAGAAAACAACGTTTCCTAAAAATTAAACCTTGCTAGATCGATTTATCGCCCCCGAAACCCCTCGTATACAAAATTTTATGAAAATCGTTAGTGCCGTTTCCGGCGAGATTCAGATTACAAACATATATGTATATACAAGAATCGCTCGTTTAAGGGTATTATATATAGATTATTGTTCAGAAAGTATGTTCATATTTTACCAGTGATGATAAATATGGCAGGTAGTTGCCAATACATAGGTGATTTAGTCAGTTTTATAACAGAAACCAGAGGTTAAACAACCATCTGACAAAATCATTTGTTTATCAATCAACCAGTTATAGTTTAGTTTTTATTAAACCTCTAAACTGTAAAAAACTGATAAATAATTTGAGCCTTTTGATGTCTTAATCCTTTTGGTTTATCTCAAGGAAATAATTAGGCATAATCGTCGCATTTAACTTACACGTCTGCAAAATTTTAACAGAAATATAACAAAACCAGTTACTTAAATGATTATGGTTTTTTTTTAAGGTTATTTAAAGGATAACAACAAACATAAACATTGATTTATTTATGGCACTGACCAGTTCCCGTTCAGTAACGGTTGTCAAAGGTTTGGGATTGACCTCATTGGACACGTGATTATTTTATAGCTCATGTAAATCTCACACACTTGAAAGGAGATCAACCAATTTATTTGGAGCTTTGGTACCGGCGTTAAATTCTTTGTACAGCAACAAAACTGATGTCAATATAAGCCTTAATTTACAAAAATACTCACACAATATAACTTGCTTTTGGTAACTAGTAGGATTGTCTAGATAACTTGATTCAAATCTATACTATATATTGTATTATAATGCTGAAGAGTTTGTTTGTTTGGCTATATAACATTACGCTACGGCCAATAGGAGCCGAGCATGAGTGAAAGATGTTGCAAAAACTGGAAAAAATATTCCTTTTTGAGAGCTTCCGTTGCGTGCGCTGCGTAAACGGTTTAAGTTCCGTAAATATCATGTATGAAAGAATTGTTCCTCAATAAAAGTAAAAACAAAATCCGTGACGGTATATTTCTATCTTTTTTTTATTTATTATAGGCTCGCGCTTGACCACCCTTATCTTTTAAGATTGAATCACTATAACATTTTTTTATGGTAATCAAATTTGTTCATTTGCGAAGGAGTTTTAACAACATCTATACTAATATTATAAAGCTGAAGAAAAAGAGTTTGTTTGTTTGTTTTTAGGGTAGGTAGGGTAGGTACGGGGCAGTGGACGGGAGCGAAGCCGCGGGGTTCAGCTAGTATTGATATAAAACGGCTATTTTCTGTAATTAATATCAAGATAAAATGCATTTCGTTACTTATAAATATAATTATAATTATCTTCTTATCTTCTAAATATAATTTTATGTCAAATATGTTTTAGGGCAACCTACAGTAGAGATGTATTTCTCTTTTAATTGCTTATTTAAGAAGATTGTGCTAGGGAATGTTATGAAAAAGTAGGTAATAAAAAATGATGAAATAAAAAACATAAATAAAATTACTTATTACTCCATATCTTTTCTTAAAATGTTGCCGGTGCGTTTACAGTTCGGAGTACCGATACCCACCCCAATAAACTAAGTACCGTACCAAACTACCGTGCCGTACAACGCTGTACCAATTTGGTTGAGAATCATTATGACAGATAGAATGGTACTCTATCTAGAATTTTCTACAGATTCTAACATTTCTACCTAGAGCGGAAAGGTTACAATTTTGTCTTCTTGAGCTTAATTTTATTCAGACATGAGATAAATAAATGATTTACGATTCTCATTCTGAGATCACATCTTTAAATTTAGATTTGATATTAATTTGCTCTGGCGCATACCTACACAAAACATATACCTTTTTTCGTCTACAACAATTTAAAAATAGAACTCAATTGACTGAGCATAATTTGAGCAAAAGTCAGTAGATTTTTTACGGCGGAACCGGATTTAGCATAATATAATGATATTTTTTACAAACTCGTTGTTTGGTAGACGCAACATTGCCGGTTGTTCCCCTGAATACTTTGATAGTTTTTTGTGAGTAAGTACTTGATATTTTAATGGCCTAAGTTTATAATAATTGATGTGCATTCATTTACACATTCACCTCATCTCACGTGGTTTTGAGATAAATGTTATGTAGTTGGAAATAAATCATTCTCTTCACGTCTGTTGACTTGTCGTCGTCGAATTGTAAAGAAAAATTGGCCTCAGTTGAGACGGGATTAATTTCCCTCCGAATCCAGCTATTCTACCCTGTCGTAAGCCTTGTCCTACAAAATTATGAATTTTAGTGTTGACTAGTGTCATAGGCTCCGATTTCCGATAGATGCGGGAAGCACAGGATCAGTCGAATTGAAGTAAGGATGGCGATCGCATTGGTCTATATATGTGAGGATTACTTTGGTTCGCAACCGCTCCTGGATATTCAACCTTAACCAAATATAAATAAAATATGTATTTCCCGGTACCCGTCATACACTACCATGTGTTTTAACCTTCCCACTAATATTATAAATGTGAACATATATTGTTTAGATGTTTTTTAATGAATCACTCAACGATTCAACGCTTAACATATCTGGATAATGCTGCTTTGGAAAAAGGCCACGGTTACGACATAGTAAAATTTTCATAGCCCGGTAGTATGTGACCAAGTGATACATTTCGAATTTCAGACACGCGAAACCGCTGTAGTAGTACTAATTTAGCTATGTATAGAAGTATGTTTTTTATTATTATTATAGATTGGCTCGCGCTTGACCACTATGGTACGCGATGATGTGGTCGACGGTGTAACACGCTTGCCTAGAAGTAACCTATTCACTCTTGACTTAAAGACCCCGAGGTTGTAGCTATCTGGAAACACAGACTCTGTCAGGGAATTCCACTCCTTAGCTGTACGCATAAGTATGTACAGTAGGCATTGTCCCTAGAACTTATCAGTAAGTAATACCTACAGGACTCTGTGAGGCGTGGTTTGCCGTAATGACGTCATATTTTATGCTCGATACTCGATCCTCATTGGTTGTTCATAAACGTTGATAAATAGTTTAATATATGACAAGCATACTAAATTGCTGTCTTGTGAAAAAATGGCTCCAAAATTTAGTACCTGGTCATGATGACTATGGATTTCATTGTTCTTGAAGAACATAGCATGACTAAGTTATTAATTGACGATTTCTTTGAAACCGAAAAGAAATACGAAAATCAATTCAATAATCTTACAGAATAGCGTAATTCAGCTGAAGGAGCTGAGTAAGCGACCGTAAACTGCAGTGATTTGAATCTTGACAGTTTACGCTGTTTATGTTAATAATATGTTAATAATGTTTGTTCCAGAAAATATGCATAAGTAACCTCAGTGGTGTGTCATCCCATACAAAGAAACTGAAAGAAAACTATTTTTTGTACATCGATCGCGTTCGGTTCCGTTCCAGGGATATAGATGGTGGATCTATCTATCGCCGTGGAACGGAACCAAACGCGATAGATTTACAAAAAATAATCGGTATTTAAATCAGATGAAAAACGCTAGTTACATCGGCACGGTTTCTTTGTATGGGATGAGGCATCTGTATGCTAGTATTATATTATCTTCGCCTACATGTTCTAAGATGATCAATGAAAGCTACTAACTTAGAAAATAGTATCCAGCTAGAGGCTAAATTTAGAAGCAGAATTAATAAGCAGAGATCTAAATTGCTGTAAAATAATCTGATGGGATAATACAGAACTTTGAATGCGTCATAAAGATTTTGAAAAATGTTAAAGACCATTCCATTCAAAGATAAATTATAAACAAGAATGGAGATTCACACACGGATTCCCTGATTTTATAAATACGTCACAGATAGAAGATGAGTCAAGGTACTTTACATAATCAAATGCCTCATTTGAGGTGACACACATTATGTTAATTACGGCAACGAATCGGGGTTAAACCTTAATCACGTATGTATAGATCAGAAAAAAAATATTTCTCATAACCTAAAACGCGGTTACGGTCGCAATGTATAGAAAAGGTAGGCGCAAAAATACGACGATTAAAATCTATTGATTTTTATGGCTTTTTAATTGATTAAAAATATAGTTATCGAAAATAAAATTATTATTATTATTATTAAGTAGCTGTCCCACGCGGCTTCGCTCCCGTCAACTGGCTACCTACCTACTCTACCCTACCTACACTACATACATGATTGTTGCGTAACTTTAACCGCTTACGCAGCGCACGCAACGGAAGCTCTCAAAAAGGAATAATTTTGCCCGTTTTTGCAACATTTTTCATCTATGCTCCGCTCCTATTAGTCTTAGCGTGATGTTATATAGCCTATAACCTTTCTCGATAAATGGACTATCCAACACAAATATAATTTTTCAATTCCAACCAGTAGTTCCTGAGATTAGCGCGTACAAACAAACAAACTCTTCAGCTTTATAATATTAGTATAGATTTGTTAACTCGTACTAAGTAAGTAATTTATGTTCCATTGGTGTAATTGCTGACGTTCAGCAATTACACCAATGGAGCATAACTTACAAAATACTAACTATAAGTCCAGGTTTCCTCACGATGCTTTCCTTCACCGTTGTCAGCGATGTCCAAGATAAACTTGGAAAGTACAAATGAATTGAAAATGTCACTTTGGTTCATTGGTTGGTTGGGAAAATACAACCAAGTTCTGTATTCAGATATATTACATTTGATTGTTATCAATTTTACATGTTTTTAACCGACTTCCCAAAAAGGAGGAGGTTCTATGTTCGACATTATGTATGCTTTTTTTTTTTGTACGTTCACCGATATCTCCGTCAATTGTGGACCGATATTGAAAATTCTTTTTTTGTTTGAAAGAGTATTTTTCGAAATTGGTCCCATTTTAATTTGGTGAAGATCTGATGAGGAACCTCGAAGATACACGACAGAACTCTTCAATAAATAACAGCAAATCTCTCGGAATTGCTGCAATCGCTTGTCTGTTTATTGTTTATATCATTACATAACATCACGCCAGTACGCACTTAAGTGGTACGCAGATCTCTCATTTCACCGGTTATGTTCATGTTTCGTGATACTCGTATAATCTATTCAGGCGTTATAGGTACCTTACTAAACAACTTGCCTATTAGGCAGGTACAACTAAAAAGCGAAAAATAAAAAAACTTTTTACAAAAAAATACTACCGGTTTCCATATAAAAAACTACAAAGTGAAAAATAACTATTTTTGGAAGTCGGTGTCTTACATTGGTGCCAATTTATTGCATTACAGACACCGAATTCCAAAAATAGTTATTTTTCACTTTGTAGTTTTTCATATGGAAGTCGGTAGTATTTTTCTGTAATTTTTTTTTTTATTATAATTTGTTTTGTAATAACCAGAAATAATAAAAAGATTAATATACATTTACCGAAGCCTTTAGTAGATTTATAATGTTATATTTCTTATAAAACCTCTATTTATTATTGTGTTCATTTTAGTCATCAATCTGCGCAAGAGTTCCACAATGTTGTAAGATGACTCATTATTTTTGCATTTTGTACATTGTACCCACGTAGTTTTAAACAGCTGCGGTGCTTCCCTAGCCTGACTTCTGATAGCAATAGATAACGGTTTTATAAACAATCAATTCAATTCACTTTTCAAGTGCAGATTGCGCAGTGCCAAGTTCAGTAGTATTGTGACCTTTAATTTACGAGTACGTATCGTGCGCAAAAGAGTTTCGTGTGTAGGAGAAGATGAGACAGTAAGTATCCTCAGGGATGTGCCGTAACAGGCGTTGCACAGAGGAGATTCAAGGTTGGACTCCTAAAAGGTCACGGGGTCCACTTACATGGTGATCACTGAGATGGTTTTAGTGAGGTAAAAAGCCCGCACTGCCTGGTCTTTAAAAACTCCAGGCGCCTTTTGATAGTTTCCCCAGAAAAAACAGGGTTTAAGAGGAGAATGGAGAACTGGTTTGATACCATCTTTTAGTAGTAAACTGTAATAACTATTATTTGAGTCCTGTTAATACAAAACAATTTACGATACACTTATAACTAACATAGAACCATTCTATATTCCTCAATGTTAACATATTACTGGCCGGGCGCCCGCTCGGACCCAGAACATCAATATTGAACCACCTTTTGGACAGTTTTGTTTGCAAAATATTCTTTGATATATATTTTTGTTAAATATCCATGTCGTTTTTGAGGAGTATCCAAAAGTGGCGAAAAAGTATCTACACGAACCATGTTTCACGAATAATTTACAAGAATGAATAATAAATAAACACCTTTTTTCTCAAATTTTTTAACCTAGCCGTCACTAAGGAGTATGCTTTAGACAGTAACCGTTTTACGGCTCTAAAGCGGTGGAAGGCCCTTAAGAGCCTTTTTTTTAAGCTGATTCAGTTCAAAGTTTGGCAAGCACATAACAATAGATTTTTAGACATGCATTTGAGTACCTAAATCTATAAAAAATACTTAGTCACTGCATTTCCTACTATTCTGCATAAGTACTTGTTTGATATTTATATGGATGACACTCAACTGTTTTGCGCTATGTACAAAAGTATGTAGGTACCAGCCGGGACTTATATTATGTATGTTGTTTATCTACTCGCATGAATGAGGGAGGATAACTTCAATTATTTAGCCTCGTAACGTAAATATATAGGAAAATTTATCTTTTTTAGAAAATAATATGTCTGCATGTGGTGTAAACCCATCGCGTCTTAATTAATTCTAAGGGTGTTACCACACTAATCGTCTATCGATGCGATCGATCGAAGATAGAATGGTTCAGTTGACATCGATCGACAGTTCCACATCAAAGTTTTCTTACCACGTAGCTTTTGGTATGAAACACATATCCACGTCATTTTTTGGTTACGCGACAAATATACCTTAACTACGCGTTGAAAATTCACGTGACTGGTACACTTTTTACCTAGAAGTGACGTCATAAGCCCCGACTCCCGAACTTTATCTTTGTTATTTTTTATTGATTTGATAAAGCAAAAAATACATGTAGGTATGTTTTTTGATAATCCAAAATACCAAATAGAATTATATCGAATTATTATTTTTTGTCTATTCATTAATCGACGGTGACATTTCATAGATCGACGATCGATCGATTGGTGTGGTAACACCCTAACAATTACATATCATGACTAGACGCTAGGCAATTAATTAATTTTATAGCTTGTTACCTTTGAACACTATGTTATGCAGTTGAAAAATTGCCTATTAACAAGACATGGCAAAGTCCCCATCATCACAAATCACGTCACTACAGAGGAAGGTGAACCATATAAAATAAATGACTAGTTCGTTTGGCCTAGGTGGTAACTTTTGTTAAAATTAATTAATTACCTGTAACGGGGGCGCACCTATTTTCTTCAGCACATGACACGTTATAATCCCCGGCACGTAAGTTGGTAAGAGCCGTTAAATCCGCCGAAGTCGTTTTTTAGGTATCTTTGGTAGTGAAGCGGGGCGCGGGAAATGTTTAGGACCGTTCCGAGCGCGCGATTGGTTGGTCAGTCGACACAAGGATCGACTGACCAATCGTGTCGCGTCCACGTTCCGTTCGTGTACCCCCACTACGCGAAAAACTTTGCCATCTTATGTGCCGGGGACTAACGCACGATCGAAACGTAACCTTTTGATACGCCTAAAAGAGGCAAGGTTACTGCGTAAAATTGTGCTAATGGGTATTAACTAGCTTTTCCTATTGGGCTTATAGAAACAGTTCATATTTCGGGGACAATTTGCATATTCACTGAACGATAATGTAACTGTCGCAAATATTGTTTTATCAATGAAAGAATTTTCGTAATCAGATCGGCCCTTCCGCAGCTTACCTCTTCCAAACAATCAATTTTACCTCTTAGTATTAATTTAGGTTTAGACTTTGGTTGGTTAGCCGAATTAGCTGATAATTTTAGATTTAGACTTTGGTTGGTTGAATTAGTTGATAATGTATGGTCAAAATCTAAGTCTAACAGAATCAGGTGGAGGATCATGAGGCAAGTTACAAAAACAGCAGCAATTAGAACAAATTAATCGTGACCACGACCGCTCCGTCAATAGCGAAGCGAAGAGGAAGAAAAATTATGTCGTAAGTCTGCACCGCTTAGTAAATCAATGTAACAGATTCAAATAACAACAAAAAATAACTCTTGATGCGGAATAAAATCCCACTGCTGTGAACTGCGATAAGATGAGCTATCTAACTGATAAGACTTAATAATAATTCCATTGGAAACCTCGTTACCGAGGCACGTGCAACTAGAGGACGCTGTGACGTCAAAATCCTTAGATATATTGGACGCTGTTACGTCCTCGAAACAGAAAGAACGTATGTAGGCGATTAATTATTTATTCGTACCTCAAAAGGTAAAAAAGGAACCCTTATAAGAATACTCTCTTGTCCGTCTGTCCGTGTGTCCGTGTGTCAACACCGATTTTCTCATTTATACAAGAGATTTTTATACACCTAATAGGGACCCTATTAGGTGTATAAACATCTCTTGTAAGTGCCAAAATTTATCTTAATTTTCAACATATTTTATTTTTCGGAATTTTCCCTTTACTTGTGCTGTAAGACCTTGCTTTTAACCAAAATTGACAATTCAAGATCAGCCAATCAATTCGTCCAATCGGTTAACGAGTCTTTAAGCATCTCCATGCCGCTTATGAGGAGTTTTTTATTTTTGTATTTGTCCAAGAAAACAATCTCGAGTGGTCCAAAATGAATTGGTTCAAATGAGCATTTAATGCGACTCCATCTGCCTTAGACTAGGTATGTATTACATATGTTAATATGAATTAGGAAACCGTCTTAAAAGCCATAAAATTGTGTGGTTTTGTAACTGCTGCGCCATCCCCAAATGAATTGAGATACGGGCAGGAAGATGATGATGAGCTAGGTACGTAATTATGATATAACGTGTAAAAAGCTTAAAATAAACTTACTGGTATCCAATATCGCCCCAGCCCAGGCTGTTGTGGTATCTCTGCATGGATCTCATGCTGGCTGAACAATCCTCCACGGTGTAGCATGCTGCTGGGATGTATGTGTGATGGATGACCACGTAGGGTACCGGTAGTGAGAGGGGTCGTGGTCCTGTTGTCGCCAGGCCATGCCAGTCTGATTTGCTGTAGAACGGGAAATTTTTGCCTGAAATAAAAAAAAGTTGGTTAAGCACAAGCGTTATTGTGGGTTCAGATTGGGTGTATGAAGTACAGTAGATTAATCTACTGAATTACTTTAATTTCAGACCCTAGAAAGATAATCTACGTCTTTGAGACGCACGGCCGACACAAATATTGCTATCTCTTTTTTATTTCGCATCGTAGCGCTCTGCCCTTCTAGATTATCCCAGTGGCCGGGCAGACCTTACGCGAGACGGCTGTGTCGCCCTGGTAAGTACAATAATTACGTAGGTACAGGGATGGCGTACGTTCGAGAGACGTATGATTATCCTTTGTGTAACTTTTGAACCTCATACCGTATAGTAATAGTTCGTTTTATTTATCGTTTTTTTTTATATTTTAGGTGATTTTGGTAATCTATTGCAATGGCTGGACGCAGAGCCCTTGATTATAACCAAATTGAAAAAATATTGGAGAACAGTGAAGATGAGATTCCTTCAGAGAGTGACAGTGAAATGGAGGATGACTTGAATCAAGATGACGTGCAGAGTGACACCGAAGACGAATTGGTTGACGAAGTTGCTGCTGAAGTAATAGACTCAACATCGGAGGAATTGCAGGTACCATCATCTCCGTCATGTTTACCAAATCAAGATCGAACTTCAAATTTGGATTCGCGCATTATTATTCCAACTCAACGTATACTGCGCGGGAAAAACAAACATTGCTGGTCCACAATTAAGGGTCAAAATAGAGGAAGAACTGCAAATATAAACATAGTACGAACATCTAGAGGACCTACTCGCATGTGTAAAAATATATATGAGCCTGCTTTATGTTTTCAATTATTTATAACTGACGAGATTATAAATGAAATAGTGCGATGGACCAATGCTGAAATATCTCGAAAACGTACAGACAAAGAAGCTAAATTTCGACTCATTGCTGAAAATCAGAATAAAACCTACTCATTTAGTGCCACATTTAGAGATGCAGTTGATATTGAAATAAGAGCCTTGATCGGTATTTTGGTGCTATCCTCAGCAATGAAAGATAACCACCTATCGACTGAAGAACTCTTTGATAGTACGTTTTCAGGAACGCGTTATGTCTCTGTTATGAGCCGTGAGAGATTCGACTTTTTGATTCGATGTTTACGAATGGACGACAAGACATTGCGTCCAGCGTTGAAAACAGAAGATCCATTTATACCTGTGAGAAAGGTGTGGGATCTACTAATCAGCCAATGTAAAAATAATTACATTCCAGGGCCGCACTTGACTATTGACGAACAACTGCTCGCATTTAGAGGACGCTGTCCTTTCAGAATGTATATCCCAAATAAACCGAGTAAATATGGCATAAAAATACCAATGATTTGTGATAGTGGCACAAAATATATGATAAATGCCATGCCTTATATCGGAAAGGCCACCAACACTAACGGTTTACCTCAAGGCGAGTACTATGTCAAAGAGCTATCTAGGACTGTACATGGATCTTGTAGAAATGTGACGTGTGACAACTGGTTCACGTCTGTTCCTTTGGCAAAGACCTTACTTCAGGAACCCTACAAACTGACATTAGTAGGTACCATAAGATCCAATAAAAGAGAGATTCCAGAAGAACTAAAGAATACTCGTTCGCGACCAGTTGGATCTTCGATGTTCTGCTATGATGGGCCGTTGACTCTTGTGTCCTACAAACCCAAACCATCAAAGATGGTATATTTATTATCATCTTGCGACGAAACAGGTACGATCAATCAAAGGACAGGCAAACCTGAGATGATCATGTACTACAACCAGACAAAAGGTGGAGTTGACACTTTTGACCAAATGTGCTCGTCTATGTCATGTTCGAGAAAGACCAACAGGTGGCCTATGGCAGTTTTTTATGGTATGATGAATATATCGTTTGTGAATTCTTATGTCATATACTGTCATAATATCATAGCTAACAATGATAAGCCTCTAAGTCGCAGAAATTACATGAAAAAGCTGAGCACAGAACTTATATCACCTTGGATGGAGAAAAGGTTAGAAGCTCCTACTCTTAAAAGACATGTCCGTGTAAATATCCAAGAGTTGCTACCAAAAACTAATACTTTAGATAATAATGAAGAACCAGTAAACAAAAAGAAGAGATATTGTGCGTATTGTCCGTCAAAAATAAGAAGGATGTCGAAAATTACATGTTATAAATGCAATAAAAGCATTTGTGGTGAACACAAAACTGATATATGTAAAGGCTGTATCTAAATGTGATTTAAACTTAAAACTTGTTGATTTTTTACATGAAGCTCTTAATTAGTCCTTATTCTATAATATTAAGTAAAAAAAATGTGATTTTAAACTTAAGATTAACATAATTACTCAACAAAGGAAGACTTAATATTTTTTAGTTATTTTGTAAGAGGTTTACAAAATTTCGTTATGTTTTTAAATTATATTCATTTTCTAATTGTAATTATGTTTTTATTCGTCGTAGAAAACCCTAAACTAATGATTCAATAACTTTTTAAAAGGTTATTTATGGAAATTTGTCCCATATGCACTTATAAATGCGAATACGTCTCAAAGACGTATGATTATCTTTACCGTAGGTCAAAATAAGATTATCTTTCTAGGGTTAAAAACATTACTACTAGGTATGCTTTTAACAGAAATTATAGTCGAAAAATAGTTACTTATCTAAGGCTTCCCTATCAAAGGAGACAGATTTATTATTTACAAACGTTCTAACAAAATATCTATACTTTATATTATTATATAATATTATAAAGCTGAAGAGTTTTTTTTTTTGTTTGAACGCGCTAATCTTAGGAACTACTGGTTGGAATTGATAAATTCTTTTTGTGTTGGATAGTGCATTTATCGAGGAAGGTTATAGGCTATATAAAATCACGCTACGACCAATAGGAGCTGAGCATAAATGTAAAATGTTGCAAAAACGGGAAAAAAATTCCTGTTTGAGAGCGTGCGCTGCGTAAACAGTTTAAGTTACGCAACAATCATGTATGGAGGGTAGGTAGGGTAGATGGGTAGGTAGGTAGCCAGTTGACGGGTGCGTAACCGCGTGGGACAGCTAGTATTAAATAAGTACTGTATAATAAATTATTCTACAAAATCAATTTGTGAAATATTTTATGTAATTAAAAAGTCTAAAAACTTAGGGTTTAAGCCAAACAAAACAAACCGACAAAAATATAAATAAAAACAATTTCAAAACTTACTTTTCCCTACAAATCTCGGCGACGCGTGCGCAGATAACAAGCTCATTAAAACAAAAGATAGCAGCACTGTATATGACGTCATCTTGTATTAATTAAATCAATTAATCATGTAGTATTGTGTATCGAGCTAGGCTGGTTCGCCAGTGAGCTGCGATTACGAACCCTGTCCTTTATATGAAGATACGTTTGAACCCGCGGTACTTTCCCAACAGCCGACCGATAAGTGCTTGTTCATACTCGCTACTTCGGGGTACAAAGGTCGTAAAAGCCAAAATTACTAAAGTTAAGAAAATACGTAAGTTCACAGTTAATAGTTTTGGTTCATATTTTTTTACCATAGACTTATAGTGATAAATAATTTTAAAGTATAAATAATAAATTTATTTGTAAAAGTAAAGCGCTTATTATTCAGGGCCCTGAATACCGTGTCGCTCCTTCATTCCGCTGCGGTCGCTATTTTGGAGACCCTAACACCCTAAAAGTTATTAACACCACCGTAAATTAGGGTTTAGGGCCCTAAATACCGTGTAGTGTAATAAGCGCTTTATGTAAAACAAAAATTTCTTTTTGTAATTTTTATTTCAATGAAAAAAAAATCTAGTTTACCGTGCATTGTTATCCAAACAAAACGTGTTTACAAATTTTCATCTTAATCTGTTGAGGATAACTGCTTTAAAATTCAGTTGCAAGATTTGACCTGAACACACATACATACATACATTGCAAGTTAATAAAAAGCAAAAATACAGGTCGATAGAGTATAATAAACTGAACAGAACTGCATTATTAAGTAATTTTCGTCTAAAATGTCATATACGGCCTTTCCATCCCGAGGTAGCGTATAAGCCTACCTAGGATTTATTTGCTGGCCATTGGTAACGCACTTGACCCTTTTAAGAATTAGGGACTCTACTTTAATGCTTACTTGTCAATTAAATGACTCGAGTTCGGCGAAAGGATGAATCAGGCCCTTAGGCCGCTTACGTACATTTTATCCGTGTCCGTGATTTGAGTGCCGAGTTCTATCCGAATTGAAAATGTTCTGAATTATGACGGATAGAGGATGTAATGCGTAAGGTTCCCTGCAAGAAGTACTACGGCTACTACTACGGAATCGAAATTTCTCGGATTCGGCTCGGATGCAGCTCTTAGAGAAAAATGTCAATTTGAATTTAGAATTAGAAACTCTAAATTCAAATGTTTATTTGCCAACTAATGAACTAAGTGAGTCTGTGTTCAGGAAAATGCCTAAAGAATCCACAGCTATGCTAGTATTATATTATCTGTGCCATGGCAAAACTTAGCCACTCGACGATGATTTTCACTATTTTCGTTTCACCCCATATGAGGCTTTTTATTAGGTACTTATTGTTCCTGACTGTACAAAGTCTAATTAGCATTTTACCTCAACAAATATGTAATTGGACTTATTTGAACCGCAGTAAAAATCTGGTCCTGTAAATCATACTTTCTGCACCTCAAGTGTAATACACAAAAAGTTGAACGCACTGCGCTGGGGAAGAACATGACAATTACAGTTGTGGCCGAGATTACATAACTGAACCATTCGTACGATGAATTACGTAACGACAGGTTTCTTGGTACTCAGTACGTCACAAAGTACAGCCAGGGAAATTAATAGTTTATCAGCCTAAAGTTGAATGTCGCTTGCACGTCTTGAAATACGAAGTCTGGCTGTCTGACAATTGATTTTAGTTTCCACCTAATTGTAGTTTTAGACATGAAGGTAATGGAAGTGAACATAAAAGATTCGATAAACAGGCACACTGATGAAAAATTCAATAAAATGTATTATGATTACTACGATTACGAAATTTGGTGCTCTTCGGTGTCGAAGAGAAGGTAAGAAACTACGATGATTTGTGTTGCTTGTTACTCGATGGACAAATGTTACTGGAAAACAAAAGAATGGACAAAAATTAAAAACTTTTTATCAAAAAATCAAACCGACTGAACCAAACAAAACAAAACACTAGAAAGCGAAAAATAACTTTCTTTTCCGAAGTCGGTGTCGAATAACGGAAAACAATGGGTACAAAAGACACCGACTTCGGCAAAGTAAGTTGTTTTTCGCTTTGTAGTGTTTTGTTTCGAGCAGTCGGTTTGATTTTTTGTTAAAAAGTTTTTTATTTTCCTTTTTTAGTTTTGGTAGGTACCTCCAATTAACATGATCATCATTTATAGCCAAAGTAAATCTCATGATGATCTCATCCAATAAGCCCAAACACGACTAGGATATATTGTTTTATTTCGGAGCTCCAGTGGCCATTGTGGTCTTCTTCATCAGTTCCACTTCACCAAATTATACTTTCTGAGTGCAAATGATTACATTTTTGATGAAAATAC
Source organism: Orthosia gracilis (assembly GCA_947562075.1). Lineage (NCBI taxonomy): Eukaryota > Metazoa > Arthropoda > Insecta > Lepidoptera > Noctuidae > Orthosia > Orthosia gracilis. The sequence goes on from OX387273.1 coordinate 13,577,407, forward strand.
CAAAATCACTATATGTATGCCTATAATATTTGACGAGTTCCCTCTATTTCTCTAAGATCTCATCATTAGATCCTAGTTTCCATATCATGGTACCACCCTTAAGATAACTCCTTTCCAACAAAAAAAGAATCATCAAAGTCGCTTCATAAACGACGAAGTTATCCGTGACACACATAAAAAGATATATATGTATATATATATATATATATATATATATACGGTCGAATTGAGAAATCTCCTCCTTTTTGGGAAGTCGGTTAATAATATGAAGTAAATAGGACATCGAAACCGTGAATAGAATAGGGAAAATGGCAGGTAAAATCAGACCAATAGTACTCGTAGTAACGGTTACAACAACAGGCAGGAAAATAGAACTCCTTAAGAAACAAAATTATTTTAAAATACGGCTACGAGTATTTAAATCAAAGTCTATAAATATTTTGCAAAAACGAAGAAAACTACAGGAAAGCCTCAAACTGGAGCGTGAAGCAGGAAATTTGGTTGCCTTGTGATATGATAAGACAAACAAAAACCTGAAGTAAATTTAGTACCAACAGACAAAAAACCTAACAAGAGTGTCAAGGGCTCCTACAGCCACAAATCCAAACAATATCACGGAAGGAGCAAAGCAAGTCAAAAAGATATTTTTTTTTCTCTTCACAAATGTTGCAAGAAGGAACAGAAAACTAATACAAAAAAAATTAAAACATTTGTGAGAGACTGGTGCCCGATGAAGATATTGAATACCTGTGTTACAGGTCACCACACAGCAAGAAGAAGGAGAAAACACAAGAAGAAGAAGAACAAAACAAAAAAAAATACAATAACTGGCTTCTTGCGACCGTCGCAGCTAAACCTATAACATAAACATCCAACAACCTTATTAACAAACCATGTATCTGGTGAGATTCATCAATACCGATTTTATAGGGAAGATGATTTTTTTGATTGTTTGTTTGTTTGTACCGAATAAACTCCGAAACTACTGGACCGATTTAAAAAAATCTTTCACCAATAGAAAGCTACATTATTCCTGAATAACATAAGATATTTTTTAATCCCGAAAACGGTTCCTGTGGGGTGATCCACGGGAGCGAAGCCGCGGGAAACAGCTAGTGTCGGATAACATTATGAATTTTTATACAAACTTTCATCCCCTATTTATTTTTCCGAAATTCTTCCTTAGTGCAAAATTGCATGCATATCTGCATTGTTTGTCAGTGAATTTATGTTTGTTAGTTATCATGTATGTATCTAGATATGCGACTTAAAGCTGTTATTGCCAGCGTGAGTCCTCGGTCATATAAAGGACATCTATACTATAATTATGATATATAATAATAATATTACAAAGAGGAAAGAGTTTTTTGTTTGTTTGTACCGAATAGGCTCCGAAACTACTGGACCGATTTAAAAAATTCTTTCACCAATAGAAAGCTACATTATTCCTGAGTGACATAGGCTAATTTTTTAATCCCGAAAACGGTTCCCGTGGGGTGGTCCACGGGAGCAAAAACGCGGGGAACAGCTAGTCATTAATAATTCTCATATTTGTAGACTAATTTTTGCCTTACTAGAGCTAACATTACACCGTCGAATCAGGTTGATATACGACTAACTACTTTTGGCTGAGATGTCATCCACTTTGCCTGACTAAAGCGAACTTTACACCATCGATTCAGATTGACACAGATTACCTTTGACAATTGTCACGTGTTGGGTTGACAGAATCTTAAATGTCCGCCAGCCTGGGTTTGTCTTGCGTTTCGGTAATTGGGTTTTAGATGTCACATGGCAATTCACTCGATATCTTTAGAAAAGACTGTGATCTCTATATAAGCATAATAATCATCCTTTAACATTCCCACTGTTAGAACACAGGCCTCTTCACTATGAGAGGGACCACTCACTCGGCTGGGTCCACACTACAACGTGTCAACGCCATAATGATTCCGCTGTCAAAAAGGTATAGTGCAATGTGTCTTGCATAGCTCCGTTTCTCTCTCACACACAGTGCAACCATGACTGTTTTGACACGCCAGAGTAAGACTCCTGTAGTCTACCACGCGCCAGGCACCAGTGCGAGTCGCCAACTGGGGCCAGAGAGCCAGAGGGATCAAATACGTTCTTTAGTAGGTGTATGATAGTTATTTTCTACCATCCTTAAGTAGCAAAACTATACTCGATTAGTAGGTGTGTACGTTTGGCACACGCTTTGAATTGATACGAGTATGTAATGTTTTCTTTCCTTTAGCTCGTGCCTACAATGGAAGAGGTAAAGTACCTAAGTCGGAGAAATTGGATTAGTTTTCTACCTAGGTTTAGTACCTTCAAGTCAAGTATTCATTTGTTATGTGTCGATGTTTGTTTACCTCTTAACTCCATATGTTTTTGTCTAATCTATCTACACTAATATTATAAAGAGGAAAGATTTGTACCTATTTTTGTATGTTTGTATGTTTGTAATGAATAGGCTCAAAAAGTACTGGGCCGATTAAAAAAATTCTTTCACCAATAGAATGCTACATTCTTCCAATTTGACATAGGCTACATTTTATTTAAAAAAAAATTAGGGAACCTTGGTAAAATTTGAACAATGTAACCGAAGGTGTAGAAAAATGAGTCTTAAAATGTCTTTCGTCGAATGCGCTGCCGAAACTATTAGCGATAGAACAAAATAATGTACAACAATATTGAAGAACATCATAATGTCTACAAAAAACTCCGCGGTAGCATATGTCCAACTATTGTAGTTATGTCACTACAACAACTTTTTTCATTTTAAACATTAATGAAAATGCTAACCAAATTCAAACCATGCTATTTATGTGTTTATATTAATCCTTATCCAAATAAATTATTTTATGGTCAAGACCATTTCACTACCTATAAAATAGTTTTTAAATTATTTAAATTGGACTTTCCATTCAAAAGATATTACGAATTAAAAAATTCAAACAGTAAACAAAACCGCCATAGCGCCGTGGCCGTTGTTTGCGATGCAGTCTGAAAAGCGCGCCGGGCATCGCGGCGGGCGGGGTGGAGGGGGCACTGAAATACAGGAGTGGGGTAATATATAATTAATAAATAATATTTTTTTATTAAATAAAAATATTTGTGAAAAAAAGTATTTTATATCCAAATTTCCAAAAATAAATAATTGTCTACCCCGTGCGAAGCCGGGACGGGCTGCTAGTCAGTAATATTGTGGAAAACATTAAAAGCAAAACTCACTCTAATCTTCGTGGATAATTTTCTATAATAAATCAACCGATCATGTCACTGATATTATATTGTTTACCCTATTCTATTAACTATGAGATTATTTTGTTGACACATCCATCATTAGTATTTTCCTCCGTACTGCGAAAAAACCCACTTGCGTCTCATCAGATATACAAGTACTTTCTCCTAAAGTGACCATAACTATTACCAACATGCTCTTGCGCAGTAAGTTTTCTTCTTCTGTAGGTACATCTGTCCTTTTCACTTAGTGAAAAGTCTTTTCGAAAACCTTGTTGAATTGTTAAAACTAAAAGTTTATATTATTGCGTTTTCCAAATTTGTAACGCGATCAAGCAGATGCTCCTTTCAAAATATCGCGGTCACAGTTTTTTCGTTCTTATTCTTTTAGTGATTGACGACTCAACTTTGAAAAATTTGACCGATAATATGTGGCTACTTGGACAGCTCTTGTTTTGCCACAGATCTTGAGAAGTGCAGCTAGTTCAGCATGAAGGGCAGGAATAGGGAGGATATGATTCAAGAGGATAATAATGATTGCGTTGAGTTAGCCTATTAACGTGCGAAAAGGTGATGTTGATAATAAAAACAAAAATGTATAACAATAACAGTCATTTATTTAAATAATAAAAATCACAGTATTTTGTACGTGTTAGTCCGAAATTATTATTTACAAGTTGTTTGGTGGTCGTCAAATATTATTTTGGTACAGATTTGTTCCTAACCTCAGGTCCAAATTGGGTCTCTTTACGCTGAGGGGGCAAAATGGTCCCATTTGGAGATTTCATCGAAGAGTGCTTGGCCAGGACATTCCGTTGCGGTGGTCTGACGATGACCGATCAGCTTGTAGTCGGGACTGATGTAGCCTTGTTCCACTCCAGCGGCTATCAGCTCCTTGAGGGTCTGAATTTGAGTCGCTGGGGGAAGATTTTCTGGAAAAAAGAAAAGAGTTGTAGTTTATTAAGGTGTCAACTGTATTTGCATTGTACATGGAGAAGACAAAATACCCTTTTCATGTAAAAATAACTTTATTTTATGGAGCTTCTTCGTCTTTGTCACTTATAGATACGTGTATGACTTTATGAAGCCCGATGAATCAATTTACGCCCGGGGAATTATTTTCGGGGTTTATTTCTCTGGGGGATGGGGATCTTATTAGATATCTCTCTATCTCTTGGTAGCGATGCACCAATTTATTGGTACTTTATTCTTATCCAGCTTTATAAAAATATTATTTTTAATAAAGAAGTTCCCCCCTAATAACCTACTACACGATAAAATTTTAACCACGGTATAGTGAAAAATGATGAATTGGGACACATGACGGACACGACATAATTAGCACTTTTATTTATTTACTAGACCTGGCGAACTTCGTTCCGCCTAACAGTCGAACGTGGTGGTGCACCATTACTTTTTTTCTAACATAAAATAATTTTTCTAAAATAAACGTAGCCTAAGTTACTCCTTATTACATCAGCTACCTGCCAATAAAAGTCCCGTCAAAATCGCTCCAGCCATTTCAGAGATTAGCCGGAACAAACAGACAGACAGACAAAAATTGTAAAAAATGTTATTTTGGTGTATGTACCGTATATATATTCATATATATGTAGTAAAAAACGGTTATTTCAATATTACAAACAGACACTCCAATTTTATTTATATGTATAGATTGATAGGCTAGCGCTAAACCACCATCTCACCTAAGGTCCTAGACAAGTGTTATTCTTATTATATGTCAAAAAACTATGGGATCGCTAAGCGCTATCGAAATGTCATGTCTACAATTCCTTACATTTTGGCAGTTCTACAATCGCCATCGCCGATAAAATGACACATAATATCACTAGTCTTTATCAAAAACAAAGTCAATCGTATACTTTAATTAGGTAGATACGGCGACTTTGAATGTTAAAAATGCCTCTGATGGTAAGTTAAGATGTGGTCGAGGATGGACCACGATTGGTTGAAAAGTTAATAAAAAACGAAAGACACTTGACAGGCTTGCGTCAGGCTTATTTTAGAGTCACGCTGACCGACGCTGACCGGCGGTGCTAATGGTCGCTGCGATGTCGTTATTGGTCGTGTCGCTCGGCACAGCGCCGTCAGACCCCACCAATGACGAGCTCGCGGCGACCGTCAGCACCGACGGTCAGTGTCGGTCAGCGTGACTCTAAAATCAACCTATGACCATAGTCTCACCTACAGCCTAATTGCGAACTGCAGCCTAAGTGTAAGTGAATTCGACAATGCAAAGGGTTTGACCGCCATCAATCGACCAATCACATAGACGGAAATTCACATCGCGTCTTTCATCTCGCATGTGATTAGTCAATTGATGGCGGTCAAACCCTTTGCATTGTCGAAATCAGGCTGCTGGTCGTGAGAGATGATGTTTTTCGACAATGGAGCGCGCTTGCCTAGAAGTAAAGCAGTGACAAATATTAGACACTCACCTACAAAGTCACCGATCATACAAATGCCGATGCTCTTGACGTTATAGGACACTGCGTGTGCGCCGACTGTGTCCCAGCCACGGCCCTCATATACTGAGCCTTCGCCACCTACTGCGAAGCTGGAAGAAAAAGGAAGCATAAGTACCTACTCTTGGTCTAGAGGAACCTTAAACTATATAGTTTTTACAAAATTAGGAAAAACGAATTACATGTACCTAGAGTAATTTAACGCAATTAAAAACGAGAGGTTGATCGTTTGAAAGGAAAAGTATAAAGAAAATCTTGTTAAAATCGGACAGAAATAGAGCAGAATGTCGGCAAGCTCAGTGGAACTTTGTATTTATTCCAAAAATGTTTCGACGTAACCATTCACTTGAGCTGGGGCCTTAACTGCGACGTCTTAATGGCATAATGAATCCGTTGTGAAAAACGGATACAGCAATTCGTCCTGCATAGCGCCGTATCTCTTTCAAACTAGAAACCTGATCTCTATTTACATCATGGTAGGTGCCATACCTAGCAATTTTGAAGACCAATATTGTGTAAGCAAAAAGATTTTTAAAATAAAGCTTATTTTTTATTAGTTTTAACGTTTTAGTCGATCGTCACCTAAGCGGACTAATGAACCAATCTAAGTAAACATAAAAATAAGGTAATGATCATGCTACAAACTCAAGCGGACATGGCATGCGGTGAAAAACATGTCAATTTCCTATCGTATCGTTTGAAGTACGTTCCAGCAATTGACTTTAAAAGCTTGTTCACGAAACGATAGTACCTGTAGCTAATAGAACGATATCATCTGAGGACTGGTGATAAGAACACTGATTGTATATCCGCATTGTTATTAATAACTATTGGTGTTGAGTGAGGATGGCTAACAAACTGTTATGTTGGTCTATTAGTGTAACTTGTGTTTTTCCCGCGGCGTCGCTCCCACAACCCTTTAAATAGTATTCAGCGACAGTCTAGTTTTCTGTAAGTGAAAGAATCTTCGAAATCGGATCAGTAGGTACTGCCAGAAATGACCCAATAAAATCAAAACACAATTTTACCTCTTAATATTATTAGTACGCAGTGGAGCGATGCGACAAAGATACGTCGAACTGATTTCATTGAAATAATAATTGTTCTTCAGATTCTTTCAGTCGCACGTTGACGCTTTATTGCGTCGGACCTCGCTTTAGGAGATTTTTTTTGTTACAGTTAAGGGTCAAAAGTGCAGTCACACTAACAAAACAGCAGCAATAATTTTTTATCGACTGCCCAAAACGAAGAACCTCCTCCTTATTTTTTAGGCAGAAGTATTTCAACTCTTCACGGTTAGTAGGTATAATCTATACTTTAATTTCTGTAAAACATATTAAACAAGTTGTGGATAATTTAACTTCTTCTACAAAAACTAGCCATTTGTAAATATTTTAGAAGAGACTGCTCTTTTGACCCTTGACTGTACATTATTTACTGCATCAAGAATTGTTGACTGTTTTAGTGGGTGAGAAATAATACCTACTATGCACTGCCAGACTATATAATAATCTATAATAGATACATCATGTTATGTATGGTATGTATGCAGGTGCACTTTCATAGTCTATGCCTTAGTCACCATTTGGCAAGAGCAGTGCTTAGTAGTAAGATAAAATTAGTACACAGGTACGCTACTCAGTCTGGCACCGATTTGTTTTGTTTCCTATTTACTGTCTCATACATATCGGTTTTTAAAAAAGGGTGCCCGCAAATGATAACATCTTAACAGTACTATCTACATAGACCGATAATAGATTTACCTTATACAAGTGGCCTTCGAAAATGGCTGTTTTGAAATCAGCGTCATTTCGCTATTAGAACTTTGTGATAAATGATATTTATTTCAAAGGCAGAATATAATATTATATTCTGCCTTTTTACCCGACTGCCGAAGGAGGGTAATGTGTTTATCTGTCTGTGTATGTATGTATGTTTGTTCCTATGTGGCGTTCCAGAGACCAAACGCGTTGTCCGATTTTGATGATTCTTATGTCAATCGATTTGTCTTAATCTTGCGAGTGTCACTGGCTACATCAAAATCGGAAAATAGAAAAATGGCGAATTTTGGGCGCCATATTGTGGTGTCAATTATTTTTCTTCTTCCAAACCCATCGTGTGGGGTATCAACAAAGAGGTGATTTAAAAAAATATAGTACACTAAAAAATATTACCTAACAAGTTATAAAAAAAAGCTTAATAAAAAAAAAAACAAAAAACCCGACTGCTTATGAAGCGAACTAAAAAAACATAAACAAGAAGAAAATCATGCTGTGCAGTCGGAGGTGACATCTGGTTTTGGTCAGCTAGCCCGCGAATATATATCCTCCGACTGCACAGCATGATTTTCTTCTTGCTTATTTCTTTTTAGCTCGCTTCATAAGCAGTCGGGTTTTATTTTATTTATTTTTTTCCCATAGTTTACAGTACTTAGACATTGAGGGTCGCAAAATGGTTATTCCGATACACATCGACGCTAAAGTGTCAAAGTTTCATTGCATCAACTTATTTGACATTTTATTGCATAGGAAGTTGATACTTAGTGCCCCAATAGTGCAAAGCAAGATGATTCTTATTACCCCAAGTTAAGAATTCTGCTGCGTTACGGCATCACATTGGCAAAGTTGCATAGCGATTCAGAATAACACCAAATACTGTTTCAACTCACTTATATCCAATATCCTGCCATCCATTGTGCAGTTGGTGCATGTCCTGCATGAGCCTCATGCTACTCTCGCAGGCGTCCTTGGTCTCGCAGTCCGGAGGAATGTAGCTATGATGCACCACGACGTAGGGTACTGGTAGATTCAGACTTGTGACACCGTTTGGGGGACGAGCACCCCACGTTTCTCGAGCCACGAAGTTGAATGGGTATTCTGTTGGAAGATTATCCTTGTGAATGTTTTGTTTTTAGTCTTTGTTTTTTAGGGACTGTTATCCTTTTAAGGCATGTCAGCTCCATCGTAACCTAAACTAATTTTACATTTCAACTTGTAATATATCTCATCAGATGCAGAATGAATAGGTTGAGCAGTTTTAGGGATATTTTCACATGCACAGCGAGCGTGCATATTGCACTGCTCTATCTTTTATTACCACCTCAATCTTCAACAAAATAATTTCTATTAAGGCAAGTGTATAGCAAATATACGAAAATCTAAATTTTATGTTCACCTTCTGTTGGCCGGAATACCATCTGACTTCTGAAACACACTCCATCACGATATTACGCACTCAAATGTTTACGCCTTGGCAGTGGATGTGAGAATGAGAGTCATGCTCGCTCGTTATGTTCGCTTTCAAGTTCACCTCTTCAATTAGTGAGAAGGCCACCACTTTAGCGAATACGAACCGAACACTTGAGTTCGCGAGCGAATATTGTGACGAGTTTCTGGATATTATCGACACGATTTTTTTACACTTTACTATCCATTCATTTTTTTCATTTTAAGGATTTCTTGGTCTATGAGAAAGTATGAAAAAAAAGTTTCTTTACTATGAAATATGAAAATGAATTATTTTTTGCAATTTGAATTAATAATTTACTAAGGTAAGTACGTTCACAAAAATGTACATTAGGTGCAGTAGTATTATTTCTATAACATTGGAATAAATAGTGCTTTTGTAAACTACAACTAAAATATTATATAAGAACTGCAAGATTGTATTCAAGAATTTCTGTTTTTAGTAGGGACGTGCCTAGGGCTTGCAATATCCGTTCATTTTTACTATCCGGATAATACGGATATAATTATTTTACTATCCGGAGTATCCGGATAGTGCGGATTATACGGATATTTGTTGTTTTTTGTTATATATAAAACTAATAAGCTTTTGTAACACGTTTTAATCAGTCTATCAAGCAAAATTACAAAGAAATAATAAACTATATCAATATTTCAAGTAACAATGCCGCACAAATTATTTGTATCTACTCTTTTCATACTTAAAGCAATTCTAATTAAAAATGTGATCTTACATTTATCACAAATCACAACATAACAATCAAATCAACCTATTTACAACGTAATAATTAAATAAAATATCACTTTCCCTGGCAAATCAGCTCAATTATTAAACAACAATAGTATAAATCACATATAATAAAACAAAAATTTACAAAATATCTCAAAATAATCTAGTAACCCTTTATAATATAATATTACGTAATTCTTAAATTTTTTTTTTGTCCAATTCTGATAATATGATCTTAAGATTGCCTTAGTCGATCATTCTTCCATACAAACGTAGTCTGGCGTTTACTCCACTGTTTGACGGTGTAAGTTCAGAATAAAAAATGATATCAATTTGTCTCATCATTATCTAGCCCTGTATGGAAACAAAAGAGTAAAAAATGTATATATTTGAAAGTTATGAGCGTCGAAATTTCCATATTTCAACACTAATTTTAACGCATCTTTGGGCGCAAATACATACCATAAGAAAAAGGAAAATTGCAAAACAGTCACCATACAGGGACAGATTAATAGTTCAACAATGCAAATAATTTTATTTTGAATATATACATTTAGTTGCTTTTCATGATATCCATATACCCAAAAGTCTGTTCATAAGATTTCCCCGCGCTCGTTTTCGTCCTAAATCATCATCCATTTCGCAAAAAATTTGCAAGTGTGTATACGCGAACTAGCTTCTAGCTTCTTACTGCTCATCACAGCATCTATCTCTTTCGCACGTGTTGTCGGATGAGATAGCATGCATTTTAACCCCTCGCACAAAATAGTTCGTGTCGTCAACTAGGGCAACCTTAAAAAGCTTACACTATCTAATCAATCTTCTTTATCCCGGGATAGAAAGTGATCCTATGTAATATTTCAGACTAAAATCTATCTCTGTGCCAAATTTCATCCAGATCCGTCCAGCCGTTTGAGCGTACGTAACAAACATACAAACACGCACACACTCACTCACAAACTTTCGCCTTTATAATATTAGTGTGATTTAAAAGATAAATACAACTATCCGTAAAATCCGGATAGTGATGCAAGTAAACTCCGGATTTGAAAATCGGCGGATATCCGGATAATACGGTTATCCGGATATCCGGATTGCAAGCCCTAGACTCACGTGCCCGATTTAGGTTTTTTCAAACCTGTGTTTCAGGCAGTTGATCATTTACTGTGGGTACACTCTGTGGACGCACGGTTGGCGCAGTGGTTGAGCGATTGACTGCTGCGCTGCGTGTCGCGGGTTCGATTCCCGCACGGAACAAATATTTGTATGACCTACAGATTGTTGTTCCGGCTCTGGGTGTATGTGGCTGCACCCACAATACAGGAGAAATTCCTAGTGTGGGCAACGATTTTCTTAAAAAAGCCAGGAGTGCGTGTCTTATCGATCAGATATTTGATCAAGCTTTCAGCATCGAGGCCCTCCTTTCATTTATTCTTTATTTTACAACAAAAACATAGAAGCAAATACAAATACAATAGAACAGATTGTATGCAAAGGCAAGCTTAACCCTCAATTCAGTTCTCTAACAGCAGCAAGCCTCAGTGCCATAGATAAATTTGCAAATGATGTCAGTATACCCAAGTGCACAATAAAACTATCCCCATGTTAGCATAAATTGACAGGTCCACAGATTATAAGCCCATCGGTGATCAAGTCATCGATCGAACAGTAGTCCGTATTGATTTTTAGAGGGTGCGGCTTTTAAAGGGCTTACCATAAGAACTCCTTTTTGGTCGAGATGATGGACTAGCCGCAACACTGGCAAGCAAGCAGACGAACACGATTTGTACTAAACTGGCCATGATTTCTGCAAAAAAAAAGAATATGTCAGAAAATAAATATCAAACAGCAACATTTTTAAGTAATTCTCTAATCTAACTTATAAATAAATTCAAATGAAAAAAAATAACCTGTACTGTGACGTAGTATAGGTAGCGGCCGGTCAGTCCACCTTCTTAATAGAATTAAATAAAACTTGATAGTTTTTTTTAGAATATGGTTTTTCGAACGATCGATTTGAATTACGAACTTTAGACCTCACAAGTTAAAAACGGATCCGCGCCAAGACTTGTGTTGATATCGGTCAGAATTCAAACAGTTCAATGAGGCTAAGATTTATAAGTTCATGTTTATATAGGCAGTAAACCTCGCAAATTCCCCGAACTTAATGATTTATATACAATGTGTCCGGACTTGTAGTAATAAAACTTTGACGTCGTAAAATACAGTTAATTTTATCGATAAAAATGCTCCACATAGGGGGTGAAATCAAGCAATTTTAGTACCTGACTTATAACGATATCCACATAGTCTAACAACCATATCTTTGGACCTAGGTCTCACAGACACGAAGGTACATTTAATGTTATTTTAACGACCATAGCATAGTAAAACTAAAAAAATATTCATCTAACTCTCAAAAGATAAGATATTTTTGTATTGAGCCATAAAATTCAAATTTTAAACATTATTACACAAGTTATTATTGCATTTTCTAAAATTCTGCAAAGAAATTAAGGATTAACACATTTTTTGGTCGTTTTTGTTAGTCTTTTTTTTATTGATTATACGCTTGCACTTGACCACTATGTCACCTGATGGTAAGCGATATTGTGGTTGAGTTGGTCTTTATACTCTCAAAAGCCTCACAGCTCTAAGCCAATTAGTTTTAATTTTATTATTGGCTAAAAAGAACCCCTGTACATTTTTGCCTCATATTATTTGCAGAATTTTAGGAAATGTAAAAAAAGTATCACATCGATATATCCGATTCTCCATCAACTGTGAACCTATTTCGAAAATTCGTTAGTTTGATTATGAGAATATGTTCCGAAATTGGTCCCATTTTTATTTGTTGAAGATCTAATGAAGAACTTCGGAGATAGATATACAACAGATATACCCTTCAATAAATAACGGCAAATCTCTCGGGATTACTGCAATCGCATGTCTGTTTATTGTTCATACCATTTCATAACATAACATCACGCCAGTTCGGTCTAAAGAGGTATGTAGATGTGTAAAGTTCACCTTGGTAGACTCTCATTTCACCGGTTATGTTCAAGTTTCATGATTTTAGGGTAATCTATTCTGGCATTATACCTTACTAAACAACTTGCCTATTAGGTAGGTACAACTAAAAAGTGAAAAAGAAAAATAACTTTTATTTCAGAAGTCGATTCTTTGTCAGGTACCATTTTTTGCGTTATGGACACCGACTTCCAAAAAGAATGTTATTCTTCACTTTGTTTTTTTCTTATTTGGAAGTCGGTTTTCGGAATTTTTTGTACAAAAGTTTTTTTTAGTATCGATAAAATTAAGTAAATTTTACGGCCTTAAAGTTTTATTACTACAAGTCCGGAAAAATTTTATAACCACAGATTTCTGTTATTCTGCTATATACTATGGACAGTATAAAATCATCGTATTTTATTGTTATTATCTAAGCACAGCTAAAATACTTCAGTAGATAAGAAGAATAAATCATAAACCGTAACAAAACTAACAACAGACAAATAATTTGAATATAAGAAAAAAGTCTGTAACCTTCTTCCTATAATAGGATATTCTGTTTCTATTTTCAGAGAAGGTTACCAAATTATCTCTGGTTCGAAAGACCTTCCGCTAAAGCCTGGAGCAGAAAAAGCTCAGCAGGGTGCTCCAGTTTTTACACAGAAAAATTGATGGCTAGAATTGTTTCATATAAATATTGAACCTCCTTTTGAACAGTTTTGTTTGCAAAATATTATTTGATTTACATATGCTATGTCAGTTATGAAGAAATTCCAGCCATCAATTTTCCTGTGTAAAAATATTTTCAAACATCCAAGTCGCTTCGGAGGAGTATCCAAAAGTTCCGAAAAATATCGTGTGGCTAATTATTTTTTTAAAGTAAAACTATTTGTTATACGAAAAAACATATTTAAAAAATAATGTACATGAATCAATATTATTATTTTTTTTTTCAAACCTTTTAACCTAGCCGTTACTAAGGAGTATGCTTTAGAAAGTTACCGTTTTACGGCACTAAAGCGTATGTAGGCTCTTAATGCTCGAGTGTTATGTTGGTGCCCGAGCGCACGCGAGGGCACTAAACTAACACGAGTGCATTGATTACTCACTTTAGCATGGTGCGTATACCTACTCAAAATAAAAACTCCTATTAATGAAAACAAAGTTACCTCGCAATTTAATTTGCAGCTGTTTTTTATACCTTCTGGAGTTGAATTCATATCGCTATCTATATCGCTGTCTATTTCCATTTTTTTTACTTTTCTAAGTTTCACAATGATACAAAATGCGCGCCATTTGTTTATTTTTTTTCATCAAGTCGATTTTATTCAGGCGATTTTTATTTTCAGCCAGTACAACAGTGTGAATTTTGCAAAAATTGTGCAACAGTGAGATTTCATATAACATTTCTGCACTGTTTTGGAGCTTAGCAAAAAATACGTCATTTGTGATCGGTTCTGTGGTGATTAATGATAACATTACTACGTAGTTGAAATAAAAGTATATTCTTATCTATCCTAATCTAATATCTTGAATGATTTTGTGTAAAAAACAACTATTACCTACTTAAGTTTTGAAAAAGTTAATTATGATTTTGACTGCCTTGTTACTGGCATTGAATAAAGCACTCTCATCCACGTGCCAATTTTATCGTAACCTTAGACGAAATCAAGGATAGATAACGTATCTATAATAGGAATATTGACAAGTAGGTACCCACGCCCACTTATCTGATCTAATAGTAGACAATTATAAAATTGAAGGGCGAAAATTCACACTTACTGTAACTGTATATTGCACAGCTGTCCACGCGAATTTCATGTCGCCTTAATATTTTTAGGGTTCCGTACCCAAACAGTAAAAACGGGACCCTATTACTAAGATTCCACTGTCCGTCTGTCTGTCACCAGGCTGTATCTCATACATGAACCGTGATAGCTAGACAGTTGAAATTTTCACAGATGGTGTATTTTCTGTTGCCGCTATAACAACAAAATACTAAATCAGAATTAAATAAATATTTAAGTTCCCCGCTTAAATATTTATTTTAGTATCCCACACAACAAAGGTGAATTTTTTCCTTTTTTTGCGATAAAGGTACAGAACCCTTCGTGCGCGAGTCCGACTCGAACTTGTCCGGTTTTTTTTTATATTACAATCTTACTAATATTATAAATACGAAAGTTGGGATGTGTTGATGTATGTTTGTTTCTCAATCACACCAAAACGGCTGAACCACACACATAAATCTTAATAGATGACGCGATTGTATGTACTTCGTGTGCCAAAAACGGAGTAAAGTTACGGTCAATAATCGTAATCTGCTTTACATTTAGCATTATCGTAACCGGAAATCCACCGAAATCTAGAAAAATGCCTTTTTATGCCATATTGAGCGTGCCATTTTTTCACAAACAGTTTAAAACAAAATTTATTTACCAATGAAAGAAAACATTTCCAATGCTATGCATTTGCAATGATAGCATGTCACTTGTCATGGTCATTGTTAGTTTTAATTTCTTACCAAATTATTACTTAACGATGTAAATTAAATAAATGAATTATTTCTAATTATTAATAAGCGAATTCAAATACAGAATGAGTGAAATGCGTGTATGCGTAACGGAGAAGACCGTTCCCCTGCGTTTCGGGTTTCGGGTATTTTTCCAGTGCGTTACCTATGTTACAATATTAACGGTCAATATGTCAATAAAATACGTTGACATTAGCGAGCCGGTTTTTGTCTGGCACGCAGGTGTCTAGAATTATAATAATTAGTCAGCTAACGTTATGTGAAGAGAATAAAATTTAATCATTTTTATTAGTACTTATTACAATAATGTGAAAACTGCATGTTTGTTAATCAATCACGTCTCGACGGCTAAACGGATTTGATGAAATCAGACGGGTAGAACATGACCTGGATCAAGATACTTTTTAACTAAGTCGGGCAATAATTTTTCACTATCACGCTGATAAATTCGAAATGCATAGGGTACACCACCCAAAAGCTGGCACCGCTCCAATTATTGGCAATTCTCGAGTTTAAAGGCTAAAAATAAGAAAACCATAGATAACGCAATGTTGGCATTTTCATGCCAGTTATAGGATTTTAGATAGCTAATATAATTCTATTTATAATTAATTATAAAGTATAATTACTATTTCATTGGATGAAAAATCTCTTAAAACAATGATTAGAATAGTTCCTTCGATTTCATTATAATTTTTGTATGGTAGTGCATTTCAATATGATTTTCTAGATATTTGATTACAAAACTAGGGAGGCACTCTCTTAGAGTGCCAATAATTGACATAATTCTTTTGCTTCACTCACGCTCATACAAGTCATACACGCACGCTGGTTATGAGTACTTTGCAGCTGGCCTTTCTGAAGAACATCACCAATAAGGTCTCGAAATAAGTAAATCGAAAGTTTTCTTCTTTTGCCCATTTTGTAGGATTTTTAGCTACATAAATAAGTTTACCTACTATCGACAATGATAATCGGAGACTCTACTCTCGAAGTTGTAGATGATTATGTCTACCCGGGACAAACGGTCAAGTCTAACTTCGAGAAAGAGGTCAACTGTCGAACCTGACTCGGTTGGGCGGCGTTCGGGAAGTTGCGTGGTATCTTCTCGTCCAATTTACCGCAGTGTAACTCAAGACAAAAGTCTATGACCAGTGTGTGTTGCCAGTGATCACCTATGGGATCAAGACTTGGTCGCTCACAATGGGCCTTATCAGAAAGCTTCAAGTCATCCAAAGAACAATGGAGTGGGCTATGCTCGGAGTTTCCTTGCGTGATCGCATCATAAATGAGGATATCCGCAGCAGAACCAAAGTTACCGACATAGCCCGAAGAATTGCGAAACTTAAGTGGCAGTGGGCAGGGCACTTTGCTCGCAGAATGGATGGTCGATGGGGCCGAAAAGTTCTGGAATGGAGACCGCGAACCGCAAGACGATCCATTGGAAGGCCAGTCACTAGACTTAGTTAAGGTTGCGGGAATGCGCTGGATGCGAGACGCAAGGGATCGGTCAATGTGACGACGCCTGGGGGATACCTATGTCCAGCAGTGGATGTCTTTCGGCTGAAATGATGATGATGATGATGAATGATAATTATGTGTTACAAAGGGATTAGTAAGATGATTTACCCATTTTTATGACAAATTACCAAGTTTAAATAACCTATCTATGTATGAGTCACACACGGCATTTTTAAGTACCTATCAAAAAAGTTATATGATTAAGTAAATTAAAAAGTACGTCAATACAACCAACGGTATAAGTTTAGGTAATAAAGTTGTGAAAGGTACAAAGGCACAATTTATTAGCTTTTGGAACAATCAACAATGACACCTAAAATTTGTTCTTTAAAACTACTAGCCTGTTAACTATTATAAGTTTAATAATATATAATTATTTTTTTATAAGCTTTTCGTACCTATTCCTAATTGGATTGACATTTGCACTTGTGGTTTTCAGTAAAAACTCACTATGGAATTAACTTTAGTATTTGCACTGTCATTCGGTGTTGGATAAGAGAAGTAGGTAATTACGAGTTAGGGTGTTTATTTATTTATTAAAAACTTCATGCAACATAAAAGTACATAGGCGGACTTAATGCCTGAGGCATTCTCTACCAGTCAACCAGGGCGGTGAAGAGATAGCATGGCACGTGCATAAAAAATGAAATAATATTTTAAACGCAAAATTTGTACAAAAGCATAGGTATAGTTAAAATAAACATACTTAAATATGTTCTATAATAAATTCTATATATAAAATAATATATATATATATAAATTAATAGAAAGGCGCAGATTGAGACGACTCTGCTGCTCTGTTCTGTGTTTACGCACTGCATCCGATATTTATCCGAATCCGAGATCCGAGTTCCATCCGAACCCGAAATGTACTAATTTCAGACGCACGGAGTTCGGATATAGTGTGAAACCTCCCCTACAAGAAGTACTATGGCTACTTCAAACCGACATTTCTTGTATTCGGATCGGATGCAGTGCGTAACCGCTCTTAGGCTCTGAGCTTTATATCTAGAGAACACCCTCTTTTTTCTGGTTACTAAAGGTTATTTATTTATATAACCAGAAAAAAGCAAGGGAGCACTGGAGCAGTACTCAATAATTTACGTCTATACAAAAAAATTACTATTTCGGAAATCTATTTTAATATTCAATTTACACTTACAGTTATGGGAAATGGGGTTTTGGTTTTGGGAAACTAATCTTCTTGGAGATTTTT
This sequence comes from Orthosia gracilis, assembly GCA_947562075.1. Classification (NCBI taxonomy): domain Eukaryota; kingdom Metazoa; phylum Arthropoda; class Insecta; order Lepidoptera; family Noctuidae; genus Orthosia; species Orthosia gracilis. Next base: position 13,595,393 of record OX387273.1, read on the forward strand.
TATTTTATCTCCTTATGATGCAGCAAGACTAGCTTAATTTAGATTTTGATTCCACTCAAAACTTATTTAAAAATATCATAATAAAAAAAAAACTTACCTTATTAAACAAAAAATCAATAAGAAAAAACACTAAGATGAATTTCAACAAAACAATTGACGACTTTGTTCCATCAATGAAATGTTGTAGTATTTATATGAACAGTAAGTACATAATATATATGTATTATGTGTATTGTCGATAATCAGGGAGTCATACAAGATAAGTGGCTAATTCGGTGATACAAGCTTATCACTGTGATTTGTTTGTCACACGTCACGTAACAAAATGTTGTTTATTATTATTCTGCTTCACTTAGGCCGGGTATTCACCTTTGTGAATAATTTGTTATTATTAGGTTGTTGAAGATTGTGAATAAGAGACGTTTCTAGATGTGAGATTCATTTTTATGATAAGATTTTTTGACCTAATAAAATTGATTGAGCGGCTCAATGAATTGCTGGAATTATGTTTTATTTTTCAGTGTAAAATTCACATACTAGCTTATACTAACTTGATATATTCACAGATGATATAATCCTAATGATAAATATAAGGGTACGATCAATACAAGCCCAACATAACTAAAGTTATAAATTGTAACATATTCAGTCCAGGAATTAAAAGGTTCTGCATAATATTTAGGCCACTTATGCGTGCACACAGTGTATAAATAAAAATTGGGGTCGTAGCATTTCATATCCTAGCTTAGACAGAGTCACTAGAGGCGGCTCCTTTTACAAATTATGCAAGCCCAAATCGTAGTTGTGTAGTCCGCTCCTGGCGAAACTGATACCCCCGATTTCTGATTTAAGCATTTGAAGTTGAGTATTTGTCAAATTTACTTTAGCCTGAAAACCTGTTAATATTTGGGTATAAAGTAGTGTATGACATGATTTTGACTCCAAAGACTCAATTCAGAAATCAGCCCTAAGAGGGCGGCAAAATTGGGGCTCCAATTTTGAATAAGATTACTTCAACTTGAAAAATGTATAGCTATTTGAATAGCATTGAACAAAGAAACTTTTAAAATCGTTCTCCCTTCACGCGCTTTTGCTGCCTCCTTTTTAACCGACTTCCCAAAAAGGAGGAGGTTCTATGTTCGACATTATGTCTGATTATTTTTATATATATGTTCACATAATTATATCTCCGTCAATAGTAGACCGATTTTAATATTTCTTTTTTGTTTGAAGGCGTATTTTCCGAAATTGGTTCCATTTTAATTTGGTGAAGATCTGATGAAGAACTTCGAAGATATACAACAGAACTCTTCAATCAATAACGGCAAATCTCTCGGAATTGCTGCAATCGCATGTCTGTTTATTGTTTATACCATTTCATAACATAACATCACGCCAGTACGCTCTTAAGGGCGCCAGTACGCTCTAATTTATCACCGGTTATGTTCATGTTTCATGATATTCGGGTAATCTATTCTGGCAGATACAACTAAAAAGTGAAAAATAAAAAAACTATTTACAAAAAAAATACTACCGACTTCCAAATAAAAAAACTACAAAGTGAAAAATAACTTTATTTTTGAAGTCGGTGTCCATAACGCAATAAATTGGTACACAAAGACACTGACTTCCAAAAATAAAGTTATTTATTTATTTATAATATGTTTTAATGTACACCTTAAAATACAATTGTAAAAAGAAAATTTAGAAAGCAAAGTTAAGTTTTTTTTTAGAAAGTTATTACCTGAAAATATCTTCAAGCTCTTTTTCTCGCTATTGCTAGGTGCTTGCTAGGTTGTTTTGGTAAAACCATCATTATTTAAATGTTGGTACTTAGATGGACTTTAAATATAAGACAGTTGAAATGAAAGTTTTATTCACTATACACAGACTCATGACTTTATCCCATGGGGCAGGCAAAAACAACAGCAGCCGCATTGCGTAAGTGTGCAAAGAGTTTGAACGCTATCCAACCGACCAAATCGACCAATCACATGCGAGATGAATGACGCGATGTGGATTTCCGTCTTGTGTGATTGGTCGATTTGGTCGGTTGGATAGCGTTCAAACTCTTTGCGCACTTACGCAATACGGCTGCAGAACGCCACTTGCTACGATCGAGTTTCATTATATAAAAGGCTACGCCACTGGCATGGCACGCAGTGGCGTGTTGGCAATTTGAAACCTCTTTGTGCCCGAGTGACTCTTTATGGAAAACTTTTGTATTACAAAATCTATTTATTTGTTTACACCCTTGCATCAGAACATACAGCACCTACTGATAACCTAGTTATTAGAATAATGTATAATAGTTAATAACAATAAACAATGGTCATTCAGGGGACTTACAGCAGTGTCACGACCTGACACTAATTGGGTCATTGAACAAGGGACTTATTTGTGACAAATCATAATATTCAATGAAATAGGTGAAGTACTGATGATTTATCTCATTCCATTCAATTTATAGGTGAATTACATGATTTCTGCGTACCTACAACCTGCATTAGACATGCGTACAAGATAATATGTTGCCTACTTGTAAAAAGACCCTCTACAAGAATGTTCTAATTATCTGAAACGAGTGTGCGTAAGGGAAAGATGTATACAAGTCATATACATCTGTCACTTACACACATAAAAAAAAATGTTACTCTAAGAACTTAGGGTCACTCCTCCCTGAGGGCGCAAAGTTATTAATATTGTATTAGTGATAAAGATTGTTGAAAAGCCCAAAATGTATGGAATTAACAAACCCTACCGAAACGGAAAATTAGGAGGTTCTCAATTGTTTTAAGGAGTTTTTTATTTGAATGAGTATATCTCAAAGTTGGTCATATTTAAATTTGAAAAATTAGGTAGAAAAGGATTTATTTATAATTTGCTCACTGAATTTTTAGTTCTGTTGAAATTAAGTAGGTACTGAAAAGCGATAAAAAAAAAACATTTGCCTTTACAAAAAAAAATTAACTGACGAGATAACGAACTAGAAAGCAAAAAAATGTTTTAGTCTAGCATTTTGAGGCGGGGCGCCAAACAAAAAATCAACGAAGATCAACCTAGCTACAATCATTTTACGATTTTGATATTTTCATCAACAATGCTATCATTGTTGTTGAAAATACCAATACCTATATGTATGCCTATAATATTTGAGGAGTTCCCACGATTTATCTCGGATCCCATCATCAGATCCAGACCCGATAACCATGGGACCACCTGTGAAGTATACTTTAAAAACAAAAGAAGAATGCCCCAAATCGGTCCAGGCGTCTTTGAGTCATCGGGGAAAATACAAAACAAAAAAAAAGATTCCGAATAATTGAGAACTTCCTCCTTTTTTTGAAGTCGGTTAAAAAACATTTTAACAGAAAAAAAAAACTAACTTCCAAAACAAAACACTAGACCAAAACAAAACTTTTCGGTAGACTAATCATTGGTTTACAGTCGTAGTCGCTTATAGAATGTGACTTTGTCTAAGGTATGTATCTGGTGAAGGTTACGTGTTTCAGCTAGCTAGTGCGGCAGTCTCATTACATAAGTGCATTCGGCAAGGCCTTTGCCCGGCAAGGCTTGTCCGACCCCATGAAAGATTATGGATGGCAAAAATTATGGACGCTTTCATTGGTGAAGATACTCTTTTCGAAAGAGTGCAACAATTTTTGGCAATACCTAATTATTTAAAGAGTATTTGTCATAGTCTTACATAGGGTCAAACCCTTTACCTTTCCGAATTCTCTTACGTAGTTAGGCTGCCGGGCGCACGCAAAATTCGCCGCACAATAAATTATTAGGAATAATTAAAACTTAATTTTAATGTGCAAAGCAATACTTGCAAAATATTTTTTTAAATTATTATTTATAGACTCGTTTTGACAACACACACATATACATGTCGCATCAAGGGTGGCCGATAGATGCAAACCATCGGGAAGTCAGGATGTATTCCCTTAGGTTAAGACATCGTGTATGGGCAGGTCGGTGGGTACAGTCGTGCAAATGAAATAACATAAATTATTCGATACACTGGGTTTATTTAAATAGTTCACAGTTACAATCTTGCTCACTAATATTACTGATCGATACCGATTCTACAACGTCTTAGCTCTAGGGTGGTCAGTACTCAACTCTTATATTCTGTGTCCCCACCACACAGGTCGTTAGAGGAAGCGCGCCACAGCGTAGTTGTTCTTGATTTGCCGACAGGTGGCGTGCTCGTGATTTGTTTTGACGTCCGTACTATTGACTAAACCCGACATACACAATTTGGATTGGAAATAAACAGCAACAATATCCTTAAAAAATCGATAATCATCAAAAGAAACTAGTGTGCAGGAGCGAGCAAAGCGATCTTGACATATTGAGCGGGACCGGTCGTGGGATTTCTTTTATCGTAGATGATGAAAAATATTTGTTTGAAAATGTACCCAGTTAGATTTTATCAAATCAAATGCAAAAGGATTCGCTGTCACTTGTCTCATTCTTGCAGATCAGTTGTTGGTTTCCTAAAAGAAATTTTAACTATTTCCGCTAAAAAGAGCCAATATCACCCGGCTCTAACTTTCCGAAATGTGACCGTGCCAATAACTGACCATCTTGAGCTTCTTGGCGTTACGTTGACATTGACTCTAAATTTTGGCCCATACATTGAGGCAAAGGCTCAGCTGGCCGCCAAAAAGCTGGAGATCCTTGCAAAAGTAAGAAGGTACTTCACGCCAGAACAGCTGCTCAGCTTGTATCTAGTGCAAGTTCGATCATGCATGGAGTACTGTTCTCATCTCTGAGACGGTTCTGCCAAATACCAGCTTGATGCACTAGAGTCGATCGAAAGGCGGGCCAAGAGGCTCATCGGTAATGAGGCCCTGGTTAAGTCAAAGCTCCAGAGCCTTGAAGATCGTCGCCGAGTTGCCAGTTTGTCGGTTTTTTATCGGTTGCATTTAGTGTGCGATGGAATTGCATGATCTAATTCCGCTCAGCCCGTTTCATCATCGGACAACAAGACATACGGCGATGCGCCATCGGTACATGGTGAACATTCCACCCATATGCACTAAACGTTTTGGAAATACTTTCATTATGCATGGAGTGGAATTACCTGCCGGAGTCTGTGTTTCCCGATAGCTACAATCTAGGGGTCTTTAAGTCAAGAGTGAATAGGTTACTTCTAGGCAATCGTGCTTCACCGTCGACCACATCATCGCTTACCATCAGGTGAGGTAGTGGTCAAGCGATAACAAAAAAAAAATTGTTGCGCCAATTACTTATCAATTGTTAATCTTTGTTCTTAGTTCTTGCAAAACATATATTTTAGTTGATATAATTAAAAAAAAAAGAAAAGTTAAGCAAGTCCATTCAATATCGGTCAATAGAGAATTCTGTGTGTTCTCTTCACATCTTTGGGTACTACTACTACCTACTTATTTTTTGATGCCGTCAAGATAAAAGTTTTTATTCAGAAAATTACCTACCCATATCTTTGTAATTATGATGCCAATCTTGTTTTGTAAATTCCCTACGATTTGAGAAAATAATAAGCAGAAAGTTTTTTAATTAAGTGAGAGGCTGTTTTTCGTGCGAATATTTGTTATTTCATCAAAATTAATATTTTATTTTACTTGCATCATAATCCTTACCTCCATCATCCTTAAGGGATAGATTAGTAATTCAACAAAGCAAATAATTTTATTATGAAAATAAACATTTAGTCGTTTTTTCATAATATCTAGACTCCCAAAGGTCTGTTTATAAAATTTCGCGCGCTCGTTTTCGTCTTAAATCATCATCCATTTCGATATAAATTTGCAAAAGTGCTAATTCTTAATGCTCATCACAGCATCTATCTCTTTCTCACGTGTTGTCGGATGAGATAGCAAGCATTTTGACCTCGCACAGAAAATAGTTCGTGCCGTCGACTAGGGGACCCTTAAGGCGATCTCTTAGTCTTGATTTTTAGCACAAAATCTATATTAAAGATCTATACGGTTTAAGTAACCGTTAAATGTTTCTGAGTGCGACAGTAACACCATCACCACTTTTAATTTCATTTTCGAATTCTATCGCCATTTCATAAGGATTATTATCAGCACCCTTGCCATTCCACAGCTTTGCTCCTTTCAGCCCGATACCGAAATTGCACGGCAAATTATCGATGACATTGCATTTTTTTATATGTTCGTAGCTTCGTTTAGATTTATTTTGACCTATCTATTTTAGCGGTCAGGGTCGTATCTTCAATTACATGTATTACGACCTGTCATTTTTTTCCATGAACGATGTCATGTTGGAGTCAGCACGACGCCTCCTTCCCGGTCCACTGGCGCCCTTGTAACATACTCGTACATATAATAATTTCACACTTGACTTAACATCTGGGAGCAGCAGTGACGCAACCAAGGCGCGTCGCCCGGAAGACAGGCGCCGGCCATTGTCAGGAATACACTCTTGCGCATTAATTTATGCTCATATTCAAATATAGAGCGATAAATTACCTATAAACAATTTGGCATTTTTGGCATTGTCAACATTTTTTATTGACTTTGGTACATTGTTTTTTGTTTGATTGATAACGGGGCGGGTTTGGAGACAGTTGAATGAGCTTTTTTGGGTAGGTCGAACGTATTTAGTGACAGTTGCAGAGCCTGCAGACTTATCATGGGAGTTATGATGGATGGGTATGGTTTCAGTTACTAAGACCTAATTTCTACGATCATAGCGTGAAGTGAGGGGTTCAGTTCAATAGGGCGTCATTATGAAGACTGACAAATAATACGTTCTTTCAAAATATCCTGCTAAATGAACCCGAGCTTTACAGACTTATTTGAATGTAATGTGACTAGACTGGTTCTGTCACACATACCAAACTTGTTGTTAGAAGCTTATCGAACACGTTGCCAACTGTGCTCCCAACGATATATAATCTTCAAGATATAGCAAGCCAAGAAAACAAAGAGTTTCACTCTCTCCACCAATCCATAGTTAAAGTACAGAAGCGCGTACATTTAATGGTGTGCTCTTCTGCTTATGTACTGTGAAATAAGTATGCCCGGGCCAGGCAAATTTTTGTTGGGTTTTCTTCTCCTTCTGAAATGTCTCTGTAGTTGCCCGAAGTTTAGATTTATGTTCGGTTTACGGTAACAATAATTGGTGAAATGTGGCCTCTAGCTCCTCAGGGAATCCAGGCGTGTTATGTCTTAAGATCATATGACCCCTAGTTGAGGCAGAGGGCTTCCACATAGTCCTCCATCGATACCGGTCTTGAGCTTCGCGCTTCACCATGTCATTCCGGTGCGTCGCCAGGTTTGACGGGGACGTCTTCGTTTCCTTTTTCCTTGAGGATTCCAATCCAAGGCATATTTAGGAATGTGATCGGAATCCATCCGGGGCGTGTGACCAATCCAATTGCATTTACGCCACTTGATCTGGCAGTTGATCGGGATCTCGTGGCATCTCTCCAACAGCTCTACATATGGCGTGTTATGTCTGCTGAAAATTCTTTTTTTTTTAAATAAAAATCCTTGCCCAACGCTAGTATTTTTTTCCTGTATCGTGGGTGTGTTTACAAATATTCATAATCACATACACAAGACACCCAGATCCGGAATAACTACCTGTAGGCCCTACAAATATTTATTCCGTGCGGATATAGAACCCCGTGACACGCAGCGCTGCAGTCGACCATTACGCCAACCAAAAAAAATATCAAAATAAAAATCTATATTTAAACCTATCATTTGTAATTTTCTACAATTGCTATGTAGTATATCTTATATCTGGTAGAACGCAACCATACCTAGATTTATCACCTTATTTGACATTATCACGTCATTGAAATATATATTCTAGTAATTGTACCTGTCACATCTGTTAATGAATTGATTTTTTAATTAAATAATTCATTAACATGTCGGTATATTTCTGAATGACTTTATAACGGCGCGCCGATTTGCGATACAATCTGTAATGATTGATGGAACATTGATAAGAATCTGGCAATTATGCTTGACTGAATATCTTAGAGGGATATTGGTATACTGAGATTAAAATAAATAACCTGAGAAGAGTACCTACGTATTTAATCAAATATAATTTTCGGGTCTCGTGTCTCGGCCGGGGAAGTACCACCACTAAACTTATTATGTTGCTAAAGTCCACTTGCAGGAAACTCTCAGAGTATTTGCTAACATGAGGTTAAATTGTCAGTTTGACCTACAATATTGTCAACTTAACAAACTTAACTCTGAGTTAAGTTTTTTGTGGAAGTGGCCCTAAGCAGCGTTGCTGTGTTCCGGTTGTCAAGGCATATAATAATATAGATGGTGGATATTATATGCAGCAGATAGGTACAGACCACTGACATAAATCTAAATAGATGACGCAAGTCCCTCCATCTGTATGAAAACCAAGCGTGCCACTTTTCCAATTTCGATTCACTTCTTTCGTTCCACTTTCACAAACAATCTAAAAACAAGTTTAGTTACCACTGAAAGAAAACATTTCCAACCTCGGCCAACTTTTTCTATACATTCTTTACCGCTCAATATGACATAAAAAGGCATTTTTCTAGATTTCAGTGGGTTTCCGGTGCCGATAATGCTAAACAAAAAGCCCAGATTACGATTATTTATCGTAACTTTAGTCCGTTGATTTAGCACGCGAAGTACATACAATCGCGTCATCTAGTTAGATTTTTGTCTGTGGTACAGACATTTCAGTTTTGTCTCAGTGGCGTCCGGGTGACAACTTATGATGCAGATGTAATAGGTGTTGGTGACCATTTGATTACCTATCTACTATCAGGTGTGGCGCCTCTTACTTGCAATCCAATCCAATTACAGAAAACTTTATTATAGCCTAAAGGTCTATGGGCACTGTGGGCAGATAAGTAGTGATCGGGCAAAATGAGCTTAAATTATGCTAGGTAGTGCTAATTTCCACCAGTGATAAGATTTTCGTAATCGGATCACATTTCTTCAAGATATACTCCTACAAACAATCTATTTTACCTTTTATCATTCAGATTTATAATATTACGTATAGAGAATATCAATAAGTATTTCCTCCATGTAGGTGCTTCAACGACGTTATAGTTTTCTTATTAACTGAAAAAATATGTAAATAAAAGAAAATATAAGAATAAAGAATTTAAGAGAAAGAAAGAGATAAAGAGAAGAACTTATCGAACCTCTCGGAAATAACTGTATTTTCCATTTTTCAGGATGGCGTACAGTTTAGCAGGCCTCTTAGACCTACTCTCGACATAAATACTGAAAGTCGCAATCTCCATGCGATTCATAAAATGCCAACAGTTATGGTTGTGGCTGCAGCTTCCTTCAAAGTTTCTGTAGCAGCAACGAGGGACCTGAAAACTAAGGTAAAGTAAATCAACGGAATTATTAACTGAAAATATGTACAGTCAAGGGTCAAAAGTGCAGTCATACTCTAGTCTACCAAAACTCAAATGGCCAGTTTTTGTAGAAAAAGTATTATTTTGTATAGAAATTAAAGTATAGATTGTTTCTACCAACCGCGCAAAGTTGAAATTCTGCTGCCTACAAAAAAATTGCTGTTGCTGTTTTGGTATAGTGTGACTGCACTTTTGACCATTAAAGGTATTAATTTTCAGCAATCTTTAAGGATATGCTTAAGTTTCATGCCATGCCAATAAAATTACTGACAAGGGTTGGTTTCCACTTAAATAAAATCAACACTGTTTCGCAGATTTCAACACCTCCCTTATCTTTTCAACTCATAGCTGCCAAAAAATAATGACTCGCCAGCAATTAAACATGAAAAAAAATCAATCATTACTAAGCCATCGTACTATATTCAAAAACCGAACATCCGCTCCAGGCAACAAACAAGAAAAAAATACTTACTTCCTAAAACTATGGACGATTGATTTTCCCGCCAATCAATGGAGCGTATTAGTATCCGCGTGCACTTCACATCTAAGACAGTGTGTACGTTAACTAAAACTCATGGTACACGTCGCTTCGACGCACCTATTTATAAGTTCCAGAGGAATTGTTCACAGATGAAATTCCGATGCTAGTCGCGGGCTATACGCGCTCCCGGTTTAGCGTCCCCGAAATATCCGAGGCACACTGTATTAATTAAAAAAATATGATCAGTTGAGTGTTCGGTGTTCGATTTTTAAAGTGCGTATATTTGTGATAAGAATAACATTACACATACACACGGAGTTTCTTTTATAATGTAAGATAAAATGAAGGTTTTGGTGAAAGTATTATTAATCTATTCTATTTGAAGAACAGATAGAAATAGGGATTTGCGTAGATAACTAGAACAGAAGTGATAAAGCACTGTTGGATTGCAAGGGCTTACTGTTTAGAATTTTTTATGTAATTTTAATGTTTTTAAAATAATTAACTTTTCAAATTAACTAAACTTTTGTTCCTATAAAAAGCTGGCATAGTAAAACTGTTAAAAAATTCTCAACAAAAAAGTTCTAATATCCTAGAAACATTTCATGGTTTTCTTCTCAAATACTAGGCGGTCCAAATATTTGCGGCATATTTGCCTTATCAAGTAAAATATTCCGCGAGCTTTATTTGTACCCAGCTATCACATCTACCTTCATTTGATTTTCCTCATTCTCCACTTCAGTCTTCAGGAATTTTCTGAATGCAAAGTCATTGTCACTGAAGGAATATGACTATTGACGTAAATTCAGGGAATTCACATGTGCTGCATGTGATAAGCATATCATACCTACACCAAGTAGTATTGTTTGATTGATTGACTCATTTATAAAAGGCTTATAATATCTTTATAAATATAATAATATATACTAATATAATAAAACTGTACAGTTTATTTGTTTTTCGTTTGAACGCGTTAATCCCTTCTACTAGACGAATTTGTTAAAAAAAAAATTGAGGAAGGTTAAAGGCTATTTTATATCACGCTACGACCTTTAGGGAAAACAAAAATAAAGTTGGTAATTGTTAGATTTATCTATTCCGTGATTGTTAGGGTAGTCGGCTAGTCTATGAATAAAAATAAAAGTACCTATAAGTAGGTATATAAAAGTTGAAATAACAAACTAAAATCGTAAAAGTACAAATTGATTTTTGTTTTTCTTTTCTTATCACTTCTATCGACGTTTTAGGCATTAAAACCGAATCTAGAGTTTTTTTACAAAATTACAAATACTCCTGATAGGTGTGTTCCCTCTTGTTGCAATTTATTTAACACGTTTTCCATTTTTATTAATTGATTTTTCATGTTCAATTTTATACTTTGTCATATCGTGACTCGAGTGATGCAAAGTAAAATGAAAAGGGTGTAAGTGTAAAATTGACAAATATTTGTGTAAAATGTGCATGAATTGTCAACATCACGTGCTGAATGCGAAACATGCATGCTCGAATCCAGACATGTGACATTTCAAATCTAAAATAATTTTTTAAGTAATAGCCGAAAACTTGTGAAAATATTTCATACAGTGCGCTTATATATACGACAAGAAGTCACCTCGTTTTGTGAATGTGACTGTAATTTATCACTACTTAAAGGTTACGATTCCATGCCAAGACACCCACTAAATGTATAAATTTCAAGTATCTCGCTGAAATAAAAACGGGATTAACGGGATTATGTGTAAAATGTTTTTAATTAAATGTAAAAAGTGATTGGCAGTTACAGTTTAATTTTATTATGAACTTTTAAGCAGATTACAAGAACCTGCAAAGCCTAAAGTCGAGTTTTTATGTAACGAGAATCTTCAATCGAAAAATTGCTTTACAGTTTTGGAGATGTTATATCAAACTTTTCATGTAACATTTTTGAAAATATATAAAATTAAAAATAAAATGTTCCGATTTTGTATATAGCTATTTTTTTAGTGATACAGTATCTACCTACTTTTTCAAATCTACCACAGACTACTTAGAGATACTGCGTATGAATCTTTAAGCGGAAATTAACAATATCATAAACTAGCACACAACTATAGCACAAAATAAGTTATTGTTAAATGCGCATCATGACTAATTAACATACCTACGACGTAGTCATTAAAGAGGCAGACAGCATGGCAAGCTGATTCGGTTTGTAACAATCAGCTGTGAAAAAGTATGAATTATAAAATAAAATTTTTCGCTTTTCAACTGTTTTCAATTTAAAATCTACATAGTTTGAAACTTGTCGAAAATCTAGCTCAAGCATGAAGACAGGCCTTTGAGAAGTTGCCCGGTTTTTTGTTTAGGTACACTTTTTCAGGCTTTTATTTCAAAATGAAATAGGCCATTGAAATTTCGCAATACAGCAGAAGATATTGTGTCCGCAATTGGGCCTATAAGTATGCTGTCTAGAGTAAAAAAAAAGATAGTGTTACTCACGCACTGCGGCTTACGAGTAGTAATTCCGTAAACATGTAGTAGGCATTATGTTTTGCACAGCTGTGATCTTGAAATTCGCAGTGTTGAAAGTTGAAAACAATCTATCTTGTTCTGTTGACACATTTTAAATTAGATTTCCAACTCTTTACTTACAAATAACCAACAATATCTCAAAATTCCCAATTGTTGTAAGGCGAAATTTTATCATCATGATAATGCCGCGGAAAGACGTCCACTGTTGGACTTAGGCCACTGTTGCCACATCGACCGACCCCGCATTCAACAGGTTCCCATAGCCTCCATCCTCCATCATCTCTCCACCTTGTAGCAGGCTTTCCCAAAATTTTAATTCATTCAAAAGCGGCACCCTCTTACTCAATGTACGCCAAATACTAGATATCACTCAACCAGCCTCTGTTTGGCTAATACTCTAAACAAATTACCGAAATAGAGCTGAATGACTCAACGGTCGTGGCATCCACATAAACCAACGTATAAAATAATAACACAAGCGATAATAATGTACATTTAATATTAACAAGTGTTCACATTAGGGCCTGTGTAGACGAACCACTTTGTATTCTAGACAAAGCGAAATTGTATCAGCGATTGCGATTGCCGAAATGCCAAATAGAAAGGGATTGAGCACATCTCATATCGGCGACGAAGGTTTCATTTTTATATTTTTGACGATCTTTATCGTCACAATTGTAGTGTAGGGTTTTTTATCGTTGAAATAAAACATGAATGCACAGATTAACTGGGCTTATAATACGTATGTCTTTCTCTAAGTCGTTTAAACAAACACGCTTACATAACAAAACACACTACACTATCATCATCATTTAGTGAAAAGACGTCCAATGCTGGCCATTTGTCTCCGACAAGCTTTACGGCCTTGTGCTTCTCCCATAGAACCACTTATCCCGCTATCTGTTTATTGATTTATTAAGGAAGAATTCGACCAAACTTTTATGGCTGGCATAAGTCTTATACTGGGAATATTTTTTGGATGTTTGTCAGGGTTATCCTTTATTAAAATTGACAATTAGTAAAATCAGTTAGTAAGAAGTTTCTTTAAGTTAGGAAATTCTTTTCCAAAACCCTTTCTCAAATTTATGATAATCCTTTCTTTCCCTCAAAAGGAAAACAAAGAACCCTTGTAAGATCAATTCGTAGTTCGTCTATTTGTCATGTATGAACCTCTTTCCCTGAAACGCGTAGAAGTATTGTAATCTGAAATTAATATCAAATTCTTAGTTCTACGGTCCCTTATATTATTAAATGCATAACAGTAACTGATGAAGCTTTTATCACCGCGTCAATTGTTTTTGATAGTTAGGCTAGGTAAAATCTACCAGAATATTTGTCATATGATTGATTACTGATTGACTGAGGTGGTGTGGTGTCAGATAGTAATACTCGTGGAAGCGCATGATATTATTGATTAAAATCAATAAATTAAATAATCTACTTATTTTGCTTGATTAAGCTTGATACTTTAGTATTATCAACTTGGATGGCTATCTCTAGGTGTGAAGCCTTGCCATTGGCGATTGAGATATATGACGCCGTAGATACACACCTTCGCATACCACTGGTCTGGTGATCCGGTCACACCCTGTTACGAAATAACATTTGGTAATTTTGTGTAATATTGATTGTCTCGTTGGTCAAGAAGACAAAGGAGAATGCTTGACTCTACACTAAACGGTATTTATTACGACTGTCCCAGGTTTTGAGTCAGGGTCGGATAAAGATTTAATGCGTTTTCCATAAGAAGCCTGTATCAGCCGGGTGTCAACTTGAGATTAGAGATGGCGATGCATTCCACCAGCTTCTACGACAAATCATTTACGGTTTAAGCGGTGCGGTTGTGGAATGCTTTGCCCGTGTCAATAAGGCGTGCTCAATCTTTGTCCATTTTTAAAACTATGGTAAAGAATAACTACCTCTCTCTTAAATAGTTGTTTTCTTGATTTCTATGTTTTTGTTCCATACTTATTACTGTATATGTTTGTCTTTAATATATATATATATATTTAGAAATCAAGAAAAGAACTGTTTAAGAAAGAGATAGTGATTCTTATATATATATATATATATATGTATTTATTATATATATAAATAGTACACCAAAGACCACCTACAGTACTGTTTTTCCTGTCATTTCCAAAATACATCCAAAGGTTGTCTTGAAAAGATCGCTTTTAGCGATAAGGCCGCCCATTGTGTCACCCAGTGTAATGTTTCTTTTTCTATACTTTCTGTAACTTAGGTATATGGTTTACATAATAAAGATAATTCTATTCTATTCTATTCTGTATTGATTTCATTCCATTCCAGAAGATGTTCAATGAAACAGAGGCAACGTATGAGTGTGCTATAACTACTAACCTGCTTAATAATCATCTACTTAGCCTATTACCTACTATATAGTAGGGAATAGGCTAAGTAGATTGATTTCCTGCAATATTGGAGTCAGCTTGCAGTCTGACCGCCACAATCCAGTAACTGGAGAAAACAGGCGGGACAATATTAAAGATAGATTAGGAAACATCGTTTACACTCTGGTGTCACACTAAAGTGGATCGTCTACCCATGCCCTAAGTCTACTAGAGCTTATGACGGCCGCGTTAAAAATATCTAGTCTTGTTGAATGAATGGATGCGATGGTTAGCTCGTTTCAGCAGCTGCTACCGTGTGTTGTAGCTCTCGGCGATGTATTATACGATTTACTTTTCGAAACATACTCTATGTGTTTGTGTTGAGGTTTAGGCCATTTGAACCAGAGAAAAAAATGTTGAGAAACAAAGGCATTAAGTTCACCTCTGTACGTTTGTGAGAATGAAGTTCTAAATAAATTATATAAATGTCACTGTATTTTTGCATAGGCATTGACACTACAAACATCGCATGATTTATTTGATCTTGATATCCAAACCTACATACTTTTACATTAGGAAGTAGAGTAGGACTAATTTATTCCTTGTACCGAATCGTAAAATCTTATATGCTTTAATTTATTCTAAAATAGTTCTCTGGCAGACTATCAAAGTACTAATCATGCTAATATTTCAACTATGTGTACAGGAATAAGTTCCTGTAATAACACTGCTAAACATACATCGTTTTCTTTTCTGGATACTTTTATCATATAGTCATCAAAACCACAATTGGCAAGCAAGGAGGTATCTAGTTGTTGACTTAGGATGACGTAGCTCTAACGCTACTACTTCAACTATGTTATTATTATTATCCCTATAATTATACTGATTCTTTAGTCCCTATAGTCAGTATACTTGGCAAAGAATATTCATAGTGATCGTGTATGGAAAGTGACCTAAGATGACATTACTCAAATCTCTAAATATATCTATGATTTGTGAGACGAATTGTCTGGAGAATATTGCCAGCCCTAAATTATTCCTATTATAAGTGCACTTGAAGATAGGTAGGTGAGGTAGAATACCTCTATAGATAAGTATAAGGTACTATGTCGTCATGTGGAAGTCCTGCTTGTCACAAGTGAGTTGTGGGCACGGGTCATTATATTTATCATGTGATGTGACAGTCTTGAATTTCACTTCACTTTCTGGAGAATGAGTGTCTGTACGTACAACTAGAGTTGGATGATGTTATTACATATCAGAATAAAGTTATCTATGGTCCCACTGATATAACTCTTTCACACTCTGTGTGAGATGAAGCGGGCTGTACAGCTGTCAGCCTTTAGTGGAACACACCATAGAGGAAAATATTATATCGGGTACATATGAACATACGGACTATGTCTTTAACTTTTAATTCATTAGCAAACTTTCAGGTTTCGAAAGATCGTCAAACCGAAATAGCAAAAGAGAGTGTTGTTCCTTAACAACTAAACTCCATTTGAAATAACATTAGACATGTTTCCAAATCTTTTATTTATTTGGCATAATCTTCTTTAAACGAATATTTTTAAGGCATAACATTTTTAAAAATATAATTATTGTTTGAGCGAATGTTTGTATGTCCGAATTTACAATGGCTTACTTTTAAGATGGTAGAATTGTATTTGGCATAATTTCACTTGGCATATTATGAAGAAGGCAGAAATTCATTAGGCATAATTTCACTTGGCATATTATGAAGATGTCAGTAATTCATTTGGCATAATTTCACTTGGCATATTATGAAGATGGCAGAAATTCATTTGGAATAATTTTATTAGGCATTTCTATAAAATAGCATTTTTAACCTTAAATTAAAATTAAAATACTGTCTTAAAAAGTGAATATGTTGTGTTACAAAAGTCAGCGACAGAAACGAATCGCTGCAAAACCAACTCCAAGTAGTCTTGTCTGCCCTACCCCTAGAGTTCAATTTAAGCCCGCGTAGGCGCGGAGGGGCGAGGCGATAAGCTCGCGTGGGACCGCCGGAGCCCCGCAGCGCCGGAGCCGTGACAGAAATCACGCCTGCTGCATGCTGATGCATGCTCACCTGCATGCTTGCTGCATGCTGTATGCTTGCTGCATGCAGCATGCTCACTTGCATGCTTGCTTGCATCTTGCATGCTTGCTGCATGGTGTATGCTTGTTTGCATGTTTGCATGCTTCATACAGCGAAATGAAAACCAAAAAAAATGTTTTCATTCAATTTTATATGGTAAAAAATACAAAATAATTCTAAGTACGAATTTTCTGTAATGTGATATGAGTATTTCAATTAATATGGATATGCAATGAATGCCAAAAAACGTTTCTGGCTGTGCACTATCTGCGATATGATGGTTCTGCCTTTTAATGATTATCGATATGAAATTTATGCCTAAAGATGATTGAGCGTATGTCAAACGATTTTGTTGTAGATAGATAAGAATTAGACAATCTAAACTGAATTTAGATCTAAAAATATTTTTTAATCTCTAAATGAGAAAGTACTTATTAGGTATGCCTCGATAGAAATCGTTGAATATTTTCACGTAAAAAGAATATATTTAGTAGCTGACCCGACGAACATCGTTCCGCCTAACAAATTTCTAAAATAAAAGAATTTTTCTAAAATAAACGTAGCCTAAGTTACTCCTTATTACATCAGTTAAATACCAATAAAAGTCTCGTCAAAATCGGTCCAGCCATTTCAGAGATTAGCCAGAACAAACAGACAAAAAATGTAAAAAATGTTATTTTAGTGTATATATATATATTCATATACATGTCGTAAAAAACGGTTATTTCAATATTACAAACAGACACTCCAATTTTTTTATACGAGTATGTATAGATGTATAGATGAATAAAGAAAGTCACAATGAGAGTTCATTTCCACTTTCTTTATTCATAATAATTCATAGTAATAAATTGACTACCTCGTTAATTGTCTGTCTCTGAGGGTACCTCAAATGATGAGGGTAAAATGAATCCAGGCAGCCACTGAGAAATTCCAGAAGAAAAACCCAATAACATTTCGTCCGACCCAGGACTCGAACCGATGACCTCGTGCTCGACAATAGCGCTTACGACCACTAGACCAAAGAGGCAGTGAAATAATTCACCAAAACGTATCCACGACATAGCGACCCCGATAGGATAGGATAGAAGCCCTTTTCCGCACTTAGACACGCATTTGGTCCGTTATACGTGCAAGCCTCCTCTCTGTGAGAGGGAATGGGCCGTAATCCACCAGGCGGCATGTCTTCGATTTTTTTGTTCTAAGACATGCCGGTTTCCTCTCGATGTTTTCCTCCACCGTTTTTAAGAGCAGTGGTGATGTAACAATTTACACAAAGTAAAGCGCCTACCGGGTTCGAACCCACGACCTACAACTTGTAAGGCGCGGCCGTTAACACTGGGCCACGTCTGCTCTCCTGCCCGATATTTTATCCTTTCCTTTTCGTGTAGGCGTGATTTTCCACGATGTTATCTAATAATTCCGATGGAAAACTTTTGGGAATAACAACTAAAGTTCCATTCGGTAAAGACATGTTTTTCATCAAGCTTGCTTCTGTGAAGTCCCTTATCTTCCATATTTACGTCACATCGATTAATTACCTAATTATTGATCTTAACTTCAGATCTGTCTGGCTCATTCTGTAATTGGTTCATTTAACTTTTTATCTTCCGGTAGGTGTAATTAATATACTTTATATGGGTATTGGAAAAAACATATACCTACAAAATTGAAGCCAGTGTTTTTCATTTAATTTTATAGATGTTATTGAATGTCTATTATTTTATTGAGAACTGTGACCCACGGGTCCGCTTACTGACCCTATGATTAAACAAAATTTTAACAAAAATACAGATTTTCGCTTTTGTCATATTAGTTATATAGTTATTAAAACTTTGCCAGAAAACATAACATTAATTATACATATGAATTAAGTCCTGAAAAGTAGTTCAAGGAACGAATAACATAACCACAGTATAGATAGATAGACGTAAAATGTGAAGAATTAGAGATTGTTTTATTAGCTGAAATGTTTGGGCATGTTAGATATGCGCCTTTGAATATCACAAAATACAACATATGAACAAGGGCGTGTCGGTCTTCGCACAATTAGGATTCCGTTCCAATTTATCAATATATTGGTATTTGTTAGTAAAATATAGGTTATATATAATAAACATCATCTCCGAATTTCAATTTCGGCCAGTGGGAAGTTAAAAAATTCATCGGAACAAAATGTGTGACAGACGAGAGATCGACAGACAGACGGACACGTGATGACGTGAGTGATAGTAATAGGGCTCCGTCTGGACCCTTCGGGTACGGAATCCTAAAAACTCATTGGTGCCTAATATAAGTAATCACTCCAGACACATCACCTTTAAATAGATTACACACCCTAAAAGTTTAAGCATTTATTGTTAGACTTTCTTCTGTAAACACCACAGTCAAACACATATTTACAATAACAATCACTGAAATTCTATTTACTAATCTAAAAATAATCCTTTTCAGCTCACAATGCCGATAGGAAACGTGACCAAAGACAGCGGGCCCCGGCGGGACTCCTTCCGGCCTCCGTGGGTCAAGGACAAGGGTGTGGAGGCGCCGCCTTCTTGGATGCAGAAGAAACTGAAGCCGGTGGAGAGCACCACTAAGACGATGACCGTGGATGAAACGGACACTGCGGTGACGCCTGCTAAGCCTTTGAAGCGTGAGTTGCATAAGGTTTATTTACTGACATAATATATGAATATTGTAACAGGCAAATGACACCATCTGGCAAAACTGTCACCTAGAATGCCTTGTGTCTTAGACCTCGGTAACCACAAGCTCTTTGAGTAAGCTTATTTTGAGCGTGCGTAAGGGACAAATGTATACAAGTCATATACATCTGTCCCTTACACTTACTCAAAGTCAACTTACTCTAAGACCTTATGATCACCCTCCAGGCCTCACCGATTGTCAAAAAGTAAAAAAAAATTGAGATCGACACGATGCTCTACCAAAACGTTAAATGGCCAATCCCATTTATGTACTTACTTTGGGTTTTGGTATTCGTAATCGCTAACAAAATTTGATTTTGTCTACAACATCAGGTTGTAGTATTCGCGTGCCCGTATTGTTGCAACTGCCATCCCTTAAATGCATGTTGTTGTAAAACCGCATCATACCGTTCAATTCGATTATAAAATGAGAATATATTATGAGCTCGGTGCATGTTGTTGTATATTAACCACAAACAAGTTTTTTTGTTCAGTGGCAACACTATTTCGTACAATATAATTTATAATCTTTTCTTGATTTTTTTTCCAACTAGTAGGTACATGCATGCTTTTTCGAATAAATCATGTATTTAAGGGAGGGGTATTGCAGTCGGAAAATATTTTTAGTTACGCTTCTTTCAGCCACTTGCATTTGAATGTTATGAGTAGGTGACGTTCACAGAAATCTAACTAGATGTACTTCGCGTGCTGTAAAAAAAGGGCGTAAAAGTAAAAGCAATGGTCTATTTCATTTAGCGTTATCGGCACCGGACGTCTAAAATCTAGGCTGCCTGATGAGCTGTAAAAACTCTACAAAAAGCTACAAAAAACTTTCATCGGTAAGAAACGTTGGAATGTAAATAAATAGGGTTAGATTCATCCGCCGCCTAAGCTTTTCTCAATACATAATAGGGTCAACTTCCAGCCTGACCGGGTGCAGTAATTGACACTAGTTTATAACTCACGATAGCCTGTCTGTCATCAGGGTCAGACACAGGGTCAGATTAGGTAACTGCATTAAATATTAGAGAATTAGATGACGGAGAGAGTTAGGATGAAGATAATTATATATATTCTACTAAAATTATATTTAATGATTACGTTTAAATCTCTCATTATCGGTTTTCGTGACGTTAATTTCTTGCTCGTGCCAAGTCTAACTGCAAAACGGGCGGAACGCAGTAAAATTCTAGAGCAAATGAGGCATTACATACTTCTGATAATAGTTCCTGTCACTTAGCTGTCACATTTATTTTATGCAGTTTCTTTTATAACTTGTTTGTCTTGCCAACTAGTAACTCTACTTTAGCGTGAGAAATTGGGCTTTAGACAAAGTGAGATTCTATCGGCGATAGAGATGGTCGAAATGCAAAAGGTGATGGTCCAAAATGTTTGGATCGAAAACCCAGAAATCTATACGAACATACTGTCTGCAGATCGATTGCTTATAACGAGCGAAATAACCATACCTAAGTCCAGACCCTAAATTCATGGAGTATCGGCTGACAAAATATCCATAAAAAATCATTATCTACTAAAGATTTTCTTCAACTCTAGTACCAAAACCAAAGGTGTGCTTGACCGTTCTATTCATTTTAATAGTTACCAATATTAATAGGTACTTTGAACTAATAGGTATGGCTTATAGCAAACACTGACCAACAAGTTCTTACGCTGGATACGTCAGATCCTCTATCTACCCACCCGATTACAAACGCACCGAATTTAGCTAATTCATGTCTGCATCAGACCTTACTGTAACCTCCAAACTTCGTAGATTTTATTAATACTCCAGTTCCTTCCATGGATGACGTTTCCGAGTGAAAAATACAACAACATACGTTGAACACTACGCAAATGTTCTCTGCCCACGCCGTGATGAAGTTATTATCAGTTATAATAGCATCATCTGGTACATCTCGTGACTCTGTCATATTTTTCTTGAAAGCTTCTTTCTTGATTTATTGCGTGTTGGAAGAACGGAGAGTAGATTTTATGAGAAGTGTTAGTACTAGTCTATATTCATAATCATCCAGCTGAAAGGCATCTCCTGCTGGACATAATCTGTCTCCAAGCGTTGCTACAACGACCGGTCCCGTACTTCGATCCTGCATCGAACGCATTTCTGTAATCTTCCCTGGGCCTAGGCAAAGAGACTTCATAACAGCGAAAACGAACATGCGATACGGAAATGTTCAATCTTTGAGTCATCCTCTTAAATTTACTGCTGTATTTAGAGTTTACGTTAAAAACGTAAAACATAAACCAAATTCTCAAAACTATTGCAACAAAAAAAAAAACATTTACTTAATATATATTAAAAGCTCTTTTCTAAGTGCCTACCGAGCGTAGGCACAGTTCCAAACAGATTGGATGTGTAGACACGCTACACTTGCTACTAGCAGCGGAACAAATTGAGACTAAGAGCTTGTTCAGATGGAGCGATCGCACGAATTGAGTACCAGTTTAACACTGGATACAACACAAGACGATTTAGACAAGTTACTTCTATCAGCTTTAAAAATTTACAAAATATAAAGCGCATCTAGTTCAGGAGTGGGGGCTTGTCACTTTTTAGTCTAAAATGTAGCAAGACGTGACGTCACACGAGATTGCAACGCACTGTATCATCGTCATTTTTTATTTACGTGGCAAAAGAAAAAATACGTGTCCAATATTTTTAGGTAATCTAACTGATGGACTAAATAGATTTTATGGACATTGGCTTTTTTTCAAAAATGTAATCGCTATTGCTGTTAGAATGACATTGTGTCTAGAGCCCAAGATATCGTATTGTCGAAAAACAGACAAAATATGCTACTGCCAGTCCTTTTTTTAATTTTCATTTTCAAAAGTCCAGGCGCCTTTTCAAGGCTTCCCGCCTTGAAAAGGCGCCTGGACTTTCGGGGAAAAGACCAGGGATTATGAAAATGTAACCTCACTAAAATCACCCCGGTGATCACCATCAGCGCAAACAACCCCTTGACCTTTTAAAATACTTACCATCCCAGTAACCCCTCTGTACAACCCTTGTGGAGATGAAAGAGCATGACCCCTGAGCCTTACTGCGCACGGCAGCACATGATCCACCGTCTTTTCTGGAATCACTTGGTGGAAGAACAGAGCTACTGCCAATCCTAAAACATAACAAAAAAACATTACTTTCACTTGGGCACTGCCTGCTACACTACAGCTATCTCTAGACGAAAATAGTTCTACTTTTCACTAGTCTGGGGTATCCTATTCGACATATTGGAGTCTGCCACTGGAGTTAAGCCTCTCCAATGTTGAGCCGGTTTTCCTGGTTAACTCTTTTTTTGCATTAAGTCTGACCCGGCTGCATTTTGCCCTCTTGCTGAGTCTAAGCTTGCTGAATTATCTTTCGATACGTTATCGTCGGCAGTCGTCGTGTCGTCCCTCTGAACACCTCCTTAATTTTGCACTCGAAATATAATAAAGACGTATTACAACCGTCACAACCTACAAATCGGAGTCAGGGTCGAGACTTTGAACGATCGACTTCGTGCCATCGTACATCCCGAATGTCACTTTTTTGAAACTTATCTTTCTACCACAGAGTAAGGAACTGCCTCACCAATGATAGAGACGGTAGTACTAAAGACGAATGTTTATGGCATCATTGCTGCGGCTGCACACACCTCTTGAAAGCGGTTTAGATGTTCTGATCGCATTCAGTTTCATTGGGGAAATTGGCGAAAGTGCGTTGAGCGAACAAATTCTGTGATTTTCGTTTATCAAAGCCTTTTTTTTTGACATTGTGACATGTTTGAGTAGGGATGATAGTGTCGTATCTAACAGATATATCACTGAGGCATCTTCGTGCTTTATGCTCGCCACGGATTATAACTAGTTTTCCTTCGAAGTACAGAGCTAAAAGAATACTCTATTTCTGACAGGACTATTAATATTACACGATAATAGTTGCTGTTTAGTTTTAAACGAGCTATTCTTACTCACGAAAAACCTTCACATGACTTATAAAATTTCATGAAACACGCTCATGCATCAGAATTTTCTCGAATTTTATGTCCAAATTCTGGAATCTTACCTCATCATCATTTTGGCCATGACCTTGTCCCATGTTACCCGGGGTCGGCACAGCACGATATCTTCTTCCATTCTGTCCCATCTATCGCTAAGATTATATGCGCGATAGCATGCTCTTGATATTCTTAGATCTTACGTAAAAAATAGTATAACTGGTTAATAAAATTTTAATATACTCGTACATATTTTACAAAATAAAATTATTTTCATGTTCGTCTGGAAAACATGGAAAATGTCTGCCGCTTTTTCTGACAGAATCTGTATTTCGCGCCTTACGTCTCGTCACATCCCGTATGTGTATATGTGGGTGAGATACCGTCAGCAAACAAAATAATGTGGGTTAGAAGAGTTATATTTATTTTGTTTCTTCTTCTGGATGTTAGCAGCTGATTTTGTTTATTTTAAAAACGTTCAAGGTGTTACGGATAGGTTATGGATATAGGTGTCTGTTCAACCAGGATCATGACACAGCTCATGAATTCCACGATCTCTAACTTTCACTCATCGCTTTAATACATTGTAGATATTTTATACATTGCCACGTTAATGCGTCTTCCTTTTTTTTGTATAGTTGTGATGGGTTTGCTCTTGATTCTACTTTGTTGGTGCTTACCAAGTCAAGTAGGTACAAAAACATCTTGAATCTGGTGTTTGGTAATAACAAAAAACTCATCTATTAAGCTTCAACTTAAAATAATGAAACTACTCTCTGAAATGAAAATTATGTTCAGAGACAGAACTCATGTTTGAATGAACGGGTGCAACATAAATTGAATTGTGTGCGACTAACAGCGCGTCATCCTTTAATAAAAGCTTAACGTCCGGGATCACGTTATTCGTGTACACTTGAACTTCCCGACAGGAAACGCTGATCAGTATCGTCACACTCAGACGACAATCTTGAAAGAATCTCTCATTTCCTCTACAGGTTTTTTTCTGACGCTACTGCGCGAAAGCAATATTTCACAGTGCATAATATTTGTGACTGTTTATTTGTGGGCAGGCTACATATGTGTAAGTATATGATGACGTCAGCACCTGACCGAAACTTTGGCAGGAGACACGGGTTCTGAATAATTGACTCTCCGAAACCGTTCACGAGTTTGTTAGTCTGGAGTTCGGAACCGAATGACGTGATCGTTCACGAAAAGCACGCGCTTCACAACAGTATAATTCCGAATTTCACCCGAATATTACTCGTGTATGACTCGTGAAAACTGTGTATCAAAAGTGATCTATCGAATCTTCCAGTTTCTATAGTGCTGTTACAACGGTAATTCAAAACTTGCATTTGCTTTAGCTTGTCCCATGCGCATTTTTTTTAAATGTTTACATGACCGTGCAATAAACTTCGTGCCATTGAAAATAAAAAGATTCAGTATTAGACAGAGCTATAAAATCGGGTATTACGTTTTAATGATCCAAATATTTCCTGCCAAGCTTCGAGTTAAAGAAACGTGACTAGACAACGTCATAAATAAACAAGCGGTTTTGAAAATAGAGCTTTTGTGTGATCTGCTTATTGTTATTGCAAATATGTAGAATGACAATCTCAACATTTTTTGAATGCATATCGTGATGATGACGAAACTGAAAAGGTTTTGAAAGCTAAAGAGGAAAGCTTTGACTTTAAAAAATAAAGTTAATGTATTTAAAAACAAAACGATTAATCACAAAAGTTTAAATAAAAATGGAATTGAAAAAGCTTGTGCGGTCGTTTCTCGTGACGTGTCCAACGTCGACGATGTTTAGGAGATATTTCGAGCGCACGCGCCGCCGTCCGCGATATTTTTAGAGAGTAGAAACTTTTTACAAAATAAACGAAGATGTTGGGGTTAGCGGCTGATTTATAAGAACACTACGGTTATATTAACGTAATATAAACCATATGAGTCAACTAACTTTGAGATGACTATACAATAAAGTCGTGAACAGTACAGTATATCTACAAAAGCTCTAAATTCCTAAAGATTTGGCGATTTCTGCTAGGTTGCTACCAAAAAGTTTGCCAGCAAATATTGGCTACAATGTTGGAACATCTAACAAAGATGAATGTGCAAAATTGTAGGTAACTGTTACAATAAACGATTAGCTAGAACTGTTACCTAGTTGGCGCCAACATAGAGTTGGCAGCTGCAATAAACAATGAAGTAGGTGATATATCTAGGATTTAAGAGTATTCAGCTAAATGTTTTGCCTACAATAAATTTTCCGTATTCGCTTGGCTATCTAATAGGGGAATTTGACATGTAATCGCGCTAAAATAGCGAAGGCCGGCCATCTTGGCAAGCAGCGTGTTTATTTACGTCCGCGAATGCCATCAAACTGCACCGCGTCGGGGCCGAAACACGTGCTTCAATCAATTTCACTGTTCTTACTTCATGTTTTAGTTTTCCAGTGTTTAAAGATTTAGTTTTCAGTCAGGGAATCATTTATATTATATGTTTATCTACTATAAAACTTTAATGACTATTGAATACAAAAGGGACACTAAGTAATCTAGAATTACAAAATAGTTGCCAAGTAATTTAATAAGTACTAATAGTAATTAAGGTCTTAAAAAGCCAACGATTCTCAAATCCATGCTATCATTTACCTACTTTTAAAAATCAGATCGTTTATACCAAGCCCTTGTCTTTTGATGTCTGTATCTTCAAACATTATAAAATCTATCATAAATAGCTGGTAGGAACCTTGTAAAAATAATTATATAGATGAATATACAATCACATACGTATTTATTAAAATTCCAGCCGTACTGAAGAAGCAGTCCACCATCAAAGATAAAGCAGAAAACGGAGTATCAGTGCCTGTAGAAGAAAAACTAGTCAAGCCTTCAGCAGCAAAGCAGGCTGATCAAGCTACAAAACCAGCCGACGAAAAACCAAGATTCACAAAATCTGCACTAAAAAGTGCCTTAAAAACTGAGGATAAAGGCAATGACAAAGTAGAGAGACCTCCACTAAAGAGTGTCAGAACTATCGACGATAAAGCCAAAGAAAAGTCAGTGACCATAGTAGACAAGAGGCCAGAGAAAAATGGTCCCACTAAAGCAAATAGCACGGTAAATGACAAACCTGAAACTAAGAATATAGTTTCAAGTAAAGATACTAAGCCCGCGACTAAAGTAGTTAACGATAAATCTGCATCTAAGACTGCAGCCGAGAAACCGGCACCTAAGGCTCCTGAAAAGGTAGTCATAAAGCCTATTGAAAAGGTTGAAACTAAACCTGCACCGACGAAACCGGAAGTAAAGCCAGCTGCAACTAAAGCTGAACCTAAAGCAACTGAGAAAGCAGTAGAAAAATCAGAAAGCACAGAGATGGCTACAAAACCACCTACTTCAAAGGTAATACACCAGATTTTTATTAATCTAACTAACTCCACACTCCTCATTTATTTGTGGTTGAATTTAATTTCCTACTACTCGTATCTGGAATAGATTTACCTATAAATAACTCTTATCATGGTCTAATTTTTAGCTCCCACCGCGTAAACCATCACTACAAAAGCAACCGTCAAAGGATGACGTGCCCGTCAAGAAATGGCGGGACCCCCTGCATGAGCGGGTCAAGGAGAACATTGACAAGACCCTAAATGAAGTGCCCAAGGGTCACACGCTGACTAAAAATGAGAGCTTAAGAAGTGAGTATGTTTTAACTTCCATTTTGAGTAACTCAATCCTATCCAGGAGGGATAAAGCTACCGTAGATGTACAATTGTTTTGTTAACAGTAAAGCCCATATTACAAGTCAATACGAAGGACTCTCGACACAACCATGACAACGGTAAAATCTTCGATCAGTATCTATAAATAACTAACTGTTAATTTGATGAATAGAAAAAGGTAGAGTCGAGTTGCAGGACATGACTTGGAATATAGGGGTTAGAATCTTAGAATCATTACTGGTATTTCAGATAAAACCAGACACATAAGACCGTGCCACTGATAGCAATCAATAGATCACAAGATAAACCTAAATATTAGGACTTATTTATTGAAATATTACTCTTAATTAGGCCAGCAAACAGTCTTATCGGCAAACCGTACGTGAAAGAATTGCCGGATTGTCGCCCATTATAAAGCGTCATATATGTTATAAGCGTAACGACAAGTGACGATATAACAATTCCTACATTATTAAAAATAGACGATAAGTGAGTCAATGATTCAATTAAATCAAAAATAGAATGGACAAAGAGCTTTCTATTCTCTCAGTTGTGACATCAACATTGACATAGTGGCACTTTCTTGCTTATTAATAGAGTGTTGGATCGCGTTCGACCGCAAGCGCGGTGACATCAATCTATATCGATTTTGGCACTCCGCAATGTCTGATACTAATGAGATTATTGTCTTCAGATATCATTTTAATAGGTAGTCTTAGGATGTTTTTATTGCTTCCCCCTTTTTTACTTTTCGAAAACAATATGTTTGCGTTGTAAATGACCATTCTTACACTTTACAGTTGATATTATTTATTAATCAGTAGCTAACCGCCGTTTGTTGCATTATAATTTATAGTAATTCATTTTGTACTTTGTTTTTCTTTATCCAAAAAATACTGTCTTTCCACGGCGTACTCTGTCGCAAAAACTTTTTAACTTGACTTTTTATGCTTTCGTACCTTTCTGTTTATTAATGAATTATTTCAGCATCAAAAAACCTACGTAACAATTATTACTATGGTCTTCATTCAGAGTAACAAATACCGTGTATATGCTTGACTTTACTTAATTATATATCTGTCCAAACCTTTCAGACTTTCCCTTCTGGCTCCTTTATCTATGTACTCGATGGTGCTGAATTTCTCATGAATTTGTACAACGTTTTTATCTATCTCATCAAATATTTAATCATAACATACAGCCTCTTACAATCCCGTCTCATTTTCCCTTATTAAAACACCCATTAATATGTCCCTTTCAAGTGCTGCTTCTAACAACATCGTTATCTTTTGATCTCTTGTGCGCCAGACTAGTTTGTGGTCTAAATGCGACCCAAAATAGTATCGTGCAGTTCCGCATGCGTCGTCGGCACAGATCAGGTGTAAATGCACTCATACCTCAGTTAACATGCACACTTACTGCGGCACAAGTCTATTCCGAACTATCCTGTCTAATTGTGAACTGCGAAATCGGCAAAACATAGTGATCTCTGTTCTTTAATTATAACACCTATGTTTTACAAATAAATATTTGAGTTTGTTTGAGGAAAAGTGTGATATTTGTGAATTTTCCTAGTGTTTTTTTATTAAGTGATTAGTGATTTTGTTGATAACAATGGCTGACTCAGAAGATGACCAAGGTATAATATACTATTAGCTTGAATTTTGCAATTGGATTTGATGCATAATTGCATTTTCAATGACGCGCAAAAATCTATGACAATTTTGTGGTCTTTTTGACTAATTGATGTTAAAATTTATTCAGTGTTATGAATAATTTATTATTCTAATTTATTATATAGAAATCGATTGATTATTTGAAAAATCAATTAAAGTCGTCGACGATTGTGTCTAATTTGTTTACGATCTATCAAAATACATCTTTATCTAGCTTATAACAAAATTAATCAATGACTTTTCTGCTCTATTATTGTATCTACCTATAAAAAAAGATTCCGTTGAATTGAGAACCTTCTCCTCTTTTTGAAGTCGGTTAAAAACTTATTGCATTATATTTTATTAATGATCGATTATTTCAAATAATGTAAGCCTATCACAGTTTATTATTTTAAAATACCCGAAGTTCTGATAATTGCGTCGAAATATCACTGTAAATAACTGAGAAATTACATAAGTTTTCGGTGTGTATAATCTGCACGTTTGTAAAAAATATACCCAACAAATTGCTATCGATTCTATTACAGAAGAAGGGACCGTAAAATAAATTAAAACTAAACCAGAGGCCCACAAAACTCTCTACAGAAAATGCACCAAAATTCCCGATAGCGAAATAAGAGTACAATACACAAGTGTACCTTAATACAAGTGCTATGAAATATATAAAGTCTTAAATCTCTTCTATAAACTCAGGTTTGCTGAAGCCCACACCACCGCCGATGCCTCCGCCTCTACCGCCAAAAATGCCCCCTCCTCCTGAGTTTAAGAAGGCACCGGTAGACCCAGCTAAGCTGAAGAGGTTGGAAGCGCTACGTAGCCGGCCCAGGAGGAGACCAGACTGGACTGACATGATGAAGGAGGTGGAGGAAGGGAAGAAGCTGAAACATGTTGTTTGTAATGACAGGTAGGTGATCTTTACGATGGGTATCATATAGTTATTGTACCTTTAGTACATATTTTATAAAGGTGTCTACAACTACATTGCTAAGCGCGTAAGACAGGAACTTAAAAAAATGCTTTAGTTATAATTTGTCATGGTGATATTTAATGACGACATTACTGGATTCTTTTGGTAGAATTTGCTGTAGAATAGATATTTTATCATTTAATCATGTTTTTTTATCATTGTATTTTGGCAAAGTTTCATAATTCAAACAGATAAAAGATTATTTCAGGTTATTAAAAAAAATAGTTTGCCGCCTAAAAATATCATGAATTCCGAAAAAGTATTAGCATCAAAATAATAGAAACCAAACCTATCGAATTTCAGATCAAGCCCAATCATAACAACATCATCGGTAGTAAAAAACAAGGGACAGTTCATATTCGAGTCAGAGAAGCCGAACTCCCACAATGCGTTGCTAAAAGAGATCAATAAGGGTATCAGGCTCAAGAAGACGAAGACGAATGATCGGAGTAAACCGAACCTAGAAGGATTGAGGAAGTTCAGGAGACAAATGACGATTGAGGAGCAAGTGCAGAAGAGCATGTCGCAGGCGAATCTGGCTGCGTCACCGTCAGGAGTCGGCCTGGCCTCGGCAGAAGCTAGTAGTTCACATGTATGTACAGCACTGCGCTTTTTGCCCTTACACTAAAAATGTACTCGGACAAGTAAACCGAGTTAATAGCACAACAAAAGATTACTACGATATACACAGATCGTAGGAAGCTTTGTAGAGGAACCTAACGGAAACAACAAGTCAGAAGATACACATTTACAAAGAGAGCCACTCTTCCTTATAAACAAGACTCTTACATGAACTATAAAAAAGACTGATTAAAAAAAACACTTTTTAAATGAATTTGCTGAATTGTTTCAGATACCCGGCGTCATACCTCCAGAAGAAGAAGACATCGATGAGATGGATGACATTGACAAGGTCAGAGATGATCTGCAGTCCACCAAGCAGTTATTAGCTATTGAACTAAGGTGAGCATTTAAAGGTCTACTCAATCAAATCAGATCAAGTAGATAACTGCGTTAATTCTAAAAATGAGTTATAACATAGTGTCCACCACAAAGCAACGGCACAACGGTCTAGAGCTATCCGAGGTCACAATCCTACTTCATGTATTATATAAACGCGACAGTTCCAGAGGATGGATGGATTTTAAGAACTGAACGTTCCAATGGTATTATGCTTTATTTTTCACGCGAACGACAGCGGTAGCTAAAAAACAAAGGTTATTATGATCCATCAAATACCTCTTAACTCTTAAACAGCTACTTTTATTATAATTATTTTAACTAGAATGATTCTACTTTAGAACCAATTAAGATGATCGGCAAATTCTTTAAGAAGTTAATCAAATAGCTATCAGTTTATCGCAATCCGCATTTGGGCTTATAACCTTTCGATTAGCTTCAGTTAATTTTAATTTGTCCGCTTAGATAAGATTAATATGGTCATGATCAGATTATTATAAGATACCCATTACAATAAGTAGATATCAAGATTTTTTGAAATTATTTTGTGATTCTGAATTTATCTATTTCCTCAAAAAAGAATAAAAAATTCAAAGGCCAAACATAGATAAATCATAAAAATTTCTGGATATTTGTTTTTTTTTAATCACCAAGCGGAAAAGTAAAAAAATCACTGTAGAAGTTTTAGATTTATGCAATAATATTTATCATCTACAGAAACAAAGAAGCCCAAGAGAGAGAAAATAAACGACTTCTGACGAGGATAGCAAACCTAGAAGCCGAATTAGCAAGAGAGAGGGCTTTCATCAAGCAAGAACAGCACAAGACTGTCATATCTGTCACGGACGCCTACGACGAGAGATTAGTGAACAGCCTAAAAATGGAGGTAGAGAAGACTAAGCAGAACGCCGACCATTTGGAGAAACAGTACTTAGATGCTGCCGAAGATAGGGACACTGCACTCACGGAGTTGGAAGAAGTGAAGAGAAGGAATACAGAGTTAGAGAAGAAATTGGAACAGGCTATGTCGGTAAGTAATTCTCTTTTAATATAACTATATGTTCAAGATTATCAAAATAGAAAACAGACTACTGAAACCTGCTGATTTGAATGCATGATGCTTGGGCTGCATTTAATATAAGGATGGTTTTGTTTGAGACTAAGGACCGGTTTCTAAATTGTGTATTTGGAGTTAAGAAACAACTTTAATGCCAATGGTGAAATATTTTTTAGTATAAAGTTTTTGCGACACAATACGCAAAAACTTCAAATTCCTCATTTAGTAATCGGGTCTTAAACATCCAAAACTAGCTTTGCTTGATAACTGCTTAACTAACAATTTGCAGGACGAAGAAGAAGTGGATCCAGAACCTTTGTCGTTTTACCAAAAGCGCCAACTTGATTTTGCTAAAGAATGCAGGTTGTTGAATATTGAAGTAAACTCACCCGAAGCCGATAAACTGAGGAAAGAGAAGATTGACGCTAATATTAATCTTGCTAGAGCTAATGAGGCTAGATCTAAGGAAGCTAAAACTAATGAGGTTAAAACTAATGTCGCTTCTAACACTAACGAACCTGCTGATGAGGTATGGCTTTGGCTTTATCACATATCAATTTTCTCCTTGTCCTGCCTCAAGTTCATGATATGATTCATTGTTATATTAATTATGTATTTATCGCAACCGGTAAACTTTTATGAAGATGCATCAAAATTCTGCAAATATCAATTACATCAAGGCGACCAATATCAATTAGTACTAATTACACATTGACAATTAATGATATGAAAGGAGAACATAAACAATGTGAATTTGTTCATCTTTCGTCGTCATCAGTAACTTTTTAATTTTCTCTCCCTCTATTTTCAACGCATCATTGATTTCATCCTATCACCTTAGGGCCTAGAAAAGTCTCAGTCTGTCCGAGATAACGATTATCGAAATTCCAAAATTTAAGGGATTCATCACGTGACATTTCAATAGTGCTTGCCAATACAAAACATTTTACCAACCGCTATCGCGACGCTTTCCTTGGTAGAATTTCACTTGTCTTGAGCCTCTTGTCCTTGACCTTGACCTTTCCAACATAACGCTTGCCTGCTATAGCAATCCAATCAACTACATTCTTTTCCACGTCCACACCAGTATTTTAACCCATAACTGAAACAAACATTGTAACCAATATAACACTGTGTGTACAAATATTGCAGGGCATCATGCCAACGAGCATGGGTTCGCGTCGCTCGAGCCACGCTATCAAGCAGCTCTCCGTCACCAAAGACGATAGCTTTGAGGAAGAAGAGGAGTCGGATGAGGAAGAGGTAAGGAGTACATGAGTTAAATTTGAAACCAGTTGATTTTCAAAGTGGAATGAATTTGACCTTAAAAGAAGCACTCTGTGGAAAATGAGGAGTATGGGATATAATATTATGAATGGCAATGCCTTTTATTTTGTAAATTTTATTATTAAAATATCGACAAAAGCAAAGAACAAAAAAACATGCATTTTTTGCGAATTTCACTTTTTTACATACCTATTTTAATTTTCTGAAGAAGTCTTTACTTTCCCAAGAGATTTTTTTTTCATCAAATATCTTATTTTTTATTAGAATTTTGTGCTTTGTACAATTCCAGTTGCCAGTTTCAGCATGGGTAGTGGACTTTTTTAAAACTATTAAGAATGCACTAAATTATTCATATAACTCCAATCTTTTTAATCTACATTTTATAATAATAGACATTATAAGAAACAATTTATTTTTAATAACAAAAACATTATTAAAGTTAACGAAAACAATCTGATTTAGTTATTTATTTTGTGCGACACATCTGCGTATCTCGAAATATATGTATATTAGTACCTGCCTTTCACTGTATTTTTCGAAATGCTTTATTATTTAACTATGGCAAGTTTATTAATTAACTGGCATTGTTTTAGTAAAAGTTTGCACTATGATTACAGTACACAAACACAAAAAATATACAATGAAACTAAGGTACACACACACACTATAATATAATACTTGCATCTTAATATGAAAAATACTTAATAAAAACATTCACACACTATTATTAATAATTAATAATAAATTAATATTTCAATTAGTTATTCTTTTCTCATGTAAGTGAAATAATTCTTATGCTCTCCTGAGAACTAGTGATTTTGAGATAGCCGTTTGTTCTTTGCTGCCGTCGATATAATTATTCGTTATATTCTTTGTAGAAGAAATATTTTTTTCAAACATAAAATGAATCAAGAATTTCTCCCACAATCCTATATCGATTGTGATAGATTGTGAAGCAATTTGGGTACAAGCAGCAGGATTCACTCCACATAGAAGCCTTAAGAAGAAGAGAGAGGCCTCTACCAGCAGTGGAACAAGGCACCTATGGTCTGAAATAACCCACACACACACAATGCACTTGATATAGTTTTATAAAGTCCATAATTTTCTTTAATGATTTTATTATTTACCACAAAATGTTACAGGAGGAGAGCGAAGAGAAGAAGCAAAAGCGAATGGAGAAGGAGGTCCGCAACATGAGAAACAAGATCCGGTACCTGAAGGAGAAGCAAGACCATATGAAACGCGAGCGCATGGGCTTCAAGATGTCGCTGAAGAACCAACAGGCTGCGCTCAAGTTAGTACTATTAATTATCATGAAATAACAACATGCGACGGCGAAGGAAGAACTCACGACAATCACGCTCATGAACACGATTTTTCCCGTTCCACATGTTGCCGAGCGTTATAGAAAACTTAAGTGGAATGGATTAGGTATGGCGCGTTTTGGGCGTTGATGTAAATAATACAAATGGCGAGTTAGAAAAAATAAAGCGAAAGCTTAGAGGTTAGGTTACAATTTGTAAGCCTGACCAATACTTTAATAATTTATTGGTTATCTTGATTTATATTAAAGTCTTCATCGTTTTCTTTTAGATTATCTAGAAATATATTCAATTATTAGCATGAGTTATTACGAGAAGATTTAATTCGTAATGACCGTCCGATGGTGTCACATTGGATCAGAGTGACATCGGCATTGTGAAAATGGCGCTATTTCTCAACACTCACTTCGACCCACCTCATACGAAGGGTTGTTGTGAGCGTTGCATGAACATAAGTAATGACGTTTTTAATGATATTTTCCCCGCAACTTCAACGATCGGAGTCGTCATGTGGAACGGCTGAAGGAGCATTTTAGGCGTTGTGAAAAAAAGTGGAATACACCCATAATGTAGGGAATTGATCAGATGACATTCCGATAGCGTTTTTCCAACCGCTATCGCAATGCTTTCATTGATAGACTTTCACTTGCCCAAATGTCAGTCCCATGTGAGTCTGTTGGCACAGTAATACACCCAAACTTTGGACTACCACTATACACTTTTTAAAGAAAAAGCCCAAATGTTATTGTGTAGTGACATGACTGTTCGTGTTACTATCAGCGGTAAAAATTTTCAAAAGTCTAAATCACAGAGTACATTTTAATATATTGAAAAATTAAATGAGATTGACGGCGTGGCACTTTGACAAAGCCCTCGGAACGGACAGCCCCGAAATCACATGTGTGGCTACTCCCGATGAGGCAACCGTTATCTTTATTTATGGATATCAGAAAAGCTATGACCTTCATCAGACTACCCATATCTTGTAGCCATGTTAACAATCCTTCTAGTAATTATATCGTTCCATGTGTAACTGCAATGACCATTGATGGTCGAATGGTTGTTGCATGTGTATGCTAATGTTTGATGAATATTTGATTTAAATTTAAATTTGATTATTTTGCCTTTAATTTTTATTTTGGTAGATACCTATTGATGTTAATGTTTAAATTTCTCACTTATGGCAATTTTTTACTTAAAAGGTATTTCCTATCATTATATTGTTATTTATATGAGTTTTAGAAATAAAGGTTTTTTTTTTAATTTTCATGAACGTTCAATCATTCAACATATCATCTTAACATATAAACATTTCTTTGGAAATCCTTCAGTCACTACGGGTACCTATTGTGTTCAATTACTTCAATCTCAACGATAACCTAACAGTTACATTTATAAACGATAGATAGGCAGTGACTGCTAATTGGTTATTTTGTTTTTCTTTCTTCCCTGTATTTGATATCTTGATTAGAATTATTTAGAAATAGGTAACTAGTTAGATTCGTACCTACATTGTTTCTTATGCAAAGGCATAACAATCTTGTGTCCCAACAATTGTTCAGAATGAAAAAAAAAGACAGTCAATTTGATCGAGTCGAGAGGAGGATTTTTTCCCCCTTTCCCCACATATGAAATTTCTATTGTTGTATCGTGGGTGCATTTATAAACATATAAACTCACATACACAAACAACCAGACCGGAACAACTATCTGTAGGCCATACGCGTATTTGTCCCGTGTGAGAATCGAACCCGTGACTCGCAGCACAGCAGCCGATCGCTCAACCACTGCGCCAACCATGTCGTCAAACCAATCTGACCTCATCTAATTTGAAAAATATGATTGACGTGTAAAAGTGCTTGTTAAACTAACTTACTTAGAAATAAAATAATTTTTTAAAGGATTAAGAATCAATAACGTGATTATTGTAAGAATATAATGTATCTAGGAGTGATATATCTATGAATCTTAAAATTGCGTTTTGAAAAATCATACGTATAGGACAGGCATAAGATTCTTCTTGATTATTTTCAAGTCTTTAACCATTTAACAAAATCAAACAGAAAAATAAATTTATCAATTACAGAGAGGCGAAAAGAAAATACAAGGAACTAAAACGCGAGGTCGACAAGATGGCTGCCATGATGAAGGAATGCGGATCAGATGACGAAGATGATGAGGAAGAGGAAGAATCTGAAGAAGAGAAGAAATCAGAGACGGAAGAAGAATCTGAGACTGAAACAGAACAAGACACTGAGAGCGAGACAGAGAGTGAGAGTGAACCTGAGGTAAGTTGAAAGACGTTAAAATACAGGCCTGTATCTTATTGCACGTTAGAGGCTTGTCCCATATGGAGCAGAAACGAGCAAATATCATGGATTATGTAACTGGATACAATCTCATTGCTTACCTAATCTAGTAAATGATCATTGTATAGATTTCTGTAAAATAGTGAATGCACAAATCCAAGTCTACAATGCAGACTACCTACTATGATACGGTAACGAAAATTGATCACTCATCCAAATTGTCAACTGAAAGAAAGTATGGCATTTTGTTAACAACTAATTGAACAGGTTAAAGTAGGTTAGATAGAATACTGTAGGTAAGGCACTCGATCGTTAAATAGAACTCATTAATGTTTAGTAAAAAAATATCTTTAGAGAGCGTCTTGACAGTGTTTTTTCAAAACTGACCCCGAATAGTCTCGCCAACCCCATCCTTCTCGAACCGGATTTTATATCGTCATCTTGAATCTGACCACCAAAACTATCACTTCGGCTAACAGATAGTAATTGACAACGACAGTCTATAAGAAATACCTGCCAAATTCTAGGGCGAGGTGTTGACGGCATAATATGTATATCACAAACTCATACTGTAGCTAGAAATATTAATCCTATAAACATTCGTTTCATAAAAACTTCTATCCACTTTTCAGGATGCTCCTCTACCCAACAAGAAAGAGAATCTCACAAAGAGGATGAAGAGACACGAGACCAGAGTCCACGCGCTGAAGAAGGGCAACGCACTCCTCATGGCGAATGTAGACCGTTTGAAAGACGACGTATTAAAACAGAGGGAGGAATCCGTAGCCTTACAGAAGGAACTCGACTCCCTTATCGATGATCTTGAGTGATTGGCTCTTGACACTTTAAATGCTACTTTCCTAACATTTTTAGTAAGTAATGAGGCTATGAATATTTTTCTTTTTTGGACAGTAGGAATGTAATAAGTGTGATCTGCGCTTAGGAAATAAACAACTTGAACTTTTACGGTAAATAGGAATGAGTAAAACCCATCATGATGGCCATCGAGTTTTTGATTAATAATACTATGGTTTATCTTTGTTTAACAAATTTGTAAAACATGCCGTAAGATTCCAACCAACCATCTAACCATTGCTGATTGCAGGTATATCACCTTTTAGACCTAGATTTGGCACGGTTTTTGTTATATTTGTAGTAGGTACCTACTTCTGGTAATATTGTCAGCTTCTGGAGGATAGAGCTGAGTTTTTGATTTCCTAAGATGGCCCTTTAAGGTTTTCGAAAATAAAGAAAAATTCAAAATATTGTCTCAATAGTAATAATCGCTGGTTATCTCTAACAAATCATTCGTAATTTGTTATTGATTCGATAAGATTGCCAGATTGAATCGACAGTGTCCAGCGGTACCTTCTTACGATAAGTACCTAGCTAATCGTTGATAGTGTCAGATATTGTCGATTTACCCGAAAAACACTTTGTCTTTTTATTACTTTCAAATCTCATCCATCTTAAACGATAAGTCAATGATTTTAAATAATACAGGATAACTGGCAACTGTACCCACATTGTTCTACTTAAATCTACTTAGATAGATCAATGAATATAACTTTCATTTATTATTTATGTAGATAGTCGAATAAAATATCTATATTGATTATTCCTTATCATTATCTTATAATAATTTGAATAAGGCTTTTTTAATAATTTAATATTATCTGCAAAATAATGACTGCTGATGTTTATTCTGCCAAAATATTTATAATTTATCAAAATTTTAACCTTTGCTCTTAAAAACTCTCTTCCTTTATTTTATTAACATATTTAATTTAAAATTAATTTTAATTGTAATTATCACTTGAAGACCTATTCACTTATTTTTCACTCATTTTTGCTATCATGTGATTTGTACATAATATTTTTAAGTTAAATAATATTTATAAAGTATACTATTGTATTACCAAACGACACAATAAACTTTTACACAATAATAACCTTTTTGATTATTTTTATTTTTGATGGACCTGCTAATTTATTATATGACTACTCTGGGCTTCGCTCATAGATTTTGGGCTTTTGAATCTACCTCCTCATGGTTCTGAACTCCTGGTAGTTTCAGAGTCACCACTCATGATTCCAGCCATATTTCAGCCCTAGTTTTTTTTTACTTAATGATTCTGGTTTCCTAGTCAATGGCGGCAAATCTAACTGATCCCTTGAGTAAATAAAAGGACCATTGCTTTTTCCCGATTACCGATATCAATGAAACAATCTTACTTTACTGCGAAAATCCCAAGAAAATCTGTTTGGTACTTTCGTTTTAGCGTGAATTATTACTATATTGTGGAGGTATAGATTTTGTGCCGATTTTACAATAAAATTATCGTTTGATTACACACATACTACATTCTGAGTATAGTTGAAATCAATCTATATATAAAAAAGAGAAAGTATGTACATATGTTCCTTATAGACTCCGAAACTACATAAAACATGTAATAAATCTGTAGAAAATTCGTTATTGTACATCGAAAATATTTCTAGAAAAAATAGGCAGGGTGTTAAAGGATATCCAACAGAACCCATTGCCAGTGATGTTATATTGAGTGTGTGTAAGGGACAGATTGTCACTTACGCGATCGCAAAATAACCTTACTCTAGGAGCTTAGGGTCACCCCCCTGGCCGTGCGCCCGCTCGATGCCAAAATATCAATATTGAACCTCCTTTTGAACAGTTTTGTTTGCAAAATATTATTTGATTTACATATGGTATTAAGTTACCTTTGCAATTAAGTTAAAGTTTTTAAACTCAAAGCAAACTTTAGAGAGTTAAATTGTAAATTATAATTAATAAAATATGTAAGATTATGAGCAATATTGCTCATAATCTTACATAATATAGCTGTACTGTGTTTACATTGGGGCGTATATATCGCCTTAACTCAATGTGGAGTTCTCTTACAGCAAACGAGTTGATATTTGTGTAAGTTGCAATTTGTGTATCATTGATCTGAGTCATCAAAATATTGGGTACGACCTAAACACCATTTTTTTTCTTTATACACCCCAACATTCAATCATTCATTAAAACAAAATAAGATTTTTTTGCAGGGTGTAAGTCACAATTTGTTTTCTTACTGTGTGTGTAACAAACTTATATGTATGTATAGCCGCACCGAAGTTGGCTAGAGTAAGTGCTCCAGTGAATGAAAATTTAAGGAATCTTAGAACTTCAAAAAAATCTTACATTATGTTGCCTCTAAGGGATACGATGCAAAGGTATATTTTGGTAATAAGGATATATTCAAAAATATTTTTTAAGTTGGGTTTATGACATAGATGTTTAGCAATATATTGAAAAATACCCAAAAACCCCAGTGAATGAACGAAAATTTCTAGTAAATGAACTGAACAAAACCAGTAAATGAAAACAATTTTTGTTTTACTAATAATACAGAAAAATCCTTATTATTATAAAAAATGCGGTCGAACAATCAATTAAATAAACAAACATTAAATCCTCTTCCACAAAATCTGTGACAAACATTAACAAACATATTTTTTTACAAATCTTCTAATCATTATAAACCCATATTTTAATTCAACCAATTATAAAATATATTCAAGTACAGTATATCAAAATTAAAATTAAAACCAGTATCTAATTAACTATGTAACATTAATTGAAAACTAACATTACTTTAAATAAAGTTTGTCTTAAATACATTTACGTCTAAAATGTTAAGACAAACTTTATTTAAACTTGAATCATCATCATTCATCATTTCAGCCGAAGGACGTCCACTGTAGGACATAGGCCTGCCCCGAATGTCAACACCTCGATCGGTCCTGCGCGGTTCGCATCCAGCAGATTCCCGCAGCCCTGACAAAGGTATCGCTCCACCTAGAACAGCGGTCACCCACTGCAGAACCTTTCGGTCCCATTGATCATTCACTCTGCAAGCAAGCCAAAGTTTGGCAATCCTTCGGACTATGTCGGTCACCATGGTTCTCTTGCGGATGTCTTCATTTATAATTCGATCATGCAAGGTTACACCGAGCATAACCCTCTCCATTGCCCTTTGGGTGACTTTAAGCCTTGATGAGGGCCATTGTGTGCGACCACGTCTCGGTGCCATATGTCAACAACAACAACACACACTGGTCATAGGCTTTCGTCTTGAGACACGGTGGTAAGTTGGACGAGGAGATACCGCGCAACTTGCCGAACGCCGCCCAGCCGGGTCGGATTCGGTGATCGACCTCTTTCTCGAAGTTGGCCCTACTCGACTGGATTGTTTCCCTAGGTAGACATAATCGTCTACAACTACGATTGTAGATTTTCCGATTTTGATAGGAGTGGGTGTAACATGGGCATTAAACATGACCTTCGTTTTGTCATAATTCATTTTGAGACCCACTTGAGATCATAAAGCTTTGCACTGAGGTCCTCCACAGTCTCAGCCATGACTATCTGTATCGTCGGTAAACCAAAGGTGAGTGATGTACTCGCCATTGAAGGTGATGCCTAGCCCTCTCCAGTCCAGAATCTTGAATACATCCTCCAGTGCAGCGGTGAACAGTTTCGGAGATGTGACGTCTCCCTGTCTCACACCTCGCTGCAGAAGGATAGGCTCCGAGGTCTGTCCCTGAAGTCAAAATGCCGTGATGGCGTTTTTGTACAAATACTTCAACACCTCGATGTACCGGTAGTCGATTTGGCACCGTTGGAGAGACTGCAGTACAGCCCAAGTCTAGATCGAATTAAAGGCTTTATCGTAGTCCATAAAGGCTAAGCAGAGTGGCAGGTTATACTCTTCGGTCTTCTGTATAACCTGCCGCAGCGTATGTTTTTGATCTACGGTTCTTTTTATTTTTATTTCTTAGGTATATCGAAACCTTTTGTATTTATTTTTAGCGGAATCCATGGTAATCTAAAGGGACAGTAATAGAAAAAAAATATAATAATAAAATTGAGGTCTTAAAAGGATAAAATCTAGCTCAAAATGTTGTGTTCATTTATTGGTCCTATCTTCATGACGGAAGCTAATATTTGAACATGATGAAAAATGTTAGTTCATTCACTAGATTTTATGAACCAATAAATCAACGCTGTCCCAAAACTGGCCTAAAGATCAGAAATCGATTTTTAAAACTAATAACAAAACATGAATCTTATGGCGTAATTGTAAATTATATATTCGAATAAACATATGAAATTGACGTTTGTCCAGTGAATGAACGGCCATTCATTCATTGGATTTTAAACGATTTTTAGTTCCAATGCTGGGACACATAATAATTTACTTAAAACTGGCTAAAATGGCAATTATGTCGATTTGAGACATATAGTGTAACTATCCTTTATTCGAATTAAACATATAATACATACTTCAATTACGGCTACAATGTAATATCAAAAATGTTGTGTGCAATCACTGGAGCCTACCCTACAATGGCTGCGCAGTAGTTAATCTCATAAAAAAAACAGTACGGTTTCATGCCTTGCGCATCGGAAAGCCAACAATATATACTAGAAACAGAAATAACAACAAATACTAGAAACAGAATAAAATAAATATTTAAGTGGGGCTCCCATACAACAAACATGTTTTTTTTTTTTGCCGTTTTTTTGCGATAATGGTACGGAACCTTTCGTCCGCGAATTCGACTCGCACTTGGCCGGTTTTTTTTCGTTGTAGCGGAATTTTATATATACAGATAGAAAGAAGGTGAAAAACTAAGTAAGAGTTCATCAAAAAGTAAATAGACCAAAATGGTCTTTACGCCCTTTGTAGCGGAAAGCGTCGATACCATGTTCTGACAAATACCAGTGCTTACCAAGAACTTTGTCCTGCATTAATGCAGATGAAACATATTAATAAAATATTTTTTGGAGTAGATACTATTGCGTCAGCCTTTTCGGCAGGCTCTGCTGAGTTAATCAACACTAAGATAAAAATTTCAGCTCTACTTTAGGTACTGCAGGACCAGTTGAGATCAGGCCTGTATCAATGATTTCACGTATTGTCCAGTTCCACCTGACTCTTCAGACACAAAAATACACCAATTTTATAAAGTCGTGATGGCCCAGTGGCTAAGACCACGCCTCTCGTGCTTGAGGTGTGGCTTCGAATCCGGGCAAGTACCAATGTAACTTTTTCAAATTCATATATGTACTTTCCAAGTTTATCTTGGACATTGCTGACAACGGTGAAGGAAAACATCGTGAGGAAACCTAGACTTATAGTGAGTTTAAAAGATTGTGCTCAATTGGTGTAATTACTGCAAGGCGTTCCAGTGCGAGACTAAATAAATAAATAAATATTACAATATACGCTCAATTTGCGAATAATAAAAACAGCCGCAGCCCCCGGAAGGTCTTACGATTTTACAATCATATTATAGAGATGTTTAATATAGCTATTGTTCAAAAACTGTAAATAACCGATAATATAACCAGTTATATCAAAGTTATAAGGCGTTATCTTTTGTACTGGCAACATCAAAAACTGGTTTTCAACACGAACCTGTCAAACTAAAACTGTTGTCAAAATTTCAAAAACAAAACGGTTGTGGGCGCCAAGTGTTCTATTTTGTGATAAATAGTGGATAAACTTCGTAGAATTTATCATTAAACGTCTCTTGTTGCCTATTAATTCATTTTGCAATAGTTCAACAAGTAATTAAGTTTTTAAAATGCCTCCAACGGACGCCGAAGTGCCGCAACCAGTGTCCGCGGTAAAACCGAATCCCCGGAACAATCCAACGATGTTTAAAATATTTCAAAACGTACAATACAATGTGGTTCAACACAAGAAATATGTGAAGGAAATGATCAAATTGTACAAGAAGGTGAGTCTTCTGAACTCTTATCAACTTAATCGCAAGATATTAGGCTGTTTACCTTCAGACATAATCTGTCAAATAATAAGTTTGTTTGTAATTGGTTTGTTATTATTTGTCACTAGTTGGAATCGTAATACTGGTATACTTTTGTTTCACATACTTTAAGTGCCTAGCAGAATGTTGACTAGGTTGTGACTTGTGCCCAGTTGGCAATAGGCTCACTTATTTGGAACTTTAACATAAATAGTGAAATGTGGTTGTACTATAGGTGAACGTCTGCTTTACCCTTCAGGAAATACAGGCGTTAATTTTTATTAAACAAACACTACACTCATAACTCAGAATTAGAATATAATAGGTAGAAGAAATCTGATTAGTGACTTGGTTCTTGCAGTAAATCCACTTTATTGAT
Source organism: Orthosia gracilis (assembly GCA_947562075.1). Lineage (NCBI taxonomy): Eukaryota > Metazoa > Arthropoda > Insecta > Lepidoptera > Noctuidae > Orthosia > Orthosia gracilis. The sequence continues at coordinate 13,639,488 of OX387273.1, forward strand.
TAAAAGGGACATTAGGTCACTTGAAACAATTGGTTTTCTATTGTGTCTGCTAATTAGTACATACAAATGAATCTATCTGCATCTAGTTAGACTGGTAGCTAACTCCAACATAGTTAGGAAAAAGATTAGTGGGAGGTGAAATTAGTTTCACTATTAAGATTCATTCACCCCAGATGGATACACAGATTACATGTATCTTATTGGTGATGTTCTTCAGAAGGCCAGGTGTGCACTACTAATAACTAGCATGCATGTGTAGCTAGATGTATCTTTCTTTGTTTTATTTTTAAAAATGTTCCCCACACTAGAAATTTCTTCCTGTATCGTGGGTGTGTAAACAAACATTTAAACTCACATACACAAGACACCCAGATCAGGAACAACTATTATTAGGCCATATATTTGTATTATATTAGCAACAGGCTTTGGTTTCCGTACGTCACATCCTAGGCGACCACTGAAAATCAGCGCCGTGCTGTGGGTCTCCCACAACACAGCATTATGCTGAGTGGAAGCCTTGTCACAGTCACGACATGCATCTGCTTGTACTAACTCATAATCCTTATACTGTACTCAAATTTGGTATTTTGTTTTAATCTTACTTTTCTTTACTAACATAACTTAAGTACTTACTAATACTACCGTTAACAGGTTCACTGTCCATTTAGTAAAACAATAGTTTAAAACAATGGAATAAATCATATATGATTCATTGAACAGGGAAACTGTGGTTTAATTTAAGGAAAAATCAAAAAATTGTATGTCATTTTTGTGGCAAATACACCCTTTTCTTTCTTTTCTATCAAATAATTTTTCCATGCGGGTATTGAATCCGTGACATGTAGCGCAGCAGCTGATCGCTCACCACTATGCCAACCATGTAGTCAAATAATAGAATATGTCTGAACGTAAATGAAGCAGAATGAGTATGTTAGGATCACAGCAGGTCTATAGTTTCTGCTTAAGCCAATGGGAAAGAGCTTGACTTTATGTGCATTAGTATTAGTTCAAATATTCATCCCAAACATTCTATTCCATTCACAGCTCGACGAGGACAGTTTCCGCGAAAGCTTCAAGAATGCCCTACAATACTTGTTCACATTTGGAGACACCAGTGCTAATGTGGACCGTGTCGTGCAGTTTGTGGCAACATTCTGCACATCCCTTGATGATGAGGAGGAGTTCCTGTTGTTCATATTTGATATTATTTTTGATGTGAGTATTTTTAATGCAGTATCAAACAAAAACCTGTGGTCTGTTTCAGTTGCAGAAATTATGTCCTTTGCTACTTTAATGCTTATTAACCAACTTTAAAAAGAAGGTTATTGTTTATCTTTATAAATGCATAATACAATATCTAGAATACTTAATGAGCATGATGACATGATGAGTAATGTACACTGGTTTTAGTTAACACCTTCAACACCACTCATTAGACCGCTCATTAGACAATAGAAAATGTATTGTTTGTGATCACTAGTGAACAGAGTGGCGTGGTGTTAAAAGAAGGTGTTAAAAAAGCTTATACATCATAGAAACTAGCATAAATAGCATTCCTCAGTTTGGCCAAATTACTCCATACTAATTAATTAAATTATAAATAATAGTAAGTAATTTGGGGGAAGACTTCCTTTGACATGGTGGACCGGTTTGACAAAATTCTTCCTCCCATTTCTCCTGGCTTAGTGCCACTGTGGACTTCCTTAAGTGGAAAAAGTCTCGGGTCTCGGATTAGAAGAAAAAGATCTTGTAAATCAGCAGACTATTTGCGTAAGTGAATTCGGCAGGAAAAAGGGTATGACTCCATGAAAGAGTATAAACAATTGACCAATCACATGCGAGATGAAAGATGTGATGTGGATGTGGATATCCATCTATGTGATTGATCATACTCTTTCATAGAGTCATACTCTTTGCCTGCCAAACTCACTTACGCAATAAGGCTGCAGTACCATTTCTCATGGAAACATTTTAACCTTAACTAGCTTCTGCCAGCGGCTTTGCCCACATGAATGTCGAAAAGTATCCCAAGGGAACATATTTCCTGAATAAAAAGTATCCTATGTGCTATTCCAGACTATAATCTATCTCTGTGCCAAATTTCATCCAGATCCGTCCAGCCGTTTGAGCGTGAAGAAGTAACAAACATACAAAGACACACACACACTCACAAGCTTACGCCTTTATAATATAGTATGACAATTGACTGTGAAATTATTCTCCAGTTCATTCGTCTATTTATATTATAATACTTAATGTTATTGTAACAACCACAGGACATTGTCCATAAGAATCGAAACAGATGTCCACATAATATTTGCCTGATTGTTCATGTTTCAGTGTCAATGTGTATCTGGTCAGTCAGTGAGGTACCGAGCCAGTCAGCTGCTGGCGGCTGTACTGTCTGCTCTTGGAGATGACGCCTCATTGGACGATGATCTATGTGACAAGTTGCTGGCATCACAGGTAAGATAGAATTATAGTTTCTGTTGGATTTTCTAGATTTACTGGATCTTCACTTATGTTAACTCTCTCCTATTTATGGGACTTAAAAATAAGCTGGCAGGATGTGGGTGAAATAAACCTCTACCTTGCTGCCCTTAGAGAAATATAGATGTGATAGTATGTTAATTTGACTTGGTACCTTTTTAAGTTCTCAATTAGAGTAATACATAAATCCAGTCATCAACTGGGCGGAATGGCAGAGGATTTAAATTTTTACCAAAGGACATTCAAACTTATCTATAGTTTGACCGTAATCGCTGTACCGCGCCTTAGGAAGGCGCGGCGAGGCGGGGAACGGGAAGGAAAGAGCATGGGTTCACATTAGATCGATATTGTCGGACAGATCTTACGATATGAATTTACGATATTTTAAAGCTATAGAGATATATTTTCGTATAAATATTAGGAAATATTATCCTACTATAATGGTGAGTGAAATAAAAAAAAAATATGAAAAATAAATTATCATTTAAATCAGGAACTTTTGCCCATATTAAGCACTACAAATTACATAGAATATACATATGAATTCATATATATTAATTAACACATAGCACATCAAAACGATTCAATTCAAATTAATTTAATTCGGACAACTTTGGATCCATATTGGATTAGTATTACAAAAAGCTTAAATTCTAGTGTTAGTATCATTGTTTTAAAAATGAAAGTCCAAATTGAAAGAACTGCGTGCCGAGGATGTCCAGCTGGGAACACATATGTACATATGATTCCTATCTAGTCACCCTCCGCACAGAATGTCGGATATCTGGAGTATAGCTCTCATCCACTGGTCTCAGGATATAGTTGCGACTACTCCGCACTCTGCACAGCAGTGTCGCAATTTTTTTGCGCATTATGGCTTGGAAACCATCGGTGTGGGTCTCAACAAACAATTCCGATGCGCTGCAGAAACGGGGCAATCGCAACAACATCCTGAAAGCATTATTATATTGCACGCGCAGGACATCCAGCGATCGCTTGGTTTAGTTGACCCATAGATTGCCTGTGTAAAAGCTCTGACAGAAGGCCTTAAAAAGAGTAATTTTTAAATCTACGCGCCAACAAGCATCCAGTTCATGAAAAAAATATTTAATATTTAAAAGTACAATATTATTGTTGTTAGGTTAAAATTTATTAAATTGGTTAAAATAAAACAATTGTCACAAATAAATGGTGACGGATTGGCATGCAGATGCATCCACCTCTCCAACAACACCGAGTCTCACTGCTCGGACAATACAAATAAGTTACTAGGTACTTTTTACTAAAATTGTAATTTTTATTATTATTAGATACCATCAGCACTAAAATTAAACAAATTAAAACCTTTCATTATTCTTTGTCTGCTTTTCTTACTGCTTCTGTAAAAATGACGGTCTTGACATCACGAGATAACGCACGACCCATCTCTGGATATTTGTCTCATGTGCGTCTGGCATAGACAGTCCCATACAAAGAACACTAGTTATCGCCGTGAAAGTGACGGCGGACTGTGTTGGCCCCCCGTCTCGCCGCGCACATACCTAAGGCGCGGTACAGTCAAACTAGAAGGAATACGACATAATGCCAATGTTTTAAATTGATCCCGTGGCATCGAAAGGGATTTGTTGACACGGCATTGGAGAGTGCGCTAAGGGATCCGCAGCGGAATGCCGCAGTGCACTGCGGTATGCAACGGCACGCCGTGACATGCCGCGGGGAGTGGCAGTGCAAACGAGAGTACATGCACACCACATTTGTTCAAACAACACTCGTTCAAACGCAACTTATTACTGAAATGTGTATCAGGCAGCAGGTGCTACCGAGCATACCGCGGCACGTCGCGGTATGTCTTGGTAGGTCGCTGGATTGCTACAATATCCAAGCGGCTAGTTTACGCTGACCGTTGGCAAAATCCTCTACAATACCGTCCCGGTGTGCGTAGGCCTTTAGCTGGCACCAGTATAATAAAATTCTTTAATTGACTGGACATATTTATTGGCAGTTTGCCACATATGCATTTTTTGATGATTATATAGTGCTAATAATTGCCTAGTTATTCATCGCCTAAATTCCCTAAGGGGTTAAGATTTTTTTTTGTTTGTTTATCTGCCATCTGTCTTCATAAATTATAATCAGATGTGTTCCTGGGTCAATGTCTTGTAGAGGGACAGCTACTCTAATATCTATATTAGACATATTTTACAAAGAATTCTTTCTATTCACCAGATGCAAAGACTACAAGACACGCGCGGTGCAGTACGTTGTCGCGCCGCCTTAGCTCTGCAGCGCCTGCAGAACCCGATGGAACAAGATGATGAAGTCACTCGCGCTTACCGCTTTCACATGAGCTGTGATCCTAGCTCTTCTGTTAGGAGGTATGAAATGAGAACCTTGTTTTGATAATTCTATTGATTGCCCCTAATTGCTGATTATAGGGTAGCATAGTTCATCTTATCATAATATTAATAAAATAAGATATACACAACAAACACGTATCGTGTTGTATCAACAGCATGTTGGTTTTACAATAAATGCTTTTATGTGCGACGTGCACTTTTTACATCGTTCTCACATATATATGTAATTTGCCAACAAGAATAAGGAAAAGAATGTCCATGCAGTTTCTTGCACATTCTTCTCCATAGAGACCTACCGACGCTTGCGAATGTGCAACTAGATTCGTCTTTTATTTTACAATTCAAATGTACCTTTTAAATGGTTTAGTTGAAATATAATATTTTGATTTCAACTATTAACTAGAAGATATGTGGTACAGTTAATCCATCCACAAGGTAAATCAAACACACTCACAGCACTTAAATCTATGCACAGTGCAGAATAGGCAAACTAAAGTATGATTTCAATACTGTCTCTTTGTATAAAGCGCAAGTTCGGTCATGCATAGAGTACTGCTCTCACCTCTGGGACGGATCTGCCAGGTACCAACTTGATGCACTTTAGTCGATTGACAGACGGGCCAGGAGACTTATCGGCAATGATGCGCTGGTCGACTCAAAGCTCCAGTGCCTTGAACACCGACGACGAGTTGCCAGCCTGTCGGTTTTCTATCGGTTACATTTCGGGGAGTGTGCGATGGAACTGCACAATTTGATTCCGCCTAGCCCTTTCCATCATCGGACTACAAGACGTACGGCAATGCGCCATCGGTACATGGTTGATATCCCACCCATACGCACAAAGCGTTTTGAAAATACTTTCATTGTGCGTACAGCTAAGGAGTGGAATTCCCTGCCGGCGTCTTTGTTTCCTGATAGCTACAACCTAGGGGTCTTCAAGTCAAGAGTGAATAGGTTACTTCTAGGCAATCGTGCTTCACCTTCGACCACGTCATCACTTAACATCAGGCGAGATAGTGGTCAAACGCGAGCCTATAATAAATAAATAAAAAAAAACAAAATGAGTTAAATATGTGGTGTTTATGAATAAAAGTCCAATAAAAAATAACTTTTATTTACAGAGCCATAGTGATGTCAATAGCAAAATGCAGCCGAAATGTGCCCTTTGTGTTAGAGCGACTATGTGACGTCGACGAAGCAGTGCGTCGCGCCGCCTTCCTGTATATCGCCGCCATCAATGTAACACAGCTTAGAGTGCGGCAGAGAGTGCTCACACTCAAGGTAAATTGACCCTTATTACTAAAGCCACAGTGGTGCCAATCACTTAATGCAGCCACTATATGAATGAATCTCGTAGCGCAATCTTTTCAGTCTATTGGTAGGCGATAATACTTTCCTCGATACATGCTTACCTACGAGTGACCTATTCATTTATATCAATAGCCCACTCGTATATAAATAGAGCCCGCGGGAATACAGTAACACAATCGTCTGGTTTAAGTTTGGTTTGAACAATATGACCGCGAGATAAAGTGCGCGGGTCAGCGCACATCGCCTATCGAAACTTTAGGATACATAGACTGCAATGAGGGGTAGAACACATAAAATAAATTATAACAATAATTTCACATCATTCTTCCATCTTTAGGTGGGCCTAACAGAACGTAGTCTTCGCGTGCGACGCGTGGTCGAAGAGATCCTGATACCAGGCTGGCTGAGTACCTTCCAAGGTAACATCGTGGACCTGCTGAAGGCCATACGACTGGACAACGCGCACGATGCTAAAGACTCGCAGTATGTTGCCGGGAAACTATTGGAGTCGCTGTTCAAGTATGTTTATTTCATAAGAGTGAAGCTCTCTTCATTTGAGATCCTGATCTCGGGCTGGCTGAGCACATTCCAGGGTAACATTGTGGACCTGCTGAAGGTCATACAAATGGACAACGCGCACGATGCTAAGGACTCGCAGTATGTCGCCGGAAAACTGATGGAGTCGCTGATTAAATAAGTTTGTTTTATAAAAGGAAGGCTCTCTCCATAAGAGAGCATGATACCAGGCTAGCTGAGAACATTCCAGGGCAACAACGTGGACCTGCTGAAGGCCACTGGACAACGCGCACGACGCTGTAAAGATCGTATGTTCGTAAAAGTTCTGGCCCGTGGCGGGATGCGGGACCGTTCTTAGGGTTCCGTACCCAAAGGGTAAAAACGGGTCCCTATTACTAAGACTCCGTGGTCCGTCTGTCTGTCTTTCCGCCTGTCTGTCTGTCCGTCTGTCACCAGGCTGTATCTCATGAACCGTGATACCTAGACAGTTGAAATTTTCACATATGATGTATTTCTGTTGCCGCTATAAAAACAGAATAAAATAAATATTTAAGTGGGGCTCCCATACAGCAAACGTATTTTTTTTCCGTTTTTTGCGATAATGGTACGGAACCCTTCATGCGCGAGTCCGACTCGCACTTGGCCGGGTTTTTAATAAGTGCTTAAACAATCTATTTTGTTTTTAAATTCTAGAGATTGGGTTTCGTGTTTTAGGCGCATTATTTTAGCTTAGCTTGTAAACTAAACTTATAACTTGAACTTTATCATTCCTCGTATAGACGTCTCCCAATCTCCGAGCTGCTAGAATGGCTGCCCACCGACAAGACTCTGCGCCTCATCCCCGCGGAGAAGCTGAACAAGGAGACTTCGTGGTACTGGCGCCATCTCGCGGAGCATCTGCAGAAGATTGATGATGATGAGACGCTGGAGACCATTCTACCGGATTTGGTGGTGCTTACTGGTTATATTAGAGCGTGAGTGTTGTTTTATGTATTACGATGTTCTTCGCGTCATCCCCGTGGATAAGCTGAACAAGGAGACCGCGTGGTACTGGCGCCATCTCTCGGAGCATCTGCAGAAGATCGACGCTCAGGAGACGCTGGAGACCATTCTACCGGACTTGGTGGTGCTGACTGTTTATATAAGAGCTTAAATACCACATTTTTTGAAAAAAAAAATATGTTTAGTGCGGTTCCACACTGCATCAGATCCGAATTCGAATTTGAGTCCCAAGATCTATCTGAATTGGAAATATATTGAATTCGGATGGAGTTCGGATCGAGTGCATAACCCCTCCTAAGAGTATTGCAACGGATACTTATTTCCAATATTTACGATGTGAGATTTTTTTGAATTCTTTCGTTTTTGTATTCACATCACAAAAATAATCATTTTGGTACTCACCAAAATGATTATTTTTGTGATTTATTATTTCTTATGAGAAAGTAGGTTTCAGCGTTTTTTTAACAGTAAAACAGAACCTTGGCAAATGAACCAATGGCGATAAATCGGTTTGTAGACTATGGGTGCGGGTTCGATAACAGGCACATAAGAAATTTAACCATTGTCTCTAAGATGGCAGCACATCTGTAACACCTCTGGAATTGCCATACCGTCAGTTGCAACGAAAAAAAATATATATCCTCATCATTCAAGTACACAAAACTTTAACGTAATTTTCTCTAAACAGCATCGTGGAGTCACCCTGTCCATCAGAGACCGAAGACCCGGTAGGCTTCAGTACGCGTCAGTACGTTCTTCACGAGCTGGGTACTATGTTGCGGGTCTATGATGCTACAGACCCAGCTGGGAGGAGCGCACTGCAAGCGCTTATAACTGATGTTCTTACTGGTAAGTCATAACTAAACTTACGCCATTTTAACATTGAAGTAAGCAGAAACTACAGAACGCTATCTGCTGCGATCTTCACGTCAATGTTAAATTTATTTAGTCCACGTTCATACATCTGGTCACACTTGCAAGCCGCTGGTTCATCATCATCATCAGCCTCTAGCAGTCCACTGCTGGACATAGGCCTCTCCAATTGCACGCCTTTTGGTTAGATTTTCGCAACTGTTATCCAGCTGCTATCAGCCACTCTGCGAAGATCGTCGTTCCACCTAGCCTGAGAGCGTCCTACCTTATGTTTACCAGTTTGCGGTCTCCACTCTAGAACACGTTTACCCCAATGGTCATCGGTTCTACGACTTACATAGCCGGCCCATTGCCACTTCATCTTGCTTATTCGGTGAGCTATGTCGACAACTTTGGTTCTCTGCCGGATCACCTCGTTTCGGATTCGATACCTTAGACAGACTCCGAACATAGTCCTTTCCATAGAGCCGCTGGTTATTCACTTTTTATTTCTTAGTTGGCAAAAGGTGACTGAAAGTAGCTATGCATAGTAGCAGTATAAATGACCCGTCCGGCTCCGACAAAACCGTCAAGTGGCGACGCGCCGTGCCTTGGGTAGGCTCTCATAATGGATGGTAATGGACATAGGAATCTGCAGGATGAGCTGGACGTCATGACCACAGAGCAATATGGTGCCTATTGCGTCCAAACATTTGAAAATGTAAAATTTAAAAGCAAGCATTTTTATGGCACTTATTGATTGAATATTTTTTTTTTTTTATATATGCATTTTAGCACTATAGAATTTAATTGAGACACTTTTCAAAAATGGGTGTAATACCCTATTTAGGGCACTATTCTCCGTCACTAACAGAATGATGAATGACACATTGACAAAAAAAAAATGTCGTTCCCTAGGATTGGCCTTAGCTTACGAAAGTGTGCGATGAGTAATATAAAATAAATGTTTATCTATACTCACAACGTAATGCTCCAAATACGAATTTAAAAAAAAATTACAAACGTACTTTTTTTTCGTGGATAGGTAAAATTATTAAAAAAACAACATTACAGTGCAACATTGAATTTTGAAACAACTGCATCACAAAATAACTTTTTAATTTTTATAGCACACTTTAACTTTTTTAGTTTATTGGCGCATATGGGCTCATTGACTTAATGTAGAACAAAAATTACAACCGACTTCCAAACAAAAACACTACAAAGTAAAAAATAACTTCAATTTCGGAAGTCGGTGTTTCTGTTTTCGTTTCTTCGTTTTTTGACACCGACTTCCGAAATTGAAGTTATTTTATACTTTGTAGTGTTTTTGTTTGGAAGTCGGTTGTAATTTTTGTAGAAAAGTTTTTTATTTTCCACTTTTTAGTTGTGGTACATAATAGACCAGTTCTATAGGCTAGGTACCTACGCGTATAGTGCCCAAAGTGAAGCTAGAATAGATTAACCCAAGACATGAAACCTATACAAAATCGGTGCAATGAAAGTATACCAGGGTGAACTGTTCACACCTGCGTACCCCTTTAGAGCGTACCAGTGTGATGTTATGTTATGAAATGGTGTAAACAATAAACAGACATGCGATTAGATCTATCCCGAGTGATTTGCCGTCATTTATTGAAGAGTTCTGATGTATTTCTCCGAAGTTCTTCATCAGATCTTGATGAAAATTAAATGGGACCACACGACAAGCACCAGCTTTCAATTAAAAAAAGAATCATCAAAATCGGTTCACCCAATGAAAAGTTCTGAGGTAACAAACATAAAAAAAAAAAAAAATACAGTCGAATTGAGAACCTCCTCCTTTTTGCGAAGTCGGTTAAAAATAGTTTCATTGTCTATGGATACGCGGCCTACGCAGTCATGCGCAATGAGAATCTTAATTTCCCGCCATACCACATTTTCCGATTCCTCTTTTGTTTTATTTCAACTGTTTGAGTGAAGATAATATAGTGAATGCAACGGCATATAATTAGGTATTAAAACACTCGTGTGATAAACCCACACTCGTGTTTAAATAACTCCTATTATATGACCGTTGCATAAACTACTATTATTTGACACTAATCTATTTTTTTATTTTTATCCACCAGGAGACTACGGCCACCTGAGCGCCGACGTTCTCCGCGCCTTCGTGTCAGCTCTAGAACTAGTAGTCCCTGATATGACTGGTCGTATGGAGGTGATCAACGGCGTCATACAATCTTTGAGAGACCCGCCCGAACCTGAACTACCTTCGCCGCCGCCGCCGCCTCCTATGGTGGACTGTACCGAGGCTAAGTTACAAGTACATATACACCAAAATTACCTATAGGCCCTTCATATCAATACGCTTCGTATCGGCTCTAGATCTGATAGTCCCTGGCGTGATTGTTCGCATGGAGGTCATCAACGGCGTAATACAGTCACTAAGAGACCCGCCCGAACCAGAGCTACCGTCGCCGCCGCCGCCTCTCGTGGACTTTACTGAGGCTAAGTTAATAATTAAACTCCTGAACGAAATTTCTTATCAATTATATTCATGTAAATCGTAAACAGTTATAGTTGTTATGTTAGTGAGTTGAATCGACCTCTATCGTGATCCTGCTGGGCAACAAGGTGAAATTTTTTGCTTAGGAAAAAGTTCCCGGTTAAAAAAAATGCCGTTACGTGTTTGGCAATTTTCAGATTAGTACTAGGATTTATGTTCATCAAAATATGACTTACGACAGTAACAAATATGTATTCATAAAACGTTACCTGACTAGTGAGTCAGGAGTTTAATTGTAGACATAATTGTTGTTAAATAACATAATAAACACGACGCGAGGAGGAGGAGGAGAATATAATTGAAATACATTTATTCGATACAGACACAACACAACAGCAACAAATGTAGAAAAATAGTTTAGCAATAGTATATATAGTAGTATATGCAACTAGTGAATAAAGGACGGTTTTAAAGCGAGGGCCATAGATGAATCACGAGCATAGCGAGTGATTCAAGTGTTAGAATCCTGAACGACGCGAGTGATTCATGGCCCTCGATATAAATCCGTTTTATTCAAGAGTTGCATACTATATTTTATACCATGACTTCGAGAAAAAGAAGGATTTAAGCCAAAAGCACAAGGAATAATAATAAAAAAATAAATGGTTTATTACCTTCAAAATTTACAGAAAATGAGAAACCTTAGGGCTTCAAATTTTTTGTAAATTGAAGCTGAGCCTTTGAGTTTGACTTACCTAAACAGCACCTGTATTTCAGACGCCAGTGACCACCTCCGTTAAGTTACATAATTATAATTAATTAAACACCAATGCAATTAATATTAGAATTACAATCCAAATAAGTATTCACCAAACATCCTAGACCAAAATAAAATCATTATCAAAATTCTAAATATAAACAAACTCAAAATTAAATCGACGAAGGAGTTTGAAATTCGAATATTCTTTGCACAAGAAGTTTGTATCGAGTATTTTATGCGCAAGTAGGTTGTATTGCATTGAGATGGAGATCAAATATATATTGGTGTGTTCTAAATTCAAACGCCAAAACAGTGATTAAAAGTGCTTTTTATTCACTGTTTTCAGTGAATAAAATAAGCTTTTTAGAGGGGGAATGGTATAAAATATTTTTGTTTTGTTACTTCACAGAGAGCCCGACTACGAGTATCATTGAACGTCGCCATGGAAGCTCAGGAGGAAGCCGTCAGAGATCAGAATTACGCTCTAGCGGCGGAATGTAAGGCCAAGGTAACACAAGTAAAATTTAATAACGCCCGACAAGATATCTAGAGCAAATACCTTGATTCAAACAGTATAACGCCCATATTTTTTGAACAGTTGAACCGATATTCATCAAACATACTAAGAACACTCTCAAGAAAACTCAATAGTCACCGTACAAACAAAAAAAAAACGAAATCAAAATCGGTTCATCCGTTTAGGAGATATGATGCCACAGATAGGTACACATGTCAAAATTATAAGACATCTCTTTTTCCGTCAGGGGTTATAAATAATAATAATGTATTAAATAAATTGGCATTCATCGATTTGACAACATAAATGAGTAGAAAAACATTAAAACAAACCAATAGTAAACATGAGATATTTTCAAATTTATACAACATATAGAATAGAATAAACTACTATACACCAAAAAAGTTACACATCCCTTTACAAAAAACTTAATTCTATAGGTGCAATGGCTGTCTTATTGTTTTACAGCAATTTCTAATAGACAAGAATGGACTGAAAGAAATACGTTTGGTATTTTTTTTTTCTTTTAATATTAATTACAAGATTCAAAGATCTTTTACCAAGATTGACATTTTTATTTAGGTGGCAGACATTCAGAAAAAGTTAGATGAGTTGTCTATTCAACCGGCGGCACCTGCACCTGCGCCAGTACCTATTCCGGTAAGTTTAATGATAGTAATTTGTATTTTAAAAAAGATTGCCCCACTAAAAGGTTGGCTTGGTCACAGATAATATAATACTAGCATACAGATGCCTCATCCCATACAAAGAAACCGTGCCGACGTAACTAGCGTTTTTCGTCCGATTAATCTGATTATTTTTCTAAGAATATCGATCGCGTTCGGTTCCGTTCCACGGATATAGATAGTGTTAGCAGCAAGTTGCTAGTAAAGGGGTTCGTGAATACTTCTTTTTTAATACAGAGACGATTTGTTTATAGTATTGTTTTGCACGTTTTTAAAGTTTCATTGTACCAAAATGTGTAACAAAACAAATTAAAAAAAATCTATTGGATGCCTCAGAAATTTAAAACCGTGCCATCTATTGGAATCAATTTTAAATAATCCATTCATATAATCTTTGAAATGTGAATTAAGAGCCCAATATTCCTTAATTTATGCTTAGGAGAGTTAATTAAACAAGTATAAACATTTTTTATGATCTTCTCTGAAAAATCTTAATATTTCACAAAACTCAATAACAAATCGAAGCTTATCACGCCATCTAGTGCAATTTATTTGAACCAAATGTTCTTTATTCGCGTTGGGTGCCCGTGGTTTGATCATGTTGGGCGAATTGAGTGAAAGACGATAAAAAAAAAGTAATTTATAAGGTAGTGATTTTTGGGAACAACGTGCTAGACAGACAAACCTTAGTGAATATTATGTCTTTTCTTACTTAATTTCTTATTGATCTCGTTGCGGAAACCAAAACAGCCGTTCGTTTCAATTCGTTACTCTGGGACTCCTCGAGTTTCTATGTTGACACACTTTTCTGATTATATCATCGCCGTTGATACTGGCTGTTGCAGTGGTTGCGAATTCAGTGTCAGGCAGTGTATCTGTTGGGACAACCCAACAGAAAATTTATCATTGGTAATGTCTTTCGGAAAGTTAATACGATGATTCTGTTGTGTCAGACTATCTACAAGTGCTCAACTAATATTTTATATTTTTGCCGGTTACAGACAGTGAAAGAAAAGCTATCGGACGCCGCGACCCTCACCAAGTGTTTAACAATTCTAAACAGTGCGCTGGATACACCACAGCTAAAGACTGTGACCCCAATAATGCAGATGATATTCAACGAATTAGAGGTACAGTACAACTATTTTCTTATTGTCCCTCGGCAAACTTCGTGTTTTGTCAGTCGTTGGATTTCTATCAGTTGGCCTTTGCACTTGATGCAGATCGAACACTCTCAATCAACTTTGAAGTATATGGAGATGTGAATACTCTTAACTTAATATAATTTATTTAAAAAATGAGAGGAAAGCTGCTAAAGGAAAATAGGAAAATAGTTTTACAGCTCTGTAAAGTTCACACAGAAATCAAAACGACACAACAATAACAGTAGTTTATGCAACAGTCATATAATAGGGGTTATTAAAACACGAGCGTAGGTTTATCACACGAGGCGAAGCCGAGTGCGATAATAATATTACGCGAGTGTTCTAATACCTAATTATATGCCGTTGCATTCACTATTTTATCTTTACTCATACAGTTGAAATAAAACAAAATTGGAAACGAAAAATATATATGGTACGGCGGGCAATTTAGATTCTCATTGCACATGACCGTGCAGCGCGGGCATCCATAGACAATTACACTATTTTTCTAAATTAAGTCAATGAGCCCATATGCGCCAATAAATTAATAAGTAAATGTGTGCTATAAAAATTAAAAAGTAATTTTATTATGCAGTTGTTTGAAAATCGAAGGAAAATGTTGCACTGTAATGGTTCTTTTTTTTAATTTTACAAATCCACGAATATAAAGTACATGTTTATACAATATTTTTTGAATTCATATTTTGAACATTACGTTGTGAGTGTAAATAAAGTTATTTCTTAGTTTTGAATTCAAATTATTGTACACGATAGATCTAATAATTGATGGACTTGGTTATTCATTCGTTTGTATTCGGAAATACGATGATTGCCGAGGGATATTCGAACCTGTCAATCGAATAATCTGATGTGAACTGTGCCCGCGGCGGAGTACCAACTGCTCCCTCGCAGAGACGCCCAGTATTGGAGACATTATAGACTGATTATATTTTGTTAATCAATTGTTTTGTTGTTGTACTATACATTCTTATTTTATTTTAGGTGGACATATTCCAAAACCCAGAAATTATTGAGACAGCTCTCGAAACTGTAGCTCTTTTTGGAATGCTGGACAAGGAGTTTGCTAAAGAAAACAAAGCTTTCTTCTTCGCTAACGTGAGTTCAACATATACAATAGAAGTAGATAGAAATACCCAATGATTAATTGTGCGAGAAAATTGTGGCCACTTCTGATTCCGAGAATTTGAAATTAAAGTTTATTTATTTTCATTTTTACATGGTTGATATTTGACTGACAGTTAAAAACGAATTCAAAGCATAGTTAAACCTAAAAATAAATAATAGTTAAAAATACTAAAAAACAAGCTTTAATAGAAAACCAAACAAAAAAATGTGATAAACAAAAAACAATGTTTTATTGTAAAAAATCGTGGGGTGCTTTTTAAGGTATTTTCAAAATTACTACTTTTACCAATATCTGTCAATAATAGTAGTTTATGCAATGGTCTTATAATAGGCGTTATTAAAACACGAGCGTGGGTTTATTGTGATAATGATATCACGCGAGTGTTCTAATACATAATTATATGCCGTTGCATACTTTATCTTCACTCATACTGTTGAATTAAAACAAAAGTGGAAACGGAAAAATATGTGGTAGGTGTGGCGGACAATTTAGATTCTCATTTAATTACATAATTAAACTATTTTTCTACATTACGTCAATGAGCCCATACGCGCCAGTAAATTAAAAAGTAAAAGTGTGCTATAAAAATTAAAAAGTTATTTTATGATGCAGTTGTTTGTAACTAAAAAGAAAATGTTGCACTGTAATGGTTTTCTTTTTTTAATTTTAGCTATCCACTAATATAAAGTACGTGTTTATACATGATTTTTTAAAATCTTATTTGGTACATTATGTTGTGAGTGTAGATAAAATATTATAACATATCAAGCACCCCACGCTTCTATTAGCTTGGTTTGTATGTATCTATGAATCTATGTAACGGCATATTTGAACGTGATTTTCACCCCCTTCAAAACGTCGGATTTATTTGAAACCAAGCATACTTATCAAGGACCAATGACAATGCAATAATTAAAATATATTGTCGCATTACCTTACCGGGATCTTCAGGATTAGCGATTGAACTAAAATGTTAAAAATAACTATTAGTTTTAAAAAACAAAAAAAAACCTGCTTTAATAGAAAACCAAACTAAAAACTAGAAAATAATTTTCAATAAATTAAGAATAGTAAAATTAACAAAAAAAAAACACAACTGTAAAAAAGCGTGGGATGCTTTAGAATATATTTTCAAAATTACTCTACTTTTAGCAATATCTGTTAATAAAATATTATAACGATTTACATCAAGCATCCCACGCTTCTATACAATTTCTTTTTGTTAATTTCACTATTCTTATTTTAATTAAATGAAAATAACTTTCTAGTTTAAGTTTGGTTTTCTATTAAAGCGTGTTTTTTTTGTTTTTAAAACTATTTTACAATAAATTATTATTTTTTGTTAAGCACACTATTCTTAATTTCAATTTATTGAAAAGTATTTTCTACTTTTTAGTTTTGTTTTCTATTAAATAATGTTTTTTAGTTGTTTTTATTTATTTTTACTTTTTAATTCAATCACTAATCCTGAAGATCCTGGTAAGAATAATGGGACAAACTATTTAAATTATTGCATTGCCATCGGTCCTTGATAAGCGTGCAAAGTTTCGTATTTAGCAGACGTTTTGAAGGGGGTGAAAATCACGTTCAAAGATTCCTTTACATAGATACATACCAAACTAATAAAAGCGTGATAAGAATAACATTCAGCCTTTCGTCACTTACAGAATCTATTCTAATTTTTAGGCCTTTTAAAAGCCCCGTCGCTATGTCTGGAAATCATTATTAATCAATTACCATTTTTTCCAGCTCATCGACACTTCAAACGAGCGCACAGTATCGACAGTCCTCCGCTGTATCGTGGACCTTCTCTGCGTACACGGCGCGCGTCTGTTCGAAGACGAGAACAATCCGGAGGATACCACCGTCAACACGACCAAGAACACGACTAAGAAACAGAGCACTTTCCATAGCACCGTTATTGAGGAAGATGGTAAGTGTCACGTATAGTACGACTGATCAGTCGTGGCTTCGACAATGCAAAGGGTTTGACCGCCATCAATCGACCAATCACATGCGAGATGAAAGACGCGATGTGGATTTCCGTCTATGTGATTGGTCAATTGATGGCCGTCAAACCCTTAGTCTTGCCGAATTCACTTACGCAATAAGGGTGCTGGCAATTGACCCAGGACCCGATGCTCATTTATTTGTGACCTGCACAGGAAACACGAGAAATAAGCAAAAACAGATAAAAAAAATGTGATGGACCTGGCATCATCATGAACATGTTATGAAAATTCTAAATGACAAATATTTATTTCACAAACTTGTAAGGCTTACCTCAGTTTCTCAAAACTCGATTATCGGGCGTTTAACGTAATCGACTTATAATCGCCGGTTATCGGCTGTGATTGGCTGTTGAAAATTCATTCAACCAATCACAGCAGATAACGCATGCTTGATAATTTGCCACATTAATTTGGCGATAATTTAGCGTCGAAAAACCGGGCCTTATTCAAAACACGTATTTCCCCTAACAAGTTTTATGAAACTTTTGAACACTATTTTTCTATCCATCGAGTCCTTTTAAAAGTTTTATGAAAGTTTCGAACACCATTTTTCACTACCTATATCTATTTATTCGCTTTGCCTCTATTTCAAACATTGTGCTGGATAAAACAACAAGCTTTTCGACCGTGCTCGCGTTGACGATAGACGGACCGGGAAGGGCCCTCTTAACATCGGCAGTTAATGCGAATGTGTAAGTTAAAAAAGTTTAAGTTTACACTTTTCATCTTGCAGGTAGCATCTCAGAGTCAGCTATATCAATGTCGCCGACTCATAGCACGGTCATCGAACTGCTTTTGAAGATTATGGATAGTACCGTAAGTAATATTTTACTGTAAAAAATGCTAGATTTGGTGGCTTCTCATTCGTTTGTTTTCCAATATTTTTGAAATAAAAAAATACAGTATTTTCCTATCAACGATATCTACAAGGATACCCCACTCAATGGGGAAGGTCAAAAAATATTTTTATCGCGACCTCCTTTTTAAGGGGGCGGGCTCCCCCATTGACAACTGTGAAAATTTGAAGACTAACTCCAACCGTTAGGTTGTAAAACCTGTGTGACAGACATGTGAGTCACAACAATAGGGTTCCGTTTGGACCCTTCGGGTAAGGAACCCTAAAAAGTGAAAAAATATCAGCTGTGTCGATCGATATGTATTTAAAATCGAACATAACTCCTGTCAAGTAACCACTTCCGATATAAATAACCAGTAAATAGAATCATCATAGTTTTATTTGTAAGTTGACATTTAACCATAGGGCCACCCTCATTCGATTTAACGTTTTTTCTTTATTTCTAGTGTGCAGCTTACAGACTGATCATTGTAGAAGGTCTTTGTAGACTCCTACACTTAGGTCACCTCGAATCACCCGCTATACTCAGCAGACTACTTCTTCTCTGGTTCAATCCAGCCACAGGTACGCTAAATTGAACTGTATTTCAAATTGTTTCAAATTCAAATTGTTTATTTTCTTTAACAAGTTTACAACAATTAGTTTGTGATTGGAGCCTTCTTTTAAGCAAACAATGCCTGTATTAGAAGACTCCACTCTTCCATAACAAAATAATAACTTAGACATCGGTAAGTATACAGACAAGATTGACATAAGTACAGTTTGTGTGTGTGTGTGTGCTTGCGTGTGTATGTATGTGTTGTGTGTTTGAGTGCCTGTGTGTGAGAGTATAGGTTATGTGGTTACCTTCAGGAGTTCTTCCGTTTCCTCATAAGTAAGTGGTTCGATCCATTTCATTATACTCTTTTTGCATTCATAATATTGTTTTTTATATATACATATTTCTTTATTTATCCTATTATACAATCGAGCTGACCGTTTATTAAATTGCATGGAGGCAACTAAAGTTTTTGTTTGGGGGACTTCTGCAATATCATGTTTTCTTCGTTTTGCTAATTTAGATGTATCGTACGGTAGGGTTTTGTGTTTTTTTAATATAGTTTGAACAATGTATAGTTTTCTTACTGAGAGTAATTCACTTAATTTATAAAGACTATCTGTGGCGTATCTAATTTTCTTAAAATACATAGTTTTTATGAGGGCACGTTGTGCACGCTCTACTTCTATGAATTTCGTTTTTGCTGACCCTCCCCAGTTAGGAATACAGTACACTAAGACAGACTGAGCCAAAGCGACGTATATCTCATTAAGGAGATTCCTAGGAGTGTTATTATTAGTAATTATATTTTTTGGCACAATATGCCTCAGTGTACTAAATATCCAGCACAGTTTTCTAACTCTGTTAGCAACTTGTTCAATATGGGGATACCAGGAAAATCTCTGGTCTACTATTATCCCTAAATATTTAGTTTGTCTTACTTTATTTATTTCTGGGCAATTACAATAATTATTTTTGAAGTCCTCACAATCATGTACTTTAATTTTAAAATCCTCCGTCGGTTCAGTTCGTGCGCTAACACTGAAACACACAAAATTAGTTTTTCCTGTATTCAAGGTAAGTAAATTCATTTTTAACCATTTAGCTATCCTAGCCATGCCTACTTCAGCTGTGCACTCAACATCTTGCCAAGAGATACCAGAAAAGACTATAGCTGTATCATCGGCATAAGAGAAAATTTTTGCGTTTTTGATATTTAAATTGCAAAGATCGTTAATATAAATCAAAAACAAGGTTGGGCCCAATACGCTACCTTGCGGTACGCCGTAAGTTACATCCGAGTAATCACTGGTATACTTTCCAATCCTAACGCTCTGCCTCCTATTACAAAGATAATTTTCTATAAGAGAGAGCGGAGTACCTCTTATTCCGTATTTTTCTAATTTACTCACTAGGGTTGGAACAGAGACGGTGTCAAACGCTTTTTTTAAGTCTAAGAAGACAGTAACACATTTGTTACCGCTATCTATAGTATCAGCTACCAGCGATGTTAGGGCAGTTACTGCATCCTCAGTTGATACCCCTTGTCTGAACCCAAATTGTGTAGGCAAATTGTGTATTTAACAATATTGAGGTTCTAAATTTGATCCATTTTCCGACTACAACTTCCAAAGCTTTGCCAAGATTGAATTTGATCTTCTGTGTTTCAACAGTTAAAATAAAATACAATTCTTCGAAAAGTGAATTTTAAATTAAAGCTTTTTGTCCGCACAGTTGATGAAGACATGCTGAGGCAAAGCATTGGCGTTTTCTTCCAAACTTTCCCTACAACGGTGGATGGCGCACAAGAACAAATTCAGGTATTCTCATAATCACAACAATTATTTATCGATAGGACACTCCAGTAGAAGAACTATAGTTTGTCCGAGACCTCTGTTAGGTATGTACTCGACGAGACGAGTGGGGGAGAGGGGGGGGGGGAAACCCAGGCCGCTCCGCTGTCAGTCGACCGTCAACGCTCACGGCGATAGCTAGTGTCCTTTATACCGTACATTTTTTTGGGGTCTTTTCCCCCGCACTGTTCCAAAACCACTGGAAATGCTGAAAGCCAGAATCAACAGTGGCGACCATTAGAAAAGCGCCGAGGCAATGAAGCTCGAGGAAGTCCCAGAGAATGAATTTAACTGTCTTGGATCCAATAACAGGTTTGGCAAAAAAGCTTGAACGCACGAAAATTTGTTCTAGTTTCCACAAGGTCCGTATAGTAAACAACTCCTGATGCAGCCTGTACATTATTGAACATAATATTGCGTTCATTCTGCCAAAATTTACACTCCCATAAGATATGATGTGCAGATTGTACATATTCGCAGCCAGATGTAGAACACTGACGTAAAGGCGAGGTAACGAACTTAAAGGAAAATAATTTACTTTTGAAGTTACCATGCCCTGTGAGAAATTGGGCAATACAGAGATCCACCTCCAGTTTCCAGAATGTTCAAGCCGAATATTCTGGAAACTTCTATTCTACACGAGTTTTCGAGAATATTAGTTCCGCTATTCGATACTAGATGGCGCTACTAGTTCTACCTCTCGTCACTAGATGGCGTTGCCCTATCTTGTAATAATATATATTTCTATAGCAGCGCCGAGATTTCATTTTAAGTACTTAATAGTATTTGCCACCATGCGTCTATGCAAAAATCCCAATTACGTACTTATGTCCAGATACATTAAGGTCCGCGTCTACGGTAGATTTTCCCATGGTGAAACTGAATTGATTGTTATGAAATTTTGGTCCGTCCGGTAGTAAACGTGGAACGATAAAGCGCTCCAGGAGTTTGCCCAAAGATGAAAGTAATGTTATGGGCCGGTACGACTTTGGGTCGTCCGGGGATTTGTCGCCACTTTTCGGGATGATTCGTATAAATCCGCGTCGCCATATACGAGGAAATACGCCCTCCGCAATACAGCGGTTATAAACGGTTAAAATCGCATCACCGCCTGTTTTACACGCTTCTATAATCATCCGATTAGATATTTGATCTTCATCTGATGATTTGTTGAATGGTAACCTCTTGTCAATGTTAATAAATTTAGTCAGAGGATGGAAGGTCTGACGCTGGTGATTCAGGTGGTACAGCTGCCCACGCTTTGATCTGTTGATGGTAGTCGTTGTCATTAGCTAGTAGGTAAGTCATCAGGTAAAAGAGTAATCAGCAAAACTTCAGTTGTTGCCTCAAATCGGTGGTCTGTTTATTATTTACTTTTAACAAACGCGAGATCGACTGATCGATTGGCTTTAAACTCATGATATAAAGGAGACCAGGGACCTTCTTTCTTTCTTTATACCGGACTGTCTTTGTCAGACGCACATGAGATAAATATCAAGAGATGGGTCGTGCCTTATCTCGTGATGTCAAAGCCGAAGTAGCCGAATATTTCAAGAAAAGAAAAGCATAGCTTACTAGGATCTCGACTGTAGGTTCGATAATCTTATCGAACCTTTAATAATTAACTTGTGGAAAGATTCTGATTTAAATTCCGATGGCTAAACGGAAGATGAAGCTGAAGCAGAATCTATGTCAGAATAACCGTAGTTAATTTAATAATAATTTGTTTGATTTTGGTTCTGATAGTATCAATAATATCAAACAAATAATATTGAAATAAATATTAAATTTTAATTAAACGTACCTAGTTACTTATTTCACTTACCATTATAGTAGTTTAATATTTCGTAATATTTATACGAATCTGTATCTGTATAGGTTTATAATATCGTTAGATCTGTCCGACAATATCGATCTCACGTGAACGAATGCTCTTTCCTTCCCGTCCCCCGCCTCGCCGTGCCTTCCTAAGGCGCGTTACAGCGGTTAAGGTCAAACTATACTAGATTTTCTTGTCCTAACTTTACATTTTCTGTGTCCTAAATATCATAGTAACTTCACCAACAATCCATTGTATACAGAAAGCAACGTTACCTACTCTTCGCACGCTCGCCAACGCACCGTCCAGTTCACCGCTAGCAGAGATCGACCAAGAAGCAGTCGTCAGATTTATCGTCTCACTCACCAGGGTCAACCATGAGGTAAGGTATACCTACCCCTAGAAGTTATCCGTAAAATTCAGGCCTACACAGGGAAATCCAAAAGTAAAAAGAAGACGTATTTTAAGGAAAATATTCTTTTTGACATATTTTTAACATCTTCACACGATTCATGTACATGAATGTAGAGGTGTCGTAGATAGCCCGTACATTTTCAATCTTATTTAAGACGAGAGTACGTGCGTTGATGTGGCGCACGTACTCCGGCTCATAACCCAGCGTGCGTAGCTCCTCCTCGATGTCTTGAGGGTCCGTGTCTGCTGGTAGCCCCGTTATGGCCACCTTCAGCTGGTAGCGAATACGCAAACCAGCTGATACCAATCTCTTTTTCCAGGGTGGTCAGGCACCTCTGTACCACCCTGTATTCCACCTCGCTCTCAGGGGAGAACCGGACTCCCTGTCTGAAGGGGCGGGCATTTGGTGTCCCAATGTGGCCGCTAGAGCTCTGAAGTCTGAGGCCCAGTTCGGTAGCTTACCCACCACTAGGGGTGGGTAGCGGGCCCTCTTATGTTTCTTGGCCTTGGCCACTGGACATATTTTTAAAATTCCTCATACATATTTTAACCAACTGCTGCTGAAAAAGGAGGTTCTCAATTCGACTGAATGTTTTTTTTTGTTTTCAAAGAATACATTTCGCGAACTTGCCACTAGATGGAAAGAAGAAAATACTGGGAACCCCACAATATGGGGTCCAAAATTCGCCATGTTTGTTTTTTTACGTCACTTATCTGAGAACGCCTTGGCGATCAAGACTTCCAATCCGTCTAGTGGTTTGAATTTTGAAAGATATGAGGTAATAAGCGAGGATGGTTGTTAACCAATTTTAAATAGTTATATATCCTAAACCGTTATTTAAAATGAAAAATAGCGAAAGGAACCTAAAGATGATTTTTAGATTCCTATTCAATGATACCCCACTTGATATAGTTCTTCGATATATATATTTTTTTCATTTTGTCAATAGTCTGGTGCCCGCTGTTGTGAACTTTGATTACTGTCATGTCTTTAGTGACACTCGCAAGGTTAAGATGAATCGATTGACGCAAAATCATCAAAATCGACCGAACCGTTTGTTCTCTAGAACGCCACATAGAAACAAACATACATACATGGACTGATAAACACATTACTCTCTCTTTCCGTATTCGGGTAAAAATACTTTAGTCTGCGGTATGATGACCGTTTCAAAATTTAAACTATTCAAACAAACGAAAGCGTAACAGTTTGCTTGCGCCGTTTCTCAACTTGTATGGAGGTGTTCAAACTGCAGCCTTATTGGGTAAGTGAATTCGGCTAGACAAGTGGTTTGACCGCCATCGATCGACCAATCACATACACGGAAATCCACATCTCGTCTTTCATCTCGTAGTTGATTGATCGATTGATGGCGGTCAAACCCATTGCCTTGTCGAATTCCCTTACGCATAAGTCTGTTGGTGTTCCTAAACAAGAAACTGACGAGCGCAGTTTCGTTCTTTGGCTTCGGTTTATGCTTGTAGTGATCTTAGTCCTTTGAAAAATCTATCTCATGTTTTTTTTGCAGCTTTTAGACAGTCAAGGCGGCATGTCTCTCGTGTTATGCCAATACATAGTGCGTCGCCCCAGTGCCCCAGAAGTTGGGCTTGCGTGCCGCGTTCTGGCGTTACTTTCGTGTCCCAGAGACGCGCATCTCGCGCATGAACTGGCGCATATGCTGAGGGATTTATGTCTGGTGAGTAATGTTTAGTTAGGGAGTGTAAACGTAACATAGAGCATCGTATTACATTTTTTTGTCTATAAGCTCGCGCTTAGGGTCCAAAACCATGAATTATAATCCGCGGCCAGTTATACGACAAGTCGTTGTAACAATAGATTTGTGGATAATTGGTATCTATCGTTCCCGCTACTTTGTTCGCTTTGCACCTTTTGCTTAACGAGTAAAAATAAAATTATACAAAGATAGAATTGAGACTTTTAGTCCGGCAGGCGGGAAGTG
Organism: Orthosia gracilis; assembly: GCA_947562075.1. Taxonomy (NCBI): domain Eukaryota; kingdom Metazoa; phylum Arthropoda; class Insecta; order Lepidoptera; family Noctuidae; genus Orthosia; species Orthosia gracilis. The sequence continues at coordinate 13,664,212 of OX387273.1, forward strand.
GCCATTTTATGGTATTTTGCCATTTTTTCGTTAAACTCACTAATACTAGTTGTCAGCAAATCACCATTGCAAAAACCAGTCGCAATTTCGATAATATCAAGACGTTAATATAAACGTCGTTATTTTCGTCTTGTCTTAAGATCATTAAGTTCAATTTAATTTATAATTTTAATCTAATACACGATTTTATCATGTTTTTCAGAAACTACCGGACAAACAGTCATGCCGCAACCTCACGCGTTACTTAGGAGCGTTGGAAGCGGCAGAACGAGCCAGTCTCAACAAAATGTCTCATACAGGTACAACACTCACAATCTTATGGGTCTCTATTGAATATTAAACATTATCCATCGCATTGTTTACGATATCGCCAAACAAAACTTTATGGCGTGTCAAAAATAAACTTATAAACAAGAGATCTGAGCTCTTGATAATTCAGTTACCCAATCACAACAATTTACATGCGTTTGACAATTTTTAACCCCGGACAGAAGAAGGTATTATAAGTTTGACTTGTTTGCTCGTGTGTTTGTGTATCTGTCTGTGTCATCATAGCTCATAAACTGATGTACCGATTTTGATTTCGTTATTTTTTTGTTTAAAAGGTGACTTTATCTAGAGTATTCTCAGCTATGTTTTATAAGAATCGGTTCAGCCGTTTAAAAGTTATGGGCGGTCTGTATCGGGGTGTTTTGGCAAGATATGTCATAATTACGTGGTTTTTAAATTTTACTTGTAACAAGCTTTTATTTACTTTACCTGTCCCGGTGCCTGTAATCAAATCTTAGAAGTTAAATTTGGACCACTTCCCAGTGTACGATTGAGCTGAAATTTTGCACACACTTTTGTTAATCGCTTAATAAACGCTTGTTTTACAAAAAAAAAAAAACATTTTTAATATGAAAGCTTGTTTGTGGTGATTTTCGTTCCAGAAAGTGGACATTATACTAACAAACTAATCAATCCTTTTCTTCAGGTGTAACTGAAGGTGTGACAATGCAGGAAGATTCACTGGCGCCACTAGGAAGAACTACGTCGTCTTTACGTAAGTACCCTTATTATAAACCAAAAGTTTTTTTTTTGGTGTTTGTACTCTTTGCTAGAGCAAAAAACCTAAAGGTAAACAAACAAACAAACGTTAAACGGTTATAATCCGACTTATTTTAAAAATGCAACTTGTCAAGTTACAACGCAAAATGGTTATAGTAGTCACAGCGGATCTTTGTGTCTCTGAAGTTGGCTCTGCGAACCATTGCGCAAGAAACAGTTTTGTCATCGAGTATACTGCATACAGTGAGCGAGATAGGAGGACGAGACAAACGTAAGCGAGTGAAAGAGGCGGCGACAAAACCAGCAACTGCGTAGGGTCTTGCAGCCAACTTCAGAGACACAAAGATCCGCTGTGACTTTTTGTAACACTCTTTAATTTATTCGCATAATAGTTCCGAACTCCAGGCTTTCGAGATGCTTTTTAAAGTCGACTGTTGGTTTTGGTTTTAATAATACCATTTTTTTTGTTTTTACATTAATAATATTATAATTTTAACAATAAAGATATTGTTGTAAAATAAAGTTAAGAAAATAATAATTTAAATGTTTGACATTCAATTCGTGCATGTGTTTATTTTTGGTTTTTGTATGAAATAAACATCTCATGATATTTTTTAATTTAGATTTTAGTGACTGCAAATAAGACACTGTAAAAACCGTTTATGTGGTTTGTTTATTTTTTGTTTTTCTCCAATGTATAGAGTGTAACTATTGTGAGAATTAGTAACATCTTTACTAATAACAGATTTTCGCTCCCGTACTACTACCAAGGTAAAGATATCTGATAGTATTGTGACTCGGCCCTGTCCTTGAAGTAAGTGCCTACAAGCGCGCGTCATGTAAATATCCGTTAGGGCCGCCCGCCTCTACCTACTTGAGTTTCTTTCTTGTTTTGTGATTGTAAATATCTCAGATTCTTTTCCCTAATCTCGGGTAAATATATGTTTTATTATATTTATTTTAAAACTTACTAGGTAGGTACCTACCATTTATAACTCTCATAGGTAATCATTTCATAATTATATTTCGTCTAATTCAAAAATATATTAAGTAGGTAAGTACATAAGTAAATAGATAGCCTAGCCTAAGAAACTACCTACTAGTTTTTTTTAATCCGGACGTAGGTAGGTCAATCGTGTGTGACTTTATCACCCTATTCACATATTTATTTATTAATCGAGGTATTTTACTCGGTGGAAAAAACGAAATACCTACCTATTATAAAAGAAACAAATTACGCACTAGTAGGTTAGGTATGTATTTTTTTATAGTCTTGCCTTTCGGAGATTCCAGGTAATTTAAAAAACGTTATCTCTAGGTGCGTTATAGAAGAATTCAAGCAACCAAAAACAGCACAATATAGTCTATAATTGCTCTCTGCCATATTAAGTAAGTAATTGTACGTATTTCAATAAAAATATTCACAAATCGCACGCTTACTGCTTACAAAAACATTACACTGTTCGTGACTGTTTGCGACTGTTGTGTATCTATACTCCATTTGTTTAGGTAGTTAACTAAATGTAAACAATCTTAACATGTCTTTTATCTAAAAAAATGTCTAAAAATTGAATCTAAAAATGTTTACAATTAGGTATTTACTTAAACCGATGTTAGGTAAGTAACTAAATTTAAATAATATTTGTTGGTCTTTTATACGATTTATTTTATATAAAAAGACATATCAAGATTGTTTACCTTTAGTTAACTACCTAAACAAATGGAGTATAGTGTTGGCTGAACTCGAGACGCGTAGGTATGACCCGCGTTCCGACCGTTTGTATGAAGATAGAATACTGTTAGATATCTTTACCGTGCTATTACCTACTACTACCCCAAGATCTATCTAGTATGTTTTAATCAAAATTGAAGCAGATTAGAAAGTGATTTATAAATTAAAATATTTTCTCTTTCAGCTCAACCAATAGCACGAAGCACACACGTGGTCGTCAATGAAACAGTGGAAGAGGAACCGGAAATCGACGAAACTTCTCCCACTGACGGTATATCTAGGATATCTGAAGGTAAGAAATTAAAACATGACAATTTTTTGACCGCCAGGGTTTAAGAGGATTTATTGTTGACACTTTACGTATGGAGGATCTTAATTCCCAAAGAGAGATAAGCCTCCTGGAAAACTCGCAACATTTTGATTGTGTCTCATTAAGAGGAAATGCGGTCGCAGACAAACGACAGAATATTCTAAATAAAAAGTCGTAATTCGAGGTTTGGCTCTTGCCTATTTCCTCCTCCAATATTCGATCAAAATTGTGGGAGACCAAATTTTCTTTTTTCCTTCCAATCCGTTCGTGTGGGGTATCAAAATAAAGGGTTTTAAGAGGTAATTTTAAAAACTATATGACATATTCGCGAGCTGGCTGACCAAAATCAGATTTATCCTCCGATTGCACAGCATGATTTTCTTCTTGTTTACGTCTTTTTAGTTCGCTTTATAAAGAGTCGGGATTTTTGATTTATTAGTTATTTTTTTATAGAATTAGGTACATTTAAACTTATAAGTATTATATATTTGAGAGAGCGTGTCAGAATTTTACTGACTAAAACCCACCCGTGGTCCTTCAGTTGCTTGTGCCAGGGCCGCGGTAACTCTCTTACAAATTTATCCGCGACCCAGACAGGCATCGGCCCTAGCGGAACCCATCAGTTTTTGCTGATATCTCTTTGAGGCTTGGTTATGAGCACTGCTGTTCTGAGTTTTCCTTTCGTATTTTCGGTTTCTTTGGTATGCGTCGTGCCTGATGCAAACAAACTGTTTTCTTTCTATTTTGACGATGAAGAAGTCGAACGAAATATCTCAAGCAATGGTGAAGAACCCACTTGTATCGAACATCTTTCATTTGTAAATATGATTTAGAATGTTATGTAACTTATTGTGATATAATGATAGCGATGTGGAGGAGTACTTCGACGCCTAAGTGTACCTTTCTTTTATATATAGTGTAAGTAGTTAGTTTAAGTGAACATAATTATTAAATCGTAGAAGGTAAAACACCGGGCAGAGTAAAAAAACCATGGACTAAATAGGATGACAAAAAAAAACATATCAGCCAATTAAATCTCGTAACATTTGACTACAGATTGCTACATACACTGCTTGATTTGATAATATCTTCCATACTCTGTATACTCATATTTTCACATACACCTCCCCACATACACCTTACACGCTCTCTTTTCCTAATCTATAATATACAAGTAGAATTTATATTTATTTATATTTAATATACTATCAAATCCAAGGTAGATCAACTCACTTTACAAGTTAAATATAGAAAGTAAATAACAGACTACTGTCTCTTAAGATACAGGCAAACCTAGTTCAAGAGGCAGGGTTCACTAATTGTGTACAGATCTTGTTCATCCAGCGCCTGTCTAAGTCTCTTCTAGCAACCAGTTGTATAATTATTATTTTTTGTTTATTGAGATTATAAATCTAATTATTATTATAACTTATAGACCATAAAAATTGTAATCTGTAAATTTTTGGTACAAATAAATTATTTTATTATTATTATTAGATTACCTCTAAATTTTGACGAAAAAACATGCCTACGGGCAGATTCTTCAATAGCCTGATTACTTTTAACTGAGGAATAAAAATTACCTGTTGACATATTTCCTATACAATAGCGGTTGACTACTGAAAAATCGGCCCTTAAAGACCTCTGAATGTGTATAGCGATCTCTTTATTTCACGGAATACTTGAACAATCATAACTTTTCTGTTTCATAGCACAACCACAAGCAGAAAGCAGTCGAGCAGTGAGGGAGTCCTCGGCAAAAGATACAGGTCCTGCTACAGAACCGACTGATATATCATCCGACTCCAGTAGCAGTGGAGTGTCCCCTGTGAAGAAAGCTAGAATTCCTAAAGGTAAGTGTTCTGCGCTCCTTATTTCTTTGACAGTCTCTTTTTAACTCTTTAATGGCTACGGTGATAAAAGAGTCCTAGATTAAAAATAATATAATTATTTCAATAAAAAAAGGAAACAAGCTTTTTATCTTGCCGTGCATTGTCATCCAAACCAAACGTGTATGCAAAATTTCATCTTAATCGGTTCAGGATAACTGCTTTAAAATTCAGTTGCAATATTTCACCCGAATATACATACAGTACAAGAATTTTCTTAATGTCCTTCGGCAATCATCGCATTTCCGAATACAAACGAATCCTAATTTACATTAATTATTAGATTTATCGTGTATAATAATTTGAATTCGGAACTGCTTTTAAGTACTTTATTCCGTACGCAAAATACGCGCTTGGTTGTGGAGTTCCGGAGTTCATTATGGTAAAAGAATAATAACAACTCTGTTTACTTCCAAGTTGATTGAAGCGTCCGGTCTGCACCAAGTGCAAAACATATATATATAAGTTTCTCAGTGGTGCAAAGGGCAACTGATAGAAATCCGACAACTGACGAAACACGAAGTTTGCCGAGGGATTTTAAAAAAATGTTTTGTTTTGCAAGTTAATAAAGATTTTGTAAAAATAAAATAATTGAGAAACTAAGAACGGGGAATCGTCTATTTCCTCCTCCAATATTGGACCAATTTAAAAAGAAAAAGTAAGATATATACTATGCTGCTGTTTTCCTTTTTCATTTGTATTTGTCAAATTTGTACACTAAGCCTCTGTTGACAGCGCAATTTTGAAAATTCTAGTGCTTCTAAAGTTAATGTATCATCAAACTCTCTCGCGCTCTCTGACCATTCCTCTTAATTAATTCGTTCTTGAACATATCTTTATGTGCAACATGTCCCAAGACAAAAAAAAAAGATTCGAAATGGTAACTTTACCTTCTACAAACTTATGGTCCTGAGAGGATTAATTGTGGATGTGTTAAATTTTGACCCAGGTCTGTCTATGTCTTTCACTCCGACAGAACCCTTAATATTTATGTATGTACAATAAGTTCATTTTTTTATCATTATTAATTAATAAACAATGTCAACTTTGACAGCTGATAGACAGCTTATAATTGGGACAAACCCACCACACTATTCCCAAACCACTGCAACTCCTGAGAGCCAAAATCAACAGTGGCTACCACCAGAAAAGTGCCGATACAATGAAACTCGACAAAGTCTCGGATATCGAGTTTAACTGTCTTGGATCCCGTAACGAAATCAATCAGAAAAGAATAACGGAGGAGTAGGAAATAAAATATTTTCCACTTCCCTCAATATCAAGCAGGCGACAAAACAAAGAAGGTCAATAGGCACAAAGGGTTGTTTATAACTGGGATAAGCCCAGTTGATTGAAGTCATCATATCATATATCTTTTTTTTTTTTTTATTATATCAAAAAAATAAATAGAGAGCAGCGACTAACAAGTTGTATGTCGTGGGTTCGAATCCAGCCAGGCGATTTACCTTGTGTAAATTATTTCATCACCACTGCTCTCAAAACGTTGAAGAAAACATCGTGAGGAAACTCGCATGTCCTAAAGCCAAAAATACGAAGACGTGATAACCGCCATAGGAATGACCAGCCGGCAGACTTCCACTGCTTGGCACGGCCCTCTGGTATACAGTATTATTTATAGAATTTACAACTTCATCATTTACAGGCAAGAAGAAAAAGCTATCAATAACCCGCCAAACCAGTGGATCAGACTCTAGCAAGACAGCCAAGGAGACGACTGGTATAATCCAGAAGGAAGCTAAAGAAGAGACTGAGAAGGGTGTCAAGAGAAGTAGGTCGCAACGCTCCTTAGTTGATGTTGAGAGAGGTAAGATAGACAGCTTACCATCATCTTCCTGCCCTTGTCCCATATTACTTGGGGTCGGCGCAACACGTTTACTTCTTCCATACCGTCCTGTCCCCCGTCTCGCCATCAATAAGTCCCTTTTCTTTCATATCACTCCTCACACAGTCCAAGATGAACAGCTTACCGTTGACATATTAAGGGATTGAGTGGATACCACGAATGGGTAAACGTAAGATGGGATTCCCTCAGGCCATGTGGAGCACGATTTTCGTAGGGTGGATGGGAGTTGGCGAGGATCGAGACAAATGGAGTAGAATTGTAGGCCTATGTCCAGCTGTGGACTGCTGTAGGCCGATGATGAGTAAAGGATAAGCATAGGTTTAACATATGCTCAAATTTTGTCAAAAATGAAAATAAATACAAACAAAAAAAAAGTAGTTAGTCTATCAGTTCGTAATGGTTTTTCGTAAAGAAATACCTAATTCCTAGTATCTGTCACCGGGTTTTTTCAATCACTTTGGGTTTGTAATAAATCGTGTGATATTGTAAACTATTTCTTCTCAATATGACCCGTATGTTTATTTGTGAATACCCGTGGTATATTTTGAACTAGTGAATTTGGATAGGATTCATTGTAGAGAATTTAAAATCTCGCAAATTTAATTAGAAACTAAGGGAGGTTATGCACTACATACGATCCGATCCGTGACCGTGAAATTTATTTGCCGAAAGAGCCGTAGTACTTCATAATTCAGAAAATTTTGAAATCAGAACTCAAATCACGGACACATATCGGACGTAGTGCGTAACCGCCCTTACAATTTTTGCAATAATCCGGTGAATTAAATTTTGCAATTATCTTTTCGTATAATTGAATTTTACCAATTTTCTCACAAGCTTAACCTTTCTCAATCATCATGATTTTTATCTGAAAGTATAATGTGAGTTTATAGAGGAAATAGCTTTGACAGGGTTGAAAATATTGTTTTTTAATATTATAATCAAATAAAAAAATGTTTATTTCGTTATTACACGTTATACAATTTGTATAACATTGTATAACGTGTAATAACGAAATAAACATTTTCAGTTGGTGGCGTCCCTTTTTAAGCATATAGATGCCTGTACCAGGAGGCGCCGCTCTTTTTTATCTTACGAGTGTAATAAATTAGAAAACATAAGTTCAATGAAAGGGAATAATTAACAGTCTATTTTTAGTTTTTATTATTAGTCTGTTGGTGTGTGTTAGTGTGTGCGCGCGCGCGTGCGTGCGAGCGTGTGTGTGCGTTATTGTGTGAGAGTTTATGTGTATGTTTTTTTTTTTTATACGGAAGATGTTTGTGTAAATAGAAACAGTTTATAGAAGATTCTCTATTTCATCGTAATATAACTTGTTTATCCACTTAATCAGCAACGATTTGCATTCTTTAAGCGGTTTAGTATGTATATCTATTAATTTATTTATTTTATTATATAATTTAATGTTTTGTTGCATTATATTTAAGTTTAAATATTCAATGATGCAAAATGCATGATGAAAAATTATATAAATTCCAGCTAAAGCCAAAGCCGAAGAAAAAGCCGCCCATGAAAAAGCTGCCCAAGAAAAAGCCGCCCAAGAGAAAGCGTCCAAAGAAAAAGCCACTAAAGAAGAAACCACAAAACCTAAATCCAAGAAACAAGCCAGCCAATCAAAAAAGCCAGCGAACCCGTCACCAAAGAAGCCAGAATCCTCTGAAGAATTTTCATCTCCCCCTTCAGACTTAGATGTGTCCAACGTCACCGTTCGACGGTCTACAAAGGGTCTGCAGTCTGGTTCCAGTACGGATTCAAATGGGTCTACGAAAGGAAACGGAAAGGGCAAGAAGGCCCCGGCGAAGGGCAAAAAGGCCCCGGCGAAGGAGAAGCCAGGTTAGTTTACTTCGAGTTTTTTGAATGATTTTACGTTGGTTAGTTTCTGGTGTGGTTTAGAGGTTTGAGGCTGTCTTATTTTCTATGTCTGACACGCCAATTTCTCCTGCTCACTGAATTAATGAGGAAATAAAAAAACTGCGTCTGTCTCGTCTTTGGTTAGGTGACTGTTTTTGAGATTATCCTGTGTTTTTTGCGTTTTTTTTTGTCTTCTATACTAATTATATTATATGCATTTTGTATATATACATATATATATCTATAAGCCACAATGACAGCTTTGTGTTCTATAATTTAATTAGATCGCCGCGCGCCGGTAGAAGCAAAAAAGGTAGGGTAGATAGGTATGTAGGGTATATGATAAGTAGGTTGATAGATAGGGCAGGTGAGTAAGTTGGTAGGTAGGTGGTACGTACATAGGTAGACAGTTTACGTGGCCGAAGCCAGTAAGTAACTTATATTTACGTTTATGCAGATGAACCTATTGACAAAATCGCCGAAAATCTTACCACTGTTATAATCGTGAAAGCTTGTGAGGATGGTTGGATGGATGTTTTTTGTTACTCTTTTACGCAAAAACTACTGAATGGACTTTGATGAAACTTAATACGGGCGGCAGCTAGTGTAAAAAAAATAATTGTCGCGCTTTATTTACACTGTTCTGCTAATTACTCTTTATTTAAGTGGTGCTATCTAATTAATCTGCTTTGCGTAATGTTACTTAGTGAGCAAAGTGATTACGATAAGACTTTCCCATTTGACGCTATGTGATGTACACGTTTGTGTTAGCTTTTCGTGCTTTTGACTTTCTGCTAATGTTCTTACATAACTACTCGTCCGAATTAAACTCGTGAACGACAAAATTAATGACATTTTTTTTTTTCTTATAATGATGTAGGCACTTTTTTTGTTTCTTTTTTTTTGCTTCTTGGAGATAAGCTAAATTTTTCAGGGCCAATTTTTTAATTTTACAGTACCCAGCAAACCAGTCCAGTCAGTTCGCACGACGCGTTCCTCAACTGGTTCTCGACGCAGCAGCGCCGGGTCGTCTCGATCAGTGCTCGACGATTCAGACGACGCCACGCTACACACCATCGTTTATGAACAGGAGTTTGTGAGTATCGTGATTGGAAATGCCGAGAGGGTACGCCGTAGAAAGGCCAAATGCGCAATACTCGTAACCGACTTGCGTGTATGACTAGATGTATGAACGTAAATGAAGAAAAAGGAGTGTGTAAAGATCGCTGTAGGTGACATTCTGTAGTTTCTGCCTACTACCATGGGCAAAAGACGTATTATGAATGCTTCTATTAATAATAATAACTTTATTCATAACATTCATTACATACAGTAAATAGTTGCCTGACTCCCAAACTAGGCTTATTGCCTGTGATTTGGGAGTCCGTTCTTCCAAAAGTATTGACATTAAGTAAGTTTAAAATTATAATTTATAGATGGCTGTAATCATAACAGTGTGCGTGTGCGTATGCGTATCATGGTGTGTGTGTGAGTTGCGTATGCAAGTGTTTGTGTGTGTATGTATCTTTTAGTAGCTGGCAGATCGCAACGATGATGAGACGAACGAAAATGCTTCATGAGTGATTGGGCCAGCAAACAGCCGTGAGAAGTGCCAAGAGTGGAGGGAGGCCTTCGCCCAGCTGTGGTACAGTTCGGGCTGATATAATAATAAAGTACCTGTCACTCTTTCAAGGGAAGAAAGTGTGCGGTGTGGCGAAAGCCTTGTTATATGGGCACAAAAAGGTTCAACACAAGAATTCTACACTGCGTCGTGACGATTTTTTTACTGACGATGACGACGTAGGTAACTGTTCCCACAGGTGCACAGTAGCAGAAAATATTAATACATTTTTTTTTCAATGTCAGCTGATCCCGGTACCAAATATGTACTATGTACCAATAAACAATCAAATGCAGACCCATTTGATCGTCCTTTGACGATGACGGGTCTGCATTTGATTGTTCATTGGTACATAGTACATATTTGGTACCGGGATCAGCTCTCGTTCACGACACAGTAGAGACCCCCCTTTTTTTGACAAAGTTTTATAAATGCTTGTAATTGCAGGTACAATCAGTATTGAACGACTCGGATGAGCCAGAGTTAACCCGGCGCGATTCCAAAGCTAACGTCACCATTCCTGAGACGCCTGATGCCAGCGATGAGTAAGTTATTTGTTTCTAACTTCCAAAGCCCTGTATACACTGAAAACAACGTTGAGCAACAATTTCACAATACTATTTCCGCAAACATTTGATGTTGCATAATTTCCTATTGTTTATCATGACTGCAGCAACTTCATGGCCGTAACATGCGCGATAAAAGACGCGATGTGGATTTCCGTCTATGTGATTGGTCTATTGATGGGGTCAAAACCCTTTGCCTTCCCGAATTCACTCTCGCAATAAGGCTGCAGAACTGTTTCATAATTATAGCGTGTTGCCGGGAACATTGCTACATGCCATTTTAGTTACTACTCGTACATTGCTCCCCGCAACATATAAACATGTTGCCACATTGTTTTCTGTATATCTGGATCTAAATACTTTGATACTTAGGGATACACCATAAATATTATACTACAAGTCATCACAAACTAAACAGGCTGAAATTTGAGTACATGTTTTTTTCTTTTTTATTATAGATAGGCTCACGCTTGATCACTGTCTCACCTGATGGTAAGCGATGATTTGGTCGACGGTATAGCACGCTTGCCTAGAAAAAGACCCCGAGGTTGTAGCTATCGGGAAACACAGACACCGGCAGGGAATTTTACTCCTTAGCTATACACATAATGAAATTATGTTTGCCCGCGGCAGAACGATTTGCCATCAGTAGTGTCTACTATCGAAGCATAGAGTTAAACTAAACAAATAAAAGTGTTTGTTTTCATTTAAAAAAATATATTTTAGAAAGTGTGAGAAGCAATAGTACTTCCACCTGAATGACCGCGCGGCCCGGCTCGCGCTGTTTTTAGTTCGCTGGTTGATTATCGCGGGTTAAAATTGATTTGACGTTGCTATCGAGTTTTGTTTTTCACAATTGTTAACTGGCCATTTCTTGTTTATTTATTTTATAAATCAATTCTATACCAAAACGAAAACATTTCGCTGCGGGAAAACAACCACTAAAAGTTCAGAGTGTATTTGACACTATCCTCTCTCTCTGTTACAGATCCGAACCCGAACCCGAACCACCGAAAAAAGGCAAAGGAAAAGGCAAAAAGAAATGAACAAGCATAGATAATTAACTTAATAATAATTAGAAAATTAAACCACATATTGTTCTTAACTTAAATCTTTTATTTCTAAATTTAAACTATCGAGATTTCTGCTGGTCGTTCTGATAGTTTTTATTCCAGTCTTGGGTCTTGCTCTGAAACTCAGGCTGCCAATTCTTTTCCCAGGGCTTCCACCGATGTTCCCAGCGGTAGTTCTTGTTGGTTTGGTTCTCTGGCTGCTTCTGCGTGCCTTGGTACCCGGGGTAGCCGTTGTAGCCAACGTGGCCGTCGTGATGCCACCTGGGGAAAGAACGTGGTTAGATTAATTGGGGGTATTTAAGTTAAAAGTGAGTAGAGAGTCAAAAATGGCTTTACCGAATGTTTAACCGCGATAAACTAAAAAACTAAATTACTTATACCTTAGCAAACATCTATTTGACATAGGCGCCACAGACAGCCCACTTTGCAGGGACTGAGGTCACTCCACGAAACTTGTAAAGCCCATAAGAAGTTTCTGTACTTTTGGGCGGCACTAGACTCGCTGTTTCCCCCACGCACAACGGACCGAATGGAAGTGAAAATGGAGTCGCACTACTACTTACCATTAGGTTACTTCTAGGCATACGTGGCTTACCATCATCAAACGTGATCAATAGTATATTATGCAACTAGTGAATAAAGGACGGATTTAAAGCGAGGGCCATTGATGAATCACGAACAAGTGAAGGATTCTAAAAACTGAATCACGACCGTAGGGAGTGATTCATGATGATTGAATCACGAGCATAGCGAGTGATTCAAGTGTTAGAATCCTGAGCGACGCGAGTGATTCATGGTCCTCGATATAAATCCGTTTTATTCAAGAGTTGCATACTATATTTTATACCATGACTACGAGAAAAAGAAAAATTTAAGCAAAAAGCACAAGGGATAATAATAAATAAATAAATGGTTAATTACCTTAAAATTTTAGAAAAAATGAGAAACCTCAGGGTTCCACATTTCTTGTAAATTTAAGCTGAGCTAGTGTGTTTCAGACGCCAGTGACCACCTCCGTTACGTTACATAATTATAATTGATTAAGCACCAATGCAATTAATATTAGAATTACAATCTAAATAAGTATTCACTAAATATCCTAGACCAAAATCAACATCATTATTAAAATCCTAAATATAAACAAACTCAAAATTAAATCGACAAAGGAGTTTGAAAATCGAATATTCTTTGCACAAGAAGTTTGCATGGAGTATTTTATGCGCAAGGAGGTTGTGTAGCATTGAGTTGGAGGTAGAATATGTATTGATGTGTTCTAAATTCAAACACCAAAACAGTGATTAAAAGTGCTTTTTATTCACTGTTTTCAGTGAATAAAATAAGCTTTTTGGAGGGGGAATGGTATAAAATATGTTTCCATGATATTTTTTGCCAGGTGCAAAATAAGCAGAACATCAAAAAAAGTCAAAGCGACACCGAATGAAAGTGCTATCCATGCGTGTAGCGAGCAGAAATATGTAGACAAAAAAATTAAGCGTGCAGTGTATTCGTCATCTCAAAAAGCGTTTCATACATCGCAAGACCTTTTGCTCGCTCCTTGTAATGTTTGCGCATCGCACCTGCATCCGGCGCTGCTCCTCGACCTTTAATTAATTCATTAGGGCCTATTATAGTCGCCTACATAAGTGCAGTCCTAGTTTAATCCATACTAATATTATAGATTCGCAAGTAACTCTGTCTGGCTGTCTATCTGTTACCTTTTCACGCCTAAACCACTGAACGGAATTCAAATAAATTTGGCAAGGAGATAGATGGCATCCTGAGGACGGACATAGGTTACAGATTTGTATAAAAAAAAATATAGGTAGGTAGGGGGTAGATGGGTAGGGTAGGGTATAAATGTAGGTAGCCAGTTGACGGGAGCGAAGCCGCGGGGGACAGTTAGTGAAATATATTTTTTGTTCACAACTATAATATTCGTAATTAAATAGCTTTTTCCCGCGGTTTCGCTCCCGTAGCTATCACACTTTGCAAAACTGTAGCTTTTAATCAGAGAAAGAATTCTTGCAATCGGATAAGCAGTTTCGGACCTCCAACATCCCAACTTATAAACGTCACCTCTTCATAATAACTAGTGTAGAAAACCTTTGTCACACAAAATTCAATTTTGCAAGTAGTCTCCCTAGAGATTGACAAATTGCGACCGCTCGTAGCGGTTGCTCGTCACTTGTGTCCACCACAAGTGGTGGCTAAAGGCCTGAACCACTATGGCCGCTGATCCGAGGACCGTTAGTGGCATCCCCAAGCGGTCCAAATTTTCACTAACCGGTATTTCTCCTGTATCGTGGGTGCATTTACATACAAATAAATTCACATATACAAACAACCAGACCTGAACAACTATCTGTAGGCCATACAAATATTTCTTTCGTGCGGGTATCGAACCCGCGACGCGTAGTTCGGCAGCCGATCACTCAACCACTGCGTCGTCAATTAAACCGTGGTTATGCTAAAGTAAAAATAACACTTACTCATGATGCCTGTGTCCCTGACCGTCCGGTGACTCTAGACTGGCATAGTTTCCGCTTACATCTTCAGAGTTCTGAGAATCTTGACTGCTGAAACGGTTGCCCGTTTGACCGGGAGAGTTCTTCGACAGCTGGTGACGGCTCACAATGAACTCCGCAGCTCGTTCTGCTATCATTATTATGGGGGCCATTGTGTTACCTGAAGAGAGAAAGAAAGGTTAAGTTAGTGTGATCGGTTGGAAAAGCAAGTAGGTAAAATTTATGTGGTCCTGGGGTGGACTTTAAGTTCACTAGGCCCACTCCTCGTGTTGATGGTGATCACCGGGGTGGTTTTAGTAAGGTAAAAATGCCTCCTTTGAAGGTGAGCCACGTTAAAAAAAAAGTACATTTTACGACGAACACTTACCAGAAGGCAATGTTGGCATAATAGATCCATCTGCGACACGAAGACCTGCAAAATAAGATGTATGAATAATTAAGTAGGTAAAGTATAGGATAAGAAAACTTAGTAGGTATAGTATTTTATCTCGAATAAAATACTATACTAAGTTTTCTTATCCTATATGTGTATGCATTAATCTGTTGCAAAAAGTGAAATACGGTTTCTAACAAAAAAGGGAAGGCAGAAAACTTATTATGCTGCATTTGTGCTTGTATTCCAAAGTTCAGCCCACAGACATAAATCTAACTAGATGACGAGATTGTATGTTCTTCGCGTGCCAAAAAGCGGAGTAAAGTTACGATTAATGATCGTAATCTGAGCTTTACATTTAGCATTATCGGCACCGGAAATCCACCGAAATCTAGAAAATGCCTTTTTATGCCATATTGATCTGTAAAGAATGTATACAAAAAGTAGGCCGAGGCATTGGAAATGTTTTCTTTCATTGGTAAGTAAATTTGTTTTTGAATTGTTTATGAAAAAGTGGCACGCTTGATTTTCATATAGATGGAGGGACTTTCGTTATCTAGTTAGATTTATGTCTGTGGTACAGTCCTTTCAAAGTGAACGCAACGATATAGCAAGGTAAATATCATTGATTAAAAGGGGGCAGAATAGGTCTAAAACCTAAGAAAATGTAACTGTTTTTTTTGTGTGTGTAAAATGTAACTGTTTTTTATGAAAAACTCACCTTCTATACCGTGCACCTTAAGCTGCATATCCACGACCGCCATGGGGTCGGATTTGGGCCCCATCTTGGCCGTGCCAACCTGGTGGTTCTCGGGCGCCGTGTGATGCTGCGCGAGACACTTGAAGAACTCGTCCGTGGGCAGCACAGAGGGATCCCCTGCGCCCTCGCACTCGTCGCCGTACCCTATCGTTGGTATCATGCCGTATTTTTCGCGGAGGATCTGAAATTTTATTTTGTTTTTAAGGTAATCTGTCTGTAACAACGGGTAATACCACATGCGGTGATCTAAAATTATTTAAGGTATTTACCGTGGTACGAGGGCGGGATGATAAGTAACTAGCCACTGCCATTTAAAAAGTTAAAATTCAAAAAATATATTATGTCATTTTTAAATTCGTATCTCTGGCCACCTGTGTTCTAAATTTTAATTTGGTGGCTTGAAAATTTTATTGATTTTTTGTCATTTGAAAATATATTTCGTCAAAATGGATACAATTGAACAAAGAGCGGTGTTAAAGTTTCTTCATATGAAGGGGAAAGATTTCTATGACGAGTTAAAGAATGTTTCGGGTGAATGTGCTCCTTCTTATGCTACAGTAAAAAACTGGTTGGCTGAGTTTAAACGCGGTCGTACATGTGTCCAAGATGAAGCACGCCCCTGACGTCCAAAAAGCGTCACGACTACGGAAATGGTCAAAATGAAAGTACATGATAATTATGGTTTTAGCAGATCGACGATTGAAGTTATCTGAAATAGCTGACACTACATGTATCTCAAAAGAACGGGTACATCATATCCTAAGTGAGGAATTAAATATGAAAAAGTTATCGGCCCGTTGGGTGCCGCGATTGCTTACGCACGATCAAAAAAGGATTCGGGTGCAAAACTCAAAAGAATATCTGGACCGTTTTCAGAGTAATAAGGCAGATTTTTTACGTCGATTTGTAACAACAGATGAAACATGGGTTCATCATTACCCGCCAGAATCAAAAATTTAATCAAAACAGTGGACTCAATCGGGATGCCTGGCTCCAAAAAAGCCATGGCTGTAAAGTCGGCTGGAAAAGTGATGGCTTCCATCTTTTGGAATGCAGATGGGATCTTGATGATAGATTACCTGCCTAAAGGTCAAACAATTAATGGAGAATACTACGCCAATCTTCTAGATAAGCTTCATCAATGTATTCAGCAAAAACGACCAGGTTTGGCGAAAAAAAAATCATCTTCCACCAAGACAACGCTAGGGTTCACACATGTGTTAAACCTATGGCAAAAATCAACGAATTGAAGTATGATTTGCTGCCCCAACCACCTTATTTGTCTGATCTAGCGCCATCAGACTTCCACTTATTCCCTAAGCTCAAAACTTTTTTAGGCGGACAGAAATTCGCCACAAATGATGAAGTCATAGCCGCTGTAGAGGAGTATTTTGCAGGCCTCGAAAGAAATTATTTTATGGAAGGCATTACTCCTTTAGAACGAAGATGGAATAAATGCGTAGAGGTTCACGGAGACTATGTCGAAAAATAAAATTAATTTTATCATGGAAAGTTAAGTGTTTTCTTATTGGGCTAGTTACTTATCATCCCGCCCTCGTAGACACAAATATAACTTGAATTCTATACTTAAAAAAAAAACGGCTGGCCATCACTATTAAGGTTGCCCTAGTCGACGGCACGAACTATTTTGTGCGCGGGTTTAAATTGCATTTTATCTCATCTGACAACACGTGCGAAAGAGATAGATGCTTTGCTGAGCAGTAAAAAGCTAGTTCGCGTACGAATTAGCACTTTTGCAAATTTGTAGCGAAATGGATGATGAAATTTTATAAACAGACCTTTTGGAGTATGGATATCATAAAAAAACAACTACTTAACTATGTTTTCAAAATAAAATTTCTTGCATTGTTGAACTACTAATCTACCCCTGTATGGTGGCTGTTTTGCATTTTTTCTTCTTCTTATGGTATTTATTTCCGCCCAAAGATGCGCTAAATTTGGTGTTGAAATATGAAATTTTCGACGCTCGTATGCATAACTTTAAAATATATATTTTTTTACTTTTTTGTTTCCATACAGGGCTAGATAATGATGAATGACAAATTGATTAATTTTTTTATTTTGAACGTACATCGTCTAACAGTGGAGTAATCGCCAGACTACGTTTGTATGAAAGAATGATCATGCACAGCTCTGTGACAGAAACTGCAATAGACGGAGGCTAAAATAAGTTACCGTTAACTTTACATTCGGCGTTGTTTCATTCATTATTGTAGTAATACTTATTATTTCTTTTGCTTTGAACAACTTTTGTATATAACCTATCCAATTGAAAATTCTGTGATTGTTCTTTGGTCTAAACCCTAAGAAAATAATAATGAAGGCAAACTTACAGTAGTATTAGCAAGTCTGTAAGCGATCCTGGCGGCGTCCACAAGTACGTTGAGTTCATGGTCCTCGTAGAAATAGTTGGGCTGCATCACTGGTTTCTGCGTGGGGTCCACCGACCGGATGGAGACGAAGCCTCGGCTGCGCGGCTGCAGAGCTATTGCTGAGATCCTGGGCAGGAAAGAAGTTTTATTTAATGGTTTGAAAGCTGGTGGTGGATTGTCAAGCATTATAATGTGGTTGAAAAGTTTAATTGCCCTCAGCGTAGGTAATTTAGCCACGTCTTTTCTTTAGTGAAGACCGCAAATCTGCTAATGTGGCGATGAAAACCGTATTACAGCATTATTAGTAGGTATAGTCTAGGCTGATAATATTTTAACTGTCTTATTTGCAGATGCTACAGATCAGGATGACAATGGGCGTATCCACGGTGGGGTAAATGGGGCAGCCTACCTCATCATTCAGACTCGTACTTGATTATTCCACTACCTTGTCTAATAAGTAACACATTGCCTAAGAAATTCGTTTCGAAATATGAACATTTAGACACAAGTTATAAAAAGAAAATTAAAAAAAAAAACACAATTACATAGTAACAGTTACGAAATGACTTTTGTGTGGAGTTTTGATATCATTATGTAACTACAACGTAATTACTTTTTTTACTGAATAGGCTACTGTTGGTAGACGCATTTTGCCGCTACGCCCGCGCTTTTTCCACCGCCCCATCCGGCAGAATGATACTGAACCCCTCGAAAAAGCGCGCGCTAATTGTGTGTCTGTGGTTTTTAGTCTTAACGTTTCTAATAAATTATTGTTGGAACTTATTTGCATTTAATTAAGTAAGCTCATCAGGTAGTGGAAAAAGAATCGTTCGTGGCTCGCATAAAATGAATGTTTATTTTAACACTCGCATGTAGCTTTCGACATCGATTGGCTAAATTGCTCGTGTTAAAATCTCGACTTTTTATGCTCGACACGAAATGTACTATTTCAAGATATAAAACTATCAGATGAATGCAAAAATTTTCGAGCTCGCTTCCCTCGCTCATTAATTTAACATTCACTCTTCCTCTTCTGCATACAGGTTCGAGGGGCCCTGGTCGGTTTAACCGGTCTGGGTCACCGACAGTCTTACCTAATCCTCCTCTGAAGTTTAGTATTTATCGAGTTTCTTTACTTTTGCTCCACCCTTAAGCAAATGCTGGATACGCCCATGGAGATGATCAAATTTCATCAGCCTTTTACCTAAAGAAAGTAGTTATAACTCACGTGATATGCCTCCTATCGGCGAAATCTTTTAACTTCTCAGGTTCGACAATGGCTCCGTCGCCGCATGACGCGTAATATCCTCCGAAGAAGAACTGCACGTCCGGGTGACGACCTCCGGCGGATGCGTAGCGAGAGTTCACTTTGCCTGTCAACTGCAGAAGGAAGATCAATTAGGTTATAAATGAAAACAATAGTTAATGCAGCAAGAGGAATGATATGAGGATCAAAAAACTAACAGAGCTTAACTGTAGCTGGAGACGTGATTGGTGGTGACGGGTTTTTTTTTATCCCCAATTGGCTTGCGATTGACCACTATCTCACGAGATGGTAAGCGATGATGTGGTCGACGGTGAAGCACACCAGCCTAGAAAAATCCTAATCACTCTTGACTTAAGACCCCTAGATTGTAGCTATCGGGAAACACAGACTCCGGCAGGGAATTCCACTACTTAGCTGTACGCATAATAAAAGTGTCCCCAAAACGTTTTGTGCGTATGGGTGGGATATTAACCTTGTACCGATAACGCATCGCCATTCGTCTGGTAGTCCGATTATGGAACGGGCTGGGCGGAATTTGATCATGCAATTCCATCGCACACTGGGGAGTGTGCGATGGCAATGCAACGAAAGAAAAACGATAAGCTGGCAATTCGGCGACAATGTTCAAGGCTCTGGAGCTTTGACATGACCAATCCAAACTGCATATAATTAGGCACCCAGCTATCCAGAATTAAAACTTTGAATATCATCGCTGGATTGTAGCATCATCATCATCGCGATTTGGCGTAGCATTTCAAAAGGCTTTTTTTTTATAACTTATCCTTCTGGCCCTTTACACACAGTTAAACTCATATTTACAGACACAAATACCTATTAGTTCCGTCCGGGAATCGTACCCGCGACACGCAGCACGGCAGCCGATAGCTCAACCACAGCGCCACACGTTTAGTAAAATATTGCCTGCACTACAAGCTTTTCAAACCATACTTAACCGAAGCTGAGCTTCTCGTGAATAAAATGAAATAATAATATCTACACCGACCGAAAAAACGCTGCAAAAAAACATTAAGTAATTTGCAATCTTACCTGAGACATGCCAGTGCTAGACAAAGGCCCGGTTCTGCTCAACAAGTACTCAGTAGCGACATCCCAGTTCAGATCTGGCACATGGGGTTCCTTAGTAAGCGTGAAGTCCAGAGTCACTCCCACGTGGTTCTGTAGGTTCTGACCCACACCGGGCAGGTCCTTGATAGTGGGGATGTTAAACTTGTCTAGGGTCTCTTTGGGTCCTATGCCGGAGAGTAGCAAGATTTGAGGAGTGTTCAGTGTGCCTGCTGTGAGGATTGCCTGGAAAATAATAACGTCAGATAAAATAAAGAAGACCAATGTACCTACTTGTCAATGACTTCATGTACAAAGGCGGACTTAACGTTAACGATTACTTAAGGCGCCCCTTAGTAGAGATTTTTAGTACAAAATCTGAACTACGGAGCGCCTTAAGTAACCGTTAACCGTCTCTGAGTGCGATAGTAAGGCATTATTTAGGTACTAGTCAACCAAGGGTGGTGAAGAAATAACATGGCAGGTGCATTATTAACTTTATTTATGATGTCATTATATTTGTTATGACATAAACAATAAAAGATTAGTTTTTCCTGGTGGCATGATTTAAATATAGCAAGCACCTCTTAGCAAGGTTCTTTGTTCTGTTCCATTGCTTGTTTTGGTTCATTAACTGTTTGGCAAAAGCCTCTCTCCATTCATTCCATTTCCGAAAGCCTGTTTGTTTTTGTTATGTTGATGTATTCCAATCTTTTATAGGACAGCCTATTTTCTGCAGTCATCTCGCCAAAATTGTCTGGGGCCTCTAATATAATAACATTAGCATCTTTTATTTTATAGAGTCTATAGTGATGTGTCACAACATAACATCGGTACTCAATTTATCAATCGCTGATCAAACAGTCTCATCAGGAATCTAACTACTTATATAATAATGATAATATCAGCCTGTAACTGTCCCGCTGCAAGGCAAAAGCTTCTTCTCAAACAAAGAAGGCACGAGCATTGATCACCATGCTTGCTCAATGTGGTTCGGCGATTTCTGACTTCTTCGAAGTCACTTTAGTGCTTATCCGGATTAAAACCAAAGACATCAAACACCAAAGGTTCACTGGGCCAACACGACACTTATCTTCAAATTTAGAAAAATACGTTCATAACAGAGCAAAAAGTTACCTCTTTATTGACTTTAACAGTCTTCGTGACCCCATCCTTCACGTATTCAACGGCGGTGACCCTCTTGATTACCGGGTCCACAATGACGCGGGAAGCGAGAGTGTTGAGCATCACGTGGAGATTGGATCGTTTGGAAGCGGGCCGGAGGTAGGCGCGGGCTGTGGAGTAGCGGGTACCTCCGCTGTGGAGAGGAAAGATGTTTAAATTATAAAGACTCATGTAAAGAAAAGTGTAGGCATGTAGACTTCTTTCAGAATCTTCGCCTCAACATAAAGTTTGCGCATGTAAGTGCCAGCAAATTCCAGACCATTCTGAGGCGTGGCCGAAATTAATGACACCTGTAAAAGCGTTGAAAAAGAACTCTCCTAAAGGAATTAATTAGTTAAGGCTGTATAAGTGAATTAAGTAAGTTAGGATGTATGTTCTTCGCTACAGATACAATCAGCGCACCCCATAAACTTTTTTTTGGTTTGGTCAACCGACTTCGCCCCTACTCCTCGTTTTCAAGAAGCGGGGGTTCCCAACTACTATTAGTAGTTATTAGTAAGGCCGCCAAACTTCTTGGCTGCCCTGAAGTTGGCTTTCCGATGCACATGGCACGGATCGGTGCTGTTTTTGTATGAGATATACTACTGCACAGCCATTATAGCCAACTTTAGGGCGCTGATTCTATATCTGTAGCAAAGAACACTTTCAGATCTTTTACAAAGCCATGCCGTATCCTCCCTGGCCAAGGAGGACAAAACTTCTAAAGATGATATTGCAGAAATAGTAATAGGTAAGTGTATCTTACTCATTCAAGGTCTGAGCAATTGTGAATCCAGTGTTAGTCTCTCCGTTGAGGTCGCTGGTCGGTGGGTATCCCAGTTCGATGGCTCCTGACACCACGTCATGAGCAAACTGAGGTGCGTGACGGAACTACACACAAAAAGACGATTCTGATATAGTAAACCGCGTTAAACGTTAGACAAGACATAGTATGAAACATTCTTAGGGTGGTTACGCACACAATGAACTTTTTTATGCTACAAAGTTTATCCCAGTTGTAAACATCCTTTTGTATCTATTGGCCTAGCTCTATTCTGTCTCCTGCTTGATATAGAAATTATAAAGTTGTCTTAATTAATCCAGGTTTCCTAAATTGATTCCCAAGGGCTTAGCGAGCTCCATAGCTTTGGAGCTTTTTTTGTTGGTCGGCACTATTAATTCTGGCGTTTAAGAGTTACACTAGTTGAGAATAGGTGGAACTATCAGCTCCAAACACAGAAGACTTCATAACTATACTATTACTTCTTCTTCTTTTCGTTTTGAAGATACATTTAATTACTTATATTGTTTGGGCCCAGTAGATGGCCACGTTTATTGCAGTGACAGAAACGCTGGACAGGTCATTTAGAATGCAAGTAATTGGTCAGTTGGGACACTAAAGCAGGTGGGATATAGTCTGTACAGAGGCACCAGAGGGTGTTAGATGGATTAATAATTCCCATATTGCAAATTAAGCTACACTAGCTGTGCCCGCGGCTTCGTATCTGCCTACCCTACTTGACTTGCTACATACTCGTACCAATTTTTTTTCTAGTGTGATTCTTCAGCGGAGAATCTTAACACCGCCATTCAGAAAATGTCGTCAAATACACAACGCCGTCTACCGAATTTAGTACCGAGTTCAACTGTCTGAGTATCCGAATTGTGATATTTTACTTCTTGAACACTTTAAATTCATATATCTTTTGATTCAGTGAACCGATTGCAATGAAACAAAAACTAAGTAATACTTCAAGTAATTATGTAAAATTTTTATGCATAATAGTTATCTACATTGGTTTCGTATATTTTACGTGATGCGTGCACAACTAAACTCACAAACAGATATAAATGCCATAAATGTTAGTTCTGTTGGCTTTAATACCGTGGCAATTTTTTTGGAAATATTTTCGATTTTAAAAACGGATTTTCTACAGATTTATTATATGTATTGATAAATAACCTTTGGCTGCGATTTCATCTTTATCTTTCTTTTCCTTAAATAAGTGCATGTGGTGTTAGTTTGTAAATAATTGTTGCACTTATAAATGTATATCGTGTATTTATTGTGAATGTAATGTGTAAACAATTGTAAGCTAACCAGAAATAAATAAATAAATAAATAAATAAATACTTCGAATACCAATCCTCAATATTGCGAAATAACATTGTATGTGTGTGTGCCGCCTTACTTAAAAAAATATTCGTTCACCATACAAACTTCCACAACCATTTCTACGCTCTTAAGGATGATTTCAGGCTAAAAACTATCCTATGTCCTTCCCAGGTGTCAAACTATTCCCATACCAAATTTCATCTTAATCGTTTCAGCGGTTTAATCGTGAAAAGGTAACATAATCGCATTTATAATATACTAGCTTTTACCCGTAGCTTCGCTCGCAGTGAAGCCATTATTTTTTTTATTTTTTTAATAAAAAGTATCCTATGTTACTTCTAATACCTCCAAGAATATATGTACAAAGTTTCATGATGATCGGTTCAGTAGTTTTTGCGTGAAAGCGAAACAAACAAACTTACATTCACATTTATAATATTAGTATGAAGTATGAAGTATAGATATAAGTATGGGTTTATTCTTACCTTCTGCACCGGCAACGGTCCCCCCCGATTATGATACTGCACCGACACTCCGTTGCCGATCTCCTTATTGTCCTCACTCTTCAGGAAGTACGGCAGCACTTCGTACCAGGACCAGCCCGTGGCGCCATTGACTGCCCAGCCGTCGTAGTCAGCCGGCTGGCCGCGCATGTACATCATGCCGTTGATCACTGAGCATCCACCTGGAGGGAGAAGTTGGTTGTTTAGTAGAAGGCTCAATCTGCCTAGCCATTTCCCAACTATGTTGGGGTCGCCTTCCAGTCTTACCAGATTCATCTGACTGCCTATCTAATCTCCACGACCCAGTAACTAGGTAATACGAACTCCTTTGCAAGACTGGTGTCAGATTAG
The DNA here is from genome assembly GCA_947562075.1 of Orthosia gracilis. Lineage (NCBI taxonomy): Eukaryota > Metazoa > Arthropoda > Insecta > Lepidoptera > Noctuidae > Orthosia > Orthosia gracilis. The sequence goes on from OX387273.1 coordinate 13,688,700, forward strand.
GTAGAAGGCTATGGAATTGAAATTGTTAAACTTTGGTTTCACTAAAACTACATGATGATGCCTGTGGCGGCATCGCCTGATATCATCACTACCTGAATGAAGTCTGCTCTATTGCCGTGGATAGAAAACTCAATTCGAAGCAGAAAATGAAGATAGCAAACCTTTCCTTTTTTCATACCAGTCGCTAAAGGCTAGGTTTCTTTTAACGGATAGTATGGTTGAATCCGTAACAGAAAAGTGTGAACTCTCAGACCACATCATGTACCTCAGTAAGACGATACAGGACTCAGGTACTGCAGGAAATCTTTATTTTGCCAAAATGGTAAAAAAGGGACCAAATAACTTTGTTCGCCCCAATAATTTAAGCTCGGATGCAATTTATCCCCAAGGTAATAAAAATTGAGTCACGAAACCCAAGACCTCGTGAAAAAAACCATACGAAATGATAATTATCAGCACCGAGACCAAACATGACGCTGATAATGGAAAGCAAGCAGTCCAGCTCTCTTTACTTCAGGACTTACCGCCGACGAACCCAGCAAGCGCAAACCCTGGATCGTGGTCTTAGGAGTACCGACTTCCATGACTGAAAATTAGGTCTTCAGACGCATTTTTGAACAAAATGTAGCCGATAAGTTTGAAGACATGTCTTTGGAATCCTTCCTGGCTTTGGTAAAATTATGGCACAAATCTGGAAAGAGAGATGCGTCGACCTGCAACTACGTCATTGAAGTACCAGCTGATATACGTAAAGCTGTAAGCTAGCAGCTAAATCGCCCAATCGAGACTTTTTATTAATTGGACGTCCTGTCCTATCAGGTAACTCGGTGCTACAAGTGCCAACAGTATTGTCATGCAGCAAAAACGTGCAGAGAGGTCCACTCAAAGGCATTGTGGTGAAACAGATCACAATGACAGAGTGCGCGAAGAAAGCTGACATACCAAAATGTGCAGCAATCATAGAACAGGAAGATAACGTAATTCAGATACATCAACTCGGTCGATTACGAAGGTGCATAGTGCGTCACACTCAAGGCCAGGCTGCCGTGTTTATCACCGTAACACGTGATGCCGATTCAACAAGAACAGGCCATTGCACTGACCTACTTTGCCTGAATGTTTTGCTTTCTTTGAAAATTTGTCGTCGTGCACACTTTGGCAAAACGTGTTGACAAATTTTGCAATATTAACCCAGCTCAAATTTCTGCTGACGCTCATAGTTCTTTGGCCGTGTCTATCAATAATTAAGTGCAAAAATTTTAATGTAAACTAAGCTAAGTTAGGATTTCGCTGGTTATCGTTATTAATAGAATTGAATTTTAAGTAACATCTGTTTTAATAATTAAGATTAAAACAAATAAACAATCTTTCTCTGTCACTATTCTAATGTTATGACAATATTGTTAAAATTCCTTGTCCTTCCAATTAGATTGTTAAAGCCCCTGCCGCCTGTGATACAGGATTACCTAGTTCAGGCACCTAACATTGTTGTACCTTCTTTATATAATAATACTTATTAGTAGAGTTTACCAATATTCAGTGTAAATAAAGATGTATTATTATTTTATATTTATTTAACATTCTCAGAACTGTGGGATACCGGATCTTTGAAAGGCGTTCAGGGGCCGAAACCAACTCGTAGAGGCCTTGTTAGATACGTATCTATTAGTGTAGAAAATAATTCCGCAACTTCCTCTTAAATACTCTCGATATAGGCTGGTGGCCGCCCTGGTATCGAGAGAAATCGCATTCCAGAGAAGAATAGACTGCATGTATAAAGGAAGAATGAATAAAATCTGAAGTATGAGAAGGAAAAAGCAAAAGAAGATTGGGAGAAGAACGCAGATTCCTAGCGTGTGAAGTACCTACGGAGATATTGAAAATAAGGTATGAGATAAGAAGGAGGGGTGGGAGAGTTGAGAAGAGAGAAAAGCGTGATCAAAGCGCGCAAAATTCTCCTCTGTCGAATGGGCATCCATTTGAGCTCCGTTCTGCAGCTCGATACATGGTCATATTTTCTGGATTCATCTATCTAAGATAGCCGGAGAAAAGTGGAACTGTTCTATAATAGGACCAGGTAGGTGGGTAATGAAATCAACCATCTGTGATAACATTTCAGAATTCAAGTGACAGGTTGTTGCCAAGTGGCGGTTGATATCATCATCCAAGCCAATTGTCTGAGGGAAATCCACATGACGTGGCCTACCGACACCGAGAGTTCCAAGGAATTTAATGCGTGGAAAGTGGCACAAGATGCCATAGGTATCTTTTGCCATATGTGACACTAACTGATGATTATCCCTGTAAGCAGTAGGTATACGTACGTGCATCCAAGGACAATCCGCGGTTTGTGAAGGAAAATTTTTAAATATGGAGACAAAGATATTGGGCTATGGGTTTGGGAGGTTTAGAGGATCGGTTGCCTAAAACTATAGAATGACTATTGGCCCCTGCCTGACCACTGTTGATCTAAACGGCTATTAAATGGCAGGGGGTGACTTGCACACTCAATTACTCGTAATAGGCTTGAGGAGTGGAGAGGTATACCACGGCTATCAGGACAATCCCGGCAGTATGGCAAAGATCTCTACCAGCATCTTACTGGATTATACTTTCTTCCACCGAGGACGTTTGCTCTTGCGAATATCCAGCCAATTAAGGCAAGAGACAGGTGGGAGCTCTGTTCTTCGCAGTGTTCACTCCGACCGGCCAATAAAGGCAAGCCGGAGATGAGGAACAAGACTTCTACCGGGAGATCAGATCTGTGGGGTCGCCACTGCCCACCAGCTCGCCACAAAGCTGCCCTGCGGATTGTATCTTCTCTTAGTTTGGCACCTCACCCTAGGCATGTTGCAGCAAAGTAGGATCTCCCGGCACAGATCTAGGGATCATTGGATCACCCAAGCAACACCACGACGTCAACGTAAAGATACTGCGGTGGGGTTATTATTATTATTATTTCCTTTATTTAAATATTTTCTTATTTATTACATTTTTAAATATTTTTAATATTTATTTAAAAAAAAAATACATTTAAAGATATAAAAAAATAGTACGCCACCGGTATCGGGAACAGGGTCCAATCCACTGGTGGTCAGGGCTTCTGAGAGAGGAACCTTACGATACGCGCCGTGTCCAGGAGTACCGCTTTCTGGATCTCGTCGGGTAGCTGGATCAAGGGCTTGCCTTGATCCAGCTACCCGACGAGAGCCTCCTCAGATGTTCGTCGAGGCTCTTGGCTATTATGCCATTGGCCGTCACAACTATCGGCTCAATGATAGCTGTATTCACATCCCACATGTCGATAAACTAGCGAGCCAGATCAAGATACTTACTTTTCTTATCTCTCTCAGCCTTCACGAGGTTGTCGTCATGGGACACCGCTATATCAACAATCCATTGCGCGACGCTCGGTCTATCACCAGTATGTCAGGATTATTGGCAACAATAGTCCTGTCAGTGATGATAGACCGATCCCAATACAACGTGACATTGCCATTTTCGAGAACTGGGTCGGGCTCAAACTTACATACATTACACACTGAATGGTTGAGCAAACAAATTCAGGCTCATTTAATTTATCCAAAATTCGGTAAAACGTGGGTCGAATTGTGTATTCAGGTCTTGCAACGCAATTATATTTATGCCATGTTTGAAATGAGGCAATACGAAAAATGTGGAAAATGCGTGGCAGCATTTTTCATTTGATTGATTCACAAGTCCAACTTCACTTCAAACGCTTTCAAAGCGTCAAATAGCCCATAAATAAAATTATGTTTTCCTTGCAGTTTCTTATTTAAATCATTGAGATGTTATGTTATGTCGGTAAGAAAACCCAAATCACCCAGCCAAGCTTCATCAGTGAAATGCTGAACAGCTTTATCCTTGCTTTCCATAAACGCTGCAATTTCCTTCCGCAAATCAAACACACGTTTTAACATTTTCCTTTTGCTGAGGTTTATGTCCAGCAGTGGACATCTTTCGGCTGTAATGATGATGATGATGAGCCAGCGAACATCACAGAAATAAGTTATTTCATCATAATCAGCATTAGTTTCTTTTAAGAAGCCCTGAAATTGCATGTGGTTTTCGCCCCGAGATTTGATGAAGTTAAAGGTTTTTACCACAACACTCATGACGTCTTGAATATTAACAGACTTTGCACATAAATTTTCTTGTTGCATGAAGCAGTGGTATTGTACCAAGGAAAACCAACATAGACTGTGCGCCGTCTGTGGAGATCCCAGCCAAATTTGATAATTTGATGTTATATCTGTTTATGATTCCAACAAATCACATCGTTTTGTGCTGCCTTTCATTGGAACTAGAGCAGCCATTGCCTCACTAACTACAAAATTACGTCAACGCCACAAATAAACACGGCCAACTGAGCGGTGTCACTTAGGTCTGTATAGTTCTCGCCAAACTTCTTGGCTGCCCTGAGGTTGGCTACAGTGGCTGCGCAGTAGTAAATCTCATACAAAAACAGCAGCGTTTCGTGCCTCGCGCATCGGAAAGACAACATCAGGGTGGCCCAGAAGTTTGGCGAGTATTATACTTGCGTCGAGTGCAACGGATAATGCTAATGCCTGCCGGGCCGCGGGTTGAAGACCTTTGATTTAAAGGTTACTTCAAAATTGTAAATTGTACACAATTTAGAATTTAGAAATAACCTCACTCTTTGACATAATATTCTGTCTAATTGAAATAATCGATTTGAATTTGATGGGATGGTACCTAAATGATCAGAGCCTAGGCTAGCTTACCCAACATCTTCGCCCTAGGCCAGTAGCAGCTTCCTTTATCATCCAGACAAGCTCGCTCTTGCTTCTCGGTGTGATACTGCCAGTCCGTGTCATCTCGTGACCAGTACGCTGTCACCCAGGCTGGCACTCCTGAAGGCGTCGGTTCGTCGCCTCCTGCTTCTATCAGAAGCACCTGGAAAGAAAATACAGTGTTATTACCAAGTGTCAGTTATATTTCGACGTTTTGTTAGATTCAAACGGATGTTGATGATAAACCTTGCTGGTAAGTCCGCTTCGAAATTATTTTTTTTTCATATCCGCCTATGAATAAAAAAAAATATTTTACAAACAAATCTTGCAACTGAAATTTAAAGCAGTTAACCTCCATTGATTTAGATGAAATTTTGCATACACATTTAATTTGAATGACTATGCATGGTTAGCTAAATAACGTCTTATTAAATCCAATATGCCGGACGGCCCAAGATGGCGGACTAGTTATTTTTTGTTCACTGCATGATATGGGTATCAAATGAAAGGGTTTTCTGAGAAGAATACGATAAAAGCTAGTTAAAAAAAATGTATTACTTTATTATATCTAACCAGTAATAACAAACATACGAGATATAATACTCCCTGTATCGAAAACTTCGTTTTCTTTGGTAACTGTATGGGCGTCATCAAGGCCTTTGTCTTAGCATAGTTGAATGTTACTGTCCAAGCCAACACATTTTTTTGTTCGCACATTCACAACTTATTTCGAAAAACCTGTTTTTATCGAAAAATTAATTGTGTGAAGCATGTTTTACGAGTGTTTCTAGTACCTACCTAATTTAATACTTTTTTCTTCACTTTACTGCCCAAAGGTACCGACATACAACAGACCGTAACAATTATCTCAAAAGCTTACATTTAATAATTTTACGCGTAATTAAAACATTAATTAACGTACTTTGTTTACGTAGGTAGGTATGTACAACAAGTTATTATGTAATACGTGACGGTGTAATAAAATAATAATGATGACTTATATTTTTATTTCCCTTATAAAATGTGACGTCATTTTTCAACCGCAAAGCAATCGCGTATAGAACCCAAAAATATGCTCAGAAGTTGAGACCGCAATGAAAAATAATAGATTTACATAACTGTCCTATACTAATGAGATAGCGTCAGGGGCCGTACTACGAAATGCCAATTGCCATAATGATGCTATGATAATCATGCCCAGTGCAGTGGTGGCCTAGTGTTATCGGCCGCGACTTATAAGTTGTAGGTCGTGGGTTCAAACCCAGGCAGGCGCTTTACTTTATGTAAATTATTTCACCACCACTGCTCCCAAAACAGTGAAGGAAAACATCGTGAGGAAACCGGAATGTCCTAGAAAAAAAAATTAATACATGTGACATCAAGACATAAGTTAGATCAACCTCGATTCAGGTTAGCTAAAGTAGCTAGCTCTTTTATGGGGTAGGTACTGTGTAAAATTTTATAATAAAATTCCACTAGAAATTCTCCAATTAAACGAGTCAAAATTAAAAACATGCATTAAACGCACACTATGTAGACAAGCATATTATAAATTGGAAGATTATCTCCTTGATAAAAATGCTTGGCTAAATGCAGGTCCTGCTCCACAGCCACATACATTTGTAGCTACAAATTAGTTTATATTGGAAGAGATGCTGCTGCTCTTTTCGTATTGTTGTTTTCAGTGTTTTATTTTTATTTCATTTGTTTATTTCAATAGGACTTAGGATTCTTTACATGTTATATTTAGAAATAAGTAGCATTGTATAATGTAGAAGAACTTTTTTTTTTCAAATTTGTGAATGTGAAGTACCATGGAGCATTTTTATTAGGTTACAACTTTTTATTTTTTTATTTTGACATTGCGAGCATGGCAGTTGAGAGTTTGTCATGCTCACTCAAATGTCTCGCTGTTGGTGGCGCGTGTTATTGGGTCATTCGGTTCCCTTCAAAATGGTTGAGCTGAGTGGGGTTGATGCACGCGTCATGCTCGTGAACGGGTGCCGTCAGATGAGACTGGTCATCTCTTAGCTGCCAGTGGCTTAATTCAGTTTCTATCTTTTAATATTTTTTTTTTTATTATTATCTACATTGTGCTCACATAATAAAAGCAACAAGAAATATGTAACCAAACATTATTTATGTAACACATATGATTTAAAAGAGTGTCCATGGAGTTTCTTGCACGTTCTTCTCCATAGAGATCTACTCCTTGGAACGTGCAATTTAGCTTCACTTGTTTGTTTGACTGACCGACATTTTAACAATTCAAAAGTGCCTGTCATTGGTCTATTTGAAATAAACGTTTTTGACTTTTTTTTGCCTTGACATCCACCGTGCGTTACGGCCCATTCCCTCTCACAGTGAGGAGGCTTATGTCCCAGCAGTGGGAACATTAAAAAGACTGATGATGATGATGATGATGCCGTTAAAGCAATAGTGCAATTCATCTTATATGACGCCGTCACTGTTTCCTACCGTAATAAGTCCTAGGGTTTTACATAAGTCGTCAAAGTACCCTCGGGTCTGTTTTTACTTAACTAAACCCTTAGGCCCAGTTTTTTGCTACGTAATAATTGCTAGCCTCACAAATGGTCAAATAAGTTGGAGAGTTAATTATTTGACCATTTGTGAGACTAAAAACTGAATAATGGTGTTTTACCGAAATTTACAACCATTGATATATTTAACGATTGGTTGAGTTAACTATGGAACAAAAACTGGTCCTTAGTTAAGTAACTACACCCATGCCTATATTGCCAGTTATGTTTAAGGGGACGAGTCTCAAATGCGAGTTTGTTATTATTTCTAATAGAATTAATTATCTGTAGCGATGACATGATGATTTTTTTGTCCTCATCTATTCCCAAACATTGCACCTCCTGAAAGCCAGAATCAACAGTGGCGATCACCAGAAAAGGAAAAATGAAGCTCGATGAGTTCCGGCGAAACTATTCAACTGATTGGATCTTGCAACGATATTAATTAGAAAAGGACAGCGTGGCCAGTAGCGGACTATTGCCTCTAATCCTTCTGCTATATTTGTTTGTTATGTATCTGAGGTAATATTATTCATCTCCGCCCACCATGTTTAATTGTCCATTTAAAATGATAAGGTTTTTGCTACATTTTTTCTAATCATCTTCGTTGTGTTCAACAGGTTTTAAAACATCTTCATTGAACATGGTGAAAAACTCGGCTGTTGAGGTTTTAATATGTTAAGAAATTTGAGATTCGTAATGATAAAATTATGCTACAAGTGATATTTAGGATAGAAACGGATTTCTCCGGGCCTTTTTGGGTTATTTTTCCAGAAAGGTTTGATGAATTCTTATTTTATTTGCCTTTGCGTACAAATCTATCATTTGTATCTTAGAGGTACCAGAATCTGATATACCCAGTAGGCTAGGTCAGTGACGATAGGTACTACTAGGAAAATAGCTGTACCTAAGTGGTTAATAATAATATAATATAGGCCTTTATTCAGACACTATTTTTTTTACAATAATTAAAACTTATCCTAACGAGTCTAGCGAGTCGGTGACACCGACAACTCGGTCTGTTTACCCAATTTTGGCAAAGGCCTCCTCCATTTCTTTCCACTCTGTTCTGTTTAGCGCTTTCCTGGTCCATATTTTCCCTGCTTTGATCTTTATTTCGTCTTCCCACCTTCGAAACTGTCCACCTCGTTTTCTTTTCCTATTTCTTGGGTACCAAAATAATAATTGTTTGTTCCACTTTTCTATGCCTCTTATAAAATGGCCAGTCCATTGCCACTTAAGTTTTCTTATTCTGGTTATTACGTCTTCAATTTTCGTGCGTTTTTGGTTGGTATTGTTGCGTATTCTGTCGGACTTCCTTATATTTAGCATACTTCTCTTCATTGCTGTTTGACTGGTATTCAGTTTCCTGTTTCGTGCTTTGAGTGCCAAGTTTGGCAGCCATGTGTTAGGACAGAGTATGCAGGTGTTATACAACTTTCTTTTGACAGCTATCTTATTTTATTTGTTCTTCATTACTTCTTTAAACTCACCAGTAAAATTTCCATGCTCTCCCGATTCTTGTATCTATTTCCTTGGACATTATATTGATGGTAGAGATTAGTAGGCCTAGATAGGTGTACTCTTTGGCCCTAATTGGCCCGCCGTTTATAATGATTGGGTGTCTAACGCACTTGTCATGGCTTTAGTTTTAGAGGTGTTCATCGTTAGTCCTACCTTGTGGCTTACTCTTTTCATGTCTATGAGCATGTTTTGTAGATGCTCTTTCAGACTGATCTTTGGGTTGGTTTTCATCTAGAGTTTTAGTTATTCGACGTAGAATTTTACTTTCGCAAAGATTTTATAAATATTGGACTCTAAGCTAATCGGTCTATAATTGTTAATTTCTTCCCCATCGCCGTTTTTGTGGAGTAAGATGATGGTTGATGTGGTCCATTGTGTGTGTTGGAATTATTTCTGTGTTAGTAAATCGTTGAAAATGTATTATAGTAATGGTGCAGTGTCATTTTTGCAGTCTGAAAGCTGTTCGTTGGTGATCTCGTCGGGACCGGGAGCTTTATCTTTCTTCAGTATTTCTATTGCCTTTTCTTTTTCTAAAACTAGTATAGGTGGTACATTATCGTTGTTGTTTAAGTCAGTATTGTCTATTTGGTTGTTGCTGGAATAAAGGTGTCCGTAGAATATGTAGCGATTGATAGTATATCAGATCTTTTAGTCTTTGCCTTACAAGATAGGTATTTCATATTAGGTATCCAGTTTGTTTTGTCAGATAAAAACTTAAGGCCCTTTTTTATACCTCTAGTCCTATTAATGTGTTTTTCAAAACCTTATTTGGTGGAAATCTTTTTACAAAAGGAGATCCAAAAGTTCGCCGAATATTTTCCTTAAAAAGTAGATGTATTCTAAGGAAAATACTCTGCGAACTTTTGTACCTCTCCTCGTAGTACTGTTTCCTTTAAATTATTCAGATATAGTAATCGAAGGTTATTGAAGGTAATCGAGGAAGACGTCAGTTTCAGACAAAGATCAGCGACCTTGCATTGATAGTCCACGCAGGTAAGTACAACAACAATGCATGGTGGCCAGTCATGGGCTCTGGCGTGAAATCGACGCGAATGTCTCTTCATTGTTAGGTGCTAAAGGCTTAGAAACACGATTTGGTGCAGACGAGTGATTCGCAGATTTCAAAGCATGTTTGAGGTAACTAAATTCAGACTTTATGTAGGTCACAGGCTACAAACAGTATCTTCAAATTGGTATGGAGACGAAATGTTTTTTAGCGATCACTGAAGCGACAAAAAACTGTATCGGACCATTTTTTAGGGTTCCATTCCTCAAAAGGAAAGAACGAACACTTATAGGATCGTCGTTTTCTGTCTGTCAAGTTACAATTTGAAATTATAATAAAATAAATAAATTAATAACAGCAAAAATAATATTCAGCTCTGCAATGAGGCAACCGTTTTTGTGCCATCCAGTTGGCGCGACTGACAAATAAAGTTCATAAATATTGCTGGTGAAAGTTTAACGTTAAAGTTCGTTTTAAATCAACTATGACGCAGTTTTGCACAGCCTCTTTTTTCAAAAAAAGAGGGTTAAAATTTTCCGAATTATAAAACTATATTAAAGCAATGGTTGGTAAAACCAATTATATATTATTTGGAACTAATATATTATTACTGTTACATTATTTGGAAAATATTCACAACATTAAAAAAATGTTAACTAACTCGCGCTAAAAAGCAAAAACGGTGAATTTGACATTTTGAAGACCTCACTCTACACGAGCGCTTCTAGCGGCAAATTTAAACGGGATAGCCCGCTTTCCTTAGAGTTGTGAAAAAGTGTTAATTTTCAAAGCACCAGAGTTAGGTACATACAAAAGTTACTATTGCTCTGATTTTATCGAAGAGTTATAAGATTCTAAACGCTAAAGAAATCTTACCTTCCACTGAGGATTTTCCGACAGCCTTCCAGCCATGACAGCGCCCGCCGTTCCACCACCCATCACCACGAAGTCATAGCTGTCATCGGGCTGGTCCCGGCTGGTCACCCTGTTGCAGGGGTCGGCCAGGTCACAGCGACCATTGATGTAGGCCTCCAGGATTGTCATAAAGAGCAGGAACTGGTTCGGACAGGACGATACCATGGATGGACCCACTTCGCGTATGGGGCAACCACATGCCTGTGAAGAAAAATTAATAACGATAGAATGTTTTTGTTTTTCACGTAAGGGTAGGTACATAAGTACTCAATAAAAAGTTTTGTAAAGAGGGAACAGTTTTGACGATTACAATAGCATAAATCAGCTTGCAAAACTTCACAGACGGGATGGGAATCAATATCTAATGACGATAAACAAAAAGAGATCTTCCAAAAATTACTGCTATTCAACCGACTTTTTCTTAAAAAGTAGGTATAGCAAAATCCACAAAGCTTTTAGGCGCGTGGTTAATCACTGTATTCAGGGTCAAATTAATTATCTGGTAAAACTTGATGATGGTTATCGAACACTACCAGGGGCAATTGATCCTATAAACATTTGTCGAAATTAGGTTAGATATTCTACTTATCTAATTTAATTGATTTTTAAGTTTAACTACATTATATTTAAATTTAATAAATTTTTTATATGCATGATAAATAATAGTTATAATTAATGTTATTGTAATACATATTTGTACGCCGTTAAGGTAAAACATGACTGTGATACTTTCTGCAATGTAATTAACATCTTGCATGCTTTGTGTGTGCATACTCATGTTTCGGACAAATAAATGATCTCTATCTCTCTATCTTATAACAAAAAACTATGCGTGCTAGATTTTCAATATCTTTAGGTCTGTCTGAAAAAATAACATTTCACTACTCAGGCTTTAATTTTTGTAGGAAATCTTTATCCAGGCTATCTCCCACGTCTCATCAAAGAACATAACCTTGACCTCTAAACAAAATACGGAAACAGATAATCTGTGTATAAACGAGGAAACAGATAATCCTACACACGCAACGGAAGAATTAACTGTCGCAATGAAAACAAAGGCTTAAATAATAGTTAGGTAATTGTTCCTAATGACATCCAATGATTGACTGGTAAATGAAAGAAGAAGTAATTATTGAATGATTTAATATAGCATTAAAAACATCGGCTAGCTTTATTGGAGGGCTAGCTGAAAAAATAATCTTGAACCTAGAACTTATTCTTGAGGATACGTTTTTGTTGACACATAAGAGGAAAATTCTCCATAAAGCTGGATTTCGATCTTTTCAAATAAATAAATGTGAAGCAAAACACGGAGAGAAAACTGGGCTTGTTTTCAATCTAACCAGAAAACGGGATTATTAGTTTTTCAGCCATCATCGGCCTTGAAATAGCCAGCAGGCTAGCATAATGTTTAGGAAAGTCAGACAGTGGGTGGTATAATCTATTGCGATTTTAGGCGCCTTTTAACCGAAAGAAACATCAATTAATAAACAAAGCTGACTCACTAAAACTACTAAAATAACTACTATAAATACAAAGTAAGCTATCATTAAGGACCCATATTCAGACTTTTTGCTAGTAAGCATACCAAGATGTCTGAAACTACATGTATTTAGGTACCTACTATTTACAGAACACATCGATGAAACAATGATATCCACTATCTCGTCAAAACCAAGTTAGTTTATTTATTTATTTATTTACTTATTTATGTACACACATAACACTTAAAAGAGAAAAGAAAGAATACAGATAAAAGAGCACAAAGCTGTAGTTGTTAATTTTAGTTTTATTCATGCCAGAATTAAACTGCATATTGCATTCAGTAACTATCGCAGATCTACAAAAATAAAACCTAACCTACTACTTACCTAATCAATTAGTCCAATCATTGTTGAATAATTTTCCATGACGAAACGTAAGAAACTGCGGTTTCTCGTGAAAATCGTGATGATGAGCACTTGATACCGTAACTTCTCATCATAATGACTTTATAATTAACCCACGTATGTTTGTTTATTATTTGTTTCTTACACAGTAGGTATTAATCACATAGGAAGTAATAAATTCATTGTTATTGCCACTATCGTGATAATTTTGCAGTCTAGGATTTGAGTATCGTTTTCTCAGAAGGTAGTTTAGTTAGAAAATAAAGTTGTTAGTTACATAACCAAATTAAAAAGGAAAAATTGGAATTAATATTGAGTTAATTACTTTAAAGTATTTAGGTACTTTTAGCTGCTAATTTAATTCGCCTATATAAAATGCAATTTTTATATTGATAAGGTAGTTATCAAAGTTGTTCAAATTGAATAAGTATTTTCCGAACACGGTCCTTCGAGCCGGATTGTACTCGAAGATTTACGTCGTTCCGAACAAAGTTAGTGTCTCTACATCTACCGCCCTGCTACCATCTAGCTGACAGGCATACATTTCACCATTAAATTTTTAAAGCTTGCACCGATGAGGACATACATCCTATTTGGTCGCGGGTAGAGTAGCTACTGTACGAATTAATGTAAATAAAACCAATCAAATTGGTATTTTCTTATCAAAAAACTGAAGTTAATCGACAAGCTATTGAATGAAGTTAAAATTGCAACGAATGTAGTGAGGTGACTCACTCCGATGTCATGGATTGTTTAGGAATAAAAATTAACCAGTTAACCTACTTAGCCTTTTTTAGGGTCCCATAGTCGTCAAGGAACCCATGGGGCCAAAGGCCAAAGGGACATGGGGAAACTATAAGTTTCACCATTCCAACTTATAAAATTTTATTGGGGAAAAGTAAAAATGTTTGTAAATTGATGAATGGGTCAGTTTTCGAACAATGCATAAAAAGCAATGTTCTGTGCTTTCATTGTTTATGAACGTTAGTAATGTTACCTATTTATTTTGGTAAATGTAGCTATTTATACGAAACCCTCTATGCACGAGTGAGACTCGCACTTGGCCGGTTTTTTACAGTTTCGATTGATTACTTTTTGCAGGTTTTAAGGTATCTTACGTCCTAGAAACTATTGTTAGCTTTAAGAGTTAATATTCAGTATTTCTATCGAATGTATTCTAGACAGTTGTTTTCATGCGTTAGAAAAATCAAATGATAAATTAACCGGTGTAATCTATTTTTTATACCTAAAAATAAACTGTTTTTAGTAAAAAAAACTGATCGATTAGGAATAAAAAGCTGTAGAAAATATTGTGTTTTCCAACTCACCTCTGGATCTCGTATCATGTTGCTGACGTATGTGAAGATGTGGACTGGAACAAAAAATAATTATAAGATTAACAATTAATTATATAACTAATACTTTACATGATTACAAATAAGTACCGTCCAATGATTACTTGGATTATGTTTTTTAAGTAGAATTGTATTTTTTTAGACGATCGACCATGTTGTTTTATTATTTTCATAAAAAATAATAAGGATACCGAATGAAACTTAAAACACCTTTTTATTTTATATTTTAGTTTGTTACTTGAATTAATGATTTTTAACGACCCGCCCCAGTTTCGCCCAGGAAAAATTAGACACAAAAACATTCCTCGTTTCTCACTCTTTCTATTGTTGAAAACTGCATGAAAATCCGTTCAGTAGTTTTTGAGTTTAACGCGCACAAACGACGGGGGACTTTATTTTATAAGTAGTAATAAAGATAATTTCAATCCATCGACAATCAACTTAAATATCCACTTAAGCACTGTAATATTCGTGTCAAAGTGTTCTTTTAGAATAAATACTAAAAGGTTTCGTAATCCAAAGTGCCAACTCGCTATGATAAATTCTGGTATCACCCTTTATTTTTCCCAAACAGGGTAAAGGTAGATCTACTGTGGATTATCCCATGGATAAATTTTGATGATAGTACTAGGGGTTTTTTTTTATTTGGGAAATAATCCAATGACTTCTTCCGCTCTGGGTGAAGCAACAGGGAGTGTGAGACTTTTACTGACTAAATCCCACCCGTGATCCTTCAGTTGCTTGTGCCAGGGCCGCGGTAACTCTCTTTCAAATTTATTCGCGACCCAGACAGGCGTCGGTCCTAGCGGACCCCATCAATTTTTTGCTTTTCTTTGAGGCGCGCGTGGAACACTACGCGCCGTCGACTCGGGCCTGGTCCTTATCGGACGGCGAGCTACCCATTATTCGCCGTCCGTAATCCCGCGCCTGCGGTAGTACTAGGGGTAACAATACAATAATCATGCTTAAAACCCTTGGCATGAAGAAGGCTTCTCTAGACTGATGACGATGATGAAAGAAGAGGATAGAAGAAGCCCAATCCTTAACTTTTCAGAGATCGTCTTGTTCGTGTTAAGTTAATCGTTGGTAATTTAGAGTTTGCCACTTCGATGGTATTATTCTTGGCAGCGCGTAGATCACTTTAGCTGCACATTTTGGGGCATATATGACAGGATAAGATTCAGTACTGAATATAAGGTTCGAAGTTCCGAACCTTATCATAAATCTTTAATTATCGCCAAAAAAGTTGTCACTCATAGAGAATGTCTTCTTAGGTCATAATTAGGCGTAAAATAACGGCTTGCGTATCTAAATCATACATGATCTGTCCACAAAAGCCTGGCCGTGTCGACTACGATGCGTGACTTGTTCGGGCAGTAACGGGGCTGCCGTTAGCCATGGTGGG
The DNA here is from genome assembly GCA_947562075.1 of Orthosia gracilis. Classification (NCBI taxonomy): domain Eukaryota; kingdom Metazoa; phylum Arthropoda; class Insecta; order Lepidoptera; family Noctuidae; genus Orthosia; species Orthosia gracilis. Next base: position 13,704,109 of record OX387273.1, read on the forward strand.
TACAGTAATATCTCTGGTATGGTGGTAGTTTGCATTCAATGCCCATAATCTTAAGACAGACTCAAGTTCAGTTGGGCAAAACAAAATTGCTAAGTTTGAGAAACGAATCTGAAGACAGTTAAACAAATTAAACATGAACCTAACCCAACCGATATTATGTACATAGGTTTGATTTAAACAATGTTTATTAAGTTTCTTGTCCTTTATTCTACATAGAGATCTATACTTTGGAGTTTCGTCTTTCTGACTCATCGAATTCGACCCCTTTTTAAAAATTGCAATTTGTGATGCTTTGCGTTTGAGTTAGCATTGAGAATTAATGATGAGTTTCGTATATTGACGACATATTTAAGCAAAAATCAGCAAAATTCCAAAAATACGTAACACTAAAATGCTAAGTGTTTCCTATATTTATTTTCAAGCCGTGTCAACTCGATTGATTTATCTATAAGGTAGTGTTTTTTTTATTATTCACGTCATGACACGAATATGGTTACAATTTGAAGATTTGTGCAAATAAATATGTCTGAACTAGCTTCTGCCAGCGGCTTCGACTGCTTGAAAAGATTTTTATCATCCCAAGGACACCACTGGGATTAAAAGTAGCATAATATGTGCTATTTTAAACTATAATCCTATCCTCTGTCCAATTTTATCCAGATCCATTCAGCCGTTCTGGCGTGATTGAGTAATAAATGACAACGTGATTGAGAAAGTCAGCTTTATAATAAAACCAACAAACATTGCTCCATTTATTACACTGCATTTCAGGAATGTAAGAGATGGTTATATGACTGGTTACAGGTTCAGAACTATGATGAAACAGAAAGTCTCATAAAGTTGTGTTTTCTATAATACACAACCTATACACGAATTCTCCCCTATACACAAACTCGCACAATCACAACTCCATATTCAACACACTTACACACATGAAATAATTTATTTTGTCTCATCACTTCTCCAACTTCGGACCCTCTGATGTAATTTAAGATATGCAACACAGATGTGAGGATCCTGGTACCCATAAAAAATGTTAAATCTTTCTTTGGGTGACAGAATTCATTACAAATACTACTGACATACGTTGATACTCGTTAAAATGAATTTGCTATTTTTGCATAATTTTGTTCGTGTTTGATTGTACAAATTTAGTTCCAATAAACAATACATTTATTATGAAACAATTTAAACATACATCCACACATACAGCCATCCAAATTTTCACATTTATAATATAACTAGCTGTCCCACGCGGCTTCACTCCTGTCAACTGGCTACCTACCTACCCATTTATCCTACCTAGCCTACCCTACCTACACTACATACACGAATTTTGCGAAACATTAACCGCTTACGCGGCGCACGCGACGGAAGCTCTCGAAAAGGAATAATTTTGCCCGTTTTTGCAACATTTTTCATTTGTTCACCGCTCTTATTGGTCGTAGCGTGATGTTATATAGCCTATAACCTTCCTCGATAAATGGACTATCCAAAACAAAAATATTTGTTTCAATTCCAACCAGTAGTTCCTGAGATTAGCGCGTTCAAACAAACAAACAAACTTTTTTAAGCTTTATCTTAATATAATAAATCTCGTGTCACAATGTTTGTCCTCAATGGACTCCTAAACCACTTAACCGATTATAATAAAATTCGCACACCATGTGCAGTTCGATCCAACTTGAGAGATAGGATAGTTTAAAAGGGTAGGGTAGGTAGGGTAAGGTAGGGTAGGGTAGGGTAGGGTAGCGTAGGGTAGGTAGGGTAGGGTAGGGTAGGTAGGGTAGGGTAGGGTAGGGTAGGTAGGGTAGGTAGGGTAGGTAGGGTAGGTAGTGTAGGTAGGTAAGTAGCCAATTGACGGGAGCGAAGCACCGGGGGTCAGCTAGTAATATTATAAGTATAGATTAAGATGACTCCTTTGCCAAAAACATCGCTGTGTTTATTTTGCATTATTCACTACCTACATCGTTTAGCATAATTTAACATTGAAGGGGTTTGTACATTGGTTTAGCCATACACTTTTAGATACCTAGTTAAGTTTCAGTCCTATGAAACTGGTGCAAACCTATTGCTGGACACAAATTCAGACTTAGTTTATATAGAAAATTCCTTATGCAATAACATTTAGCATGACCTGGTTATCGATCTCTAACCACACGATCAAGAAGTTGGTCGCGACCACTAAAGTCACGAGGAAGTCAATCGGTACAGTACCGCAAAATTTTATTTTTGTCACAAAGAATAGCATAATCTAATATTATATTTAGTATGTTGACATAATTACTTTATCTATGGTTCATCTCCTCTTCGGAAGGTAGACAGCTGAATAAAGCAATATTAATATTAATTTAAGTATATAAACGAGTCAAAAAATAACCCGTATTTTAAATAACCCGTTTTAGTAAAACATAAGAATGTAAATTATGGGGTTATTTAATGTCAGAACGAGTTAAGCTCGATGTCTTCAAGACAACGTAAAATTACGGAAACGGGTCTAAGATTATTGCTTAGAAACTAGCTGTTAGTTACTTATTATTGTAGAGAAATATCTGTCGGAATCCGACGAAACGGTAAATGAATATTTGATGAGATAACTGTAACATTAATTAAACTAAAGTTGAATGCAATAATATTATAAGCAGGCGTTTTGAGTAGATATTGAACCCCTAGTGGAGATCAAACAATGAAGTAGCTACAAATTAAAAAAGAATATAATTATTACGAGTATGATCACCAGTTCGTAAAGGTATGGGGCGCAAAGCTAAAAAAATTCAGGTACACGGGTCCATTACATACATGCGGAGACCCCAGAGTGCCTCAAAATTATGTGGTCGACGGTGAAGCACTCTTGCCTAGAAGTAATCTGTTCACTCTTGACTTAAAGACCCCTAGGTAATAGCTAAGCACCTAATATAATAGTGCAATTTGTTCGTTTAGTAAGTTGGTCCTGAACATTTGTAGATATTTGATAGTCGTTACGGGGAGTCTGAAGCCCAAAAGTGTGACCACCAAGTCTTGCCAAGATGTGTATGATCCTGGATATAGAGGCCGGATAGGCAGTCGCTCCACGTTTAATTATAATAGATACTGGTATTCAGCTGAATTCATTTAGGAAGACTCTCCCATCATAGTTGGATAAACGCTGAGTTTTTCTACTATTAATTACTCGGTAGCAGCCCAGAATGTGGAATTCTGAATTAAACAGACTTAAGGCCCCAATGTTAATATTACAATGTGTAATATTCCCAAATGTTAACGCGGGTCTGGCCGTGCACCCGCTCGCTGACAGAATATCAATATTGGCACTCCGTTTGGACAGTTTTGTTTGCAAAATATTTTTTGATTTATATATTCTATGTAGGTTAAGAAAAACCCTAACCATCAATTTCTATGTGTAATTTTTTTAAACATCCAATTCGTTTTGAACGAGTATGCAAAAAAAGCGAAAACATATCGTGTTGTTAATTATAATTATTTGAACGCAAACGTATTAAATTAGTCATACGAAGAAACCATGTTTCACAAATAATGTACATGAATCAATAATATTTTTTTTATTCAATCTTTCTAACCTAGCCGTTACTAAGGAGTATGCTTTAGAAAGTAACCGTTTTACTGAGAAAGGGCCTTAATTCGAGTATGCTATTCTCCGACCCCTTCAAAGAACATACATACCTATCTACGCGTGATTATTATTGATGTACAATTGGAGAAAAAGTTGGAGCAGTTTCGTTTTCAATGGTCTCTTAATATTGGCAGAACATGTGTATTTATTTGAAATGCACTGCAATGCAATACTAAGTAACTTTCACTCATTCTACTTTTACTATTCCACACAGGTGACACTGTGTCTGTTATCTTTTTTACGTTTTAACGGATTTGGATGTATTTAGCACATGGGGAAATCATGTCCTGGAGTCGGTAGGCGATTCTTTTTTATACTAGAAGTATGTTCCCTTGGGATAATTTGCCGCAGCGGGCGAAGCCACTGCCAGAAGCTAGTATTTTTAAATATAGTCTTGTAACAGATATACATTAATCATTCACATGGCATCATTAAATTTGAAAATGGTTCAAATATACAGAGTGGAAAAATGTTTTTTTTTTTTATAAATTAAATCAGGTTCTTTTTAACCAATTTAAAAGGAGGCGGATATCAATTCGGTTGAATGTTTGTTTTTGGCATTTTCTCACGGTATCAAGAATTGTGTTTTATTTTTATTCTACCTGACCGTACCTAACGCAAGAAAATTCGAATTTCATTATGATGTCCATCATAGATTAGGTTTTAAAATTACTTCATTTTAATTTACTTAGTAAAAATCTTAAATTAATTAATTCACGGACAGACAAGGCACAGGCTAAACGGCTGGGCTGGCTAGAATCGTGTAATTTTTCAAAAGATTTTCCGATAGATACAATGAAGGTACGCACTAAGGAAGGAAACACTTTTTTATCATCATGAAATAGGGCGTGAGGTATAAGGAAGACAGTTATTTTCGCCAATAGGAGATCCCCATTGGGTACACTGCTTGATAAAAATAATAATAAGTATTTTTATTATCATTATGTTTTTGATGTTGTCTCACTGTAGGGGTTGCTCTTTTAAAATAATTCATCATCATCGACAGCCTTCTAATGTTCCCACTGCTGGGATACAGCAGCCTCCTCTCTGTGAGCGGAATGGGCCGTAATCCACCCCGCGAGCCCAGTGCGGTTTGGTGGATGTCACTTGTCTTCGAATTTTTCGTTCTAGGATATGCCGGTTTCCTCACAATGTTTTCCTTCACCGTTTTGAGAGCAGTGGTGATAAAATAATTTAAACAAAGTGAAGTGCCTGCCTAAGTTCGAACCCACGACCTACAACTTGTAAGTCACCGTCATGCCCACTAACCACCACACAACTCCCTTAAAATAATAAAATTATTAAAACCAAAATATTCACCTTAATATTGTCTATCACTATATAAATATCACAGGAACACACTCACTAAATTCACAATTAATTTAAATAAATAATAAATATATATATTTTGTTGTATAAATATATAATATGACGCGTGCGGACTACGGATGCGCGCACGAGAGATGATGCGCGCTCGACAACGCGCACTGCGACGCGTACGTTTTGTTTATATGGTAAAGAGGCGATTGGACTAAGGGCTTGTACACACTAGTGATACGCAGTTGAAAACCGGTGTTTCTTTGAAAGGCCGAAAAGAAGGAACTCTACTTTTTCTTGTTAGTCTAATGGGCGCAAACATTACTCCTGCGCATGAAGTCCTTTATTCCATTCAATGACTTCTCCCGCTCTGGGTGGAGCGGGTGGGCGTGTCAGACTTTTACTGACAAAAACCTACCCGTGTTCCTTCAGTTGCTTGTGCCAGAGCCGCGGTAACTCTGTTACAAATTTATCCGCGACGCGCAAGAGGTCCCATGGGTTCTATTCCCTGGTCATGCAAAGTGTTATTTATATAAATAATATGCAAATTGTTTATTGGGTTTTGAACCGATTATTCAAAAAGGAGGAGGTTATCAATTCAGATGTTTAAAGTTTGTTTTTATTCATGTTCGGGCATAACTCCGTCATAACGGATTTGCAATAGTATATTATGCAACTAGTGAATAAAGGACGGTTTTAAAGCGAGGGCCATAGATGAATCACGAACAAGTGAAGGATTCTAACAACTGAATCGCGACCGTAGGGAGTGATTCATGATGATTGAATCACGAGCATAGCGAGTGATTCAAGTGTTAGAATCCTGAACGACGCGAGTGATTCATGGCCCTCGATATAAATCCGTTTTATTCAAGAGTTGCATACTATATTTTATACCATGACTTCGAGAAAAAGAAGGATTTAAGCCAAAAGCACAAGGAATAATAATAAATAAATAAATGGTTTATTACCTTCAAAATATACAGAAAATGAGAAACCTTAGGGCTTCACATTTTTTGTAAATTGAAGCTGAGCCTTTGAGTTTGAGTTACCTAAACAACACCTGTGTTTCAGGGGCCAGTGACCACCTCCGTTAAGTTACATAATTATAATTAATTAAAAACTAATGCAATTAATATTAGAATTACAATCCAAATAAGTATTCACTAAACATCCTAGACCAAAATAAAATCATTATCAAAATCCTAAATATAAACAAACTCAAAATTAAACCGACGAAGGAGTTTGAAATTCGAATATTCTTTGCACAAGAAGTTTGTATCGAGTATTTTATGCGCAAGTAGGTTGTATTGCATTAAGATGGAGGTCAAATATATATTGGTGTGTTCTAAATTCAAACACCAAAACAGTGATTAAAAGTGCTTTTTATTCACTGTTTTCAGTGAATAAAATAAGCTTTTTAGAGGGGGAATGGTATAAAATTATTTTTTTGTTTGGAAGAAGTCACATAACATGCCATCACGCCAGTACGCTCTAAACGGGTACGCAGATGTGTATAGTTCATTATGTACCACTAAAATGAGAACAATATTTTTGTTTTCTTACAAAAAAAAAAACACTACAAAGTGAAAAACCATTATTTTTAAGTTATTTTTCACTTTGTAGTGTTTTTTTTATTTGGAAGGTTTTTTTTCATCTGGCATTTCTTAATAGCAGTCCCAAATCAGGAATTGTGGCCACTGGCCAGTTGATGGCAATAGGCTTGTCCCCTATTACATGGGCAATAACTGGCGAAATGTGGGTGTTATATGTGAACCTCTGCCTAACCCTTTCGAGGAATACAGGCGTGATGTTGTTATCTTAAAAAAAATAACCTGTAACATACAGGGTGTAAGCAGAGTTCGGAAGTATTTGAATTACTTCTAATTAAAATACTTAATTGAAATACAAATATGTGGGCTATTTTGTAGTATTTCAAATATTTATGGCTTCAAAATAAATTTGGTACTTGACAATTTTGCTTTCGTAAGCAAAATTGTCAAGTACCTTGTCAATTGTAATTTTCATTACAAACGGTTATTTTCACGAAACTTCTGTGTATTAATGTACGAATGTCACGATGGATCGTCTGTATTTTGTAATTTGGATTTTGTATTTTATATTTCAAATATACGACATACAAATATTTTGTATTTCGTATTTTAAATACATGCGAGATAGTATTTTATAATTTGTATTTTAAATACATGCGAGATAGTATTTTATAATTTGTATTTTAAATACATGCGAGATAGTTTTTTTTTCATTTGTATTTTAATTAAAGCAAAGCATGTATTTTGCCCAGCTCTGGGTGTAAGGGAAAGGTGAACATATTATAGAAATTGCCCATGTATATGAAGAGTTTTCGCCAAGACAGTCAATACTCAAAAAAGAAATTGATCCGCCCAAAATGTTGGTCAGCTGACGACAACTTTGTATGACAAATCCAATGTTTTCATTGTCTTGATAAATTTCCATCCAACGCATCACAAACTAGCGTGTACTATTAGTAGCGAGAAAGTGGTGAGACTAAGCACCCTAAAAGAGCCAATAACGTAATTGAGTAAGAGTTTAGACTGTCTCATTGACAGAAAGTACCAAGATATAAAGAAAGATGGAAGTGGATTGTTTGCACCTATCGTGAATAATCGTGTCACGCGTGTATGTCCGTAATTTTTTAACCAATTAGGACTAATGTTTGATGATAAAGAATTTGGGTCAAGTCTTTTCACCTCCTACTGCACATTTGTCTCATTCAAACTTCATAAAATGAAGACAAACCTTTTTTGTAACGTGTGGAAATCAACATGGATATTCTCCGCCCACAGACGAGAGAAGAGGTCTGTTAGACTTTAATTAACTAATACCACGCGGTCTTCTGTAGCTACCTTTGTCTTGGATGCTGAAGCGCTAGCGTATGTCACGCTCTCCCGGCCAGTGGGGTGAGCACGGTCTACTGTGACAGGCTTGAGTCACTCATTATTATCACAGTTTGGGAGCAAAAACCGGAATAAAATGCGTGTCTCAAGCCTATCACAGAGGCCGTGCTCGCCCGGCTGGAATTACATAACAATTATATATTTTCAGATACGTAAATCAATAATTAATATCAACACACAGACACGCAAGAACCTAAACCTGGAATTTTCATTGTGAATATAATGTTTTTTTAGTATAATGCCTTGGATTCTACGAGCCCCCATTAATCAAACCTTGCTGCATTCAACCCACTTATGATAAGAGAAGATTGCCCGCATAACACATAACAGAAAAAGGCATAGGTATTTTAATTAATTATTCATGTAAACTTTCCTTGTTATCATCTTGTTAATGCTCTTGGTTTAGATGTCAAGGCTGGAATTGTTTTAGTGACTTTTTGTTTCAGACTACCTTCTATACATATATATGTGTCATTCCAAAACCTATTTGTGTATAGAATTGGCTGGGTATCCTATTGTGTCGATGTCGTAACATTCAGGGAAAAGAGCACAGATTTAAAGAGGTTATTCTGAGGACCAGATGCTCTAGACAAAATATAATTACTGTCCTTATGTCAATAAAAAGAAAATATGTGGCATTGATTGAAATGTCACGCACTATATCCAACCCGAGTCCGTGATTTGAGTTCCGAGTTCTATCCGAATTGAAATTTTTCTGAGTTAAGTCGGATAGAGTTTAGATGTAGTGCGTAAGCTGCCCTACAAGAACAAGGCTACTTCGGACCGAAATTTCTCGGATTCGGATCGGATTTACTACGTAACCGAAGGCTTTATACAAGTGACATTCTATCAAAGAATGCGTCGCCATAGTGTTTGGAAAAAGTAAAAATTTATGGCAATGTCGATCACTATCGAAATATCACGTGATCAATCCCCCACATTTTGGCAGTTCGACCATCGCCATTAATGCAATCGCTTAAATGACACTTTGTATTAAACCTCTAAACATCTCGACATTTCGAGTCGCTGTCAGTATGTCAAGCAACCTCAAAGACCTTATACGTATTTCTTACTACTAGACTGTGTACCAAAAATGTTTGTTTAGCTAAAATGAAATCTATCATCATCCACCTAGGTTAGTTATTTCCTTATAAGCGGTAGCTAATCAAAAGCGGTCCTGGCGAGAGGGTTACCGCTGGTAGTGTGTCCTTGTCTGACTTCTTGCAAGCTCAAATAATCATTGGGTTTGGTAGAAATGATAGAAAATTAAAAAAATCGTTTTTATTTTATACGAAAACAAACGATTCATAGACTTTGAAACGTATTTAAATATTTCTACAGTTCCTATAATTAATCAATTCGTTGTATTTCAAAAATAATTAATTAATACTTAGTAAGAGTAGTACTTTTAAAAATTTTGGCCTGGTAATACCATATGTAAGATGGTGGTTTGCGGAGTTTTTGGCGGGCTTTGTTCGAGTGAAATTGAGCGGCTGTTAATATTATTTGCAAATTGATTCCTAGAGGAATAAAATTGGTGTAGTTTTGTTTCTCAACTGTCTACGCAACTGGACAATATGTGAAATCATTGAGATCCTTTGAGGTATATTTAGCTGCCGGTATTTCAAAGCATCGTCTGAAGACTGCAGGATCATCTCATGCCTCTCCTTCATGAGCTTGAGAGTAGGATCAGAGAGCTTTTTGTTCCTATCTATACGATGAGTCTTGAAGAACGAGACTTGAGGAGACTTGGGATTTGAGGATTATCGAGTCCTCCCCCTCTCTTCGAACTTCAGATAACCCTATAATACTCCATCATAAACTGCTCAATTCCTATTCGAGTTTGGCGATCATTTTACCGGAGTGTTCGCGTGTTGTACGTTGCCAGGTCCAGTCGTCGGTATTTGTTGGGGTAGCCGGATCTCGTCCGGGGTTCTTAGCACCCCTTGCCATACCGTAAATTCTACCGCTACCGTAGTCGAGGGTAGGCAAGCTGCCAGGCACTATATTATACTATGTTTTATTTGTGCTATTCATGGGGAGTGCTTTGCAGGCGAGTTGGCGATCGCAGTATGGTTGTTACAAATACACAGAGAACATTGCTGCCCATTCTCTGGTTTGTCCCTTAGTCGCCTCTTACGACACCCACGGGAAAACATGGGAGGGTGAAATTATTTACGCCCGACATCATACGGTAAATGGTGTAGATTCCAAAAAAATATACATACTATTTTTTTTATTTACAATAAATTAGGTAGGTTTAGGTAGCGTGTTAAGGTAGCATAAATATGTCGGGATACTAACACTATCGTTTTTACAATCAATTTGTCCCGTGTTCTGTTTGCTCATGGTCACCTCATTAGAAAGAGACACACTACCAGCGGGAGCCCTCTCGCGCGGACCGGTTTTTGCGCCATAGTGCACAGTCTAGTAGTAAGAAGTATAAGGTCTTTGAGCAACCTAAAGAAGCATTAAGGTAACTTGCCATAACTTGCGACCTGGACCATTTTTTTAAAACGTTACTTTCCTCCTCGGCTAAAACCTCGCCTCTCGTTCTTTTTTTTGGCCTGGAGAAATGCTAATGCATACTGCGCCACTACGGGGAGATAGTGCAGTGATGTGGGACTCCAACACACTAAAACTCCACGATGTCCTCCTGTGCCGCTTATGTCGGGAACACTGGCACGCATTAGCACTCACCGCGAACCCGCCGCGGCTGTCCGCACCTTCCTATGGGGAGTACCCCCATCACCGGCGCACCAAAACACACTGTACGCCGTGACCACCTCAGGGACCAAACCAGTACATGGACGTCTGACGAGCCCGTGTATTGTCCCCGTACATGTGACGGGTCAAAGTCAATGGCCCAACTATATTTTTTCGGCCGCAGAAGATAGGGTGAGCGGCCAACGCTATACCAAAACTCCTCCTCCCCTGCAGCCCCACCGCGTCCGCCATTAGACAGTGGCGACCCCATGCAGACCGCGGAGGACAAGGCGAGTGGCGCACCGTAATATTGTCGGCACTCTTCTCCCCCGCGGCCTCCAAACTCAGCCGCGATGCCTACTATTCCACATCGCGTCCATACCTACATGTTGGCCGCCACGTCGTCGGTTTGTCGGCAAAAGTCCTGACGAAAGGCCCCACCTCTGGTTCCTCGTCGCTTCACCGTGGGGTTCAAAACCACGGCTACTGAACAATGCGCGTCGCCTCAACAATGCGCGAACCTACCGTGGGGGGTGGGTTCAAATTTGGGGCAACCAATGTGATTTTTTCAATTCATATGAACTTACTTTAAGTCTACCTTGGACATTCTAATGTCAGTGACAAAATCTAGATCTAAAGTCAATATAAGTCTGAAATCGCCACTCGCATTGAGCAAGCGTGGTTATTAATACTAGTGTCTTATCCGTATAAGAAATTTGTCCAGCAGTGGGAAAGTAACAGGCAGGTATTATTTTATCATTGATATTTTTATTCTTCCTTTGATTTCCGTCTACTTACAATAGAAGGTAGATGCATTTATAGACAATAGCCATCACGAACAATCAGAACCGGAACTATTGGCAAACGGATCTAAGGGCATTATAAATATTTGTTCATTGCATTAACCCATTATTCAAATCGATAGATTGCAAAATAATCCGTGCCGTGTAATAAAAATATTTAGGACTAACGTCTGCCCGCGGTGTCTCCCGCGTGATAAGTGTTTTATTATTAAAAGGGATCAATATACCGAGGTTATCGGGATAGCAAGTATTGTGTGTGTTAATCCAGGTTATAAACTTCACCCAAATAAGTTTAGCCATTTTTGCGTGATTGAAACACAAACATACAAACTTTCACATTTATAATATTAGTAGAATTTCTAGGATTAATTACAAAAGATCACGCTGCACGAAATCGCTAACAGTATTGTTAATCAAATTGATGACTAACTACTATGACCACAAACGCGAACTTTATTGTTAACTCATTCAACATCACCCCGCGTGATCAGACATAAAGTTAAGTAAAGCCTACAGTGAGTCACACCATACGAGTATGACCCAAACTGTTCTTCATAAGCATGACATTAGCGTCTTCTTCAGACTACTTAAAATTCATCTGATTAAGTGGGAATACTAAATAGCATGACTTGAAATGTTGGGTTTTCCCAGTTTCCAAAATATTTTGTTACCTACGAAGCGTAAGCTTATTTTACGTTTTGCAAATACTGTAGGTCAGGATTTCCGAAAAATACGACTGTGAGTTTGTCTATTTATGAAACAAATAAACGTGTGTTTGAACATTATTTCCAAAATATTTTGTTACCTAACTGGGTTTTTTATGACTTTTTTTGCAAATATTGTAGGTTAGGTTTTCCGAAAAAACACCTGTTTGTATGTTTGTCTGTTACCAAGCAAATAAACGTGTGTTTGGACATTTTAGGAATGACTGTGATGAAGGTAGGTAGGTAAAGGAGTAGATGATTTATGTATATTGTCTAGTTAGGAGTAAGGCTTCTACGCGAGCAGCCGTGGCCCCGTGGTACTGACTCCCGGCTCTAAAAACAGAGCTGCTGAAGATCCTGGGTTCAAGTGGGCTTTTTACTTTGTGTCATTCCTACTAAGATGATGCTCAAGATGGCGAAGGAAAACATCGAGAACACATTGGCAAAATAATCAATGAATTTTCTACCAGTATGCGCTGGGTCCGCGTGGTGGATTACGGCCTAGTCCCACTCAAAGGAAAGAGGCCTGTGTCCCAAGGTAAAAAACCGGTAATGCATTATGTTTAAGCAGGTACATTCCAATAGGATACATATGTATATCTGGCGTTATAGCATTATAGCGTTATATAATGAATGACCCGAAGCGATTTTCAAATAAAAAAAGTAAACAGAGCGCGTAATTGCTCGCTATTCACATCAAACCAACTACAATAATAATTATAGAACTGGTAACGTATTTCATTTGAAAATGTTGTGTTCGTCGAGGCCGCCTCATCACTATCCTATTTTGCAGTGTTATACAGGCTAGCAGCGCCTGTACGCCTCCACTTACAAAATAAAGTCAAGGAACATTTCATAAAAAAGCATGTTCGCCTTCAGTGTCCTATCCTACAATGAATACAGCGCTGCCCTGTGCTTCGCCAAAATGTACTCCAAGCCCGATATGGGTTATAGAAACTGGATTGCCTTCGGCAGACGATTTTCGTGTACTGAAATGAAGGCGGTTCGTTCCTAGCGTTGCTTACATACATACTTATTAGTTTCCTTGTAACTTGGAGCTTAGCTTGGTCAACTTTAATTGCGAAAGGCAGTCTATTCTGTTCAAATGTCAACATGAAAACTTAGGTGAATTGCATAATATGACGTGAGCTGTCAGCCTATTTAATCAAGGTGGAATCTTTACGGTGGTGGTGGTTCTTTTTTGGTGGTTTTTACGGTGAGCTGTCTACAGAATAGACCGGCTGATTCTACTCACGACTAATAAGGACCAGTTTTTATCCGTACTTAACTCAACCAATGGTGAAATATGCTAACCAATGGTTTCAAATTTCGGTAATAGCGTTAGAATATTTAACTGGGCGTTTACACTGGATCATTGGACGAAATCAGCTACCCGCCGAAGATGTCCTATAAACCTTGTGTAAGTCAACCATTTTAACAGTAAAAAATAGGATTATATAAGACCTGAAAACTTGATTTTCTGCTGTAACAAAATATATAGTTGTTAATTTTCTCACACGTATTTTTATTTTTATTTCCAGCCAAGACTGCGGTAGACCCCAATTACATCAACATTATATTTAGATTTAGTAAAAAAGAGCTTGTGGTAACAATTAACATAACCTAACAAAACAAACTTAGCATTATGTTAAGTTACTATGGCTCACTTTTAAAATCGAACAGAAATCGTATAGTTCGGACCGATCCCCGACTGGGGCCTATCACATGAACCTCTGATAGCTCGAGAAAGGCGCCGATTGTGGCCGGTAAAGTCGGTACATACCTTCCTAAGAAGCCATTTTATAAAACGAATAAGATTACACACTATTAAGTCTAAGAATAGTTGATTTTTTACTGTAATAAATATTTAAGTGGTAATTTGATAATTTTCTCAAACTTTGTTTTATTTATTTTTGGCAACCAAGGCTGCGGTAGACCCCAGTAACATCAAAATTATGTTAACATTTAATAAAAACACATTAGAAGACCGCTTATTAGCGGTTACAATTTACATACATATTCGTACCTACCTAACTAATTCAACTTGGTTTAATTATATTAAGGCGAGGTACTTTATTTAAGTATATATTTTTAACTTCGAACAGTATACACAGGACACACATTAGGTCAGTATAGTTCGAAACTGTTCTGTGGTTCGGAGAAAGTTCGGATCGGGTCTGAAAACACGAACCTCCGCTCGTTACAGGGCGATCTGGGTCCGGACGTTGAAATTTCATAATTTTTTATGAGATTTCTTGAATTAATAAGAACTTATTAGGCACTTATTACCTAATATAAACGTATACTTAGTACTTTATCGGTGAGTATTTCCCCAAAGATTTCCAACTTCATTACATTATTTTAAAATCATAACCCACTTTTTATGGGTGTTCATAAGATTATTTCATTCCTTATTTCCAATTTAATAGTTATACTAGTATAGTAACCTATGAGTATTTTATAGTTTTTACGGCTCATCAGAGCTTATTACCAGAAGCAATTATTGTACATGTAACTGCCAATTTCCAGTGGGTATTATCCAAATAAAGATGGATTACTACGCTAGATAAAAACACGATATTTTGTGATAAAAACGCAAACCAATTTGCCAATTACAAAGCAAAGCATCTGTTTTCCTTAAACTCGTTTGGATGACCTTCAACTAAGAGCCGTAACCGTTCTGGTTACAGAAAATTCCTTTTTATTAGTTACAGAGTGGGCTAAATACATGCTTTGCTTTAATTAAAATACACATTACAAAATACTATCTCGCATGTATTTAAAATACGAAATACAAAATACTTGTAAGTCGTTTACTATTTATATCTAAAATACAGTCTATTATCCATCCTGACATTCTTAATAATAAATTTCTTAATACACAGAAGTTTCGTGAAAATAACCGTTTGAAATGAAAATGACAATTGAGAACTTCGATCAGTGTATTTTGATCGAAATTGACAATTTGATAATAAGATAAAAGATAAATTAATTAATTAAGATAAATTTTAAGATATTTGATAATTTGACGTATGCCATTTTGCTTACGAAAGCTATTAAGCGCTATTTTCTGCATAACACATCCATTATTAAGATCGCTAAATGTATTAATAATAATAATAATAATGTGTTTATTTCTCACCACAAGCCAAAAAATACAAACAATGTTTACACACAAGCGGTTAATGTTCAAATGTATTTTGAAGCCGTAAGTATTTGAAATACTAACTACAAAATACCTCAGCGTCAAATATTTGAAATACCAATAACAAATTACATTTTTATGAAGTAATTTAATTATAAATACGTATTTGTATTTTAATTACATGTAATTTAAATACTGACCAACCCTGATTAGGTATTTGTTTAGATTGGGTTTTCTCAGCGGCTGCGCCCACGTGAAAGTGAATAAATACAACAGAAACGGATTACCAGTATAAAAACTTCATTGTCCTAGACCCAGCCAAGATTTGCTAAGTTTCATCCAAATCCATTATGATCTTGAGGCATGATTAATTAATAAATAACACACACACATCTACATCACAACACACAAACACACACATCTACATTACATCACACACACACACACATCTCATCACATCTCTTTCAAATTTACATTATTACTAGAAATAGGAGTATGTAGGTACTTCTATAAATAGAGAAACCGATGCCCACAATTTCCTCATCGCCATCATCATCACCTCAGCCGTAAAATTGCAAACTGGTGGACATAGGCCTCCCCTAAGTGTCGCCACATCGATCGGCCCTTGCCTGTGCGTCTAGCATCCAGCAGATTAAATCTCTCAACACCCTCCAGTAGGAAAACTCAACAATTTTCAGGGAATCACAGTTACAACTCCGTTTAATTTCCGTCAAATGTTTGTATAGACGCGGAAGCCAGACATCCCACAAAAATAAATAGTTTGACAATACAGCACCATAACCAATGGCTTGCCGGATATCATGGCGTATCACTCCGCCTGTTATAGAATAGAAGAGTATCTGTGGTTTCGAAATGCTGTGTCATATCTACATTTCGTGATTGATTTTTGTCTATGTGAGTTGAATGAAAATTTCATGGCCTAGGTTCATTGATTTTCCTGCTTATTGTTATGAGGGATGTAGTGTGGATGTATTTTGTAGTAGATAGTATGCGGCATATTTAAATATGACGTCAAAATTATGGGCAACGGTATCCTTCTATCTACATAGGATGTGTGTCTGTTGGAGCGAAAACGAACTAAGACTGCTTAAAAAGCGAAATAAAAAGACATAAACAACAAGAAAATCACGCTGTGCAGTCGGAGGATACATATGCGCGAGCTGGCTGACCAAAAACAGATGTATTCTCCGACTGCAGTCCTTCAGTAGTCGGGTAAAAAACATCAAGTTAGCGAAGTTTTGATGCTTTCCTAGCTCTGTACTTCACATCCTATCCTATCTAGCTTCAATAAACAAGCAATCGTATAAAAAGAAACAGCTATATATTCGTCTCTACAAAGTATACGGTGGACCGATAATCTGGTGGGGGTCGCGGGAGTCTACAGGACGCAAGAAGATCGTCGATATGGCGATGCTTAGGGGAGGCCTATATCGAGCAGCGGACCTCTTTCGTCCGTAATGAACTTGATGAAGTAAGAACGGCAATCATGTTTTTGTACAGTTCTCGGACATGGAGCTTTTTAAAAATAAAATGCCATTAACTTGCAAAATTTTGCCGAAGCTATTGTTGATGTCATGTTCTTACGCCGTCAGCTCTTGAGGTGACATTAATCAGAATATTTATGTCACGTAAATATCATCATCATATTCATAATCATATTACTTCAACGGCCTGAATCATACGGAAACAACAAACTAACGATGTAACAGCGATATTTTGCTCAATATACCTCTGAGCGAATTACGTATGCAAATTATTCAACATTCATACCATACGTAATGTAGCCTTGAACCAAGATGATGCGAAGTTAACTGTCAAGTTCAAGTTGAACATTAATAGCATACAAAAACCGACTTGAAAATGTGTAGGTATTGTTGATTTTTAAATATCGATTCTGTGTGTACCTATTTATTATTGTATTCGTAAAAACTGGATGTTCAATACACAAAAGAAACGTGACACGAATCGATTTGCATTCGAACGATCTTCCAAATTATTTTACGGGACTACTATCGGTTATCGAACGTTTGGAACGAGAGTTAGAGGATGTATTTTGAAATAAGAACAAAATAGGTATTGCCGTTCCTGAATAAAAAACCGATTTGAAAAAAAAAAAAACATTTCTCGAAATTAACAATGGACGTCGATCGAAAATTCGGTTTTCAAAAATAATTACGGCCTTTTTTATAAAAGCATGTTGTGGCTATACATCCAAATATGCGAAGAAGTGTTAAGGCCTAAGTGAGTGACGACGTATTTTCATAACAGCTTGTACAGAAATCATCGGGAAAAACCTTTGAAAATACTTTTTGACATCGTTGTAGCATTTTCGTGTTACTCATATCAAGTTTTACCATATTTTTTGTTCGAGAACCCCTAGTAGCTTCAAAGTCAATGTCTCCGAACGCCAACACGATGTTACGGTAACATTTACTCGAAGCAAAAGAATTCCTATCGCGGACTGTAACGGTACATGCCTTGTGGGACGCCGCACGTAAAATAAACATTTTACATCTCGACGACAAGGCTCGGGAGAAAGTTAATATTTCTGCTCTGAAATATTGAGATCAGACCTTTAAATGTTATAATAAAATATGGTGAAATTATTTTATTGTTACTCCATCTACTCTTCTATATTAATATTGTAAAAAGGACAGAATTGTATTTTTGTATGTTTATAACGATTAAACTCAAAAGCTACTGGTCCGATCTGAATTCAAAAATTTCACTATTAGAATGCTACATTATTTCTGAGGAACATAGGCTATAATTTATTTTTAAAAAGGTTAGAGATACGAGAGACAATAATGACTAAAATTGCAATGTAGGGTAGGATAGGGTAGGTTGGTTGGTAGTTATGATAAGTGGGTAGGTAGATGAGTAGGGCAGGTGGGTAGGTAGGTAGGGTAGGGTAGGTAGGTAGGAAATGGTAGGTAGGTAGGATAGGGTAGGATAGGTAGGTGGGCTGCGGGGTACAGCTAGTAAAAAATAAATGAGTGCTATCAATTTGTTTTTATTTTTTGACTTAAATCAGCTGTAACATATTCAGACCTGCGTTTTTTCATTGTTGTAATACATTGTAATTATATTACAATGTAGTTGAGAAAGAGCGAACCTAAAAACACTTGCTTACAAGCTGGATAACTAGGCTGTTTTCAACTATTATTATTATTATACCTCATTTATTCATTTTATATACATATTTCTACATTTTTAAATATTATTCTATAAAAAATAAAATAAAAAAAACATTTAAAAATACAAAAATAGTAGCCCACCGGTATCGGGAACAGGGTCCAAGCTACCGGTGGTCAGGGCTCCTGAGAGAGGAACCTCCTAACGATACGTGCCGTGTCCAGGAGTACCGCTTTCTGAATCAAGCCCTTGATCCAGCTGCCCAACGAGAGCCTCCTCAGATGTTCGTCGAGGCTCTTGGCTATTATGCCATTGGCCGTCACGACTATCGGCACAATGACTGCTGTATTCACATCCCACATGTCGACAACCTCGCGAGCCAGATCAAGATACTTGCTTTTCTTATCTCTCTCAGCCTTCACGAGGTTCTCGTCATGGGGGACCGCTATATCAACAATCATTATTATTATATACTTTATTGTACACCATAAGTAACATTTACAAAGGAAACTTAAAACTAAAAATATATACAATGGGCGGCCTTATCGCATTCCGCGATCTCTTCCAGGCAACCAGAAAACCACAACCAGAAACTGGGTCATTTCACGCAGGCACAATTTTTCGCTAATTTCGGTGGTATTTTTTATTTGTAGGTTTTCGGATAAAAAAATAAACTTGTTTTGTTCTAGAACACATTAGTATTGTATTTATTTTAGTAGGAATTAAATAAACGTAGTTGTTTTGAAAATATGACGGCCACCGAAATTACCAACCCACCGAAATTGAAAATTTTACACCGAAATTGCCAATCTTACACCGAATTTGCAAATCTTACACCGAAATTGCAACATCACATCAAAATGGATGTTTTGTAATGCACCATGACAGTTATTGAACAAAGAATAACTTTACCGTTGGCAATATTATGTAGCGGCTGCAGAGGTGGGTATAGTAGGTGTAAAAAATACGTTTATTTGTCTATATTCGATACTGTTTCTTTTGACATGGATCATGACCACATTTAGCAGATTTACTAAATTAACGTTACTTCTGCTAAATGTGATCCATGTTGAGGGTAATACTAAATAAAATGAAGTTATGATGAGATCTTCGTTTAATTAACACTTCAGCAAATAAATAAACTATAATAATAATATATAAGTAATAGTCTTTTTCTCTCTTTAGTTGTATTACTTTTTTTCTAAGTGACATTATCTCATTTGCTTTTATTCTTTGGTATTTTCTGAATCTGGCATCCAAATCCTTCAAAGAGGAAGACACATCAGATAAAGAAGGTACAGGGCTACTTGGACATAAAGTAGATACAGGGCTGCTTGGACATAAGGTAGATACAGGGCTACTTGGACACAAAATCAAAATAGTTTATTTCAAATAAACCTTAAAAGTACTTTTGAATTGTCAAACAACAAAAAAATATGACTAGTTGCAAATTCGCAAACGTCAGTAGATCTCAATGGAGAAGAATTTGCAAGAAACTCCACGGACACTCTTTTCCGTCAGTTTCAATTACAAGTTTTTGGTTACATCATTCTTGTTAAAAAATAAATACATATATGTGAGAACGATGCAAAAAGACGTGCACGTAAAAGCGTCTAGAGTAACAAACAATTTCAACATAAAAATGCAATGACAGGCCGAGGCAGCTAAGTTATGACCAATCCCAACTGATGGCGCCCGATCACGAACATGACGCATGGATCGGCACCACTCAGCTCAACCATTATGGAGGGAACCGAATGATCCAAGACATGTGCCATCATCAGAGAGAAATTAGAGAGAGCATGACACACTCAAATGCCAGGGCACACAGAAGTCAACCAACGACACATAGGTAGATTTACAGTCGGAACATAGTACTCACACATGTGCTGTGCAGTTATATAATACTAAAAGAAATTGAGTTTATACAATCCAAATATATTCATACAGTCTTCAGCAGCTCCAACAATACTTCAAAACTTTTCTGCCCATCACTAATTGTTCTTGCGCCCTAATGGCTGCGGAGCGGGACCAGCATTTAGCCAAGCATTTTTATCAGCGATGTAATCCCCCAACTTATAATATGCTTGCCTGCATAGTGTGCGTTTTATACAAGTTTTAAATTTCGTCTCATTCAGTTCTAGAATGTGGGGCGGTATTTTATTGTAACATTTTATACAGTACCCCATAAAAGATGATGCTACTTTAGCCAGCCTGAAACCTGGTTGGATTAATTGGTCCCTATTTCTAGTAACATAATTATGTCTGTCGCCGTTTTTACTGAAAAGATGTAAATTTTTTCTAACGTACATGATGTTTTCATAAATATATTGACAAGGTACCGTCATGATGTTAATGTCCTTAAACAGTTCCCTTAGAGAATCGCGCCGGCGAAGAATGTATATCGCTCTGATGGCTCGTTTTTGCAGAATAAAAATTGACTCAATGTCTGCAGCCCTTCCCCATAGTAAGATACCGTAAGACATTATACTATGAAAGTAACTAAAATAGACTAGCCTCGCGGTATCTACATCATGTACATCATCAACAAAGTAGTTAAAGGGCTACTTAGACATAAATTAGATTCAGGGGTTTGAATTCTGCTGACAGCTGCAGTTATTCGTCCAGAAGGCAAATAAAAATGAACGGGACTACTAGTTCATATTTTGTTTTTAGAACGTAGACAACGAGAAATGCTTGAATGAGGTCTAATGCTGCGAGAACGTTGAAAGTTGGAATTGAAGTTTCCATCATTAGAAGGTCCTGGTTGTGGACTAAGCGAGCGAGAACGATTTAGAAAGGAAGGACTTGTGGGAGATGATGCGCCTGTCATATCGTCACCCTGTGTTTCAGGAGGGTCATTGTTTTTTTTAAGTGGAACATTTTTGGATGGTAAATTTTTCACGTGATAATTTTGTGATTCTTTTTCGTCTTTCATAAAATGCTTTAAAGTTAGCTTTGTTTATTTTTTGCTTCAACCTTCGGGCACGTGGAGTCATTTCAGCCATCGATAAAATTTTTCCTTCCGCTTTTTTATTTTTATATCGTTCTCTATCTTTTCTTCTTAGTTCTTCGCCTAGTACTGGATCATCTTTTATTCTTTTCTTTCTTAGTATTTCAGCCTGTTTTTTTTTTCTAAAGTCTCTTGTATTGACTGTTTTTCCTTTCGCCTTCCCATCCTAATATAAGAAAAAAATTAGTAGGTATAGTATAAAGAGTTTATACATATATTGCACAGCTCTAATGCAGGCCCGGTAAACAAAAAAAAAAAATTACGTGACCCTTGACACGGATAACTTAACCGACAGTGATGGCAGTGAAGATTGGATTAAATTATGACTCGAGAAAAAAAAAGAAAAAACCAGAGAAATTCGTGGACAAACATACATACATATACACTTATGAAATTTGGCACATTCGTTAAGAAGCCTACATAGACCTATAATATACAAGAATATTAAATTATCATACGGGACGAATTAATTACTTCCTTTTTTTGAAGCCGGTTAAAAACGTTTTTGTAAAATATGTACTAAGTACCTACTTAGAATACTATCCTCCAAAGTTTGTCGGATTAATTTTGTTAACCCTCAGAGTAAATATCTTACCAAAGCCACTTTAGTATTAATGCAATATCGGTGGCAATGAACTTACCACCGAAACCACCGATATTGCACCACCGAAATTAGAAATATGAACAAAAAATTAAATAAAAACAAAACTATTTATTCTTTCGTCACTTAAAATGTATGATTGCCAAGGGTACCTAATAACATATAACATACTCGCGAAACGTAACGTAAAAAAACAACATTCATTCGTACAGTAACCCACCGAGATTGCATAATTTCGTATTCCCTCTTAGATTCAAAAAGTACTTACGCATTGGCGCGAAAACTCAGCAGGATCAGACACGTCACTACTGCGAGAACGCAAGAGCACGACTGGGCGTCCGTGTGCGTAAGGAGATAGTTCGTTAAAATAGACGTGTTTACGTTATAGATCGATTTTAATAAAATGCACCGAAATTGCACTTTTGGCGCGGACGTTCCTTATCACAATGGTCTTGATGTCTGCATGATAACAGAAGTAACGGAAGTATTAAATATGGTTGCTTTATGTATTGACCAACATAATAATGTTTAATTTAAGTACTAAATTTGCCATCGCAACTTATTTAAAGAGGTAAATGCGCTTCAAAGTTAATCACGGACGTACCACCGTAATTGAGAAACAGACACATTTCTTTTTTTTTTTATTTATTATTTAAGAGAAATATATTTATACTAGTGCCTTCATATGAGCTAGTTTTCTTATTACAAGAAAAAATATAGAATGGTCATAGATAAACATTTTACATAGTGATTTCACGCGAAGAACCTCTAAAAACGCTGTCGGTGAAACCACCCTATATAGACATGAATCCTTAGATTATTTAATAAAGTATAATTAATAACAATTCAATATATTTTGCTTGTGTTTTGCGTTTCTTGCGCATAGCGTAAACATTAGCTCTATGTGCACGATTGATCGTGCGAAATTCAAGGAACGAAATTAAAGTCTTTGCTACCTTACGAACGCTTTTAATGAAGCTTAGAGAGTCTATAGACGGACTGCATGATGCTGTTAGTGCCGACAGCTTAATCTATATATATAAAACAGAAGGTATGTATGTTCATTATAGACTCCGAAACTACAGGACCGATATCAAAAATTCTTTCACCGTTGGGAAGCTACACTATCCCCGGGTGACACAGGCTACTTTTTATCCCTGTATTCCCACGGGAGCGGGAACTACGCGGGTGAAACCGCAAGGCGTCCGCTAGTTTCTTTATAAATTTGACGTTCAAAACCACCACCACTTTTGCAGTCGCGGTCAAACAGTGACCGCTTGAAGGCGGCGGCACGGGATGCTAAAAGTAGTCCGCCTATGGACATTTACATTTTAAGCTGTGTTAACGTACTGGTATTTTCTGTAATACAAAAGTAAAACACACAAGATGAACTGGTAACCTAACATTTTTTTGTACTCAATTTTATTGACCAAATTAATAATACAAAAAACTCATCTCATCCATCTAATTCATTCACAGTTGCATAAAGACTCATTATCTAACGTTATGACACGTAACGAACATGCCTTCATTTGTTATTCAAATTGCGCGGAAGTTTCGACAAAAACTATGATTAATTATCTGTAACTAGGGTCACCAGAAGTCTAATTGCCTAAGTGTATTCGGCAAGGAAAAGGGTTTGACCCCATGAGAGAGTAAAAATAATTGCACTCTTTCGAAAAGAGTATCTTGAGCAATGGAAGCGTCCAATAAAATAATAATAGCCTTTTTATAGCCGTGTAGATTAACAGTGGTCAGGCAGGGGCCAATATTCCTTCTATAGTTTTAGGTAATTGATCCACGAAACCTCCCAAAACCATAGCCCAATGAGTTTTGTCTCCATATTCTGCAAGAGTCCTGCACAAGCCGGGGTTTGTCCTTGGGTGCTCTTGCGTAGTGATTAGTGCATACAGGGATAATCGCCGGTTGGTGTAACATTAAATCCTGCATGTCTTTGGTTTTGGCCCCTGGTAAGCCTTTCAAAGTTTCGAGACACTAGGGTCCCGAGAATATCAAAGATATATCAAAAATAATTTATTATCATTAGATGTTATTTATTATAAGTACTACTAGTTTTTTACGTTTTTCTTAGTTTTAATTATAAATAAGTTAATTTTAAAGCCACGCTATCTCATTAGGTATACACCTGAACTGATAGTTGTAAGAGAGATTTTAATAAATAATAAATATAAATCTTTTTGCCGTTCATTTTTACACATTACTATAGTTATCCAATAATAAATTACTTAGAGGTTCTTAAGTGCTAGGTGTTAACAGATTCCCTGAACCCCACACTAGGATTCCCTGTGTTGCACGGTCCAGTCTATTCCTATGTAGGAAAGGCAAACATTTTTACTAGGTAGTATAACTAATTACACAGGGATAATACTTAATTATAATATAGACTAGCTGACCCGGCGAACTTCGTTCCGCCTAACAAATTTCTAAAATAAAAGAATTTTTCTAAAATAAACGTAGCCTAAGTTACTCCTTAATACATCAGCTACCTGCCAATAAAAGTCTCGTCAAAATCAGTCCAGCCATTTCAGAGATAAGCCGGAACAAACAGACAGACAGACAGATAAAAATTGTAAAAATGTTATTTTAGTGTATGTACCGTATATATATTCATATACATGTAGTAACAAACGGTTATTTCAATATTAGAAACAGACACTCCAATTTTATTTATATGTTTAGATGTATAGATAATAAGAGGCTATAAATAGAGTTAGTAGTTAGTTATAGTTATAATATATGAATAGAGTTTAAGTTGCTTTTGGGTGAGTGTATGAGTGTGTGTATGAGTATGTGTGGGATACATAGGTGGATGATGGATGTAATAAATAAATAATATTTTTTGGCAATGCCTAATTATTTAAATAGAATTTGTCACATTCTTTCATGGGGTCAAACCCTTTGCCTTGCTGAATTCACTTACGCATTTAGGCTGCCGGTCTTCTGCATCTATGAAAGAGATCGCTGTGGTTATTAGTGACCTTTTATTCGACGTAAGTTCGTGTGATTCTTAATCTATACTAATATTTTAAAGCTGAAGAATTTGTTTGTTTGTTTGAACGCGCTAATCTCAGGAACTACTGGTTGGAATTGAAAAAATCTTTTTGTGTTGGATAGCGTGATGTTATATAGCCTATAACCTGCCTTAATAAATGAGGCAGGTTATAGGCTATATAACATCACGCTACGACCAATAGGAGCGGCGCATAAATGAAAAATGTTGCAAAAACGGGAAAAAATATTCCTTTTTGAAAGCTTTCGTTGCGTGCGCTGCGTAAGTAGTTAAAGTTACGCAATATTCATTTATGTAGGGTAGGTAGGGAAGGGTAGGTAGGTAGCCAGTTGACGGGAGCGAAGCCGTGTGGGACAGCTAGTTTACAATAATTAATTTATTCATTTGTTAACATAGGTACAAAAAAAATAGTTGTTATAAAAATTACAAGAGCGCTATGTTATACCAGAAGGCGATTTCTTTCGAAATAGGTAAGTATATATTTTGCGAGTTCAGGCCACAGCTTGCTCAGCTAGGTTGCTGAAGAGGCAGCGGATTATTCATATTTGTTGAAGAACCAATCGCCGTTGGAGAAAACGAATACTGGGGCAGAGAATATCGGCACTTTGATATTCGTATCGTGGGATGCCTCCTAGCATGGTTAGGTCTTACTGGAAGCAGAAGGCGGAGCCGGGTGTTGTGGCGCAGCTTGGAAAAGATTTTGCTCTGACTGGCAATGTATGACATACTAATGCGATTGATTAACGAAGCCCTCTGGACATTGCCTGGCGAAAGAATTTATAGTTTGGCCTTGAACTGAAACTGTTGATAAACATGCCAACATAAAGTTCATTGTAAACGATAAGTTGAGAGATTTGTTAGTTCCAAAACTTACTCCTTTTAATTTTTATAATTAGTAGGGATTGAGTCTGTTCCTCTGTTTCTTGGCTTCTAGCTACACTTGCTGCTCGAGCTTTGCTAGAGCTACGGGTCAGATGAGATTTACGCTTCCGGGGCATGTCAAAACTGGAATAATTTATTTGAAATCTGATAGCTTATTTTGTATCGATTCCAACAACATAAGTTTCATGTATGGCTCCCATACAAAACTTTCGAGTTATCAGCGTTTTAATCACCTGCGGTGACGTCGCGTGACATCAGCCGGCCGACCCTCCGTCGAAAGAGGTTTTGTAAGAAATCACCCGCCACCGCTCAGTGGATAAAAATACTCCTCTAATAAAAATAAGTAGATAGTAGAATATTTAAAAGTTTTGCTTAAATTAAAGAAAATTAAGTATAAACAAAGTGTTATTCCCAAAAAGATTCGGTAAAGAGGTAACCCTACTCACATTAGATGTATTTTGCTAGATCCACAAGTTCTGATGTTATAGGTAGATTAGAACACATTAGTCGAAAAGTCACGAAACCATAACTATATGCAATTTGTTAAAACCACAACTTCCTCGACCACATTTTGAAACACGTTTTGAGATAAAGATTTTATTTACAAGGATAATTTTCAGATTGCACTGGATCTATTTAATGAACTCAGCTTCTGTAGAATCAAATCATCAACATCATTCAGCTAGAACGATTCCTATGTGAATGATGTGTAGTGGGTGATCGCATCTGTATGCTAGTATTATCTGTGACCACAGATAATTTAATACTAGCATACAGATGCCTCATCCCATACAAAGAAACCGTGCCGACGTAATTAGCGTTTTTCGTCTGATTATGCTGATTATTTTTATAAGTACTTCGATCGCGTTCGGTTCCGTTCCACGGCTATAAATGGTGTTAGCAGCGACTTGCAAGTAAAAGGTTTTACTTGGTTCGTGACAATTTTTTTTTCTCTAAATACAATGACGAATTGGTTTTATAGTATTTTTTTGCACGTTTTTAGGGTCATTGTACCAAAATGTGTTACAATACAAATTTAAATAATGTATTCATTAAGAAATATATTTTACTGACTAAAACCCACCCGGGTTCCTTCAGTTGCTTGTGCCAGGGCCGCGGTAACTCTCTTGAATGCGCTTTAACATTGTCAATATTTATTGATTTGGTAAAACAAAAAATACGTGTCCAATATTATTTGATAATCTCACTGACAGACTAAATAGAATTATCATTTTTCTACCCAGGAAACTTCCTTTTTGGAAAAATAAATATGCCAAGCAAATAAAAATGTCACGTGATCACTTATCTTACCTCATCCTTACCTTATGGCACTTCGACCTCTGTGATCGCTGGTAGAATGCTATCAACAATGGCGATGGTCGTAATGTCTAGACGCCATTTTCTCTAGAGCCTCAAATGCCTGCTTCTTCTTTTCGTGTGAGAATGTTGCCACCTCTGGTGTCAGAGTTAATTAAGCCGCCTCTGGGAACCCCCCAGGCCTCTGACTTGGCTATTTCAGTCTTACATGCCTGAAATTCTGTCAACCGGCTCCTTACCTATGGGTACGGTGTTTTCCAGTAACAAGACTGTGAAAATCAGATAGGCAACTTGGAGCGGTTCAAGTAAAATACTGGTCACCTACCACACACAATCACCTTCATCCAATAACCAGGCAGCAGACACCTTCATAGTTGGAAAAAGGCTGGGCCGAAGGTAATGGCAAAGCATATCGCTAGTAGCGGTTGCCCAGTGGTATCAGCCGCGACTTATAAGTTGTAGGTCGTAACGTAGGCGCTTTACTTTGTGTAAATTATTTCATCACCATTGCTCTTAAAACGGTGAAGAATAAAAAACATCGTGAGGATACCGGCATGTCGTAGAGGCAAAAATTCGTAGACATGTGACATCCACCAACCCGCACTGGGCCCGTGTGGTTGACGGCCCATTTCATCTCTCACAGAGAGGAGGCCTGTATCCCAGCAGTGGGAACTTTAAAGACTGATGATGATAATAATATCACTACAGGCAAAAATATCGTGATGAAAACCCTAGTATTACGATTATTTACGATGATCTTCCGCAAGGAAACAATAAATCTAATAATGTAAAATGACGTAATCAAACAGCCAGTGTGTTTAAACAAACCCACACTACTGCAAAAAGCTGGAAATACCATACGTTTTCTCTTTCGATGGAATAACCAAGAAGCCTGAACGTGACACAGTCTTACAAACATCAATCATGAGGAAAAATCTGTAGTATCATTGTGGTTAAGGCGAGCAGATTTAAGTGGTGTATTAATAACATAATTTTATTATCTTTCATCGATATTGAACCGCTCATCAAAGATGTCTTATAAATATTCTTCTTCTTTTTTCGTTGAGAGTTTTATGAAGAGCTAACAATTACTTAAATTTTAATTCGGTACCTTTACCTTCATTCTAAGTCCTCTTGGAGGACTACTACTTCCACCCCAAGTGACTCAGTCGTCACAATTATAATGCAAATAAAATTATTCATTAAAAATATTTTTTAAACAATCTTTTTTCGTATTCTTCTTAGCAAACCCTTTCATTGCACAAAAAATAACTAGTCCGCCATCTTGCGCCGTCCGCCATATTGGATTTAGAATGACGTAACTTAGCTAACTATGCATTGTCATCCAAACTAAACGTGTATGCAAAATTTCATCTTAATCGGTTGAAGATAACTAAAAATTAAAAAAATATATAATTCAGTCGCAAGATTTTTTTTAATGGTCAATAGGCTCGCGCTTGACCACTATCTCACCTGATTTGACCCGAACACACTTACCCCGAATTTCCCACCTTAAAATTATCACAGCATTAATGTGACAAATTGTCAAGCACGTGATGTCACAATCTGATGTGATTGACTTTTGAAAAATCATTCAACCAATCACAGCAGATAATGCGTGCTTGGCAATTTGTCACATTAATTCTGCGATATTTTAAGGTGAGAAACTCGGGGCTACATACATATATTGCAAGTTATTGTAAAAAAGACACTTGATTCATGTTAATAAATAACAAACTATAACTGT
Source organism: Orthosia gracilis (assembly GCA_947562075.1). NCBI lineage: Eukaryota > Metazoa > Arthropoda > Insecta > Lepidoptera > Noctuidae > Orthosia > Orthosia gracilis. The sequence continues at coordinate 13,733,095 of OX387273.1, forward strand.
CCATTTGATTGAGTCGAGTGGAGGAAATGGCTTAGGATATAGGTCTGAATATAAACTTTTTATAATGTTGTTTGGATAAATAGTCTCTGGAATTATACGATAAAAAGTAGTCGCGTACCGATTACGTAAATTGTTTTACGGGCAGAAAGTTCTACCACCAATAAGGGTCACAGGCTACTTAATCCCGGCAAATACAATGTCTGGGAACGAAGCCGTGCAACTAACTAGTTAATTAATAAAATTTATTTGTATCACCACACCTTTTTACTTTTTATTGCAATGTCCATACCGTTGCAAAGTAAATCGAGTACACTTTCGGAGTTCAATGGCGAGAGTGAAATCAACCTGTTTTCATTCTGAAACAGGTCTGCGGTAACTGTTTCCTTGATCCTCGTTATTGAACGATTGTACTGAATTCTATAGTATATACCTAATACCTGTTTTAATTCTTCATTTATAAAACAAAGGGATGTTTTGATTTCCGCCTTCAGCCTGAAAATAGTAAATAAAATTATAAAAATCCTAGAGCTCTTGCCAGAGACAATTATCTCACCGGGACGTGCTACCGGATGAAAAGTATCCCATTTCATATTGCCAAATTCATATGAATTCGTTCAGTCGGCCCAACAAGAATGATTGATTAATTTATTTAACATATAAACATAAAGACTTTCACATACAATACCTCATGTTAACAGTAGGAAGTCAAAAGGATATCGACCACAGACCTAAATCTAACTAGACGACGCGATTTTATGTACTTCGCGTGCCAAAAAACGGAGTAAAGTTACGATCAATGATCGTAATCTCAGCTTTTCATTTAGCATTATCGCCACCGGAAATGCACCGAAATCTAGAAAAATGCTTTTTTTGCCATATTGAGCTGTAAAGAATGTATAGAAAAAGTTGGCTGAGTTATTGGAAATGTTTTCTTTCATTGGTAAGTATATTTGTTCCTGAATTGTTTGTGAAAAGTGGCACGCTTGGATTTCATAGATGGAGGGGCTTGCGTTATCTAGTTAGATTTATGTCTGTGATATTGACCATATTGATTTAAGAAAGGCACTAATGTCTAGGAAGAGCCTGACATAGATTTATGTATAGCCAAACGTAGTGGTTATTTAAATGCAGTTGGAACAGGTGCAACATTATTTTCCTGTGGTATATACCAACTGAATCACTTCTAACACCCGTGATATTACCATATCTAAATCACTAATTCGCACAAAAAAGCTATTTGTTAATCGCACGCTGATCTTATCTGACATTTGAATGGACCTCTTAGAATGCACTAAGTGCATCGCCGGAAACATATACATCATTGTAAGCCCAGATTAGATACGATACTACTTAAAGGTATATCCATTTTAAGTTAGGGTTTATCCAGAAAATTAGATCATCGTAAAGGTATTAAGAGGCAAGGTATGAAAAATAAATGTATTATTGAGACATTCTTAAATAAACTGTCGCCCCTCAAAAGTTTCGTCGAAATGTATATGGTAGATTGTACAAGGATCACACATATTTTGAGTGTCACATCATATTAACTGTACCTACAATCTTTGCAAATAAACGTTTACTTTACTTAAGGCGATATATACGCCCCAATGTAAACACAGTACTGGCCGTGCGCCCGCTCGATGCCAACATATCAACCTCCGTTCGTATCGAACCTCCCTTTGAACAGTTTTGTTTGCAAAATATTATTTGATTTACATATGCTATGTCAGTTATAAGGAAATACCGCCATCAATTTTTCTGTGTAAAAATATTTTTAAACATCCAAGTCGTTTTGGAGGAGTATCCAAAAGTTACGAAAAATGTCGTGTTGCTAATTATTTTTTTAAAGCAAAACTATCTGTTATACGAAAAAACCATGTTTAATAAATAATGTACATGAAACAATAATAAATAATTAATTAATATATATAAGTAAGTAATTAAGTTAATATATATATATATTAACTTTTAACCTTGCCGTTACTAAGGAGTATGCTTTACAAAGTTACCGTTTTACGGCACTACAGCGGATGTTTGCCCTTATAGGTTTTGATGTGGCGACCGCGTACCGAAAGACGCAGCGTTGGTAGGGCTCTCTCTAGCTGGACAAAATGACTTAGTAAAGGTCGCGGGAATTCGGTGCATGTGAGACGCACAGGACCGGTCAAAGTGCCTACATTTAGGGGGGGACTATGTCCAGCAGATGAGGTGCTTTAGATGAAACGATAATTATGTCATTAATTATGGCTCTGGCTAGCCTTTTCCCAGCTATGTTGGAGTCAGCTCTCAGTCTTACCTTCACTGCATGCATTTATGTACTTTTTGTATTAGAGTATAATTTATGACAGGGTTTAAGAAATTGTAAAACTTCACTTTCTAAACTTGTTGCGAACAGATGTTTATCAATTTTTGTAAATTTAAGTTGTTTTTTAAGGTAGTAAGTAGTTTAAGAATGACCATTTGTGTGGGAATTGTACTAGTAAAATTATACGATGTTTTAAGAAAAGTACTAAACGATAGTTGATGTAAGACAGACTTGTGTTCATCAATAAAGATCTTATACATTTATATTATTACATCTTTAACCGATTTTAACATACCGATACCACACTTATGTACCCGATATTACACTGGACACAGTTTATTTCACACGATGGCCAATCTGACGTCCGCAACCCTTTACCGGCAGCCTTATTGCGTAACTGAATACGGCAACGCAAAGGGTTTAACCACTATCAATCGACCAATCACATGGACGGAAATCCACATCGCGACATTCATCTCGCATGTGATTGGTCGATTTGATAGCGGCCAAACTCTTCGCCTTGCCGAATTCACTTGCGCAATTCGGCTGCTGATAAGAGCCAGTCCACAGTCCTCACACAGCGTTACGTCAAAGAGGCGGCGTCGCTGCGTCGTTTTACATACTTAGGTAGGCTGAGGCCTCATTAGTGCGTTGCGTCGTCGCAGCGGCAACGCTGCGTTGTTTTACATATATTAAAAAGTCGCAGCGACAGCGCTACGTCGACGCAACCCTACGTTTGGACCGGCTCTTATATGAGACCCATTAGTGAGGCTGCTGGACTTTCGGTCTTCTAACTACCGTAACGCCTAGCCAAGATCTACAATTGAAAGCCAATGGCTTCGTCATTTCCTATGAATGAGCATAAAATATAATGTCGCTGATTTAATAAATATCAATTATCTTAATTAATATAGCTACACTCTTTATTTCTCATAATATCATTTACACATTCATCATAATTTTATCTTTTCATTCATTAAGACACTATCTGTCTACATGATCACAGATATGTAATAACTAGGTAAGGAATTTCAATTAACCTTAATAAAATTATACCGATTGATATAAATATTAACCCAGTTTTCTAATGTGTATAATAGTTAACTCGTGCCAATAGTGTTAGTTTAACTTCTTATCTACATTATCAAGACACGGTAACAATTTCCATAGCATTTTTCCTTGTCTTTTTGACCTGCATTTTTCATTGCGCAACGCACGGTTTAGAAAGGATAATCATTTTCAATTGTATTTATTTTGTAGGCGTTATCCAAGTTTAGTGTACAAAATAATCCAGATGATCCTTTGAAAACTCTATAACCCAAGTAAGGTGACTCGTTAAGGCTTTTTTTTAAATGTCTATTCAAGAAAAAGACATTTTCTTCTTCGTCATATAGCTGATTCTATTTTTTTTTCGATAAAACTTTGCACCACACTAATAATGTCTCCACCAACCCGCATTGGGCCCGCGTGGTGGATTATGGTCCATTCCCTCTCACAGAGAGGAGGTCTGTGTCCCAGCAGTGGGAACATTAATAGACTGATAATAATGATGAATAAAGTCTCCTGGATCAAGTTTAAGTTTACAAACATATATGCTCAAAAGTTTAAACCTAAAGTATTATATTATTTTAATTATTGTGAATGTGAAGACTATGTGGGTCATTCCATTTTTTGTTTTTTATTTTTTATTTTATATTTCTCAGTTAGTTTTAATCATGGTCTGGCTGTTTGAGTAATTTATGCGGTCTACCCAAATGTCCTTTCTTTGGTATTGTTCGTCGAATTGTTGAGCTCCTTATATTCTGATGTGAGCTGCACGGTTACTGACAAATGCGTGCACTGACTGGACAGTTCCACTCAATTTGTCTAGTTCTTTCCTCAAAAGATCATTTCAGACACCAATCTACATGGTTCGTCAAGATCATGTTCACTTGCACTTTAAAACAGACTTTGACCTCTGAGTTTATTTCGGCCTTTCTTCTCAGAGGAGCGAGATAGGAAACGCCGACCACATCTTGTTTAAAAAAATATGTTTGTCATGTAAAAGTGTTTGTACAAACCAACTTACAGCAATAAAATCATTTATCAGTCACCGGCGACCTAGTCGACAAGTTGGTGACACCGCCAGTGGGAACGGTAGTAGTGTAACCGACACCGAACTTATCACGACACCTTACACTTGGTTAATACCACAGAGAGAGAAAATAATATTCGCGGCCGCGAAATAGCACTGAGCACAAGTTTCGGCAAACATAGCCATAGTCAGTATTTTCATAGGCCGTCAATTACTGATACTAAACGGCGACAGTCACTAACACTCTTGGATTCTATCATCATCACATATCAGCCGAAAGACGTCCATTGCTGGATATAGGCCTCCCCCAAGCATCGCCACTTTGACCGGTCCCGTGCGTCTCGCATCCAGCGGATCCCCGCAACCTTCACCAGGTCATCGGTCCACCTAGTGGGAGGTCTAACAACGCAACGTCTTCCGGTTCACGGTCGCCACTCCAGAACTTTTCTGCCCCATCGGCCATCCGTTCTGCGAGCATTGTGCGCTGCCACTTAAGTTTGCAATTCTTCAGGCTATGTCGGTAAAGCTGGTTCTCTTGCCGATCTCTACGTTTCTGATTCGATCACACAAGGAAACTCCGAGCCCTCTCCATTGTCCTTTGGGTGACTTTAAGCTTTCTGATGAGGCCCATTGTGAGCGACCACGTCTCAGAGCCATAGGTTATCATTGGCAACATTGGATTCTATGGAAATAAAAATAGGCTAGTCTTTTCTATGGGGCAATATATTGGAGTCGCCTTCTAGTATAACCAGATGCAGCTGAGTACCACTATCATAACTCGAACGACTGGCTATCTGAAACGACTGTCAAAGACGTATTGATGACACCAGGGACCAACAGCTAACCTGCTTTCCGAGGAACGAAGGAATCTCGGTAACGATGGTCACCCTTGTAGATCGACCCGTGGGGCTGTTTCTTACTACTATGATAAATGCGAAAGTTTAGATGGATGGATGTTTGTTACTCAATCACGCCAGAACGACTGCATGGATGACGGATCGGGATGAAATTTGGCACAGAGATTATAGTCTGGAATAGTACATAGGCACGTACATTTTTATCACGGTAGTATGTCCTCGTGGGATAATTCTTGATACCCACGCGGGCGAAGCCGGTGGCAAACCTTTGGGCGCACGGTTGGCACAGTGGTTGAGCGATTGACTGCTGCGCTGCGTGTCGCGGGTTCGATTCCCGCACGGAATAAATATTTGTATGACCTACAGATAGTTCGGCTCTGGGTGTTGTGTATGTGAGTTTATATGTTTGTAAAAGCACCCACGATACAGGAAGAAATTTCTAGTGTGGGGCAAAGTTCATGAAAAATAAAAAATAAACCTACATAACTATACTTAATATTATAAAGCTGAAGAGTTTGTTTGTTTGAACGCGCTAATCTCAGGAACTACTGGTTGCAATTGAAAAAATCTTTTTGCGTTGGATAGTCCATTTATCGAGGAAGATTATATATTTTATAACATCACGCTGCGCCAAATAGGAGCGGAGCACAAATGAAAAATGTTGCAAAAACGGGCAAAATCATTCCTTTTTGAGACCTTCCGTTGCGTGCGCTGCGTAAGCGGTTAGTAAGTTACGCAAAATTCATGTATGTAGGGTAGGTAGAGTTGAGTAGGTAGGTAGCCAGTTGACGGGAGCGACGCCGCGTGGGACAGCTAGTTTATTTATAAAGAACAATTAAATTTTTATCAGTGGTCGTCAAAGGGTCACATTGTTTTCTAATATTACTGGTTGGTATTTAGACTAGTCATACGGATGGATGTGTCCTTTTATGTCAGTACCCTAAGCATGCGGGCTAGTATGTGTTATGAGGGCAAATAAAAATGTGAGTCATGAATAAGGCCGCCTTATCTGTACCTATTAAAGTGAACTTGTCATAATCATGCCAAAGTACTATGGACGTAGTTTCCGAAAGACAATTAAAGAGAAAATTGCTTTTACTTATTTATATTTTCATAAAATATATGGTGGCTTTTACAGAAGTCCCATGCAAAACGAAACAAAAATATCTTCAACTAATCTTAGCATTCCAAATATGAACCTTCCTAAACAAGTACTTATCTGTTGCCAGCTTTCAAAGAGGTAGAGGTTGGACCTCAGAGATAATGAGGTAGTACCTCGTTACAGTATCTTAAGTACTAGGCAATGTTAGGAATTTACCTTGTGACATTTAGGTAGGTACTTACCTAAGTAGCACATGTTAAGCCCATTCATTTTCTACAATCATTATCACTGGTAGTACGTCACATTGTCCTAGTCCTGCTATCCCGAATAATTTGGGATGGGTATGTTGGTACGTCTTTGAAATAAATACTTAGCCGTGTTTCACTGGGACTCGCCATATTCGTCAGGATCCAGTCAAATGGAACCGTTTGCGGTTGTTAGCCAAATGTTTTCGGATCCACCGGATAGGATTGCAATCCCTAACCCGCCTAGGTAGCGTGACGTCTTCATTCACACTAAAAAACATCTCAATAGATGATTACTATCTGAGGCTTAATATCATTTTTCACACCATCCAATCATCGTATTTATGCTTTTTCTCTGTTCCTATAGATAACACACTCAGGACCAGATTGGTACAGATAAAATAAGCCACCGATGACCGCATCTGGAATCCAGGAGATCCATTCGTTACGATTATAGTTTTCCCAGCAACATAGTTTGTTCTTATTTTTCAAGCGTGTATCTAGTATTACTTATAAGACTACTACTAGGTTTACTTATAAGACCGAATACTCAAAGTTACCTTATTTGATTAAGTGCTTTTAAATAACCTACTTAAATGACAATTCACGCATTATGACAAATAACCAAAAAAGGATATCCGTCGGAAACAAACCAGTTGATAAGGATTCAACACACTTATTTAAAATAAAAAGAAAGTGCATTCATTGCAACCAAGCAGGTAATTTTGAGGGTTCCGTACCCGAAGGGTAAAAACGGGACCCTATTACTAAGACTCTACTGTCCGTCTGTCTGTCTGTCACCAGGCTGTATCTTATGAACCGTGATAGCTAGACAGTAGAAATTTTCACAGATGATGTTTTTCTGTTGCTGCTATAACAACAAATCCCATACAACAAACGTGATTTTTTGCTTTTTTTTTAATAATGGTACGGAACCCTTCGTGCGCGAGTCGGACTCGCACTTAGCCGGTTTTTTTATCTTCTTTTATGATAATCTGGTTTTATGCAGGTTATACATACACTGCAGGTAAGTACTGTGAAGGTTACATGCTGCAAGGAACCTTGCACTGTTGGAAAATACTTCTGACTGTTCAAGTCATGAAATTGAGTGATAAGTGCGAGTCGGACTCGCGCACGAAGGGTTCCGTACCATTATCGCAAATAACGGCAAAAATCACGTTTCTTGTACGGGAGCCCACTTAAATATTTATTTTATTCTATTTTTAGTATTTGTTGTTATAGCGGTAACATAAATACGTCATCTATGAAAATTTCAACTGTCTAACTATCACGGTTCATCAGAAACAGCCTGGTGACAGACACATAGATAGACAGACAGATAGACAAACAGACGGACAGTGGAGTCTTTCTAATAGGGTCCCGTTTTTACCCTTTGGGTACGGAACCCTAAAAACTATCGTTCGTTTATCTGATATCAGATTAGTTCTGGCTGTGAAATAATACACATACAATGAAATACTTATCAAGTCCTGGACTTTTATTTTAGAACCTCTTCGACCCGGTCCCTGGAGCTGCAAAGATCCCACCGAATTTATAATATAATATAATTTTATTATCAGAAAATTCAAGTTTGACACATATTACAGTACACATTTATTGTCAACTAGGAGACAGAGAAAACAACAACAAAAATAATGTGCGAAAGATAGGTAAAGTACATTCGATATGAAATTTGAACCTTGGCTCCTAAACTAGGACGATCCTGTATCTTAGGAGGCAGTGTCTTACTAGTTTAGCAGTCGAATATACGATGACAACAACAAAACAACTGATGACTGTAACGTTTACCTTGACACATAATAAAAATGGCAATTTTCAGGATAGTTTTTATTTAAATAATTTTAAATTCTAGTATCTTCTACTTTTAAAGAAATAACTAAGAAGGTTTCTGTCTCTACCATTTTCTCAAAATCTTGTAAAAATATTTTGGCCAAGAAAACCAGCGCCTGCTTCATAATACATTCTTTACTTGCGCCTGCGCATAATTATCCCAGCCGCTTGAAGGCGCCAATAAGAAGCTAGAATACAAAACAAGAGACTCCAGACACACATTCTATTAATGAAAGTATTTGAATGATTGGAAATCATTGGAAAAATTTAAATAATGTTTTTGACAGTGAAGCGCCATCGAAATATCACGTGAGCAATCCCTTACAGTTTGGCAATTCGACCATCGCCTTCGCTGACATCGAATGAGACTTTTTCTAGAGCCTAAGGTATACTTTCTAACCGTCTCAAAATACACAATATGCGCTTAGCTGTTAAACAGGTTCGTTTACAGAATCGAATACTAGGCTAGAATGTATACGCGTCTAACAAGATATTATGGCATAGGAAATACTGCTGCACCGTACAACCGCTAGAAAGACAAAATTCTAGAGCTTTATTATTTGTTCAGGCGCTACTGAACACCTCAAACCTAAAAAACACACACTCCACTCCACATCACAGTACTCACCCTACACACACACTTTACTTTATTTTTTTATATTGTATTTTTTTAATTTTTACTTTAACTGTTATTTTTATTAATTAATCTTATTCTTGAATAGTTTATTGATACTAAATTGTGATTGCGACGACTATGTACTTACCACCTATTGTATAAATGATTGCTAATATTGTATAAAATCGTACCTGAATACTGTCTCTCAAGATACAGGTTGCCCTAGTTTGAGAGGCAGGGTTCATTACTCAAAATAGTTACAATGGAATAATTCTTACAATATAGCTGTACGTAAACTGCCGTGTAACGTTTTTTGCACCAATAAACATTTTTATTATTTATCACTGCACTCAGAGTTTCCTTGCGTGGAGAACCAGGGTTACCGACATAGCCCGAAGAATTGCCAAACTTTTGCAACAGCGGCAAGGCATATTGCTCGCAGAACGGATGGTCGATGGGGCCGAAAAGATCTAGAATGGAGACCGCGTAGCAGCAGACGCAGCGTTGGAGCTCCCTCTAGCTAGGTGGACCGATGACCTAGTTAATGATGCGGGAATCTATCGGATGCAAGGCGCACGGCACCGTTCGATGTAGTGACACCTGGGGGAGGCCTATATGCAGTAGTGGACGTCTTTCAGTTTAAATGATGAGGCACCACTGCCAGCGCCGTGTCTAAACCAACTAGCAATGTTTTGCCGTTCTAAAGCAACAGTAAATCAAACAACAGGGGGTTATTTCAATATCATAATACCTAGAACTTACGTCAGGTATCTAGTTCAGTAAGTACATAGCTAAAACTGCTCCACTGCCACGCCCTTTGGCTAGCGATTCAAAGTTACATAAGACTCTAAACGTAACTCTATCAGATAACCAGCTTAGGGAAAACATATTGCATAGCAAATAATATCTTATAGATAATCTGGAACTTTGAAGAGACGTGTTAGCTGCTTGTCCGGTTACGCAAAACAATGAGGGTTTTTAAGAAAATTCACGCCACTAGTTGGCGCCACATTGGTGAGAGGTCTTTTACTTGGAAAATTTAACTTATGACATCAACTTGCTTGACGTCAATTTGACTAATGTCAAAAAACATAAGCATTTGACAGCAGCTTGGACCTCACGTCTCAGTGATGCCACCTAGTGTACATGATTTCAGAATACCCTCATTGAGTTATGTTCTATGTGACGCTTTAGTGACCAAGGATAAGTATCGAGATTTATTTAATAGAATAGCAGGACTTATAACTTTATCAACCATGGACGACTATGCACTTAGGTGTCTTTTAGAAATTAACTTGGCCTGCGAAGATTATTATCCCATATATAGAGAGGAGTCCTGTGTTCCAGCAGAGGGAACATAGGCCGATAACATGATGATATAGGCCTAGACTCACTTTCTCGTACGTCTATGTTTCATGGGTCTAGTACTTTTGCTATCCGTCCCTCGACACGAAAGAGGATTTTGGCCTCAGGAGTTCCACAAAAAAGAAAAAGACAATCTAGTGCAAAATGTAATGCTAGTTCTTTTGCTATTCTTTTAACTGCCATCAGTCGGTAGCGAATATAATAATTTCGGTTTTATTTCAAAGGGATTTTGGGTTTTGGAAGCCATCGCGTCAACCAACCGCCGTGCTAAGAAGATGGGATGGCGCAAGGATATCGACACATGTTGCATCCCATACCAAAGGCCTACCCAACTTCCAAGGCATTATGGTCATCCCTCCGGTCTCTTCCCATCGTCGCGTGCCAAGCCATTGGGTTCTTAAACAGCTGGCACCCCGGCGGAGACAAGAGCTCGACGTATGATGCCATTAATGCTGGCGTGCTGTGCTATCCGACCAGCGTTCCTACAGCAGGATAGACCATCGTGTCCGAGGCGGCCGACTGCTTCACCACATTGACAAGGATGTGGAGTTCTGCTGGGAGTACCTAGGCGCAGGCATGTAGCGATCCGGAAGGTAGTGTCAGTCAACATTGTATCAATGTTGGGTGACGGTAATGCCTGTAGCCAGAGGCCCGATTCTCACTCACCCACAGCCAGTAGGTAAGCACGCTCAGCAGTATTGGTGGACGTATTTATGAGTTGACTCCGTACCAATCTGCAGAGCGGCTCATCCCAGTGTCTCTGGGAACATGGGTTTTCGGTCAACGCCGTATTCGGGAAAGCCACTTTCCAGAAGCACACTGCGCCGGTCGAGCACGGCACTTCACAGTTAACCAGTGACAGAGAAAATGTTGGTGGTTAACGTTTCAGTGCTGTGGACCGAAGACAGGACGATTATATAAACGAGATTTGTTTTAGACGTCTAAAGGCTTGGGAGCTGACAAGCAATTTAATAGTCAAGGGTTTTGGTTGTATGGGTAAGCGTTGGGCATAACGTCTTGTCTGTTCTTTAATTTCCTCTTTTATGTTGAGGTATTAATGTATCTTTTTACTTGTAAGTAAACCAGGGACCAGGGTGCATTTACAATTAACCGCAAAATTGTATTTTGTTTTCTATGCGGACATGTTATATATATACAGCAATAGCTGTCGCTGGCAACCCCCAAAGGTGGATGCCGTAGATCCATATGGGTTTGATTACTGCAGTAATTTATTTTCCAAATAAATAATCGAGTTCCGTCTCATCAGCCAATACAGGTTTTTGAATTTCAGGTTGACTTCGTTGCGTTTGTGAGTCTTCCAAGTAGGGCGTCAATCTAGATGGAACCCTAAGTACTTAATGCACTCACAATTTGTCAAAATTTCATTGCCTAGTTGTACTGGAGGGCGAATTCCTAACCTGGAATATTCTCTCGGATAGGGACGCGGCCATGATGTTGAAAGAGTGGGGCAACTTTTGTTTTATTTTACAAAGTAAGCCCTTATGCCAGACGCGGTCAAAATCCTGTTGCACGTCCAAGAATGCCACCGAACAGCATTGTCTTATTACTTCATGAACTTGACGAACTTTATCAATCATTTATCCAATTGGGATTTCAAGCGAACTAGAAATATTCTTTCCCAGAGTTTCGACAGCACGGGATAGACTGGTGGATCGGTAAGACGCAATATCGTGCGGAGGTTCACCGGGCTTTTTTTATGATATACGAGACCTTCCAAGGTGCTGGGAAGCTACCCCGTTATTGTATTTGTTGGCAGTTCTTTGACAACTTCGGAGTGATCAAGTCGTAACCTGGGACCTTCTTGGTATGCAAGGACTTAAACATATGTACAGTTAAGGGTCAAAAGTGCAGACACACTCTACCAAAACAGCAGCGGCAATTTTTTGTTAGGCAGAATAATTTCAACTTTTCACGGTTAGTATGTATAATCTATACTTTAATTTCTATATAACATATATAACCAGTTGTGGATAATTTAATTTCTTCTACATAAAATAGCCATTTCAAATTTGGGAGAGTCAGACTGCACTTTTGACCCTTAACGAACTAACGTCAACTTCTCTGGGTGACGTCGATATTAGGGGTAGAGACATTTGTAGACCCTGTGGTTTAATATTTTGTGATTCGCATTCATCGCATCCAGTGCTGTCATCGTTAGGTTAGAAATACACGAGACAAATGAAAAGCAAAAACGCATGCTTTATTACTGTTTTCGCCCGAGAAGAGTTAAATTTTATGCGAGGGCAGTGTTTCTGTGACTTAACTACTCTTCTAGAGGTTTTCCACAGTCGTTCCGTCAAATCGGTGACATTTGCTCTAATGCAGTTCAGTTCAGTTTAGTATTAAATTAGAGGACTTCTTGTGCATTTGTTTCAGTTCTCTTGGTGCTTGTTTAAATCTTGTCTTGCCGTTTGGGAGATGTGTCTGTTGCCAATTTCTCCTAAGACGACGCTTTTTCTCCAGCTTTATTCTGATGTCCGTTGGCGTAACAAGAGATTTATGTGAGTCACGTAGGCTGGGTGTACAGTCAAGGGTCAAAAGTGCAGTCATACTCTCCAAAAACTCAAATGGATAGTTTTTGTAGAAGAAGTTAAATTATCCACAACTGATTTAATATTTTGTATAGAAATGAAATTATAGATTATTCCTACTAACCTCGAAAAGTTAAAATACTGCTGCCTACAAAAAAAATGCCTCTTCTTTTTTGGTGATTGCAATTTTGACCCTTATAGTACATAGCCAGTCTGCCATTTGGATCAAGTTAGTAATGTACAAGCAGGTCACATACATCATCAAGACCTTAACGGACTACCTAGGTTAATTTTGTCTTCTAAGCCTGCCATCCCAGTCAGTTTTATGATTGTATAGTTTGTTCAAACAACATAGTCTTATTAATGTTATGGATCTTGTTACACAAAATCTATGGCATATTACTATTATTTTGCCTGACCTTGGGTTAGAAATCACGAGCCCACGCTCAGTATTCGCACTGGCGTCCACTGTACAATTAAGGTAGTCAAACTTGTGAACTTTTGAAGCAAAAGTACATCGGACCATTCTATAGTCTACTTTGGTGGGAACCATTATGCTGTTTTACGTCTCATAGTACTAAATCTAGTTATTTATTAATTATTACCAAGCTCCAGATTGATCGAATAAAATAAGATCCGCTTAACTTCTCATTAGGTATGCATAACATTGTAAAGTTTATTGTAACCGAAGTAAAGGTGTTACTCAGCTTGTAGTACAAAGTGTACAGTTGTGTGGTTTTGATGAAAATTGTTTGGTCCACGAGTAATTGCAATGAATATCAATTACTTAGTTTGTTTTTTATAGCACAGTTTTGACAAAATAGCTGTTTATTTAAAAAAAGTTTTGTATTTTTTTATAGTTCCGGTATAGATCATTATAACCAAAGAAAAGATGGATGGACTGTTTGAGGAGTGGTATGAAAAAAAACCGGCCAAGTGCGAGTCGGACTCGCGCACTAAGGGTTCCGTACCATTATCGCATAAACTAAAAAAATCACGTTTGTTGTTTGGGAGCCTCATTTTAATATTTATTTCATTCTGTTTTTAGTATTTGTTGTAATAGCGGCAACAGAAATTCATCATCGGTGAAAATTTCAACTGTCAAGCTTGGCTATTGGCTACAATAGTCCTATCAGTGATGATGGACCGATCCTAGTACAATGTGATAGTGCCATTATCGAGAACTGGGTATTATTATTATATCGGTAGGGTACCTAATCTAGTTCTATAGATTAGGTAATTATAAATACCAATTAATTTTCTCTAAACCTTAGATGGTGATAAAAGATACTTGATCAAAAGACAGTGAAGATGCATCAAATACCAGTAAAACCAGGAATAAAACAACAGAAAAATTAAATTATTAGATTTTTTTTATTAATACATTTTCAAGTTCGTTCTACAAGAGTTTGCATTATTATACACAGTTCACATTCAACTTTATACAGTTTAACATTTTTTTTGGTTTTTTTCTGGTCGTTTTGTATAAAAAATAGTGTGTCAGGCAGTGTGAAGCTTGGGTCGGAGGTAGGGTTTAGTGCCAACCGCCGTGGTGGCCCCAGGGCTCCTCGGGGGACGCGGCGGCAGCGTGCGCTGCGTGGGCGTATTGGGAGAGGTGCACGGCGCGCGCGTGTTGGACCTCAGGGGTGTCGACCACGTATTGCCCATCGTGGGTCAGCTGGATGTGAGCCTGGAGAGAAAAGGATAGGTTAGATGATGAAATTAAAAGTGTGGAAAGATCGCATGACTTAAGGACTGCTTTAGTAGAATATCTACGTTGTCATCAGCCTTACTATCCTGTAGGATATTATATTGTGTTTTGCTGCTTGCCATAAGATCTGATTTCTGGTTTTTCAATAAGTATCACTCGTTTAAAACCGAGTAAACCGACCTTGTCACTTGACTAACTAGGAAAAAGGAAAAAACTTATTGAGCCCATGACAACATGAACAGTCACATGTGATGCCGAAACATGTCTTTCAATGACTTCCATTGTTTTTGTTTTTGGGCCAAGACGCTGTTACTACCCAAAGTATGTATAATATTATCATCTATCATGATCCAATGGCTTCAACTACACCCATCTTAAACAAGTTTATATATTTACCTGAGGACCAGTCCATTTGCCGTAACCAGCAGCGTAACCCGCTCCGTGTCCGAAACCGCCGTAAGCGAGGGGGGCGAGGGCCGCTCCATGGGCCAGACCACCATGGCCATAGCCGCCGTGCGCTGCGCTAGCGTGAGCCGCGCTGTGGGCCGCGATGTGGGCTGCCTTGAGGTGGGCCACCTCAGGGGTGTCTACCACGCGACCGTCATGCGCCAGGGGGGCGGGGCCGTATTTCAGGAGACCTGGTGAGAGAGATTTCAGTTAGTAATTAATTAAAAGGATAAAGTTATGCTTATAGAAATTGAGTTTTGAGTTTCGGTTTTGTTCTACAGGTTTTGCTAGGTAAATCATCAAATATTTACCAGCAGCAGGAGCACCATAATGCGCGCCGTCACCATAAGCGGGTCCGGCAATGTATCCCCCGGCGGGGGCCCACGCGCCGTGCGATGTTGAAGCCTGGGCGTGGGCCGCGGCGTGGGCTGCCTTAGCGTGCGCCACCTCGGGCGTGTCCAGGAGGAACTTGCCGTCGGGGCTCAGCTGGATGTGCGCTGGGGGGCCCGCGTAGTATGAAGCCTGGGCCAGGCAGAGGGTGGCTGCGAGGATAATCTGGAAAGAAGGGGAGAAAAGGTTAAAGATTTTTGAAAGTTAGTTAGTTTGTTACGTAGGTAATAAATTGTGCAGAATATTACGTGTAATATTGGTGGAAGAATACGTGGAATATTGGTTTGCAAAGGGTATATTATAAGTCAAGTAAGACCGGTGCACTTTTAATGTGGTAAAATTTAGAAAAAGAAAAATATTTGGAAATGGAAGAGGTACTTGACTCTTCAGTGGAACTATAAAGTATACATAGACATATTTTCGATAGATAGGTCACTTGTTGACTGCAGACTATACGAAATATTTGTTTTTAAAGGCAACGTCTCTTAATAAGACTAATAAGAAGTTGTATTTATAATTCGGAGAAATTTAAAAAGGATAGCAGAATGTGTGCGTGTGGATGTTTCTAGGCTCTGTAGCGAGACAACATATATGCTACAAAAATAAATGTTAGATATATAGGTATTTTAACTTGGTGAAGGAAGTAAGAGCCTTGTCAAAACGAACAGTTTTAAAATATTAGGTTTATGTGACAAGGTGCCAATAAATATTTAATTTAGGACTTGATTAAAGGTGTGGTTTACCTTACTAGTCAGGGAATTATGATTCTTGAATAATTATTGTATAAAATGAAGGACCAATTAAGGAGTCCAGCATTAACTGGAGCATTCAATAAGGAATGTCATAAAATGTAATAACTATGATAAAATATTAAACGGTGTAGTTAAATAAATCATGACAAATATTGCGGCTATTGTCTTTGTTTATTTTGTAAGGTACTACCAGAGCTATATAATACAAAAACAAACAGCTCTAAGTTGTGTCTACAAAAACAGTAACTAAAGTGCATTTAATATGTTTTTAATTGATCAGTTTTCGCCTGACATTGTCGGCAGATATTTATCGGAGCGTAAACAAGAGTTTCGCGGTTTCACGCGGTCGTTCCGAAACCTAGACACTTACGCAGCTACGAGCCACCTGCACGGAGTCACTCACACGTGAATTTAATTAGACAGCTTACGACAGCTCACTCACAGTTGCTACACTATGGGATTATTGGACGATAAAAGGGCTATTGGTAGTGGCCATTTATACTCGGAAAAGTTTTTTCGAAGGTTCTTTATTATTTTAGGAGGAAGATTTCATTGATTTTAACCTACAATGGGAGTTCAGCTTCATAGAATAATTTCGTCTACGAAACTCATATACTGCATTGTCATCTCATCAAACCTTACTATAACTATAATAAAAATCTAAATAGGTATAGTGGAAGTATATGTCAAAACACGTCTGCTACAGTTCCGCGGCACAAATTGCATACAGGCTGACCCATTACAGCTCACGCTTGACTGGGCGCGGCGCAAAAAGTGGCAACACTCAACAATCAGTTTGGACATGTCGTTATTATGTCTATTACACGGACGAGCGATGGCTATCGTAATGTTGCCAAAATATATAGAAGTATAGATATAGTTTATATATCTTTCTAATAAAGACCTATATTTGAAATAAACAGTATATCTAACGAGTTTATAAGAAAGACTGGTAGCAGAGGTTTGGGAACAGCGAATTCAGTCCGCATTGTCTATGACGAGACTGTCGAAAAGATCTTCTTATTTTGTATTTGGAACTTCAAAGGCTCTGGTTTACATTTAAATATAGTTTGCACTAACACTGACACTATTTGAAATTCCATATTGTGGAGAAAGTGAATTATCCCGAATTCAGAATATTGACTAAAAATTTATATATTTATTAGTTTATCCTCGCACTGGAACGCCTTGCAGCAATTACACCAATGGAGCACAATCTTATAATAAACTCACTATAAGCTTAGGTTTCCTCACGATGCTTTCCTTCACCGTTGTCAGCAATGTCCAAGATAAACTTGGAAAGTACATATGAATATGAAAAAGTCACATTGGTACTTGCCCGGATTCGAACCCACGACCTCAAGCACGAGAGGCGAGGTCTTAGCCACTGGTCCATCACGACTGAATGAGGTTGACCATCAATTTACAACTAAGTTCTAAGCTATCAATACAAAACGGTAGATTAATTCTATGAATAATTTGATACCTCAACAAGATTAAGATGCAAAATCCATTATAATCACAAAATTATCTCGCCTCGTTTACGTCAAAATATCTACGCTACACCAGAGCAATTACTAAACACGATTTCATCAAAATGTTAGCTGTATCAAATGACTTCAAAGTATTGTCTCACTATCTTCCCACGGGCTTCATATCAGTCACATAGTGTCAAGACATCAAAGTCTTGCTTCGCGAACCTAATTTCAAAATGTCTGCCAAATAATGCGTGTGAATTAGCAAATTATTGTGTTACTTTAGTAGTTTTAACAATGCTTGTTAGAAGTAGAATAATGGATTAACTTTTATTTTTAATTTAAGTGTGAAATATGATTTTGAAATTGTTCTATTTTCGAAGGTTGAGGGTGGGAATTTGGAATCAGAGAAAAAAAAATCGATAGAGGCTATGGATAGAGTATTGATTTGATATCGATAAATTGATATTTTGATACCATACGCTTTCATCGAGACTCTTTTTGTGCTTTAGTATCTTATGTAATTATTGAACATGAAAGTAATTGTCTAGTAGGTATTTCTCAAAAGTAACGTAGTCTTAAACTCAATGAAATAAAAACAATTGTTTCCCAATTAGTTTCCAACGCTCAAATACAGACTCCATTTAATTTTATAATCCGTGCTCAACATTTCTGGCGCGCGCTCATAAAGTAGGTTTCAGAAACCAGGGTGTTTTGCAAAACTATTGCTTGAAGCTAACTAGTTACGCGAAATATTGAAGGCGTGGCACGCACCGACTATGGCCGCCATTGCAGATGACTGATAAACAACAACAGCGCTAAATAAAACGGACAAGCGATAAATATGCTTTACAAAACAGATAGCTATCGAACACCATAGATTACATTACAAAGGGCCGCGCACGTTGTTCTCGTTTTTCAAAAATTGAACAAGGGCTTTATGATTAGACAACGTCCAGTGTTTTTTTTTTTTGTTTTATCTTTTAAAGGCAGTGATAGTTTGATTAAGGCCAATGATTCGATGAAGGCCTTATAGTAAAAAGGTATTTATATATATATATATATTTTCATTCTATCTAGACTTCTAGAGAATCTGTATCATTAGTTGTGATCCATTTTACTCGTCTATGTATGGAATTTTAATGAAACTCTTGTTCAATTAGTCCCACGGCTGCAAAGATCATTTGTCGAACATGACATTAGAGACGTAATAGGCTTAGGAATTATTACACTGTGTCTATATTTATTAATTACATTAGTTACAGTCGGCAGTCTCATTCTTCCCTTAACCTAGTTTAGACATAATGATAATAAAACATAAAATTAAGCTTTTGTTGTAAGTGAAATACCATATTTGGGCGACAATGTTTGTAAGGGAAAATGTGGAGAAATAAGTAGAATCAAATTCAAAGATTGATAATAAAGAACTCTAGATAAGTAAGTAGGCATGTCTTTAATATTAATGTAAAGGATAGGTAAACATATTGACTCTAATACTTGAACATTTACATAAATAATAAGTACTCTATAATCCATTCGGAAGGCTGAATAGAGAGATACTTTAGCTTCAGAAATAAAATAGGAGCTGTATCGAATTTTGAAATCCGAATGCTACTTTCAAATAAAATATACGTTTACGTTATTGCAAAGTTTTAAATTTTCTAACCGCAACCCGAAACGCGATCGAATGTGGCTTACTGCGGTCTTATATATCTGTATCGCGTTTCTACCGATAATAATACAAGAACGCACGTAATACAATATATTGATACCGAATATGAAACCGCAGACAACTATAATAATTTGCTACGTTCAAAATAACATTTTTACAACGAAATAGAAAGTGGTCAAAGACAATTATGGACTTTATTTTTCTTGTCTGTATAGAGCCTACCCTTTAGAACGTTCTAATTTTAAATGTTTATGCAAACAGCTTGTATTAACTTGCATTATCTAAGGTTGTAATAAAGGTTGTAATAATTATTAATGCGAAGTACTTATGAAACGTAATAATTTTAATTTGAAATAGGTACTGTTTAGCGTAATGCCACGCCCTGTTTAGCCAGTTTTAAAACACTTTCATAAATTAATACATGGCTTTTGAATTTAAGTTCCCCCACATACTTGAATGAATTGCAAATTATAATAGTTCGATTTCGCGATTAGTGCGATTTCCTAAGTGCTAAACGCATAAAATTGCAATTTGTATTTTAATTATCAACCTTGGTGCTAATTATACATGTAGGTGAGTAATTAAAGTTAAAAGCGAAGTGATAATTGGAAAGTTATTTGTTTTAATTATTTATCGAGATGGTGAAGGTGTTTGAAAAAATATAACAGATCAGACTGTCTTAAGTCTTGAGTTTTGTCTTGTCAAATTCCGTGGAAATTTTTGAATTTAGTAGAAATATTTTATATAAAATTTCTTCGTCGACTTCGGAGAAGGTTTTTTTTAGGCGTTATGTTCATAAGCCGAATTTGAAGCAACAAGGTATTACCTACCAGTCAATATTTCGGTCAATAAGACTATACACTGTGGTAGGTGTTCGATATAACAAATGACTAAGCATTGTGTACTAATATCAATGAATCTACATTAAACTATGACAATAATGAATTCGATCGAACTGAACCCGAGATAAATATGTATGTGGTCATAATTCAGCACTTGTTCGCGACCCAATACTTGGACAAGTGATCGGCAATGCTTAGCTACAACTGTTTGATAAACAATCGTCTCTTGCGCAACGTTGAGCCGCACGAGGGCTGAAAGGTCTAGATTAACAACTATTATTATTTAGATATGCGTCCATTTGTAGGCATGTCGTTATTTGAATTTGGAATGTTTTGAGAGAATGGTTTATTGAAATTGCATTTCTTTTTTCGAATTCGAAGTTCGGAATTAAAAAATGAGTAATAGAGATGGTTTTGTTTTTTTTTAAAGCAAAAAGGTTTAATAATGAGCCATTACAGTTCTGCGCAAAACAAAGGTAATAACACCAGGCAATACCTGAACTAGTTTACGGACAGTCTCTCAGATTCTGTTATTAAAGAAAATTTAAGGACATCAGACAAAGCGAGCGCGGCCGTAATTTGTGGGCGTGGGTCTCATATCGACTCGCCTTTGCATTCTGTTGCAAAAGGCGGCATTTTGCAATAGATCGGAATTATCATTCGGCGAACTGGTGCACAACCGGCTATTGCGATTTAGATGTTGCAAGAGGAAGGGGGCGAGGAAGTGTTATGGTGGCCAAGTGGCCATTGTGGCCATTTGCGGTCGAAGGTCATAGAAAAACGGGACATTGAAAATAGAAATTCGTCGCGCTCGAGTAGTTATGGATATCGCACGAGTTTTTGTTGCGGTTACGCGTGTTTAGCACGAACTTTTTGCTCAAAACTGTATGGAGTTATGAAATGTTAAAACATAACTATTATGGCGTTTTTTGTTAGACTACTTTTGCTAACGTAATATGGAAAGTTAAATTTAAAACGAGGGACAAATTGAAGTCTCTTATTCTGCCAAAATACCGATACTAGGCGGTTACCGGTAATCATAAAACGGCCGCTCTTCCCGCCGACTCATTAGCAAAGCTAAATGAAGACGCGCGCCCGCCCAGCGCGCATGCCCGTCTTTCTGCCATATGTTTGGGCGCGAAAACCGTTCAAAAGATGCGCTACTTTTTTGCGTTCTGAATTGTTTTTGGTAATCTTTTGAATATTTTCAGTTTTGGATCAATTTCTTTACATCTTATATCCGATAATTGGTCAAAACCTTTTACAGTCTTACACAACCAATTACACTTTTACTAATAACTTTACACTTATTACTTTTTTATGCGTAAACTGATTGTATCGCATGCTTAACTAATGAAGCAGTGAACAACAAAATAATATTCAAATATTTGACGTAGGCGCGTTTAGAAAACGGATACCTGTATTAATCATCACTTACATTGTTTTACACGGTCCTTGACATAATTAAACTATTTCAAACACCTCTGTGGTTCGCCGAATATATCTAGTTCGATTTTAAAATTGGACGAATAAATTACTTTTTTAAGGGCCAAATATGAGGCTACACTTCTTGGACAAGGCTTTGAGTATGACAATGACATTATTGCCACAAATGTCTGCTAGGTTCTTAGTGGTTGCCTCCTAGTATAACTACTACTACAAGGCAGGAATCTAATGCCTTGTTTTGTTATTATTCCGTATCTGAACAAGAAGATTATTTATAGAAATTTTGAGGGTCACACTCATGACCCCTAAAATCTATATTTGTAATATACCAATGATGTGTCAGACTTATTGTGGGTAGGACTTAACCTATTGTTTTAATGTACTACATGTTTGATTAAAATGTACTTTTGATATTTGCATATAAATAGAAGGTGAAGATTGATTGACAAGCTGCGAACACGAATTGAGTTCGTTTTTTCGATCGATAAATGAAAGAAGTTTTGTATTCTAGGTACGTAAATAGTCTATGATTGCTTTTTGATGAGCGTGTTATACTTATTGCAAAGAGGTATTTCCTCCTTCATTGTGGCATTATTGAAGAATTAATTTTGTACTGATATTTCTTGTCCGTTAAACACGTTAAAGCAATTGCACTATTTTCGTTAATAGGAGCAAAAAACTGTTTTGCTGTTCACAATAGATACTTTTTAACTGCAGTTTTTTAGACCATTTCTGTCACAAAGTAACTTCTTTTTGCCGATGCAAAGTTTGTTTTGGTTTTTTTCGCTTCTGCTTTCTATACACTGCCGATTTTGATTCCTAGTATTATATAGTATGTATGTTTGTGAAATACGTTATCAACAACAATATTTCTCCCTATGGTCCTTCGAAACGCGGAAATCTTCACACAATGACATAGACAATGAAACGTAGAACGAACTGATTTTCCGTTAATTTGAAACTTTCCTCTATTGATTACTTTAGTAAGGAAATGTCAGCAGTACCGGAGTATTGTTCTAAGTAATAAAGTTTATAAATCTTATTACGTCATGAAGGGAAGTGGTACCGAAGGGATATTTAAATGTACAGAGGGGTGAAAGTGGCTGAGGAATAGTTTCCTTGAATATATTTATTGGTTTGTTTTAGATTTATCATAGTGGCTTGAGTTATTGGTAAGAAAGGGATTGAATATTGATTGTTTTATGGATAAGTGAAATTAGAACATGAGTTATCTATTTAAGAGAGGGTTTTTATAGAATATTACTTAAAAAATCGAGCGAGTTTTAAGGGTGAAATTAGATAAGTACTAAGGCTTTTGGCAAATGTACTAGTGAATGTTGTCAGAATATAATAAGATTTTGAGTAAGTTAAGGGGCTAATAAATAAAGAAATATAAATATTATCAAAAGGACCACAAAGAAAATTTTGGTAAGGGCAGATGGAGACAAGAAAATGTTAAAAATCACTATAATATATAAAAAAAAAATATTTTCAAAAACCGAGCAAAGCCAAAATTGGACCGGGAAAAAAACTAAAATTAAAAACGAAACACTCACCATAGACTGCATGATTACTGTGTGTATTACTAAGGTTCAGAGATCTCAAACGAACTAACTTAAGCGCTACTGTTAGACAGAACTCGCCTAGAAATTTTCGCCTAAGTAAGTGACGTGTGAATGCAACCACCTTCCAAGTCGGAATGACGATTGGCCACAGTCCGCCCCTTTATATATGGAGCACCCCGCTTTGGCGGTTCGTAATTGGAAACAATTAAGTTGCGAACAAGTGCAATGCTGTAATTTTTAATTGTAAGATGGGCATACGTTTTTCCGGTGGAGCGCGCTAAAAAGAAATTAGTCAAAGAGTCATATTGGTGTTGTTGGTCATATTGGCTCCTCCTTTTTTTGATCAAATGTTTGCCACAAACATTGGTGTTTCTAAAGCTGGTATTTCGATACATTTGTTCTGTCAATAAAGTATATAATGGAGATAAAGGATGGCTTAAGCACCCGTTGAGTAAGATAATGGGAGTCCCCTATTATATTGCCATTTGTTGCTTGTTTGTGTTGTTGCTACACACAACTAGATACGTTTTGTGGTTAGGAAATGCTGTTAAAACCAATATTGTACATTAAGTATTGGCCTATATTTATTTTAGATAGTTAAGCTTTCAAAATTATAACTTTCGCAAGTAAGCAAAATTTGTTCTATAAAAGAAAATTATTAGTTAAAACTAATGTTGTACATTAATATGGCCTATATTTTCTTATATACTTTTAAAGTTACAACTTCCCTAAGGCAGAAAAGATAGAAAGCCGAGATGGCTCAGGCAAAGTATACATGGTAGGTTTTGTTGGAGGCCTTCGTCCAGCAGTGAGACAGTTCAGGCAAATATAAAAAAGATGGCATATATGTTAAATTTACCAATTGTTATCACAGTATCGTAAGTTCTATTTAAGGAAATAATCAGTGGAATTTATCGGCATTAGGCTATTTTGCGAGGTAAGACAAGGTGAACGCGGTAACAATGTAGCTGTAATCGACACATACCTTAAATTAACGACTAACATTTCAGTCAAGTCTTTATCTATTAGTAATTTTATGAACAAGAAATTAGGTCGCAAAAGTTCATGAATATTTTTGTGCACTTGGGCCGGTTTCTGAATCGATATTTGAAATTTAGAATGTTGACACAATAGTACCAATTTTGACGACATTATTGCCAAAGCAAGAAAAAAAAAGCTGGATAATGTTGGCACAGAAGCGCAGGATTATGATGAAGAATACCAATTGGCGGGATCGGGTCCACATGATCCATGCACTGACCATGAATTATTCTATTGAGCTTGTAACTAATGGGAGGTTTTGAATTGAGTATATAATTTATATAAGTTTGGAGGAATTTCAAGCTAAAGTAGAGTTTGACAAATACTCAATTTTAAATAGGCCTTTACCTCTATAGTCCAAGTCATCTCCTACAAATCGAATTATCAAAGTGACATTTATATATTTATTTTATTTTATTGGGTTAAAGGTTTTTTCCGTTGTCATGGAGTCTGAGTCGAGTTTTTCAATCAGACTCGGAATTTGGTCCTTAATTCAGAACCAGGGTTTAGTCCTACTATTATGAGTAAGAGTATTTGGACCTTTTAAACTATCTCGTTAGTTGTTCATTAAATAGTTTTTTTATCTTGTTTATAATTACAACCGGAAATAACATAGACATCCGTATGGTGTCCTTAAACTTGAATGCTCAGTCTACGCGTATGTATTGTGATACATGTCATGGTATTTAGAACGTAAGACATATACTTCTAAGAAAAAAACTTATTAGTAGTGTTTGGTTGTGTTGTTATGTACAACAACAGACGTTTAATTGTGTTTGTAAGAAATTCTCGATCGGAAGCAATGGTTGGATTTGAGTATAATTTATGGCATTAGACGTAATGAGAAAGATATATTATATATATATAAATAAGATATTCATGTATAACCATTTTATAAATATATCCTATAATTAATTAAACGCAAGAATCGGATTGAGTTACAATTTCATAAAGGCACATGCAAGGTTACGCGTTGATGTCTTTGCTATGAAAATGTAACACCAATTTTCTCGTTACCATTTTGAGGTAAAACCGTTTGAGAATAGATTTGTGTGATTGTTTCTTGTTTACTAATCAAGATTTTAGGTAGGATTTAAACGTTTCATTTTGAAAATAAAACTGATATTTTATTATTATTATTTTATCATTTATTTATTTTTCTGATGGCCCTGTTTTGTTCCAGTGCAGGGCGAAGGCCTGGCTTTTTCTCGTTCCACTTAAATATAATGAGCTGGTCATTATTTATGACCATCATCATCGACGGGTCCTGTGCGTCTCGCATCCGGCAGATTCCCGCAACCTTAACCAGGTCATCGGTCCTCCTAGTGGGATCTAGTCCTCGTGTTAAAGGCTATGTGAAATAAAAGCAAACATACGTAATATAATAAAATCGGCCAGTTGCAAATAAGCCTCGCACTAAGAGAGCCGTGTATAATAACTACATAATATAATGGAAAGTATGCTATAATGAATACTTGCTTGCTTATGTAAAATATTTAATAGAAGTACTGCACTCTACATACAGAAATATTTTGACATTAACCACACCATTGAAAATATGGTGAGATTTGACATGAGAGGAGGAATTTAATCTAATACTCGTACTGTAAAAGAAAAGGTAATCTCGGGAAGTAATTATTCGATTAGGATAAGTTTTTCAATGATGAAAATTAAAACTCTACAAAGCGAAAAATAACATTCTTTTCTTCCGTCTTTAGTAACATTTTTTTTCGTTTTTGACACCGACTTCCGAAAAGAAATTTTGTTTTTTTCTTAATAGTGTTTTGTATTAAAAATCTGTTTAGTTTATTTCTTGCTCTTTTTACTTTTGGTACGTTATATTCCCATAAAAATACGCATTATTAAGGATAAAGTACTTGGGCGACCGAACTCTGCTCGGGTGAAAACAGAGAAAACGACGTTTTCCAAAAGTGAAACCTGTATACAAAATTTCATGAAAATCGTTGGAGCCGTTTCCGACATTTAGATTATATATATATACATATATACAAGAATTGCTCGTTTAAAGGTATTAAAATTAAAACAACTCATCAGATCTTGATCAAATTTAAACGGGTCCACATGAGAAGCACTAGCTTTCAAATAAAAAAAGAATCATCAAAATCGGTTCACCCAATAAAAAGTTCTGAAGCAAAAAACATTAAAAAATACAGTCGAATTGATAACCTCCTACTTTTCGCGAAGTTAGTTAATGAGGTTATTACAATCCGGAATAGAATTATGCCCAATAGATAGGAGATAGGCCCGCCTACTATTACAATGAAGTTCGATACCATCATTGGTAGGCAGTGGGTGGCGGTGACCAGTTGCTAAGTAAATATCCATTCATTTCTCATACTTAATGAGATTCTTATTATGATTAGTTTATGATCGCTTGAAGGATCGATAGTTACTAAAGCAGACGAGTTCTTGAGCAGAGGATGCGACTTGTCAAAAGCAACGTGGGACATACAGCGTTGGATGTACCTTGACCTAGACTGGATACAGAAGGCCGAGAATCAGGTGTTGGCACTCCTGACATGCATATGAAAGAAAGAAAGAAAAGAAGAAAGAAAAAATATTTCTAAATCAAGTAGAAATTCGCTTGTTTAAATATCATCGAAAAAAAACGAATAATATTGGCATTACAATAATAACATCATAAAAAATCGATTATATTTTGAAAGAACGTATTAATTGGCAACACTTCTTAATTTATCCACAAACCAATGATTTCCGGATTTACCTGATTTTATTTTATCTTTTCGGTACCTTTTTTGCGCAAAAATTTTTCAATCTGATTTTGATAAATGAACCCCGTGATTAATAAACATAAAACAAGATTTTATTTTTGTAACACACACACACAAGCTAATTGTTGGGTATTTCATGGCTAAAAATGAGCATTTGCTTATAAATCAAATTATAAGCAAATGCCCATTAGGTTTGACTTAGCTGACTGTACCAAATTCAAGTTGTTGGTATTCGTTCGCACATTAAATTTAATTATTTAAAGAGTGGTATCCGTTCGGAATAGAAAATAAATATGAGTTGAAACAAAAACTAGTGGTATTAGTTGTTGGTATTAGAACGGAATAAATCATAACTAAAATATAATTATTCTTACTGTGGGCGTTGTAAAATGCAACCATTCCTCGATTTACGAGACCTAGTAAATTTAAATAGCTAGATTTTCAAATGTTCAGTTATTTGACTGCCCGTTGTCATTTCCGTCAGTCAATCATAATCAATTAACAACGGAAATCAACATAATGGACCCTTCGGAAACCTGCTGAGTGAGTTGTACAGCAGTGTTCTTTCTGGAGGTTTAATTGTAACAATCTGAGTGTGAATGGTGTGTATATCTGTAACTGGCATGTTTGCACGGGACCATCTTGAAATGTAATGAAATTGCAAATATTTTGTTGATGTGCCTTATTTGAATAAATCAATACCTAACACTTAACTTTATTTCGTAATTTAAGTGGCAGTGCAGATTACACGCAGAACGGCCATTGGAGCCAAAAAGTTCTGAGTGGCGACCGTGTACCGCAAGACGCAATGT
This sequence comes from Orthosia gracilis, assembly GCA_947562075.1. Classification (NCBI taxonomy): domain Eukaryota; kingdom Metazoa; phylum Arthropoda; class Insecta; order Lepidoptera; family Noctuidae; genus Orthosia; species Orthosia gracilis. The sequence continues at coordinate 13,760,968 of OX387273.1, forward strand.
TAGAAGGCCTCCTTCTAGGTGGATCGACGACCTGTTCAATACCGCGGGCGTCCGGTGGATGTGAAACGCACAGGACACGGTCAAGTGTGGCGACGCTTGGGGGAGGCCTATGTCCAGCTGTGGACGTACTTCGACTAAAATGATGATGATGATTTAATTCCTATATACTTGGGGATTATTGCCGCCAACCGGACCGCTACTGAACTAGAGTTCCCAATAACCACAAACCCAGGACTCAGCATTAGCGCTTTTAACTATCGAGAGATTTATTCCGTTCTAATACCAACAACTATTACAACAAAAATAAATATGAACTCATATTTATTTTCTATTCCGAACGGATACCACTCTTTAAATAATCTAATGACTTTAATCGAACAATATATATATATAATCTGAATCTCGTAAATGGCTCCAACGATTTTCAGGGGCGATAAATCGATCTAGCTAGGTTTCATTTTTAGAAAACGTCGTTTTTCCTATTTTCACCTGAGCAGAGCTCGGTCGCCCAGGTACTTAAATTAAATGTACTTTGAACTGGTTTTGGTATAAGTTTTAACAATGGTATCCGTTCGGAATAGAATATATATATGAGTTAGGAATAGAACGGAATAAATCATAGTTATGACTAGAGTATTTTGAGGCAATGACGGCCGCAGCAAAGATAAGCTCCACAGGTGGGGGATGATTCTTGGATGGCTCAAGCCTTCAGTCTTGTGCGGCATCTCTCCGTAGACCACGGCACAGTTCTCGGAATGTCTGTCACCTGTACGTGCGAAGACCCTATGACTGCACCACCGAATGGTGTTACCGTAGCGGAATTTTGTGCCAAACATTATATTTAACCCTAACTAATATTCTGAATGCGAAAGTAACTCTGTCTGTCTGTCTGTAACTCTGTATGTCTGTTACTTTTTCTCGCTTAAACCGCTGAACCGATTTCGAAGAAATTTGGTATGGAGATAGTTTGAGACCCTGGGAATGTCATAGGATACATTTTTCCCGGTAGTGTGTTCCTTTGGGACGATAAAATTACGTGGGTGAAGCCGTGGGCAGGAGCTATCTTTACGACAGTTGTTCTTAAATAAAGCAGAAAATTTATGAAAAAAGAAAACAAAATTGTCGGATTGATTAATTGTTACCGTCGCCTGTCGGTAATTCAACAGGGCCCTGGAACTAAAATCGAATAATTCTGTAAGGGTCGCCGTCGTTTGTGCCCAGTTTGTGGCATTCGGCTCGGCTCCTTTTACGGGGGCCTCAAACATAACTGGCTAAATGTGGGTGTACCTACTACAGGCACCTCTGCTCCACCATACGAGGAATACCGGCGTGATATTATGTAAAGTCTGATATAACCAACCCACCATGAACAAACGTGGTGATTAATTTAATATTTTTTTTATTTGGGACAACATAGGAACCATTTTTGTTTTACCTTAGACAACACCAACAATTTGCACACTAGGATTAGTAACAAATTTAACAACAGTAGACAACTTAGTGAGTCATGTACTTACGAGGCATTTCATGCGGATTATGATTCCGCATGAGATTCCTCAGCACAGGAGCTCTCGGGTCCTCAGCCACGACTTTTAGGATGCTGTTGCCACTCCCCCGTGTCCTCCTCACAAGCGATGCCCCCTTTTTCCTGATGATAGCATGGAAACCATCTATACGCGGTTGGAAAAAAATCCCCGAGGCACTACAGAAACGAGGGAGCTTCAACATCATCCTACTTGTGCCTCTTCTGTATAAGAAGCTGGCTATTATTTTCACCACCGAGAAGAGTCGATTACGATTTTCCGAAAATCATGAAGATTGTTGTGAAACTTATTTTGTCAGATTCCACCTAACTTTCTTCCTGTTCTTTGTGTATAAGGTCGTCCAGGTAAGTAATAGGTACTTCCACAACTTGTTTTTGTGGCCAAGCAGCGTGGAGCAATTGTACTCCGATTTGAAGAGAGTGAAAGTGTAATCAGCACAAGAGACATTTCAGCCTCCCTACCATGACGTAAAAAATCTATCATGGTTTGACTGTGAGAAAAGGACAAATATTTACGAGTCATATACATCTGTCCCTTATGAACACTCAAAATAACCTTGCTCTAAGAGCTTATGACCCCTGTTCAGCCTGTTGGATGGTAGCTCACCTGTAATGGTTCTTGTATGGAGGATGGCCATAGGTGGCAGTTACCAGTACAGATCTAGTAGCTGGTGGGTTGCCCACCAGTGATTCTTCTAGTATTACATCTAGTTATAGATTACAGTAACTAAAAAGCATTTTGTTGGTAGCCTGTTTGATTGCTACCACTTTTTAATCAACCTAGTGATAAAGCTATCTTTAATATCCAACGCTAATTACTTTCGCGTTCCGTACCAAAAGATCGTGTGTTAAACATTCTTAACATTGCATGTACTTAACTCGTTAATACTTTCTAATAATTATTAGATAACAAACTCTTTTTTATCGCCCGACGTTATTGTCTTTGGTACAGTTTGTATCAAGCTGGCCGGTTGCATTGGCAATCAATTTATTTTTAATTAAACGGTTTTATTTTATAATTGAATGTGGTACTTTTACCGAGTTATTCCCTAAGTACCCGGTCCCCCGAGGCCTCCCCGGATGACCGATTTATTTAAAGTACAGTCAGCAGATGATATGTTAAATACAATTTTGTTACTAATTTAAATTATAATATTTAACTTTCAGGAACAGGAAAAAAAATTAAAGTCTTGCTTGATTAAGATAAATATTAAGTATAATTATAGAATACAATAAAGAGTCTCCTAGAGCAATCACAGGTTATAATTATTATCACAATATTTCCTTTCCCTTTAAAATACGTATTTTAGATGGAACATTAACATAATTTAAAAATACGTAATACAGTCTCACTTTCAGGAATAGGTATTTTTATAATGTAGTATAGTAAATAGTTAACTCTAAATTAATCTTTTAACTTGCAAAATCAGTTTGATGAGACACATGCATTTAAGCACTTTTTATGTCGACCGTACGAGTTGAAAACAATAGAAAAATGTGTCGTATTCGGAGTTCTTCGGGACGGGGGCTTCGGATATCGGGATCATCGAGTATCTTATCGGTTGAAATATACGTTTAATTTCTTAATAAAAAAAAATCTAGATCACCATGATCCAAACACACACAAAACATAATATTTAAAGTAACAAAATTTTTTGATGCAGTTTCTAACTACCCTACTTATGGACGTCTTTTGGCTGAGATTATAATCATCACTCTCATACAAACGTCAATTGCAAGAAGGGTAGTGTTCAGACTTTTATTGAAGAAAAATTATTACAGTGTTCAAGAATATTTAGAAGATAAGTCGTTACTAATATAATACAATTTTTTTTTATTTATTATTATTACTGCAATAGAATTTCAATCTTTATGAATTAACTATTACAGAATCATATTTTTATACTCTAATTCATAATTATTAATAAATATTTGTACGTCATATTATGGCAGGATATTCTGGAACCAATATTGTAACATCTATTTTACCATATTCGAACAAATAAACATATTTGATTTGCAGGTCTTGACGTCATCGACTGTTCTTGTGCTTCCCGCTAGCGGACTCACTCTGAGATGATGTTGATGATTGTATATCAAGAACAATTCAGAAAGAACCTTGCTTGAGTGTTAGACTTCCTAAAAATCCTAAACACTCTTCCAGGTTGTCTTGAAGAGGGCTCCTGGAAAAGTGATCGCATACCGCGATCGCGGTATGACATGGTAAACCTAAGGATTTTCCGGTAAATCCTAGTTTTTACTATAGTTCATACTTTTACAGTAACATATATAAATAAACACGAAGGGAATGAATTGGTAGAACACACAAATACAAAGCAATATAACTTTACTTCGATTTTATTATTATTTTAAGTAGGTATTACAGGGGGGTGACCATAAGCTCTTAGAGTAAGGTTATTTTGAGTGTGCGTAAGGGACATGTACACACACTCAAAATAACCTTACTCTAAGAGATTATGGTCACCTCCCTGTAGTATATTTTAAATAAATCAAATAGGTGTTACAGTAGTTGTAGATACCACAACATAATATTAACGCTTGATCCACAATTTTACAAAAATATGAATAATTCATACTATAATGATCAATGGAGCCTGCGATGTGAATACATTGAATATCATTATGTGTTAGTGCGGCAATTAGAGAAAAATCATATTTAGGTGAAGGAAATAGATAATTATGTTTATGATACCTATTTGTACCTAAACATAGTAATAACTTTAAGATAAGATAAGATAAGATATTAATTTTGCAAATATAGGTACAAAAAACATCGTGACATAAACAATACAATTAGGAACAGCCATATTTAACCAGAAGGCACGCAGAAGTTCAAAATACAGGAGAGATGCTAAGTACATAATAATAAAGATAAACAATGTCTATATAAAGATTACTTAACTAAAATACTTTAATAGTTATTTATATAATACACAATTTCTCCTTTACTTTGGCTCCGTTTATGGTTTATTTGAGGTTAGACGGTCCCTTTATTATGGAGTTTCTTGTCCGTTGTTCTCTATAGCAAGTTAATTTTGCCGAATGGACGGTAGAGTCCTTGTTATTACTTGTAAATTTTAATTGTTGACGTTCAAAAGATAAGCGCCGTAATGTTAACGCAGTAGTGGCCGTGCGCCCGCTCGGAGCCAAAATATCAATATTGAATCTCCTTTTGAACAGTTTTGTTTGCAAAATATTATTTGATTTACGTATGCTATTTCAGTTATGAAGAAATTCCAGACATCATTTTTTTCTGTCTAAATATATTTTTAAACATCCAAGTCGTTTTGGAGGAGTATCCAAAAGTTGCGAAAATATCGTGTTGCTTATTATTTTTTCAAAGCAAAACTATTTGTTATACGAAAAAACGACGTTTAAAAATAATGTACATGAAACAATAATAAATGTATATTTTTTTCAAACCAAGCCTAAGGAGTATGCTTTAGAAAGTTACCGTTTTACGGCACTAAAGCGGATGTCCTAGTTGAAATAAATATATTTGACTTTGACTTTATACCTTAGTCCTTACATCTTATTACTCTCCTTACTAGGTTAGGTATATACAAACTTCTATTCTGTCATGTCGTGTCAAATGAACGGAATAAAGATATACAGGGTGTTTGGAAGGGAGCTGTACATACGCCTAGGGTAGAAACTAGGGATAGTCTGCTACCTACCCCCGCCCATTATATTGACCTTGGCCTCAAGGTTTTTTTTTAATTTATTATTATTTTTTATTTGACTTTTTTATGATTTTTTGACTAAAACTACCTGTAGCTCAAAATCTATCCATGGGACCGGTCGGCTAATGGTCTTGTTTTAATCGTTAGAGTCTTAGGGTCCTGCAAAAAAATATTTAACACCAGAAAATTGTGGAGAAGAAAAGTTATGGGGCCTGAAGTACCGTAGTAAGGTAAAGAAATAATTTTAAGGGCAACTTTCTATGGGGTTTAAAAAAAAACTAACAGGGTTGGAGTTCTTCTGATTTTTTTAAAACATCCTCAGTCCATGCCCTTTCTAACGATATGCTAAAAGTGTAATTATCACTTTTAGTTTTAAAGTTATTAATTAATTTCCGCAACTAGGGCACTTTTACCACCACGAGTCGACATTTGTAAGACAAATGTAATTTCCAGAATTTAAACCAGTTTGGCCTACAGTTGGCAAATTTGTTGTCTCACTCTTACACGAGAGCAACATGTAAGAGACAAAACATGTCATGTCATGTCTCTTTCGCTCTTGGGTCGACGGGGCCGGGCAGGTAACTCGTTGGGGTCTTTGTTAGTCAGTCGAGATTTACCCATCTTAGCTAACTTACGTACTTGCCGTTACGACGCTCCACTGTTTTCGTTAATTTTGTTGAGTTTGTTATTACTTCGTTTTTGTTAAGTTTTGTTATTTGTTACCTTGTTGTTGGCAAAATGGCTGGATTTACCAGTGAAGAGTACACCGACATGCTGGTGGTGTATGGAATGGCTGATTGCAATGGGCGCGAGGCACGGAGGATTTATCAAGAACGGTATCCTAACCGGCGAGTGCCTAACCACCAAACGTTTGGCTCAACTTATCGGCGTCTGCGAGAAACCGGAAATTTAAATTACCACAATCTCCATCACTGGGCACCCAGAGATCAAAACCCGAGAGTCAAGAGGCACAGAGGTTTTCAACGAAGGTTCTCCGTGAACGTATGGGCAGGCGTCATCGGTAATCGGTTGATAGGGCCGCACTTTTTGCCAGACAACCTAAACGGGCAAAACTACTTAGATTTCCTCGAAAACGATTTGCCTGATTTAGCGGAAGAAGTGTTTGACGAAGATCGGCCCATAGTCTTCCAGCACGACGGCTGTCCTGCTCATTGGAGCCTAGCAGTGAGGGAGCTTCTGGACAACTGCTTTCCTAATTCTTGGATTGGTCGGGGTGGGCCAATTCCCTGGCCCCCAAGGTCGCCTGACCTTACCCCACTCGACTTCTACGTCTGGGGAAGGGCGAAAGAGTTGGTGTACGCAGAAGAAGTACCAACAAGGGAGGTTCTAATTAACAGGATCCACGCCGCATTCGATACAATGCGCGAGGAACTGCTGCTTAGAACGGTGACCGTGGAGATGAGGAAGAGGTGCCGAGCATGTTTACAGGTCAATGGTCATCAATTTGAACAAAATTTGTAATTAATTAAAATTAGTAATTAATTAAAATTTGTAATTTAATGACATTAGTCATTACCAAATTTTTTGTTTCATTTGCCATCCTTTTACGATCGAACACATTTAATTTTCATTAGTTGAAATTTTTGCTTGAAGTGCCCTAGTTGCGGAAATTAATTAATAACTTTAAAACTAAAAGTGATAATTACACTTTTAGCATATCGTTAGAAAGGGCATGGACTGAGGATGTTTTAAAAAAATCAGAAGAACTCCAACCCTGTTAGTTTTTTTTTAAACCCCATAGAAAGTTGCCCTTAAAATTATTTCTTTACCTTACTACGGTACTTCAGGCCCCATAACTTTTCTTCTCCACAATTTTCTGGTGTAAAATAATTTTTTGCAGGACCCTAAGACTCTAACGATTAAAACAAGACCATTAGCCGACCGGTCCCATGGATAGATTTTGAGCTACAGGTAGTTTTAGTCAAAAAATCATAAAAAAGTCAAATAAAAAATAATAATAAATTAAAAAAAAACCTTGAGGCCAAGGTCAATATAATGGGCGGGGGTAGGTAGCAGACTATCCCTAGTTTCTACCCTAGGCGTATGTACAGCTCCCTTCTAAACACCCTGTATATCTGACTTCAAAAAGGAAAAGGTTTTCAATTCGACTTTTTTTTTTGGTTGTTGCCTCAGAACATTTTATTAGGACTTTTTATTTGGAAGTTGTTGCTTTTCATGCGGTCCCATTCAAATTTTATCAAGATCTGATGAAGAATTTCGGAGATATACAACAGAACTCTTCAATAAATGAAGGCAAATCTTTCGGGATTGCTGCAATTGCATGTCTGTTTATTGTTTACACCATTTGATATCATAACATTACGCCGGTACGCTCTTAAGCGGTACGCAGATGTGTTCAGTTCGCAGATGATATGTGACATATTTCTCCTGAATTCCCAATATTTAATTTCGTAATCCAGGTAAGGAGGTATGTCTAGCAAAACACTTCAATTCGTTGATGATAATGTCGTCGACGTTTGATAAGTGCCCATGTAGGCGTATGTGAAAAAAAAAATGTTTTTTTTTTTTTTTTATCTACTAAGATTACTACCGAACTAATTGTAAAACGGGCATAATAGGCACCTGCCTAAAATTTTGATCTTAATACAAGCAATAAAACCCAATTACAACAAAAAATTATCTTAAAACTAAAAACTATCTTTGAACTTCACTAATAAAACAAAAATAGTAATAAATCCAAGCTATCCCCGATGATTACACGACCTGCAACCACGCCCCTCTAATACCCTTCGCAGACAAGCGACAGTGCGACCACGATACTTATCGAGAGTGGGTGGCCCCAAATATTTAGTCTAATTGTCCTGCGAATGCGCACTCGCAGATATTCCGCTGCATTGTGCGCGGGATTGACTGACTAAGATCTATCTAGCGGTTGGTACGATCTCGTCATTGGGTATAATGATTGAAAGATGAAAGCCAACCTACATTGATCTAAGACTATAACACTAATGTTACTAATATCATAATGGCGAAAGTTTGTAAGTATGAGTGTTTGTATGTTTGTTACTCTTTTACGCTAAAACTACTGAACGGATTTGGATGAAATTTGGCACGGAGACAGATTAAAGTCTGGAATAGAACTTAGGTTATTTCCAGATAATATGTTCCCTTGAAACCTACCCGCACTGGGCCACGTGGTGGATTCGGCCCATTCCCTCTCACAGAGAGGAGGCCTGTGTCCCAGCAGTGGGAACATTAAAAATCCGATGATGATGATGATGTTCCCTTGGCATAATTTTCTACATTCACGCGGGCGAAGCCGCTGGCAAAAGCTAGCATACTATATATGATTTGACCCAATATGGTAATGGTTGTGTTATTTTTCTCCTTTTAACTATCTCAGAGGACCGAACGCTACAGACAGTGATCAGGGCTAAGCCGTTTGTCTTAGTCAAACTTACTTGATTCTTATAGCCTTTAAGAAACCAATTCTAGAATGAAAAGGACAGATAAAAGTGACCATGAAATACTTTTAATCTTGAGGGGAACCATTGACATTTAGCAAGATGTATGATGCAAAGTTTCCAACTTTTATGTTCCTAAACAAACAAAACCGGGCAGAAACTTCAACATAACTCTGTCTGTTACTGGTCTGTTTGTATGCATGAAGTATTAATTAAATAAATAAATAACCATAGCTATAAATTCAATAAATAAATCAATACCAATCCCCTTGCCAATAAACACTTCAATATAAATCTATTTTAGGACCAGTCAGAAATTAAAAGCGTTTATAGCTCTTCCGACTATTTCAATCCGAGTCTCTGACAGATGGCCACTCCCAAACGCTCCCCGGCCTTGGTCCACCCACGTCCAATAGACAATGCGTACTATTTTGACAGCGGCTTTATTCCGTAGCAATAAGGGCGGTTTTCATGGGTTCAAGTGTTGCATACTCTGGGACAAGTGCTGAATTAAGGTCAGGAGATATGGCATGTTATAGTACATTACTGCAGCGGTCAGTAAAAGAGTTATTGATGGAAGAACGTGTAAATGTGGGCCGAGGCGAAGCCGAGGTACACATACGTAAGTCCGCGTAAGTCCTAGTTGTGGCCAAGGCTTGTATAGTACTTTTCTCAACCATTATTATAGAACTCATTTTGTCAAATACAATTACTTTTCAAAACAAATGGCGAACAACGATCAACAATAATTTTTCCCGCGTTAAAGTTTTCATTTGTTTTTTTTTTCAATAGACAGCTTTCTATTTGCAAGCCAGTTCGAAATTTAAATAAAACCTTTGATAAGATACCTCATTGGTTGCCATGTTTCGGCGTAAAAGATCGTTCCATTTTTTGTTTACGTGATGATCAGAGGATGTTGCAGTGGAGTTTCTTGCTTCTCCAAAGAGAACAATCGATTATGTGCAACTACCTTCATCTTTGGCTTGATAATTCAAAAGCACCTTTAAATGGTTTAATTGAAATCAATGATTTGAATTTGAGTTGTTTATGGAAAGGGAATATTTCATGTCAAAATTGGGTCAGGTGAAAATATCAATTTTAAACTTTACATTATTTTGTACTAGCGGCGACAGTGGCCCAACCATAAGAAACGGTGTATTTTCTTTCGGAATTACAATTCAGCGGTTCTGTAACGTTGTATCAAGAAAAGAATTAAAATTTCATTAGCACTTTCAGAGATGATCGCCTACAAACAAGCCAAAAATTTACTACTGCATTCGTTTAAATGTTGTAGAATTTCATTAGTAGTGGGTTTCTTTTTTGTAGGAGTTAGCGGTACAAGAGCGTATACTTATTCATACATATTTTAGCATTTTCCAACACTGATTTCAGCTTTCCCAAGTGTTTTACAAGGACTTATAAAAATGTTGTATTCGCTAATTTCCAATAGAGGAAGCAGGGTATGACTCGCGTTCTTCGCGAATTAGTTTTTCCACTAACCCACATTTATACGCATTCAGATTCATAGTTGACCTTTCAAAATGCATTGGCATGACCGCAGTCATTCCACAAAAAAGTGACACCTACTTCTTTTACGACGAACTTCAGTAATTAGATCCATACCCGGAAGATACCCAGAAAACATTTCTGACATGTACCAGCAATTATAAGGAAAACCAGTTTTAATTGACACTCCTCGTAATTCAAATGTCAAATGATAAAGATTACCATATAATTCACATTATTTCTTGTATTACGGATAATGTTTTTTTATTGCAAAAGTAATTATTTACGTTTTATTGCTGCAACCCTGCGGCGACAGTTTAAGGACTTCATATTTGGCATCGTTGTCGTAACCGAGAGAAAAAAATTGAAAAACTGTTGTCATGGAAACTTTTAATCGCTCATCTTCATAACCAGCATCTTGCCAAGAGGCTTCTTGAAAAACTCCCGGCGCAGCCTCCAACGCTCAGCCGCGATATCGTATGGGTTTGGGAAGCCCAAAACGACAACGCGGCCCGTCTCAGTTGCGTTGACGCCCAGGCAGCACCGCAACCTACATGTTGGCCGCTACGTCGTCGGCTTATCGGCAAAAGTCCTGACGAGCGGCCCCCCCTCAGGTTCCTCTTCGTTTCACCGTGGGTGACCAGGCCACAGTTACTGAGCCCCCCCGCCTCGACAATGCGGGAACCCACCGGGGGGTTTTATAGGTACCTAGATTTTATTATTTGTAAAACTGCGAAGAAAATGCGAAAATTATGTAGTTTTTGGCAAATACCGCATAGCTAAATATTTTATACTTTCGTAGGTATATCTGTACAATGCCGCTTGTGCCCAAGTCAAAATCTATTCTAATATAAAAATCCTGGTCCTATTTTAACAACTTGACAACCACATAGTATTTGATTATAGTTTATCGAAATGTTCTACAATAAATACAGTCAACATAAAGTTCAAGTGGTTCAACACTCCAAACACCTAAGGTGTTGGATAGTGACAACAAAGGTCGCCGGTTCGAATCCTGATTGCATCATAGAAATTACCTATATCCTTTTCCAACTATTCATATGCATGAGGGCTCGTCGAAGGCTGTATTACAGAAATAAAACCTTAAGTACCTAATTAATCTAATGGCCTAATGATTTCCATAAAAGTGTCATTAAGGACATACTTTTATGTATCAACGATCAGCGTAGAACCAATTAGAATCATGTTCACCTTACATGAACAAACAAATACAATAATAATAAATACGATGTCGAGAGACCATACAATACACTGGCATTCCTCAAATAGCCACAAAAAATCAATCAAATAATTAAACAACAATACTAACAAACCCGCGGGCTATTAGACACGACTGCTCTAAATCGAACACGCCCTTGATTTTTCTATTGAATCTACGTACGAACGTTCTCGATCTCTACGCAAAATGGCTTCCAAATGTCAAACGTTTTCTCACAAATCGTGACTGCTGTGCACCTGATTGTCTACCACAGATAATCTAACTGATCTATTCTAGTTTTGTTTTTTTTTAACACATAAACACACGTCTTAACTTGTAATTAGAATATTACCTAATTTTACGCGTTCTTGAAATTAACTTTTAGTTTTAGAGTTGCAAAATGTATGAGAGTAATAAGTTTTTGTAATGTTTAAAATTATTTATATGCCTGTTGTAATGTAATGTTTACATTTATTTATAGTTCCAAAGTAATAAGACATTCACACCGTTTGAAATAATGCAACACACTTTGCTGGTAGATCCGTAGTAAAGGAAATAGATGGAGACGAGTGACAGTCAACTGATATTCAACCTTTTTTGTTTTTACCATTTCAGGATTGTGATTTAACTTAACCATATGTAAATTTGGATTGTATTGCATCTTTTAATTTAAAGGACATGGCCAAAAATTGTATGGGCTTGTGCCCCAGAATGGACAGATATAAAATCTATGTCTGTTAATAGTACTGATCTTCTAAAAACAAAATTAAAAAGGCGCATACTGCTTAGCAGTCGTGAACAAAAGTTATTAAGGATTAAAATAGTTGATTTCTGCACTACGGGTAAGGTGTTTTATATCAACTAATGTACATATATCTGTGCCAGGCGTTTGATATATTATAATTTGGTTGAAAAAAACTAAAAGAGAGCTAGTTTTTATAATCTGAGAAAGTCTACCTATAGTTTGTAACTATTTTTTATAGAATAAAAAGTAATATATAGGTATAGTACCATATTCTGTACTAGGCAAATAAAAAATAAAACTAAGAATAGTATTTTAATCATTTAATCTAATTAAAATATTATCTAAAAATGCAGCTGGTGGAATAATGAATACTTGATATCTTGCCCATCCCAAGTACCTACCAAAGAATTGTCATGGTATGAGCACAACATCTAACAGTCCGGTTTCCTGCTACACAACTACACCAATAACCTAAGATGGCATTTCTAGGTTGATCTTGACTTGGTGGATGCTCATCGTATAAAATATAAGTGGAATGCTTGCTTGTGCGATGTATGGCTAGATTTAATGCGACCTCTTAATAAAACGGCAATGCGACGGCATTCGGCAATCGTGGAAGAGTCAATAGTTTGATTGACATTTATCGGCGGTGTTGCCAGTAGTAATGTAAAATAATCCTATCCGTAACTGCACTATTATTTATAATTATTTCAATCAATCAAAGGTGGTTCTATTTATACTTAAGAAAACATACAAAAATAATTAATTTACGAATATATTTTTTGTGTGCATATTAAAAAACAAAACTCCTAACAGTGTGGTTTTTTTATGTGTCGTTTAGCTATTATTTTTCCCTGGGTGTGAAGTTTGTTAATATTATATGGCAACATTAAAAGGTATTATGAGCAAATTCAAACAGAACAACTTTTAATAAATATTATTTCTCCACTGCTGCTATAGTGCTTAAAAAGCCATTTAAAATTCATATTTTTTTTAATTCAAATTAACTGCAATAAACGTATGTTTGCTCACAGTGGGGCACATTTTGGCCATGTCCTTTGTGGCCTTAGTTCGTTCGCATGTTTTATACATATATCCCAGTTACACAGGGAAACCTATAATTGGCCATACAAATTGTAATACGCATATTTTGTAAACTATTTTTAAGTATCGCTGTTGGTTACATAAATAAATACCGGAAACAGATAATTTCTGTAATATGCACTCCCCGAAGGATGATGCAGAGGTGCACCTAAAGGAACATCCACATTTTACCCAACTACGGCGAGGCAAAAGGGTGGGTTATGTTATTGACCGGTATGTATGTATGTTCATCTATTCCCTCATAACTTCTAAGCTACTTATCATAATTTGATAAATGATGACCACGGTTATCCTCTGAACTCCACTATGAATATGTATGACGTAAAATAAAATACTTAATACATGTTAAGTTCATATCGAATAATTTGTAAATAACAATTTCAGATGAGATTATTTTCTTTTTTCATACTTTTTTTAGTAGTCGTGTTTTGGTTTTTGAAATTATTTTTAAGCTAGTTATAATCAAGTCCCATTTAATAGAGGACGAACCTGTTGCCATCAACCGGCGACAAGTCCAGACACCGGGCATTTAATGTAAAATTCCAGGATGGAAAAAGGCGGACCAGGAATTCAAACCCGGGATGCACAGCAGTAGCATTTGCGATTAGACCAACGAGGCAATCAGTCGTTCAATTTTGAAAACTTGTTGCTTCGTCTAGATATTTAGGTATTTTAAAAATATTATTGTTAGTAAAGTCACCGTCAAATAACAAAAAAAATAAAAGTTGTTAACACCTGGCTACCAATGTATTCCAATATTTCAAAACGATACGAAGAATATGTAAAGGCAGTGTCGCTAACACGATCAAAGCAAACGTATCGCGGTAAGGGGCGTTCTTGACCCTTTCACTTAGCATTCAGTAATGAATTTATATCTCAAAAACGCATGGACCGATTTAATGGTTAAAACGGATTAAAACGGATAATTTAGTTAATAATACGCTTATACCTTTCATTTGAAACCAAAATTATCAAAATATTTCAATAAAAAAAGGTTTTCAAGTTATGTTATTATACTCTTTGTATAAGTCGGATCAATGACTTTTATTTTTTTTTGTTATGTAGCGGAGACATTAATCTAAACTATGTCAAAAATTACTCAACAAAATGATGAGTTACTGCAAAAATATATAACATTATAAATAGACGTAAGATTATTGCGATCGTTATCTAAACCGAGGTTTTAAAAATAGAATAAGAATTGTTAACAATATTATATTCTTGCTGGTCTATAATATTTCGCTCACTTAACTTTTCTTTTTTGATAGTTGGCCAAGTGAATTGGTTTTGTCAGCTGAATGATCGATTATAATGACCACTAGTCGTTCAACTAGTTTCTGTAAACTGCTTGCTGTCATTGCAGACAAATCGACTATTTAGTTGATCAGTCGATCGAGTGAACTATATTAGAGCTTAAAAAACTATTCAATGAATTTTATTCTTAAACTAGCTGACCCGGCGAACTTCGTTCCGCCTAACAGACGATTCTTTAATTTTTTAGTTTTTTTTATTATGATACCTACTTAGTTTCATTTTATTTTTACTTATTCCAAATTAAGTTATGTTTTTATTGACAATGAGCTGCGCGCGGTACTCGGCCAACAAAATATGTTACATCAAACAAATTCCAAATTAACACCTAGATATAACACTTTTTTATTGTAGTGCGCTGCAAATATTCTATTGTAACAATAACTATTTTATTCTTCCCCGAAAAATACTGATCGTGCACCAAATATTCCTGCTCGGGAGTTTAGGGCACCCCGACACGGACAGGTTAGGTTCGAACGAGATGACGTGAGCTGAAGTGAGCGAGCAAAGCGAGCGAACTCAGCTCCCGTCATCTCGTTCGTGTTAGGTTACTTCAGACCCTGCGGACGGAAATAGGAGCCCCGCGCAGCGGGGCCCCGTCGACTATGTTGCCAAAGTACTATACATTTTGCAGTGCATTATCTGAAGTAAAACTAAAAAAATAAATGCTTGTTTTTAAAATTAGGTGTATTACTATTTTTACAAATTTGCAACAGTTGTTAAATAGATGCTCGTTATGACATATTTTAATGAACATATTTTGGTGCACATTCAGTATATTTGGTGGAACACAGGCAAAATTAGGTAAATGAAATGGGAATAAATTGAAGTACTTTTAAATACCATCCTTAATTTATTCGTTTTATGCTTTTAAAAGGCTCTTATTTTAAAAGGAGCAGCGGTGGCCCAGTGGTAACGGCCGCGAGTACGAGTTGTAGGTCGTGGGTTCGAACCCGAGCAAATGCTTTACTATTTTTATTTTTTTTCATCAGCACTGCTCTCAAAACTAGAACCAAAAATTCGAAGATATGACTTATAACAATTCGTTCTGGGCCAGCGTGGTGGATTATAGGCCACTCCCTTTCTATAAGAGGAGGCCTGAGTCCCAGCAGTGGTAATATTATTATGTCCTTTATTTAACTTATTTCTTATTTAATACATTTTTAAATATTTTTATAAAAGATACAAAAACAAAAACACATTTAAAAATATGAAAAAAAAGGCTAGGCTTATTAATATATCTGTGTCACTCTAGGGTTTGCTGTAAGAGAACTCGACATTGAGTTAAGCTCGCCTTTGTAGACTCAACATTATTGATTCATGACCCATCATAAGCGTATTTTTATTAATGACATTCTAATACAATTAGGTCGAATTTTGCATAAATAAATATTTCCTTAGCAACAAACATGTTATCGATTTAATAAAAAAGTAACAATTCGTTTTCTCATCTCGCTGTCATTTAAATATCTAGTTGAAGTTTAATTTTTTGACATATTCTTTTAATTAAAAAATAAACTTTTGTAACTTTTATAAGTTTATCTTGGACATCACAGACAACGGTGAAGGAAAACATCGTGAGGAAACCTGGACTTATGGTTAAGGGCCTTACACCGCTTTAGTGCCGTAAAACGGTTACTTTCTAAAGCATACTTCTTTGTAACGGTTAAGTTAAAAGGTTTAAAACAAATATATATTCATTATTGATTTATGTAAATTATTTTTTAAACAAGGTTTTTTCGTGTAACTAATAGTATTGTTTAAAAAAAAAAATTAACAACTCGATATTTTTTCGCAACTTTTGGATACTCCTCCAAAACAACTTGGATGTTTAAAAATATTTTGACACAAAAAAATTGATGCCTGAAATTTCTTCATAACTGAAATAGCATATGTAAATCAAATAATATTTTGCAATCAAAAATGTTCAAAAGGAGGTTCAATATTGATATTTTTCATCGAGCGAGCGCACGGCCAGTGCTGCGTTTACATTGGGGCGTATATATCGCCTTAATGTAAGTCTGAAATTGCCAACCCGCATTGAGCAAGCGTGGTGATCAATGCTCGTGCCTTCTCTGTTTGAGAAGAGGCCTTTGCCCTGCAGTGGGACAGTTACAGGCTGGTATTATTATTATTTTATGTATGTTTGAGATTCTCGGGACGCTAGGGTCCCGGCTCTTGAAAGGCATACCAGGGGTTTGTTAGACATGTAGGATGAAATGTGACACCAACCGGTGATTATCCCTGTATGCACTGATCACTACGCAAGAGCACCCAAGGACAATCCCCGTCTGGTGCAGGACTATTGCAGAATATGGACACAAAACATATCGGGCTATTTGGGATGTTTCGTGGATCGATTACCCAAAACTATAGAAAGACTATTGGCCCCTGCCTGACCGCTGCTGATCTTCACGGCTTTAAAATGGCATCGAGGTCCTTGGGGTTACCACTGCCCACCAGGCCGCCACAAAGCTGCCTTGCAGATTGTATCTCTCATAGTCTGACCCCTGACCCTAGGCATGTTGCGGCAAAGTAGAATCTACCAGCACCGACCTAGGGTTCATTGGAGCACCCAAGCCCCACCATAATGTCAACGTAGAGATACTGCGGTGGGCGTATATTATTATTATTATAACCGGAATACTTTGTACCTACCTATATGTTTTTTAAATTAAAATATTGTTCTGTACTTCTTTCTATAAGCAGACAATGCTGGACGACAGATTCCAAATTCAAAACATACTTTCAGTTTTAACAAAAAAAAAAACAATTAAGAATCTATTGCAATGAGCATGATGATCAAAATTGTATGACCCTATGCATTGATACATTTTTACCCGACTGCCAAAGGAGGGTATTTATCAGTCTATGTATGTATGTATGTTTGTTCCTATGTGGCGTTCTAGAGACCAAACACGTTGGCCGATTTTGATGATTCTTACGTCAATCGATTCGTCTTAACCCCGCGAGTGTCACTGGCTGCATTAAAATTGGATAATTGGATAATAGAAAAATAGCGGATTTTTGGCGCCATATTGTGGGGGACCAAATTTTTTTTTCTTCCAAACCTTCGTATACTTCAAAAAAATATATATAACACTTATATGTTTAAATGTACCTAATTCTAAAAAAATTACTAAAAAGTTGTAAATAAAAAAATATGCGCGAGCCGGCTGACCAAAGCCAGATGTATCCTCCGACTGCACATCATGATTTTCTTCCTGTTTACGTATTTTTAGTTCGCTTTTTAAGCAGTTGGGTTTTTAGATTTTTTAATTAACTTTTTTTATATTATTATAAAAAGTCCCATGAATGGCATAACTTGACAACTTTAATGTCTTGAAGTTTTCAAACGAATTATTATCCGAATGGCTCATGAATCTATTTGCTTGACTGTACATGTACTTAATTATCACACTGTATTTAATATTATTTTTGTTTTATAATAAAGAATTATGCAGTTTTTAGTGGTAACAGGAAATACAATACCTTCATACTCGTGTCTATTTTTAACAGTAGATAATGTTAGGTCTCATAGCATTTTAAAGAAGCAGGCCAATAATTATGTGGTTTTGATACAAAAGTTAAATTGCAAACAACATTGGACACAAAGGCAAGGCAACATCGTAAATGTTTAATGGATTTACAAAATGAAAGGACTGCCCGCCGTGTTAACCATATTTTGAACAAGCTTTTTATATGGAACTAGCTTCTGCCTGTAAAAAGTGTAGACTCTTATGTCCTTCCAAGGGTCTCAAACTATCTTCATGCCAAATTTCATCTAAATCGGTTTAGTAGATCCAGAGGTTACCCGCTACAACCTCACAAACTTTACCTCTATATAATATTAGTATAGATAAGATAAATATAGGTATGTTTGTAGGAGCCCTGTTGTTGTTGGTGGGAATAAGTGATCACGTGCTGCCTTGCACAGCGAGTCTAAGGACAGATGCTTTTTCAGTCTCTACGGGATGTGCCATAACAGGCGTTGCGCAGGGAGGGTTCTGGGGTGGTCTTTTAAGGCGATATATACGTCCCAATGTTAACGCAGTACTGGCCGTGCGCCCGCTCGGAGCCAAAATATCAATATTGAACCTACTTTTGAACAGTTTTGTTAGCAAAATATTATTTGATTTACTTATGCTATTTCAGTTATGAAGAAATTCCAGCCTTGGATGTTTAAAAATTATTTTTAAACATCCAAGTCGTTTTGGCGGAGTATCCAAAACTTGCGAAAAATATCGTGTTGTTAATTTTTTTTTAAGCAAACTATCTGTTATACTAAAAAAACATGTTTAAAAAATAATGTACATGAAACAATTTTTTTTTCAAACCTTTTAGCCTAGCCGTTACTAAGGAGTATGCTTTAGAAAGTTACCGTTTTACGGCACTGAAGCGGATGTAGGCCCTTAAGAGGTCATCACGGATCTATGTCCTGATGGTGATCACCGAGGGTATTAATGAGGTCAAATTCTCACACTCCCTAGTCTTTTCCTCATACATAAGTCAAAGAGCCTTTTGAAGGTTTCCCCCCATAACAAAAAAAATTGCCAAGTGCGAGTCGGACTCGCACACGAAGGGTTCCTTACCATTATCGTCAAAAAAAGGAACAAGAGTCACGTTTGTTGTATGGGAGCCCACTGAAATATTTATTTTATTCTGTTTTTAGCATTTGTTGCTATATCGGCAACAGAAATACATCATCTGTGAAAATTTCAACTGTCTAGCTATCACGGTTCATGAGATACAGCCTGGTGACAGACAGACAGGCAGACAGACGGACCGCGGAGTCTTAGTAATAGGTTCCAATTTGTACCCTTTGGGTACGGAACCCTAAAAACAAAGAATTGTCTCTATTAGGGTACGAAGGGCGCAAGTAGGTCAACTTAAATTACTTTCGGGGCTTAGCAACAGAATTACTATGAAAATACGTTCAATAAACCATCCAATCTGGACTTCATAATAAGTCACCTCCTTATCTATTTGTTCTCAATCTCGATCACACGGCTCACGTTCAACTATGCACCTGATTTACATATAAGTTCACTGCATTATTATGTTCGCTATAGGTCAGTTTAATGGCAATATCAAAAAAAAAAGACTTTATTTCAAATAAACTTTAGAGGAATTGTCAAACAAACAAAAAAATGATTTTAGTTGCAAATTCGCAAGCGTCAGTAAGTCTCAATGGGGAAGAATTTGCAAGAAACTCCACGGACACTCTTTTCCATCAGTTTTAATTACATTTTTTTTTTCTATAATATAACAACACATATCATCACGCCTGTATGCGCCCAAAAGTCAGGCAGAGGTCTACTAAGGCCCAGTTTTTTTATCCGCAGTTAAACTCAACCAATTGTTAAATTATGTTAACAAATGATTTCAAATTTCGGTTAAACCTGTTTATTCGTCAAATATTAGTCTAATAAATGATCAAATAATTAACTCTCCAACTTATTTGACAATTTGTTAGGCTAACAACTACTCCCCACAACAGATTTAAATTTAAGGGGACGATCTTTTACCATCAAGCGGGCACCTCTGTACTCCAGACTACTACTGAGATTCTTCAGATTGAAAAACCCAACCTATATGGAAATATTTTGCAAAAAAAAAACAATTTTTTGTACATTATTTTTATTATAAACTAGCTGTCCCGCGCGGCTTCGCTCCCGTCAACTGGCTACCTACCTACCCATCTATCCTACCCACAATACATACACTACATACATGATTGTTGCGTAACTTTAACCGCTTACGCAGCGCACGCAACGGAATCTCTCAAAAAGGAATAATTTTGCCCGTTTTTGCAACATTTTTCTGATGATATATAGCCTATAACCTTCCTCGATAAACGGACTATCCAATAGTTCCTGAGATTATCGCGTATCGACGGTGGAGTGAGATTTTTTGTTTTTTTTTTTTAAACAGAAATAATGTTCAAAAGCTGTCCACAATTGGCGTACAAAAAAATTACAGTCGAATTGAGAAATGAATTTTGTTGATTACAGAAAACAGAATTACAGAAGTCAGTATCTGCGAGGTCTACAAACTTGTTCCCAAGCTAAAAGCTAATTATACTCGTCAGTCTAAGATATCTACTTTAACTGGTTGAAAGCCATAACTACCGAAACAATTAAAAAGCCTTAGGTAGAGTCTCGCATGGATCCACGTTTCGGGCATTTAATGTGATAAAAAGATTTACAATGAATTAGATTATCGGTCTGAACTCACACCGACGCCGAAGAGTGTAAGGGATGTATTAACTCAGTCAGACAGAATAAAATAAAATAAAAATCCGCGCATATAAGTTTCCATGGTTCCGCATATAAGCTAGTTTTTATTTAAACGACGCTACCAACCAAATAAGGACTGACCACGTCTGCAAGTAATTCCTCACAATACATCATACTCGAAATTATTGTTGATACCCCGCTGTGATATTAATTCCTCACACTTTATCATCTTGCTGTCGAATTAAAGTAATGGCTGGAATTAAGTTGTAATTTTTTATCGTGTTCATCTTATTACTCTATCAATTAATTTTAATAAGCACTTCTTCTTTGTGCCTGCTCGCAAATATTTTGCGGTCGAGGTTAGCAACGAATCCAGTGCTATGTATGCCTATAACTAAATTTATCGGCATCTTGATTCGCCAGCTGCTGATAAATCTACGAGTACTGTTCCTATGTCGAGATATAGAGCAGTGAAATGCAACTTGAAAAAAAGATTTTGGTGCAGAAAGCATTGAGAGGATTGAAGTAGTGCTAGAATGAATTTTTATTCGAACTCTCTTTAATATTCACAACGGATCTTTGTTTCTCTGAATAAGCTTTAAGACCCTGCGCAGTAGCTATTTTTGTGTCAATGTTGAAGGTGAAGATAGCATTGTATAACTGTCTCTTTCACTCACTTACGTTTGTCGCATCGTCCGATCTCGATTACTCTATGCAGTATACTCAATGACAATCTGTTTCTTGCGCAATGGATCCGCTGTGACTACTATACGTGTGTGTTCCCTTCCACTAAGACCCGTGAGTCTTCAAAACTACAGTGAAGAGTGAACATCTTTTGAGCTCGCTCGCTTCATCCTACATATCATTCATCGACCATCACTTACCATTAGATCGAGGTCTAGAGCGCGCTCTTATGAAATACAAAAATTAATAAAATTGAGAAGTTACCTAAAAAATAAATAAGCAATATTTGCCTCGGCACTTCTATTTTGCGGAAGAAAAATAGGAAATGCCCTCGTCTGCCAGTTCGTTAAGAAATTTGTTACGAATTCAAAATCTAAATTGCAAAATAAATAATTCTATTTCCCCTTCATTAGTAGTAGAGCCCTAAACTCTCAAACACGCCCGCGAACCAGACAGCTAATTTCTAAAGGCCAGGCTCCTACGACAAACCTCAGCAGCTATGCAATAGCAACACGGATGCAATGCTGATAGCGCACGTAATAAGACCGTTACGTCACGCAATGTCCTATTACCAAGAGGAAGTAGTCATTCATAGTGTGTACGCTAAACACCGTGGCGTTTACTCCATTGCATAGGTTTTTACGCAACTAGTGATGCATGTGAGATAAAATATCTAATGGCTTTGTAGAGCAGAAAATGAGGTGTATGTGCGATCCACAGACTATCTCCCAATCTGTTGTACGATCATACAGACACGAAACTATAAAGCAATAGTATTTTTATCTTGCAGATGAAATAAATATAATTCATCATCACTCTCTCGCCCTTATCGCAATTTACTTGGAGTTGGCGCAACAAGTTCTTCCTTCTTACTTCTATTTTCTATGTTAGTATTCACCTCAGTAGTCATCCTCTTTCTAGACATAATTATCATCTTTTACACCGTCCATGTTTCCTTGATCTTCTTAAACAAAATAAAATGAAACAAAGGCAGAGCAAAACTAGCCGACGTTCTGACTTAAGGTTACACTAGTCGATAATTCTTCCATACAAACGTAATCTAGGGATTACTCAACTGTTTGACGATTTACGTTCAAAATAAAAAATTAAATCAATTTGGCTCATCATTATCTAGCCCTGTATGGAAACAAAAAAGTAAAAAAGAAAATAAATTGGAAGTTATGAGCGTCGAAACTTCCATATTTCAAAACTAATTTTAACGCAACTTTGGGCGGAAATAAATACCATAAGAAAAAGGAATATTGCAAAACGGCCACCATACAGGGATTGATTAGTAATTCAAGAATGCAAATAATTTTATTTTGGAAATATACATTTAGTCGTTTTTTCATGATATCTAGACTCCCAAAGGTCTGTGTATAAAATTTCGCGCGCTCGTTTTTGTTCTAAATCATCATCAATTTTGCTACAAACTTGCAAAAGTGCTAATTCGTACACGAACTAGCTTCTTACTGCTCCTCACAACATTTATATCTATCGCACGTGTTGTCGGATGAGATAGCATGCATTTTAAACCCGCGCACAAAATAGTTCGTGCCGTCGACTAGGGCAACCTTAAACTAAATAACAAGATCTGCTCCCGTACACCATGACGTGTCAAAACTATCATGGTTCAAAAAATTTAAATACATCTGTCCCTTACGCACACTGAAAATAACCTTGCTCTAAGAGTTTATGGCCTTCATAGCTACATAGCCAGAAAAATACGTATAATATGACGATGATTAAATGACTGAAACTACTTGTGTGGTTTCAGCCGCTTGTTTTGAATAATAATGCGTAATACTCCGTAATAGTATATAGTTCGGTGTCCAACAGACTCAAAATCCATCCAATTAACCAAATCAATCATGCGAAAAAGTCTTTACACTCCGCCAAGATGTTCATGGCATGATTGAAACTCGATCGCTGATACAGCCTGCATTCGCTGCCTTTCTTCCATTCAACCCTGAAAAAAATGTCACCTCTTACGACACTTACATTCCAATACCCACACTTCTAATTGTTTCTAGTTAAAAAATCTTAATTATAAAGGAACGGTAATTGTATCCATAGGCCACTAGTTGCACACAACTTACATGCACTTTGGCAACTCTGGCATTGCGTCTATCATACGTCACAAATCTATTTACCAACTCATTTACTGACCAACCATACGATTTTCAACCTTTACTACCTGTAATAAAGGAGGTTTAAACTGCGTGTGAAGTTTGCCTCTCGGTCTAGCCGTACCAAACAGATGTGTGCGTGTGAGCACTCTTTGATTTCTCGCTCCATTTATCAAAGAACTATTAATCAGTTTTAAGCATTACAACAGATTTTTTGTTACGTTTTGCAAATAATTTATGTTCCTATGTAATTGAATGAGAGTGATGCTGGCTTCCGATTTTATCCTTTCTTTTATAAATCAATCATTGTATGATTTGACCGACGGAGAAGAGGTTTTCATCTCCCTATACTCGATCAATGGTTAGGTCCCTATTGCAACACCTCACACACACATACATTGGAGTTTTATCGCTCATTATAGTTCTGATTTGTTTGCGGGCTGAGGGGCTAGACCGAAAAAAGTATAACAATGAAAAAAACCGGCCAAGTGCGAGTCGAACTAGCGCACGAAGGGTTCCGTACCATTATCACGTTTGTTGTATGGGAGCCTCATTTTGATATTTATTTTATTCTGTTTTTAGCATTTGTTGTTATAATGATAAAAAAATGCATCATCCTTCACTGAATATCTTCAAAAGGAAAATCAAGGATCATTTTCTTTCGGAATGACATAATATTAGTATATATATAGGTATATATATATATATTGTACTTATTTATGTATGTATATTTATGATTTATTTTATATTATTCTAAAATTGTACACTGGGCTACCTCTCTTCTTCCTTTTGTAAACTCTCTCTATCACTAAGGTTTGCTGGTAGAAAACTCTTCTTAGAGTTAAGCTCGCCTTTGTACATCAACTTTATAATCACTCAAGTTGTTTAAGTAGTTTTCTTTTTTGTGTACAATAAAGAATTAAATAAATAAAATCATATGTGAAAATTTCAACTGTCTAGCTATCACGGTTCATGAGCCTGTCAGCCTGGTGACAGACAGACAGACAGACGACATACGGGCAGTGGAGTCTTGGTAATATGGTTCCGTTTTTATCCTTTGGCTACGGAACCCTAAAAACGACACCAAAAACTGACATCTTTTTGTAGTGATTTTTGAGACACTGCCCGTTCACCTAGGAAGCTAAAACTTTTACACAACAAACAACAACCAACAACGGCAATATTTATAATTTTAATGTTTAAATACCCTTTTCTATTAATATAAAAATATAAATAATAATTTTTGCGTGATAAATTGTGCTAGCAACAGCATGCAGCATGCAGGATAGTACAAGCGAAAATCCGCACAAAAGGCAGACGCCTAGGAGAGAGCCGGATGCGCACGAAGAAAACCGAAGACGTACGAGCGCGCGCTGACTAGACACATACCCTAGCAGCCGAACTGAAAGACTGTAAATTTAATGAATCGAACTCCGTACCAACCGGGTGTCCATAAGACATCTCTCTCTTTTTTTATGGAATTGACATCAATCTTTTCAATGTCAAAAATGTCATGAATGACCTCTTTAATATTTGATACACAAGTTTTGTTAAAGGATGTTAACTAGGTATAATGAAAAAGGATGTTAAATAGGATTCTATCTCTCATTCTCCCATTTTAGTAATCACATAATGTATGCTGTAAATGATGGTTGAAGAAACATTCTGGGCCTCCCTTTTATAGCATTTTATAAGGTCTAACGCTTCAAGAACTTCGGTATTGGAAATCAGCAGTCAATAAAATATGTTAAGTAAAACTAAAGTATAGGACAGGACAGTTGTCATTAATAAATGCCGGAACAAGCAATCACGAAACAACAAACACACAAACTAAAAACACTTAGCAGAACAGAACACCAATTACAGAGCACTTACTTAAACCGCTGGTGATAATTACGTACGAATAGCTTATCTGTTTCAATAATCGTCAGTAATTAGCCAATTTTGCTAACTAGACCACAAATATAATTGATCGAAAAAGTAGAAATATTCGAAATTGTTGGCTTACCTCACCCTGTTGCGACAGACGAAGAAAAAATCTGTTATTTTTTGTAGGTCAGACTTTATTCACCACAGTGCAAGGTTAGAGGATGTTGACATACTCTATGCTTGACATGCATTTGACAGGCTTTAGTATACTTTGCGTATGATAACAAAAATACCGGCGAGTCGGACTCGCGCACCGAGGGTTTCACAAACCTCAGCTTAAAGGTATTATAGACCTGAGTATTTGATATGAATTTCGATTTAATACCTCTACGCGTTCATGAGGAAAGGGGTACTGAATTTAAAGTTGTTAAAAATGTTTTTATTATATGAGGTAACAAAAAATTTACGGATTTCGCAATTTTTCCTTTATCTGAGCAATAAGACGTTGCTTCGTACCAAATTTCAAGATTCTAAGTTCACGGGAAGTAGCCTGTAGGTTTGATTCCCTTGCAAGTGTCGAAAATTTGCGGAAATTTGCGGCATGCGGTATATTTTGATTGCGTTGGCTTAGAAGTTTGATTTCACAGCTATAAGGGACAGTAGACTTGAGTATTTGATTTAAATTTCAGCTTGATACCTCCACGCGTTCCTGAGAAAAAGGGTCTTGACAGACAGAAAGACGGACAACAAAGTAATCCTATAAGAGATCCGTTTTTCTTTTTGAGTTTCGGAACCCTAAAAAATTTTTAGTGATCATATCCCTCGTGACATTCTATTAAGGAAAATGGTTGTCAAAAGTCCTTAATGTTTGGTATTGACCACGTGTTATTTCGGTAGCACATATATGTCAATCCCAGACATTGGTGTCTAATTGACAATGATCACCATCAGAAGCCACCATTATGACACCAGTCTTGCCAAGAGATAGGCATCGTGTTACCCAGTTACTACTGGTTCGTAGGCAGGTCATCATCATCAATGCCAGCAATCAGCCTTTTAATTTTGGGATACAGGTATCCTCTCTGTGAGAGAGTGAATGGGCCGTAATCCACCATGTAGGCCCAGTGCGGGTTGGTGGATATCACATGTATTCGAATTCTTGGTTCTAAGACATGCCGGTTTCCTCTCTATGTTTTCCTTCACCGTTTTGAGAGCAGTGGTGTTGAAATAATTTACACAAAGTAAAGTGTCTGCCTGGGTTCGAACCCACGACCTACAACTTGTAAGGCGCGGCTACTAGTGGTAACACTGGGTCGCCACTGCTCAGGTACTGCGTACGCGTAGGCAGTTGTTTCATGTAAAATATTGGAACCCGACCGCAATATAGTTTGGAGAAAGCCCAGAAGATTGATGTTTTCGTCACTGACAGACATCACTATATCTAGGCCCTCAGATGCTGCTGCCAAGATTGAGGACATAATTTTATCTGCGATATCTGCCAATGTCTTGTCCTTCTACAATCCACTGCAGCACTTGGGTGTCTCCCACGTTGCGCCACAGCACCCAGGTCTCACTTTCATTCAATTTAACCGGATCTCAACATAACCTTATAGGAACGATTATGCAAATTCCTATATATACCGAGTAATATGCAAAGTATATACTAGTTCTTTGCTTACTAGTCGTAACGCGAGGCTGGCTAAATGGCTTTTACACGATATTTCGTCTTTGAGGAAAATGTTCTATCTTAATCTTTTCTATGATCTATTGTTTTATTGGTACTGTTTTATTAATCACGGTTTGTAGAAATAAATTATCAATGCACCAAATATTTAAAGCTAGTCAAAATATGTGGTTGATTTCAAAATTAATTCATCCATGTACAGCTAGCGCGTGTTTGACTAAAGAGCTAAAGAGTCATAATATTGATTCAGTGCTCCGTTCATTCGTTTAAGATTTCTATCTTAAACGAATGAACGGAGAACGCGAAACTTAGTTCAACATTTAATGGCTAACCCGCGCCTTTTGCTACTATAATGAATTTCCTATTGGCAAAACTTCATAAATTACACTTTTTCCAATCATTTAATTGGATGACTCTACGCTCAGCAGTCGTGCTTACAACCTGCAAATCGATGTGGCAGTCAATGTATGAAGTTCAGCAATATTTAATGCCTTTAAACAAGCAATTCTTGTATATCTATAATCTGAGTCTCGGAAACAGCTCCAACGATTTTCATGCAATTTAGTATGCAGAGCCTTTCGGGGGCGATAAATCGATCTAGCTAGGTTTCATTTAAAACAACGTTTTCTCTATTTTCACCCGAGCAGAGCTCGGTCGCCCAGGTACCTACTAATCATTATCAGCCTAGACAACGTT
Organism: Orthosia gracilis; assembly: GCA_947562075.1. Lineage (NCBI taxonomy): Eukaryota > Metazoa > Arthropoda > Insecta > Lepidoptera > Noctuidae > Orthosia > Orthosia gracilis. The sequence goes on from OX387273.1 coordinate 13,788,847, forward strand.
CCCGTTGCTGAAGCACAGACTTCCTCTCTATGAGCAGGACTGAGCCATAATCCACTTCGGGGGCCAGGTGTGGTTTGGTGATAATACACGTCTTCGAATTTTTGGTTTACCGTTTTGAGATCTTTACTGATGAAATACATTATACAATGCACTTTGCCTCCCTGGGTTCGGACCTGCGACACGTAAGTCGGAACCAGTATCAATAGGCCAAAAATGCTCTCAATGCTCCAAAACCTAAAGTTAGCCGATGCGAATCCTATAATTTCTATGTGCATGTATGAAATAAACTACATGGCGGTAAGTAGGACATATATATTGTACAGAAATAAAGTTATAGTAGAACAGTAACCTTCTGAGTCAGTGTAATAGTGTGTAATTATGATATTTACCTAAGAGTGGCCTGCTGGGTCTGTGGGTCTGTGGGTGTGGCAATAATAACATCTGTAACTGTGTGAGCTGTTTTGTGACTAATATGAGCTAATGATCTAGTTATATCTACCTACAGTGCGAGAGGCACAGATTGTTCGCCGTACCGGGGAGTCAAAGCGTCGCTCGAGCCCAGTCTCCCATCCCTCGTACATTATCCGCGCTCAACACTCTCTTGGATGCTAAGCCCGATTCTGATGTGTTTGCGGATGAATGGAAAAAGACGCGTATGACTGCGTATGACTGCACACGGCAGTCATGGTGTAATCAGGTCGATGTAGTGTTGTTTCAGCTTGCGCTTCTCATTTTTACAGCTCATTGAGTCTCGAATGTCTAAGGGTATTTGATTTAATAAATTAGGTATTATGACAGATGCTGTGCGTCTACCATAAAATTATTTTTGCGTGGCACTCGAAAAGATTTTGTTTTTGCTTGTCGAGTATTCACATCATATCTTACTGGAACTTGAACATCAATGTTATCAAAATGTTCTAAGTGGAACAGGTACTCAGCGCGGGCTAGAACAGGTACAATGTTTACAATGTTTGAATAGACCTATATAATTGTCGTGGTATTCATTTTTAACATATTTTGGTACTTCCAGCTTCAACAACCGTGTTTGCAAATTTTGTAGTGACCAACGACCTAACGTCCGTTTTACTTTACGTTCTGAGGCAAGGAGGCGTCTCGACTATAAGATATCCCGTTTTTAGGGTTCCGTACCTCAAAAGGTAAAAAGGAACCCTTATAAGATCACGCTCTTGTCCATCTGTCTGTACGTGTGTCACAACCGATTTTCTCAGGAACGGGTGCACCTAGCAAGTTGAAATTTATACCAGATGCTGAGGTCATCTAATAGGGACTATGTTTAAAAATCAAGGTCTTGAGTCAACACGATAAAAAGATCTTTTTTTCAAATTTAAATATTCGCGAAAACGTGTAAGCAAAATTTACCTTAATTTTTATTTATTTTTCGGCTTTTTCTCTTTACTTGTCCTGTAAGACCTTGCTTTTAACCAAAATTAACAATTCCAGGTCAACCGGAAGTACCCTATTGGCTTTGGTTCGAAAACCTATATGGTAGTGCCCGTTGACCTAGAATCACGAAATTTAGCAAAAAGTAAGGTATTACAGCACAAATAAAGGAAAAAATCCAAAACAATTAAAGGGTATCCCCACACATACACAGTTGACGCTACCCTGGGTACGGAACCCTTGCGTTCAAGTTTGGCGGTTAGATATGATGCTAGTACAGGTAAAGCAATGAGACATTTCAGCGATATCTCAGAGGATGGCAACGCCTTGCAATACATTTCTTATTGAAGTTGTTCATAGACGACGGTGACCTCTGAAAATAATCGAGGAATAGCTACTGCCAGCGGCTTCGCCCGCTTTAAAAGTGTTTTATCATCCCAAGGAAACATTATACTGGGATAAAAAGCCTATGTACTATTCCAGACTATAATCTATCTCTGTGCCAAATTTCATCCAGATCCGTTCAGCCGTTCTGGTGTGATTGAGTAACAAACATACACAAAAACATCCATTCAAACTTTCACATTTGAAAGATTAGTGGATTGAAAAAGCTTATAAAAATATAATTGATCAAACGAGTAATTGAAATATGGTCAATGTCTCCATCTATCCAACGATCTTATGGTAAATTGCATATTAATGCGATAAAGTTATGTCGCAGATTACATTACAGATTAGGATTACATATGTGGTAAAATTTAATTGCTGTTCGTGCAAACACACGGAAAATCAATCGCAATTACAAGTAGGTACTGGATGGCTAGCGATTATCATCGAGTTAGATACTGATCAGACTGATCTTGTGATAAGCATAGATAAGTGATTATTGCATTTTTAAAACCTACAATCAATATGGTCATAATAATCTGGTATCCTGGCACTCAAGCCTCCTCCTTGGAAGAGGGACTGGGCCATACTCCACCGCGCGGGCCCCAGTGAGGATTGGTAGAGAGCATATATCTTCGAGTTTTTGGATCTAGGACACGCCGGTTTGCTCATGATGTTTTTCTGCATCATTTTGAAAGCAGTGGTGATAAAATAAATTACACAAAGTGAAGTGTTCTCTTGGGTTTGAACCAACGACCTACAAACTCCTTAGTCCGGGCCGTTTCCACAGGGCTTACAACAATATAAAGGAAAGAAATTTAATTGAAAAATATTGAAAATAAAAATCATTTTCAATAATCTAGTTTATTCAAGCAATAAATTTTAACAAAGGCCAATTTGAATTCTCCGAATTGCATAGTGTGCAATAATGTCGAGGATGTACAACATTTGCTGATGTATTGTGTCCGAAATAAAGATCAACGTGAATCACTCATGATCGAGCTAAAACTAAACAGATTAGATGTAGGCTGACTGTATTAACAGTCAACATTATCTCTACCATGTTCAGAGATCACAAAAAGATTTTGTGAGTGACACACGAACATTCTTAAGACGGAAACACACTTCCGTGTCGTGGCGTGGCGTGGCGCCTTTTCACGCAGTTGATTGGATACAAAACTCATTGTGTTAGGACGTAGGCTGGAACGGAGTCGTTTGATTGGTGGATCCCGCGCCACGCCAGGCCACGACACGTAAGTGTGTTTCCGTCATTACTTGTTGAGTGATTCACTTTCTTGTATTTAGTAGGTATAATAAATATTATAATTAATAGATGTTAGCATAAATTAGAATTATGTAGATATCTTGTAAAAGGATTATCATATCTGAGATAAAAACCGCTAATTAAAATGAGAAATAAAAAAAGGCGCACCAACATCAGCCAGTCAGCTAGGTTGGAAGTGTTGCTAACTGCCAAGGGTACGCCAACAAGCTAGTACCATTAGTTATTTCTTGCATACAGATAATATTTGGAAATGCCAACCAATAAAAGTTAAATAGGTGTTACCTGTAAATGCGTCAGAATTTGTCTATCGGCATGCAACAAGGCACAACTATTAGTTCTGCCCAGAGGCTACATTTGTTACAAAATGTAAAACAAAATACTACCTAGTTATTTGTGGTTTATTTAAGCTAAAATCGACCTCATTAAATATTATAGAAAATATTACAAAACTCGAAATTAAATTATACAAGTTGCAGAGCTAATTAGCCATCGTATAGGGTGTTATGGTTCTGTCATAGTATGAAGATAACTGTGATAAGCAGCGAAGGGTGGCAAGTTTAATAATAATAAAGAGGCTTAGATATGTGTATCAATATCTGTCTGTTCTGAACACTCGTTTTCTTAGTTTTACTTGTTCACCTTTGGCCCTTGTTATTCCAATACGCTGGGATACGAAGTCTAATATTATATGCCCCTCTAACAGTTAGTTTACCTAGCACATTTTAAAAAGTATCCCTTTATATCTGAAATTCATAACATAATTATAAAACAGTGGAGTAGCTGGCCTAACACGGACCCTGTATGAAATTTTTCAGGGGTTCTTCTACCCAAATGCGGCAGTACCCAAATAGAGGACAAAGAATTTTCACAAATTAAATAATACGCTTGCATTGCAGCTACGCCCCTGTAACAAAAAGAATAAACATTTTTGCCGTTCATGGCATTCATGCAAACAGAAAGAAGATCCCTTAATTTGAGAAGACGATAAAAAAGTTTCAGCTGCTAAGTAGTGAGGGGATTCTGAGGGCAGACATTTCACATACATTTCTGGCAACCAGCTGCATCTAGCTAGACTGAAAGGAAACTTAAAGAGAGTTAGGCAAACGCTATGCAGATGATATGGATAGATTTTCATTACCGCGTCGTCATAATCTATTACACCTTTAACCACGAGTCAACAACCACAAGTCACCACAGGACAACAACGAAAACAGACTATTTTCGCGGCAACGCCACAGATTCTGGACATGCTGTATATCGCATTACAGATACTAATGAAGCATTAATTCCTCTGCCATTCGTGCGAAAATCCGCTGCGGCATAAACAAGCACAATCTTACAGATCAGGTGATTATCAAAACAACATGAATGATTAATATTTGAGTTATTTAATACATAACGAGCGAGAAAATCAGCTGACTACGCCCAACATCGAATGAGACGGTTAGCTAAGTACCGTGTAGCGTGATATTCACTTGTTCTTGTGCGGTTTGAGAGACTTTTTACATAATACGGACTGGAGTCTACGATTTTGTGGGCACTTTTGCCTAGCCCTTCTGCAAGCTTCGACGTGATGTTATGAAATTTACATAATATCATGCCTTTCGAACCGCGCGACTTATTAGTCGGGTGGTTACTGGAAAGGAGCACTTTCAGGGCTAAAAGTCAGCCTACAGCAATCCAGTGCTGGATATAAATCTCTCCCAAGCTACGCCACAAAACTCCGCACTCAGTCTATTCCGATTTTTTTGGTATTCTTTTTAAAGTCGTTGGTCAACTTAGGCGGTGTGCGTCTCACGATACGCGTTCTCTACTCGAGGAGTCGTCTGCTCATTCGGTTATCAAACTTTCGACAAGCATGGCAAACAGCTCACTGCCACTTCAGCTTGCTTAACCTGTAAGCCATTTAGGTGACTTCAATCCTAAGGATATATGTTACGCAGCATAAATTCCGTTAGATCTTGATAGTATAGGCTATTTCCTATTTCGTTGCTTCAGTGTAAAATACTTCCGTTTCGTCACTCTTTCCTCCGACGTTACGACACGAACAATCGGAGCATGCCCTTTATCATAACAACTAATTAATTGTACTTTACTTACATTTATTATAAGTTATAACCGTCATGGGTGTGATTAACGAAAAGGTAGGTAGAGAGGAGATAGAGACACATTCGTAATTAATCATCTAAATATTACCCACCGCAAAACCGGCATTCTTCTCACCCCGCGGTCTCCTACCCTCAGCTGCGATGCTTCCCATACGGCATCGCGGGCCGCCTCAGTTACGATATCGAGCAAGCGGCACCCCAACCTACTTGTTGGTCGCTACGTCGGCGACGTCAGCTCAATCGGCAAAAGCCCTGACGAGCGGCCTCTCCTCGGGTTCCTCTTTGCTTCACCGTGGGCGACCAAGGCACGGCTACTGCCCCCCCCCCCCCGCCCCCTCCCTCCCCTAGCCTCGACAATACTGGAACCCGCTGGCTGAACATATACCTGAACTGTTAATCATTTTGATCACATAACATTATAAAAATGTAATGGCTTGTGATTTGGTTTCTTAATTAAACATACCTGCCTTAATGGCTAGCCTTCATTAAGACCTTAAATAGGATGTTATTTTAATCCCGATTGTAACTTTCCGTGGGATAATTTATTAATTTTGGGCGAATTGGATATAGTAAGTTGGGATGCCTTCAGGCTAGGTGGCTTGACGACGTTTAGCACTCGGTAATCAGCTGGATGAGTGTTGCCGAGAACCGAGACGAAAGACGCACGATTGGAGTGACCTATGTCCGCCATTGACTTAGAAGTTCATCATAAGGCGGGTGAAGCCGCTGAAACATACTATTGAACAAGTAATTACCCGAACACATCCTTTTATCGACCTTTTATTTTCCATGTTTGGCCGCCGTGTAACTCAAAAAACAAATTAGTGTGATCTAATTAAACACAACAATACCTCTCTATTTCATCGGACCAGCAATAAAATGTATTAGGTAACACATAAGTGGGCTAACTGCAGAATGATATGTAGTTCGCTCAATATTTGACAAGTGCTCCGTCATTGTTACAAGGAAGTCGGACGGTAACTAGGTCTTCCCACAATTACTTGGGTAGGCTTTATGTGGTTCTATAGTCTACAAAATAAAGTACAATTTAATCCTTGAATTTTGATTGAGTGAAATACTCATGTGTAATAGTATTTTTATCACACTTGCGCGTAAACAGTATCTAAACATACAGGTTAACTTGGCCTTAATGCCCCATATAAACCCTCGAGCTTTCTTTTTGTCATGAAACCCAAGGTCGATAAGTATTTTTTTTATAGCACAGCCCACAGGTCATGCAAGTTCAAACAAGGAGTTTACACGCAATTCAAAAATTGTCTTAAAATGTTATCTAGACAGGAATTTCATTGCAATCTCGCTAGTCGCTACATGTTACTTAAATATTCAACTAATGTTCTTAATAATCGACTTTAATAGTTTTCTTTTTTATCAAAACGTCGAAATATTTTTTTTTTTCACTCCGTCATGGCTGTATACCTACGTAAGTATTTGCCCTTAACGTTTCTGAACGTTTGTGTAATCTGTGGTGTGGGCAAAAAGCCCGGCATCCGCTTAAAAAAAAAGTTCACGTATTTCGTAATAACAGTTGTGCTGACTTGTGTATTAAAGCTATATATATTCATAATTATTTATTTACTCGCAAATGTAATGAAAAACATTGTATGTTTCACTTGCGGTACGAGAATTACGAATCCCGAATCAGAAAGCCTCCAGTCTTCGACTTCGGGCTTCTATTAGAGCCTCGATCGTAATTCCTTACTAACCGCCCTTAATACACAATGAACTATTACGATACAAGTGTGTTAACTAGTTGCTCATTACACACGAGGCTGAGGATTGCAGCCCGAGCCGTAGGCGAAGGCGTAGGCGAAGGCGTAATCTAGCCAAGCGTGTAATGAGCAGACCTCACAAGTTTCATACGATGTTTTTCAACACATTTGCGAGGAAAAAACAATCATTTATTGCTTATATCGTTTAATAATTAAAACAATTGGTGAACGTACAATTTTCAAAGCGATATTGGATTGATTTGGATGGCAATTTCACAGTTTGTGTTAAATTGGTGCTTGCCACTTCTTCACTTTTTGTTTTTCTTTTTTCGGTTTTTCTTATGTAAATGTCGGCGACAAAGGCAAATCATAGAACACTAGGAACCAAATAACTCATGCTAAGAGATGTACATGGTTGTGGTTCGGGGCAAAACTTTTTGTTTTGGCTCCAAAATTATGCCTTGCGTTAGTTTGTCATTGAATAGTCTGCTTTCGGGTTTTTACATCCTTTGTTGTCTAAACTAATATTATAAAGAGGTAAAATTTTTGGGTTTGTGAGATTGTCAGTTTGTGACGTTGTAGTGGGTAATCTCTGGATCTACTGAACCGATTTTGAAAATTCTTTAACCAATAGAAAGCTACATTATTCCTCAGTTGCAAAATTGCAATAATGTAACCCAAAGTAGCAAAATGTTGCCTAAGAATGAATTCTTTGGCATGCGCTGAAAAACTATTGATGATACATAAAGATTATGTACCACATGACTAAAGTAATCATTATAACCTACAAAAAAGTCTGCAAGAGAATATATCAATCTTTTTTTTTATTGTAGGCGATTGCGCTTGACCACTATCTCACCTGATAGTAAGCGATGATGTGGTCGACGATGAAGCACGCTTGCCTAGAAGAAACCTATTCACTCTTGACTTGAAGACTCCCAGGTTGTAGCTATCAGGAAATACCGAACTAGGTACTATCATAGTTAGAAACTATCATAGTCACAATAGCAGCTTTTATGTTCTTAATTCTAATAAGATCGCCGGTAGAAATAAAAGTGGGTTACATTCATCTTGTAGTATAATTCTTATACAAAATAATAGTTTAACAAATTAGTAGGTAGAGTAGGTAGGTTATGGTAGGTAGGGCAGGATAGGTATGGTAGTGTAGGTAGAGTAGAGTAGGTAGAGTAGGGTAGGTAGGGTATGGTAGGTAGGGTAGGGTAAGGTTGGTAGGTAGGGCAGGATAGGTATGGTAGTGTAGGTAGAGTAGAGTAGGTAGAGTAGGGTAGGTAGGGTATGGTAGGTAGGGTAGGGTAAGGTAGGTAGGTAGGGTAGGGTAATTAGAGTAGGTTAGGTACGATAGGGAAGGGTAGGTAAGGTAGTAGAGTAGAGTAGTTTGGGTAGGATAGATAGGGTAGGGTAGATTGGGTAGAGTAGGTAGGGTAGGGTAGGTAGGATAGGGTAGGGCAGGTAGGGTAGATAGAGTAGGTAGGGTAGGGTAGATAGGGTAGGGTAGATTGGGTAGAGTAGGTAGGGTAGGGTAGGTAGGGTAGATCACGCTTCAGCAGAAAGCAATCGTTCTAAGGTAATTACGAGCCCAGGACTGATAATGGAACCGATTTGATTTTTTATCGTCTCGATCCCGTGTCTCTATTTATAAAGATCACGGCTATGCGTGCGACATTCTTGTCCGTTCTTCTCCACGTAGGCTTTTCCGAACGGATGGTAGAATCACCCTTATTAAGATCCAGCCTTAGTTGTTGTCCCCCCCAGCGAAGCCCTGAGCCGAGGTTCGACCCCAACTGGGGTAGCCCTCAGGCGTTATCGCTTAGGTTTAGTAAACTTGAAGCCTGGCTGGAGGCTAACTAGATTAGTCTCCACAGGGAAGCCCGGTTAAACAGACGCAGGCCACTTTGGTCTATCTGTGAGACGCCACGTATAAAAAAAAAAAAAAAAAAAAAAAAAAAAAAAAATGCGTGCGACAGCCTACGTCTTGCCGACACAGCGCAGCCGTTAATCCAACCGTGTTGCGTTCAAACGCCCTAGTGACTCGCCTGCTACCAGCAATACACTCGAACGGTATGCGATACAAAAGGTCCTCGCCGATTATCTTGTATTACGTAAATGTAAATGCCCTAATTTGCTTGACCGCAGTCAAAGTATAGAGAATATGAAATAGCCTGGAGTTATAGTTTATTACAAATATGATTCATATAAAGAACAATGAGATTGTTCAACGAATATTACAGTTTACTAAATGTTAGCGATACATAATGTTTGATTAGGTAATTTTGCAATAAGAACCTGTTTTAGAACCTTGGAATCTAGACGAATGGGGTGTAATAAAATCAAATAATCTGATTTAATCAGGTTTAGTGTTTGAAGGTAAATCAATGATTAATTAATAAACAGTTCATGACACAGCAAAATAACGCCAGAATTTCTGGGCAAGTGGGGGGGCTAGGCAGTAAAATTAGCACACTATGCAGTTAATTTAGTACACAGTTTAATTTTCGCATGAATTTATTATCAACTTGTTACTTGGCTACGTGACATGTGACTTCATTTTGTTCTTTTTTCGTTAAGACTTAGTCGCAATATGGTCAGTGACCATATAACATGATATTTTTCTCAACTTTTGAATACTCCTCCAAAACGACTTGGATGTTTAAAAATATTATAAACAGAAAAATTTATGGCTATTCCAGCCATGAATAAATTAAATGAATCAGTTATGAAGAAATTCCTTCTTCATAACTGACATAGCATACGTAAATCAAATAATATTTTGCAAACAAAACTGTTCAAAAGGGGGTTCAATATTGATATTTTGGGGGCGCACGGCCAGTACTGCGTTTACATTGGGGCGTATATATCGCCTTAAGGTTAGAGACACATTACTAACTACCCATTTAGGGAATACAACGCATACAATTTACGAATTCCAACTTAAAACAATTTGTTATCAATGTAGGGGACAATAAATTTCTCAAATAGTTACCCCAGATCCATTATCAGTGAGTTAATAACAGCGTGTAACAAGTCTTTATCAATCATAATAATCGATCAACGACTGCTACAGCCTCAGGCTAATGGTTGTAATCAATTTGGTTATCTCTGAGTGATATCTTAGCGCCTGTCTTTACCTGCGAGGTACGCTAGGTAGTTAGTTGACACAGAGGTCGCGAACTTTTGTGACAGATTTGGACTGCGGATTTGTTTGTCTGGGAAATACTTGGGATAAGTGGGTACTTATAATTTTCTAAGGAAGTGGGAGAGTAAAGGCCAAAGAAAAGATTGTCGGGTTTGATGTGATATGAAAGAAAAAAATGTCCATAATTAGTGTGACGGTAGACAGGACACGATGATAGAATTCTAAATCCTATTGCCCTATAATGTGATTTTTAATTTCGTAGACTGAACTGACATTTGGGGGGTTGTCACTTTATCGTTACATAAAAATAGTGTCGTATCGTCCCTCAGGAGTGATCGAAAGTTAATCGAAAATCAAAGTAGATCGAAATTAAAACTATTTCACGGCAAAAAAAATAATTTGTTTAGAAACCTTATTTTGTTGCTACTCATTTATGTCAGACTTCATTTTATCGACCGCATTTAGTTTATTGTTGACTATACTTACGACGACACTTACTTGACGTTGACATTACTTTTATATTCATAAAACATTGATTTACACCAATTAGTAAAATTCAATTGAGGAGTCATGTCACATCGATTCGATGAATCACTTATGATTGAGCCTTACCTACAACACTATCCTCTGCGCTTACAACATTTAAAAAAAAAGGTAATTTGCAGCTATCAGTTTAGTCTACGAAATTAAAAATCACAGTATAGTGTCCTATGCTGTAAGAATGTCACTACTGCCTAGCATCAGAGACTAGAATATAATCTCGTTTTTAAAAAAACGATTAATAGAGCTTTAACTTTCCTCTCAAATCTGATCTTTATAAACGTATATACATTTTAGAATTATGTATTTATTTAAGTTTATATCACTTGCACTATATGTGTATGTTTTTATAATTTAGGTTAGTCATTCACTTTTCTTTTCTTCCTGCAGCCTAATTGCAATTGAATTCGGCAAGCAAAGGTTTGACCGCCATCAATCGACCAAACACATGCGAGATGAAAGACGCGATGTGGATTTCCGTCTATGTGGTTGGTCGATTGATGGCGGTCATTCATTCCTCCTTTTCGCGGGTCGGCTTGTAGATTTTTTTAAAGAAATAAGCGGTACCATTGTACTCTATTATTTATGAGTTTTCTGTATGTATTATAAAGTGTGTACATTAATAATAATAAAATAATAAAAACTTGTTGCACCGGCCGGCCCCAAGTAAGGGGCATAGGACAAGGGCAATCGTATTATGATGATATAACAAATCTATACTAATTTTATAAAGATCAAAGTTTTTTTTGTTTGTTTGTACCTCCGAAACTACTGCACCGATTTAAAAAAATATTTCACCAATAGAAAGCTACATTATTCCTGAGTGACATAGGCTATTTTTTAATTCCGGAAACGGGTCCTGCGGGGTGGTCCACGAGAGCGAAGCCGCGGGGAATAGCTAGTAATAATTGAAAATAGTTATAACATCAAGAATTACATAGTAAAACTACTTAATACTATACTTCATACAAGATAGCTTGATCTCTGCGACATATGTCAAACTGACGTATACGTTACTGTTAGCCTGTCTAGCGCTATTGTTACTGTATTGATACTGACAGCTGTCGCAGAGATCGAGCCATCTTTTATGAAGTATAGGTAAGTATATTAATATCATGCACATTATATAATAACAATACAGCAGCATTTGTGGTGGTACAGAGAGGTTTACTTATGGTAATGTCTCTTTCATCTGAACAAGGCGAGCCAACCTGTAACAACCTGTGCCTCAGAAGATAGCGCTCAGCTGACAATTTCGTTACTTTATAACTAAAAACATTGTATTCTACTGTTTTAATTTATTAATAAAGAATGTAAGTACGAGTGCGTTTGTGTGCGTGTTTTATTAATATGTTTGTGAAAACAAAAGATATTCGGTATTTAAGTAAGTCTAATTACAATAACCATATTTTCACTGACATCTTACCATTATGTTTACTTAAATGTAATATATTATGGTATTTATTAATTTTGTTAATACTGCTTTTTACATAATACTGTCTTCTCACAAATATTGTGGATGTGAAGGATTATGACAAACTAGTTTCTGTTTACGTCTAGCAGTATCGGCAGGGGGAAACGATCGAAGCATCCTGAATATGGATTCAAGCACAAAGATCTGTCAGACCCAAAGCACCTTGCAGTAAGAATAAAGTTGTGTAGTCGAGTATCAAAATGGCTTTCGGATCATCACTTTCTATAATTTAGGGCCTACTTTTCTTGGCATTCCTTTGTATTTCTTTTGTCTATTAGGCATATACAGAAGCTTAATCAAAGTTACACCAAATCAAGAAGAAGTGACAGGCAAATTCCTTATAGCGATTCTAGGAGACCCATTGGGCACGGCTTGGTTGATGGCAATGAGAACTTAAAACAACGGACTCCACAAATTGATCCACCTATCACGCACAGCAACTAAGTCAAAGTTTCCAAGGTTGTAGAATCTAGTCTTGAGACTGCACACCTTCTAATAGCCAACCATGTTATATCTATAGTACATACCTACTGGCTTAATTAACACGTACGACAAGTGACAATCCAATTTAAAGATTGCTCGATACCAAATATACACACACTTTGCAAGTGTCCATTTTGACATGTCATAACACATAGCTAATAATGGCTGCTACCTCGTTAAGTCACAACTAATTGTCGAAAAGAAACATGGCGGATATGTAGAACAGGGTTGGCACACCTCCAGGGCACAGTGCGTAAAGAACGTTAAAAGTCTTTATAAAAGTATTACAGGTATTAATCGAGTCATTTTCGTCGATGTCTTGCACAATACTTTTGTAAGTGCAATGTTTTTTTCGATTTCAATTGATTGATTCAATTATGAAATATGATTGCAGTTTTGTAGATATGTAACAAAATTTATTGACCCCTTATACTAGGGAAAACTTTTCAAGGGGTTACTGAACTCACCATTATGAAGCAAGTTTACTAAGGGAACAACCGTAAAAACGCAAAAAAATTAAACAGCAGATTTTTGTAATACGATTTCGCTTTGTTGTTAGATACCTCTGCCTTTAAGGCGATATATACACCCCAATATAAACGCAGTACTGGCCGTGCGCCCGGTCGATGCCAAAATATCAATATTTAACCTCCTTTTGAACAGTTTTGTTTGCAAAATATTGTTTGATTTACTTATGCTATTTCAGTTATGAAGAAATTCCAGCCATCAATTTTTCTGTGTAAAAATATTTTTAAACATCAAAGTCGCTTTGCTGGAATATCCAAAAGTTGCGAAAAATATCGTGTTGTTAATTATTTTTTTAAAGCAAAACTATTTGTTATACGAAAAAACATTTATATAAATAATAATGTACTTGAAAGTTTACATTTTTTTCAGACCTTTTAACCTAGCCGTTACTAAGGAGTATGCTTTAGAAAGTTACTGTTTTACGGTACTAAAGCGTAAAAAAAAATATAAATGAGATGAAAAATTTTGCAAATATGGGTACAGTACAATGGTGAAGTAGGGAATAGGTCCAGCCATGTTTTACAACACAAAAGACATGCAAAATATACAAAATTATAAACTAATCTACTAAACTTTAACAGACAAAACAAAGAAAAACAAAAACCGAGCATGTTTTTTTTTTAATGAACTTAGAACTTAATTAATGAACTGAGCATGTGCATGTTTTTTTTCTGAGTTAGTGAGTTATTCAACGAACTGGGCACCAGCAAAAACAACCATTTTATCTCGATCGAAGCTCAAAGGTCGCATGGCTTTAATAAGTTCGCATAGCCCGCCCAGCAAAAATGTGCTTAACCTCATCCCAGTTACCTACAAGGTGCTGCCAGCGCTAGGTCACCGAGACATAACCAACACTCGTCTAAACAAGGCATGACAAAAATGCCTATGCTTTAATTCCTTGGCAAAATCTGAGTACCTTCAACTGTTCAACTTGATCAAGTGTGGATTCTCATTGATAGAAAATTCGGACTGTAATGGGCTGCTAAAGAGCTTAGACAAGTGGTGTTCTATCAGGAATATAGATTGTCAAGTCTCCAAACCTTGGCAGGCGCTACCGATAGATAACGTGGTCAGTTCCAAACAATTTGAATGTTTTGCAGATCTAGGCAAGAGAAGGCTTGGAAATATTTTGTGATTTTTAACAGTTAAAAAGGGTTTGAAAATTATGAAGCGGTCAGCAATCTCCTGAACAAATAACTATTATTATCATACCACATAACCATCTCCTAAATTCTGTGATGATGCCTTTCGTCTCGTACATACTCTGATTAAGAGCAAGAGCACAGGGTACACTAAATGTGCCTCTATGCAGTTAGGAGACAACGTGAAAGTTAGAAAATATATTGATTTAGCACGAAATAAGCAATGTAAAACAAAAGAAAAACATAAATTTGGTCCTAAGAACTTAGTACACACACACATCAAGCGCAGGTAATTTGGCAATACTGCAAAAAGTCTATTAAGTACCTGTTGGTTGTTTTGTTTATTGAATAATTTGTTGTTTGAATTATTTCATAATTTCTATTTATATTATAATTAATAAATAATCAAATACAGAGATACTGTATTTGATTATTAATAAGACTATGATTATGTGTACGAATGTATAATTTAATGAGTTTGTGAAACTTGGAATAGAATGATTATTTATTTTAGTAACACCAGAAAATCTGACATAAAGTAATTTTCCCTTAAATCAGAAAAAAAGTAATATTACACGAAAAATATGATCCCTTTTTTACCGACTTCGCAAAAAGGAGGAAAAAAAAATACTGTCGAATTGATAACCAATTCGACAGTATTTTTTTTTAATGTTTTTATTTCTCAGAACTTTTTATTGAATCAACCGATTTTGATGATTTTTTTATTTGAAAGCTGGTGCTTGTCATGTGGTCCCATTCAATTTTCATCAAGATCTGATGAAGAACTTCGGAGAAACTCTTCAATAAATGACGGCAAATCACTCGGGGTAGATGCAATCGCATGTCTGTTTATTGTTTACACCATTTCATAACATAACATCACACTGGTACGCTCTAAAGGGGTACACATGTGTGAACAGTTCACCCTGGTATACTCTCATCGGGTTCATCTATTCTGGCTTCACTTTGGGCACCTAGCCTATAGAACAGGTACATTATGTACCACAAATAAATAGTGAAAAATAAATAACTTTTTTACAAAAATTACAACTGATTTCCAAACAAAAACACTACAAAGTGAAAAATAACTTCAATTTCGGAAGTCGTCGCAAAAAACGAAGAAACGTAAACAGGAACACCGACTTCCGAAATTTAAGTAATAATTGTAAAATTTGGTTGTAATTTTTGTAAAAGTTTTTTTTCGAGTAAATTTTCTTTTTTGTCTTTCCTTAAAACTGCGATGAAAAGACTAGAAGCTCTGACTTACAAATAATTCACCAGCTATAAAAAATCAAATAGAACTGCAAGCCGGAAGCTCTCCGTCCGCAACATAGTTATTGTAACTGCCTTTATGTGTGAATTGAATGATGTATGATTGTCTGGCGGCCATTAATTACGCACCTGATTGATTTTGACAAATGTTTATTGATTTATTTTTACGAATTGCGCAATTGACAGATTGGAGTTAATAACAAATTCGTTCTTTGCTTTTGAAAAAGAGCTTTCTTCGGATGTGTTTAAACATGTTTGAATTCTTTCGAGCCCAGTATAAAACGGCCAAGTGCGTGTCGGGCCACGTGCAGTAATAGGGTACCATAGTTGCACAATAATGCGGACTTAAAAAGAGGCTTTTTGTTGTGAAATGAGAATGAAAAAAAAATATATAGATAATTTTTACTTTTTCAAGTAGGTACATTTCATAAGTTTTTCGACTATTGCTCGTAAACTTGTAAAGCCTACTTAGCTGTGATAGTTTTCCTTTTAATTTCGTTATATTTACTACAGCCGTGAATTTTTTCACATATCCAAAAGCAAACATTTAGCAGGCTAACTAAAATTAGCAATTTAAAGCTTAATTTTACGCAAACGGATCCCTGAATCGAAAAATGGTTTACACAGACCAGTAATATTTTTGAATGGTCCCAACGATACCCCAAACCATGGGATAGATGAGAAAAAAATATCCTCTATTTACGTGTACATATTTTACCACTTTGCCGGCGTGATTAATATGTATATCTATGCCAAATTATACTATGCTTGATCAAACAATTTGCCTAAACTATGTTGGAGTCGCCTTTCAGTCTAAACGGATGTCAGTTTTAATTTGATGTTTTTCTAGGCAAGCGAGCTTCACTGTCGACCACATCATCGCTTACCATCAGGTGAGATAGTGGTCAAGCGCGAGCCTATAGACAATGTTTTTTTTTTAATTTACATCCAACGACGGCCTGTATGACCAGAATAACTCAATAACTGGGTAACATGACACCCCTTGGCAAGACTGAGTCAAAATTATGCTTGATATTCTATATAGTAAAATTATTTGCGTTTAGATCCGACAATATTGCGAATGTTAGAATTAGTACCTTGACAAGACCAGTCAAACACTTTAAACCCGGATGCTCTTTCTTTTTTGTTTGTTAGGAAATCTTTCGTTGAATTGCTTTGGGTGAAGCGGGATCAGACATTTACTAACTAAAACCCATCCTTCAGTTGCTTGTGCAAGGGCCGCGGTAACTCTCTTTCAAATTTATCCTCGACCCAGGCAGGCATCGGCCCTAGCGGACCCCGTCAGTTTTGCTGACACCTCTAAAAGGCGCGCGTGGAACACTACGCGCCGTCAACTCGGGCCTGGTTCTTATCGGACGGCGAGCTACCCAATACTCACCGTCCAAAAGCCCGCGCCTGCGTTGGCCGGGAATCGACTTGCGACTCCCGGATGCTCTAAAATGTAGAACAAATAAATCCAAGGAATCCTATTCAAGCGTCAATTTTCTACCATACCTACTAACTTTGTTTTGAAAACGTGTTGAATTTATATACATTTGTACCTGCATTTATAGGATAAAGGAGATTACGGTCATTTAGCGAGACAAAATACAAATTATTACTTAGGTACTATTTCACAATACAGAGCCATAATCGCCATTGGAAATGCAACTGTCAGCCAGTAAATACTTCAAATGCCATTCCGACACTATTGATTATGTATTATCATTATTTATCTGCCGCGCTGGCCAGCGGTGCGAAAAATGTCTAAGCTGCAGATTAGTTGCAGATTACGATTGTTTAATGAGATTTGTAAATTGGAGATGGTTCTAAGACTGATTGTTTATGTCGGGGAAAATTCGAAGTTGAGGTGAAATGAAATTGCAAAACATACTTCTTCGTCTTTATGTACCTACCACTTCGACTCCTCGAGTAACTTTATGGAACAATTGATAGCTTTGAACACTTCTAAAGGTAATTTCTTGTAAAAAAACGTTCAGGTTCAAGTCGCTATATCATATCGGCGACATTCAATCTGTTTTTGGCATATTGAGAAGGAGAAGCGAATGCAAACGTTCCTTAAAAAGACGGGAATCGCCCTCGGGACAATCTATATTAACAGCGTGTAGTATCCGCTTTACATTCTCTATGAATATGATACATACAAGTACTCACATTGATAGTGCAGAAACTGCAGTAAGAAATTTTATTATATATGACACATACATTTATACATTCTTATCATCATTGACTGCCCAATTCCATCCATAGAAGAAAATGGGCTTCTCTTTGGTTGTTCATTCCCCTTAAATGTGTCTCCGCGTTTCATTTGTTTTTACAAATTGACGGCAATTTAAAAAGTATCTGTCGTGCGTCGAAATGGATTTGACTATAGAAAATATGAGCTCAATGATTTATTTCGACTTCCGTTGCGGTCTTACTCAACAACAGTATTATGATAGACTTCGATTAGCGTTTCATGATGAAGCCCATACCGTGACACTGTTTACATCTGATGTAATGAGTTTACACGTGGTCGAAGCAACCTCACTGACGGTTCGCGAGAAGGACGTCCTTTTACGGCGACTACTGAAGATAAAATGATTGCTGTGCAGCTAATGATGGAAGCTGATAGAAGGGTGACCTATCAACAAATTAGGGCAAGTTTAGAGATTGGTTTGAGCCAAGTACAAAAACTTTTACATGAACATTTAGGCTTCAGAAAGTTTTCTACTAGATGGATACCTCATAATTTGACGGAAGATTAAAAACGCCGTTGTTTGGATTGGTGCCGCGCAATGCTTGAAAAGTATAGGAAGTGACTCGAATGCTGCATATGACACCATCACAGGTATGAAAGATGGAACTGAACCAAACCCGAAACTAAAAGACAGTCTGCCCAATGGATGTTCACTTTCGAAGATTTGCGGATAAAAGTAAAGAAAAAACAGAAAATCACGAGAAAATGATGATTGCCTCATTTTTAGGACGGATGGGTCATTTAGCAACAATTGTGCTAGAAGCTAGAGGGACTGTTACTGCAGATTAGTATGCCAGTCATTGTTTACCAGTTGTCTTGGAAAATATTAGACAGCAGTACCTACCCAAGAAGCAGGATCCTTCTCCACCACGACAACGCTCCAGCTTACTCCGCTAGACGTACTATCGAATATATGTCTATGGAAGGTGTGGAGTTAGTGAGTCATCCTACTTACAGTCCCAACCTGGCACCTTTTACTTTTACTTGATTTCCTAAAATAAAAGATAAACTTAGAGGAATTCGTTTTATGAACCCTGAAGACGATATGGCTGCGTTTGAAAAAGGCGTGGAAGAGATCCCTAAAGAAGAGTGGGCCCACTGTTTCAGTCAATGGTTCCATTACATGCAACGATGCTTAGAAAGGAATGGAGACTACTTTAAAAATCAATAAAAGTATTAAAAGGTTTCTACATCACTCCGTTTTTTTTTTATTTTCTAGAATCTTTCAGTGCTTTCTTGCAGACCATGCACATAAAGGTTAGCAACATACATTTCATAGAGGTTTACCCGCAAATGTAGCTCAAGCAAATGAGTATATTAAATGCAATCTTTATCATAGCAATAAAAACTAGAGCATAATCTTATCAAATCAGCATTAAAATCATTACAATTACATACATAATAGATGCTAGGAATTAACAAGTCTGCAACTAAAAGTAGGAATAAATATTTGCAACTTGCGATTAGTACAGTTATAGCAAAAATACATTCCCCAATGTTCAGGCGATATTATAAGCCCCAATGTTAACTGGCTGTGCGCCCGCTCGGAGCCAAAATATCAATATTGAACCTCCTTTTGAACAGTTTTGTTTGCAAAATATTATTTGATTTACACATGTTATTTCAGTTATGAAGAAATTACAGCCATCAATTTTTCTGTGTAAAAATATTTTAAACATCCAAATCATTTTGGAGGAGCATCCAAAAGTTGCGAAACAATATCATGTTGATAATTATTTTTTTAAAGCAAAACGATTAGTTACACGAAAAAACCTTGTTTTAAAAATAATGTACATGAATCAAAAATAGTTTTTTTCAAACCTTTTAACCGAGCCGTTACTTAGGAGTATGCTTAAGAAAGTAACCATTTTACGGCACGAAAGCGGTGGCAAGCCCTTAACGCAGAACTGTCCGTGCGCCCGCTCGGAGCCAGAATATCAATATTGAACCTCCTTTGGACCGTTCAACAATATTTCAAAAAAATTTCGGTATGAAGCCCGACATTGGGCTAAGGTTTATGCTCTTTTGTTTATCATTTGATATAATCGTTTTATGCGCAGTCGTCCCCTCAGTGCCGTAGCTTCAAAAAGTATTCCTACCTTGATAAATGAAAAAAAAAGAATATTGACGAAGGAATAAACCCCTTAACTGTACATTACTTGTAGCTACCGCATAATACGGCAATATCATAAGTTAAACTTGTAAGAGGCTCATTAATGCCGATTTGGCCGCTGGCGCACAATTAAACTTGATCTAACGTTCTACTACTAACAATTACGCCAAATGTCGACATATTTTTTATGAAAAAATATGGTTGAACGATAATTTAGTTCGTGGAATTAAATTTAGAACATCGGGCGAGGTTTTTATCAACAATACAATTAATGGAACATTATTACAAAAGATTACAACAAATATCTGCCAACGGTATTTTATTAAGTCCAAAAAAGCCGTAATCCTGTATGAAACTGCAATGCAATAGTATCACTATGTACTTAATATTTATTTTATTAAAACTTCATGTAATATACCTACAGGTACATAGGGGGACTTATTGCCTAAGGCATTCTCTACTAGTCAACCAAGGGTGGGAGAGAGATAACATGGCAGGAGCATTTAAAAAATAAAATAACATTAACAAACATACCTACAATATACACCCAAAAAGACTACAGTGATAATATACCTAGCTTATAATGTGATTTTTTATTTCGTAGACTAAACTGACAGCTGCCAATGACCTTATTTTTTTTTTAATGTTGCAAGCGCAGATCATAGTGTTGTAGGTAAGGCTCAATCATAAGTGATTCACCGAATCGATGAGACATGATTACTCAATTTAATTTTAATAATTGGTGTAAATCAATGTTTTATGTATAATAATCGTAACATATTTAAGTATAATAGTATTCATACACATAGTACATACACTTTTATTGTGTTAAATATGAAATCAACAATATAATAAATGCGATCGATGAAATGAAGTCTAACATAAATTAGTAGAAACTAAATAAGGGCCGGTAGTTTCTTATCAAATGTAATTCTTTTGCCGTGAAATAGTTTCATTTTCGATCTACTTCGATTTTCGATCAACTTTCGATCACACGGGATAGTCAGGATACAACACTATTTTTATGTAACGATAAAGTGACAAACCCCCAAATGTCAGTTTGGTCTACGAAATTAAAAATCACAATTATAGCTCAATGAAAGAAATTTTCTTAATGGGATACTCCCAAAAACCACAAACAAACATTTTATAGTTATTTAGTAGAGAGAAGTGAAACTACTCTATTAGTTTAGATAGTTAAGATGGTGAAACAACTTATAAAGATGCTTACCGTAAGGTTTGATTTGAGATGGCTCAGGAAAAGGACACCTACAGCCTAATTCCGTAGATGAATTCGGCTAGGCAAAGGGTAAAGAGTATGAACAATCGACCAATCACATAAACGGAAATCTAAATCGCGTCTTAGATCTCGCATGTGATTGGTCAATTGTTGATACTCTTTGCCCTTTGTTTTGCTGAATTCACTAAAGCAATTAGGCTGATGAAATGATTTAGGAAAGCCTAAGGCCAAAAGTTATAACATGGAAATCTTTTTCTTTTTCGTGTGAGGATGTGATCACCTCTGGTGTCAGAGTATTAATTAAGGCGATATATACGCCCCAATGTAAACGCAGTACTGGCCGTGCGCCCGTTCGTTGCCAAAATATCAATATTGAACCTCCTTTTGAACAGTTTTGTTTGCAAAATATTATT
Organism: Orthosia gracilis; assembly: GCA_947562075.1. Lineage (NCBI taxonomy): Eukaryota > Metazoa > Arthropoda > Insecta > Lepidoptera > Noctuidae > Orthosia > Orthosia gracilis. The sequence continues at coordinate 13,810,377 of OX387273.1, forward strand.
TGATTTACATATGCTATTTCAGTTATGAAGAAATTCCAGCCATCAATTTTTCTGTTTAAAAATATTTTTAAACATCCAAGTCGTGAAATATCTTGTTGCTAATTATTTTTGTAAAGCAAAACTATTTGTAATAAGAAAAACCATGTTTAAAAAAGAATGCACATGAAACAATAATATTTTTTAACCTAGCCGTTACTAAGGAGTATGCTTTAGAAAGTTACCGTTTTACGGCACTAAAGCGTATGTAGGATCTTAAGCCACCTCTGGAAACCCAACAGGCCTCTGACTAGGCTATTTCAGACTTGCATTAACTATATAAGGCCAGGTTTCAAATAAAAATAAAAAAGACAGATTGTTTCGTAATAACTTTTATTTTCTTTATATCATTTTTGGCTAATTGCTCGTCAATTAAAATTGACCTCGGGATTGTTATCTATTGTAGACGAAATATTTCAACAACTAATTCATGCATGTGTAACAACATGTGTAGATTCACTTGATAAGGACAGCATAGTTGTTATCAGACTAGTAGGTTTAAAAAAAAAAAACAATATTTCGTGTAAAGAATTTGGGTTTGTTTCGTAATTAACCCTCAGTTTCCCAACTCAAAATTATCGCGGCATTAATGTGACAAATTGTCAAGCACGCGTTATCTGCTGTGATTGGTTGAATGAATTTTCAACAGCAGATAACGCGTGCTTGACAATTTGTCACATTATCATCATCATCATCATCATCATTTCAGCCGAAAGACGTCCACTGCTGGACATAGGCCTCCCCCAGGCGTCGCCACATTGACCGATCCCGTGCGTCTCGCATCCAGCGTCTTCCCGCAACCTTAACCAGATCATCGGTCCACCTAGTGGGAGGCCTTCCAACGTATCGTCTTCCGGTTCGCGGTCGCCATTGCAGAACTTTTCGGCCCCATCGGCCATCCGTTATGCGAGCAATGTGCCCTGCCCACTGCCACTTAAGTTTAGCAATTCTCCGGGCTATGTCGGTAACTTTAGTTCTCCTGCGGATATCATCATTTCTGACGTGATCACGCAAGGAAATTCCGAGCATAGCCCTCTCCATTGCCCTTTGGGTGACTTTAAGCTTTCTGATAAGGCCCATTGTGAGCGACCATGTCTCGGTCCCATAGGTGATCACTGGCAACACACACTGGTCAAAGACTTTTGTCTTGAGACACTGCGGTAAATTGAACTTCCCGAACGCCGCCCAGCCGAGTCGGATTCGACGGTTGACCTCTTTCTCGAAGTTGGACCTACCCAACTGGATCGTTTGTCCTAGGTAGACATAATCGTCTACAACTTCGAGTGTAGAGTCTCCGATCTTGATAGGAGTGGGTGCTACATGGGCGTTCACCATGATCTTGGTTTTGTCCATGTTCATTTTAAGACCCACTCTTTCGGAAGCTTTACTGAGGTCATCGAGCATTTTACTGAGGCTTTCCATGGTCTCAGCCATGACCACTATGTCGTCGGCAAACCGAAGGTGAGTGATGTACTCGCCATTAACGTTGATGCCTAGGCCCCTCCAGTCCAGAACCTTGAATACATCCTCCAGCGCAGCAGTGAACAGTTTCGGAGAAATGACGTCTCCCTGTCTCACGCCACGCTGGAGAAGGATTGGTTTCGAGGTCTGATCCTGAAGACGGACTGACATGGTGGCGTTTTTGTACAAACACTTCAACACCTCAATGTACCGGTAGTCGATCTGGCACCGTTGGAGAGACTGCAGTACAGCCCAAGTCTCGATCGAATCGAAGGCTTTCTCGTAGTCCACAAACGCTAAACAGAGAGGCAGGTTATACTCTTCGGTCTTCTGTATAACCTGCCGCAGCGTATGTATGTGGTCTACGGTGCTAAAGCCTTTTCGGAATCCGGCTTGTTCGGGAGGCTGGAAATCATCAAACCTGCGCGCGAGACGATTCGTGATGACTCTTGAAAACAACTTGTAGACATGGCTAAGAAGTGAGATGGGCCTATAGTTCTTCAGCCGGGCATTGTCGCCCTTCTTGAAGAAAAGTAGCACCACACCCATGCACCATGCCTGTGGCGTTTTGCCCTCGAGTATGACGGAATCAAACAGCTTCTGAAGGGCCTTAAGGACCGGTTTTCCACCCGCCTTCAGGAGTTCAGCCGTGATTCCGTCATCACCCGGCGCCTTGTTGTTTTTAAGCTGTTTCAGAGCCATCCCAATCTCGTACAGGCTGACATCCGGGATATCTTCGGTATAGTGACGGGTCAATCTAGCTCTTGGGTCATTTGCTAGACTCGCAACGGGCTTGCTGACTGATGTGTACAACTGCCCATAGAATGTCTCGATCTCCCTCAGAAGCTCCGGTTTGGCGGATACGGTCCTGCCATCGTCGGTCTTCAGTTTTGTGAGCTGGCTCTGCCTAATAGCCAGATCCCTAGAAAAAACCTTGGAGCCTTTATTTCGCTCAATCGCGGTTTTAATACGCTCGGTATTAAAGCGGCGGAGGTCTCTTTTTAAGGATTTAGAGATCTGTCTATTGAGCTGCCGGTATTTGCACGCCTCATCTGAAGACTGCAGGATCATCGCACGCCTCTCCTTCATAAGCTTGAGGGTAGAATCAGAGATCTTTTTGTTTCTATCTGTACGACGGGTCTTGAAAAACTTAGACCCGACCGTATGGACAGCTTCCACGAACCCGTCGCTATATTCGTCCACTGAGCTACCTAGGCACTCGAAACGATTCTGGAGTTCGAGCTGAAAGCTCTCGGGGTTTTGGACCTGGATCTGTGCTGGACGGAGCGTGGACTTCATCAGTCGAGACCTTTCAAGCTTAATATTAATGTTCAATGTGCCTCTTACCATGCGGTGATCGCTCCCGGTTTTTACCGAATTGATCACAGAGACATCATTGAACATTTGCTTCTTGGTTGACATGATGAAGTCAATCTCATTTTTTGTTGCACCATCGGGGCTCTGCCAGGTCCACTTCCTGTGTTCACGCTTTTTGAAGAAAGAGTTCATCATATGGCCTCTATATGATGAACTCTTTCTTCAAAAAGCTCCTTCTCCATAAAACTGGCCAGTAGGTGACCCCGGTGGTTCCGACGTCCAACTCCAAATTGCCCCACTTGCAGCTCATCCTCGTCTCGTTTGCCCAGTTTCGCGTTGAAGTCCCCCATGACAACGGTGAAGTGAGTTTTGAAACCATGCATGGCTCTGGAGATATCCTCATACATGGTCTCTACCTCGTCGTCGGGGTGTGCCGAGGTTGGGGCGTAGACCTGTATGACCTTCAGCGAATATCTTGAGGATATTCTGAGTATAAGGTACGCCACCCTGGTCGACACACTCTCGATCTTCACCACGTTGTTCACAAGGGACTTGTGGACGATAAACCCGACACCACCCTGGGACTGCCGGTCACCCTCTCGGAAATAGAGCAGGTTACCGATTTGAGGATTATCGAGTCCTCCCCCTCTCTTCGGACTTCAGATAACCCTATAATACTCCATCGCAACCTGCTCAATTCCTCTTCGAGTTCGGTGATCTTCTCGTCGGTCCGAAGTGTGCGCGTGTTGTACGTTGCCAGGTCCAGTCGTCGGTGATTGTTGGGGTAGCCGGATCTCGTCCGGAGATTCTTTGCACCCCTTACCATGCCGTAACCTCGACCGCTACCGTAGTCGAGGGTAGGCAGGCTGCCGGGTACTAGGGGCCATTTTTTATTTGTGCTTTTCATTGGGGGGGTTTTGCCATAATCGCCACGCTTGGCAGGCGGGTTGGCGATCGCAGTATGGTTGTTACAGAAGCACAGAGAACGCTGCTGCCCATTCTCTGGTTTGTCCCTTAGTCGCCTCTTACGACACCCACGGGAAGACATGGGATGGTGAAATTCTTAACGTCCGGCACCATACGGAACCTTGTCACATTAATGCCGCGATAATTTTGAGCTGGGAAACTGGGGGTATGCCGCATAGACGAAAATCCATAATAAAAAAGAAAATCAGTTTACAACTAGGATATATCTAATAAGATAGATTTGAGAGCTTGAGTGAAAATAATAAATAGATATGGCTTCAAGACTTTCATGAAAAAGCGAAACCAAATATTTATTTCCAAGAAATAATTGCTCTGCTTCTCTCTCCTTTATAAAATTACATGTTGTACTGACAACGCCTAATTTTAGTCATCATAGTGACTACCAATATTTAAAAATAAAAACAAATTGTTATTCATAAGTAGACCTACGTCTACTGTAGGTACAGCATCTATGTCACCAAATTATTGCAGACACCGTAAATTTGTAATCTTGAGAGATATAATGTGACCGAATCATTTCAAAAACAAAAGTTCCCATCAAAATATTACAGTTAAAAATATACCCCTGCCTTATTGAGGAAAAAGAATTTATAATATGTTTAAATTAACATGCTATTTATAATACATGTATGGTGTTTACATCCGTTGACATCTACATCAAAACACTATCATTTTGGGCACCGCTGCAGTCGAGTAAAAATCAATATGCATGTTGATTATTTGGACCTTCAATTTACAGATAACTTCTACATTAATAATCGCTGACCTACTTTGATACTAAAATACCTTGAATGGCAATAATATAAATAAAATGATTACACTTGTGCAAAAAATAGAGTAACACTACGTCCATCTCAGCATACCTCAGTTCAGTAGCTCATGAAACAAACCAGTCATAACCGTCGAGGTCGGCGGATCGATTCCCGGATGCGCATAATACAACTGTGCGAATTGCTTGTCTGTCTTGTGTAGGGCTGCTACTTAAAGCTGCAATTAAAAAAATAATTATAATTTTTGTTCTTTATCATTTAGTTTACAATCGCAAAAAAACTTGATGCAACTACAAATTTACGGTTTTCGGATTTTTTCTTTTACTTGTGCTCTATAGACATTGCTTTTTGACTTTCAAGATGCAAGGTGAACGGGAAAACCTCTATTTTTCCCCTGTGAGTATCAAAATATGCGGCATAAACGGCCGTATCTTTTGATAGGTATATTCTTAAGGTGAAATTTTTGTATATGTCTGAAAATTACTGAAATTTATAAATTATGAAAGCACCGAACATTGCTCTTACGAAAAGAATAAGTTTATAATCGCAAAAAAAACTGATGCATCTACAAATTTACTGTTTTCGGATATTTCCCTTAACTTGTGCTATAAGTTTTTTACATTGCTTTTTGACTTTGAAGATGCTAGGGAAAGCTCTATGTTTCCCCTGTGAGTGTAAAAATATGCGGCAAAAAACGGCCGTATCTTTTGATTGCTCCAATTATTTTCAACTTCATACTTGAGTCTTGACAAACAGACAGATAGAAAGACAACGAAGTGATTCTATTAGAACTACTTTTTTCCATTTCTTTTTTACAAAAAAATACAGCTGACTTCCAAATAAAAACACTACAAAGTGAAAAATAACTTCAATTTCGGAAGTCGGTGTTTCTATTTCTGTTTCTTTGTTTTTTGACATCGACTGCCGAAATTTAAGTTATTTCTTACTTTGTAATGTTTTATTATTAAAAAAGTTTATTTTTATTTTTCACGTTTTAGTTGTGGTACATAATGGACCAGTTCTATAGTTAGGTACCTTTAATGCCCAAAGTGATGCCAGAATAGATTAATCCGATAAGATGAAACTTGAACAAAACCGGTGCAACGAGAGTATACCAGGGTGAACTATATACCTGCGTACAACGTTAGAGTGTACCAGTGTGATGTTATGTTATGAAATGGTGTAAACAATAAACAGACATGCGATTGCAGTTATCCCGAGTGATTTGCCGTCATTTATTAATTCATAATCATTTATTTGCTAATATGGGTAATTACATAAAGTTGTCAAAAATATAGCACAGTCCAACCCACAGACATACATTTAAGTAGATGTCGCGATTGTATGTACTTCGCGTGCCAAAAAACGGAGTAAAGTTACGATCAATTATCGTAATCTGAGCTTTTCATTTAGCATTATCGGCACTGGAAATCCACCGAAATCTAAAAAAATGCCTTTTTATGTCATATTGAGCTGTAAAGAATGTATAGAAAAAGTTGGCCGAGATATTGGAAATGTTTTCTTTTATTGGTAAGTAAATTTGTTTTTAAATTGTTTGTGAAAAAGTGGCACGCTTGGTTTTCATACAGATGGAGGGACTTGCGTTATCTATTTAGATTTATGTCTGTGGTCCAACCAAATTACCCCTTGATGCATGCATATATTGAGAATGGCAAGATACATTTATGAAAAATGTTTAAGTAATAATAATAAATAATAATTAAATTCGTGCATTATTTGGTTAATTTCACAACGGCAAATAATAATGAAACACTTAATAATAATAAACAGTTCTGTTATATATCGCCGAAGTTCTTCATCAGATCTTGATGACATTTAAATGGGATGGAATAAAAAAATATTGATCATCAAAATCGGTTTACCTAGTAAAAAGTTCTGAGTTAACACAGACAAAAAAAAATACAATCGAATTGGTAATCCTCCTTTTTCAAGTCGGGTTTAAATACTAAATAGGTAGATCGAACTGTTATGATCTAAAAGTATATCATCATGTTTTTCAGTACCGTTTTCGTAGACAATTTCGCACAAGTTTACCAACAGCCCCCCTGATAATGTAATTCAAGCTCCAAATCATCCTTGTAGCACCATCGTTAAAAAAAAATCGTTAGTGACAGCCCTGAATAAAGGTGTGTACGTACAACACACACATTACGATTGTTATTTTATCAGAGTAACGCGGAACACTCGTTAACAGCTATAACGGGTGATAATACCACCTTTATTACATATACTTGTACACCCATTGCAGCCATATAGATTATAGCCCATGTTCATATACCTATAACGGCTATATATCTATAGACCAGAAGTACAGGTAATATTAAGAGATACAGCTGAAAATAATTGTTACTAATAATATAATTTTCATATAAATAAATACAGCGTATCGTTTGTTATTCTTGATATTTAAGGTTTTTGTAAACCTGTGTTCTTTTACCATTTATATATTATCTATACTCCATTTGAAATAACATTAGACATGTTTCCAAATCTTTTTACAGTCCGTGCAAACGTATTTGAGTTCTATCCCGTAAACATAAGGATGACATAAAAAGCATAAACCTGTTACCAAAACCAACTGTTTACAACAGCTACCATCTGTCGTATCACCAAAGCAATAGAAGTCAAAACGGTTGAACGGGCTGTAAAATGGGCTATTTTAAACGTCTAATGTTATTGCAAATGGAGTATAGTGCCTTAGAATTTTCATAATATCAAAATCTAATATCACGAGCAAAAAGTATTAAAGTAGATTTTACATACAAAAGCTGACTGAAAAAAATGGAATGTAAAAAGGTTGTACTACAATAAAATAATAAAAATCGGCCAAGTTCGTGTCGGACTTCGCACGGTTCCGTAGCAAACCGCAAACTTGTCGCAAACCTCAAGTTTGTTTTAATAGGAAAAAATAACGGAATTTCAAAGAACAAACTATAAATATAATGGTATTTGTTGGAAAAATATACGTAATAATAAACATTATCTCCAAATTTCAAGTTCATAAATCTATAGGAACGCTAGTATTCGTGTTCGTATGTGCAGCGACACTGGTTCACCCATAACCACCGCCCGCTATAGACGCACTTAGGTACTAATTAAGTACTTCCATTGTAATACGTAAAGTGAATAAAGAAACATCCAAATATTCAATCGTTTAATTTTTCTCCATACACAAACCTAGAACATTATACACGCACACTCAAAATTGGTAACCCCGACGTAATCTAAAAAATGCGACTTGAAAAAAAACTGTGTTAATAAGTAGTTTACAAATATCCTGAAAAATAGTATATTATGCAACTAGTGAATAAAGGACGGTTTTAAAGCGAGTTTTAGATGAATCACGAACAAGTGAAGGATTCTAACATCTGAATCACGACCGCAGGGAGTGATTCATGATGATTGAATCACGAGCATAGCGAGTGATTCAAGTGTTAGAATCCTGAACGACGCGAGTGATTCATGGCCCTCGATATAAATCCGTTTTATTCAAGAGTTGCATACTATATTTTATACCATGACTTCGAGAAAAAGAAGGATTTAAGCCAAAAGCACAAGGAATAATCATAAATAAATAAATGGTTTACTACCTTCAAAATTTACAGAAAATGAGAAACCTTAGGGTTTCACATTTTTTGTAAATTGAAGCTGAGCCTTTGAGTTTGAGTTACCTAAACAGCACCTGTGTTTCAGGGGCCAGTGACCATCTCCGTTAAGTTACATAATTATAATTAATTAAACACCAATGCAATTAATATTAGCATAACAATGCAAATAAGTTTTCACTAAACATCCTAGACCAAAATAAAATCATTATCAAAATCCTAAATATAAACAAACTCAAAATTAAATCGACGAAGGAGTTTGAAATTCGAATATTCTTTGTTTGCACAAGAAGTTTGTATCGAGTATTTTATGCGCAAGTAGGTTGTATTGCATTGAGATGGAGGTCAAATATATATTGGTGTGTTCTAAATTCAAACACCAAAACAGTGATTAAAAGTGCTTTTTATTCACTGTTTTCAGTGAATAAAATAAGCTTTTTAGAGGGGGAATGGTATAAATTATATAAATTTATAAATGCTTCGTGAATAAAATTTTTGCAAAGAAAGCTGACTTTGGTAGCTTTTCATTCCTTTGTTGCCAATATTTTCTAAAACAAAAAATACAGTATTTATCTACTCAACGAGCTCAACGATACCCCACTCGCTACGATACCTCACTTTTTTTTGTCCCCTCCCCTTCCTTTGTCTGAAAATTTTTTTTTTTTTTTTTTTACATCTTTGTGTCAACAAGTTGTTTATACTGCGAAAATTTTAAGACTTTAGCTCCAACCGTTTGGCCGTAAAGCCTGTGTGACAGACGAGACGGACAGACAGACGGAAACGTGAGTGACAGTAACAGGGCTTCGTTTGGACTCTTTGGGTACGGAACCCTAAAATCGAATGGCAACTAAACGGCCAGTTATGTGAAAGGAATCACCAAAAAGTTTTAATACATTTTAGTGAAGATTACATATTTTTTAATAGAACCGTTTGGAAAGGAAAGTATTAAACCTTTCTTATGTTTAAGACTTGGGTCCACGCGAGGTAGGCTTGTCTATTGTTTCGGTACAAGACCGGCAGCCAAATTCCACAATTGAATTCGGCAAAGCAAAGGGTTTGACCGCTGGAGGTTAATCACTTACGCAATAAGGCTGCTGTTAAGGACATTTTTTTTAATAATAAAAACCCCATAGTTTATAAATTTATTAACTGATTCCAATACTTATAAATGATTTATTGACTATCATAAAAAATAACTGCATTTATAATTATATCTAACTTTACCCGTGTTACCACATAATGAAGAAATAGATCCGCAAAGAATCTGGGTGCAGCAAATATGTAACAAACTAATAATTATCAAGTTCAATAACTAACTATACATGTAATTCGAATCACTTTTAACTCTTAATGACAGTAAAACATATAATTTTTCACACTTTTAATTATACGTGTACCTACGAAGTTATTTTTATGACTTGCGAGTTTGTTACTGACAATTATTGCTACTAATGGTGGTAAGGCGTGGTCGACACTAAATCCAAGGTGATGGACAACTTGTCCACATGTCGTAAATCTTTTAACATTAGATATTTCAAGTTTAGCTTCTGAGTTCGGAATGGTAGATTTAAATCCGCCATGGTCATCAGGATATATTTGTAGAACTAATAAAAAGTCCTTTGGCGCTTATTTGACATTATGTATAAGAGATGGTAAGCATGTAAAATTCTCAGTAGAAATTACTGTATTGGAAATACAAGATAGTGGCATTATTTCCAATTTTGATCTGGTTAATGATAATTATAAAATAAATAAGTAATTGTATCATTCTTTTAACTTTGCAAAAATTGGTATCTATGAAAGAAACCGACTTCCAAAAATATAGTATTTTTTTTTTTAAGTTTTTTATAACGGGCCAGTTGCCGTCGAAATCAGCGACGATGCAATTTGATTTCTTTTTTTTTTGGAAATGACTTTGCACAAAGATTTATTCTATCAAAATATCAAACCGACTTCCAAAACAATACAAAGCTAAAAATGACTTTCTTTTCCGAAGTCGGTGTCGAATAACTGTAACAATGGGTACAAAAGACACCGAATTCGGAAAAGAAAGTTATTTTTAGCTTTGTAGTATTTTGTTTTGAAAGTCGGTTCCCTCTTTTTAGTTTTGGTAGGTACCTCTAATTAACATGAAAATCATTTATAGCCAAAGAACATCTCATAACGATTCCAATAAGCTCATACACGACTAGGAAACAAAGCAATATTTCGGAGTTCAGTGGCCATTGTGGTCTTCTTCATCAGTTCCACTTCACCAAATGATACTTTCTGAGTGCTTGTATTATTGATGAAAATACCAAAATTTGAGGAGTTCCCTCGATTTCTCTAGGATCTCATCATCAAATCCTGGCTTCCCTATCATGGTACCACCCTTGGGATATATCCTTTCCAACAAAAAAATAATCATCAAAATCGGTTAATAAATGACGAAGTTATCCGCGAACAAACATAATATATATATATATATATATATATATACGGTCGAATTGTGAAACCTCTTCCTTTTTGGGAATTCGGTTAAAAACAGCTAGTATTTTTGATTTCAGTACAAACTTTCTAGGAATTAATTTATTTATTGCACACTTTATACATATATTTATTAATTGTATAATAAGGGTTATATTTTTCAGATCTCTATTTTTACATGTATTTCAGCAAATTATAAATCATTTAGATTTTTGATTAAGCTTATTATTAACTACTTAGGAAAGCTGTCCCCGCTGTAGATAAGAAAAACATTTAGCCGAATTGAGAAATTCCTCTTTTATTAAAGTTTGTAAAAAAATATCAACATCAATATATACAGACACCAAACAGGATTTATATCACAGACATAAATCTAATTAGATGACGCGATTGTATGTACTTCGCGTGCCAAAAAACGGAGTAAAGTTACGATCAATGATCGTAATCTGAGCTTTTCATTTAGCATTATCGGCACCGGAAATCCACCGAAATCTAGAAAAATGCCTTTTTATGCCATATTGAGTTGTAAAGAAGGTATAGAAAAAATCATTCAATTCATTGGTTAGTAAATTTGTTTTTACATTGTTTGTGAAAAAGTGGCACGCTTGGTTTTCATACAGATAGAGGGACTTGCGTTATCTATTTAAATTTATGTCTGTTATTTATATTATGTCTAGCACGTTCAGGCTCAAACATTACTTTTCAGATTAAATTTAAAACCAGCTGACTGATGCATTTCGTTTTTCATTTATTACCGTGTCGCGTTTATTATGTGCTCTTTACACGCATTTATAACTGGTATAAAAAGTAAAAGTAATTATCGTATGTCATGCTAGAAGCGCCGAGATACTACTAAGTATTAGTATATAACTACTAAGTATTTTAAAAATCAACCACATCATCGCTTATCCTGTGGTCAAACGCAAGCATATTAACAATAAAATCTTTTTTTTAAATAAGTTTTGCATTTATCTCTTTTTAGTTTTGATATCCTTAAACATGAAAAACATTTATAGCCAGTGCGCTTCTCATAACGATTCCAACAAGCCTAAACACGACTGGGATATATTGTTTTATAACGGAGTTCCGGTGCCTAACTTCCGGCTTCATCACCGGTCAGTTCGATGGTACGGTACCATTTTCATTCCAACCGTTTATTTAAATTTGCTTCATCACAGTCACTTAACTATTCGAGATATCTTTCATCTTCTTAGAAGTTCCAGTGGCCACGTGTGTTCTTCTTCATCAGTTCCACTTCACCAAATGATGCTTTCTGAATCCAAATGCTTTCTATGTTGATGAAATTCCCAAAATCGCTGTGTATACCCCTACCTACCCTACCTAATCATGTAGTACCTACATATTTTTTTATGTATATTCAATAGTTTTCTCAGAGCACGCCAAAGAATGAATTTTATATGCAAAATTTTGTTACTTTGGGTTACATTATTGCCTATAAAATTTGAAGAGTTCCCTCGATCTTCATGGGTTCCTCGTATCAGATTCTGACTTGGTGAAAATATTTCAAAATCGGTCCATAATTGACGGAATAATCGGTGGACATACTTAAAAAAAAATACACTCAGTCGAACATAAAACCTCCTCCTTTTTGGGAAATCGGTTAAAATATAATACTTAAAACTATACTCCTACTTATAGTTAAGACTAATACTAAGACTCTTCACTACCACAGCCACCGGTTGCGTCCACATTAGTCCACAAGAAAGTTATCCCACATGGGATAGTATGCACTATCAGAATAAGTTTTAACTTATCCGGGCCATGGTCTACCTGCGTTCCTCAATCCAATCGGTACAACGATTGAGGCGTGATTTAGATGTCTCATTGACGAGAATAACATGAAGAAGCTAACGGAGAGTTAAGAAAAAAGCGTAACTTCCATCACTTTTGTCGCCAACATCACCTCATAACAATATTAAGGTGACGCGCGACTCGGCGCGACGACTTTACCAAAGTTTATAAACTCCGACTTTTTACACAACTGCTGAAGGAGGGTAACTTGCTAATCAGTCTATGTATGTATGTTTGTTCCTATGTGGCGTTCTAGATACCAAAAGCGTCAGCCAATTTTTATGATTATTACGTCAATCGATTCGTCTTAACCTTGCGAGTGTCACTGGGTACTGGAAAATAGAAAATGGCGTATTTTGCGTGCCACAATGTGTGGGCCCAATTTATTTTTTTCTTCCGAACCATCGTATTGGATATTAAAAAAAGGTATTTAAGAGGCGATTTCAAAAATATATAACAAATTTACTAATTAAATATACGTAATCCGTAAAAAAATGTTTAAAAAGTTATAAATAAAAAAACTTAAATCAAAAAACCGAAGTGAACTAAAAAGAAAAATCATGCTGTGCAGTCGGAGAATACATCTGGTTTTGGTCAGCTAGCTCGCGAATATGTATACCCCGACTGAACAGCATGATTTTCTTCTTGTTTACATCTTTTTAGTTCCCTTCTTAAGCAGTCGGGTTTTTTTATTTTTCGAATTAACTTTTTTGTCCTTCAAATCACCCTTAACATTTACCGCACTGCACAGATTACCTCTGTTTGTATAAACATCTAATTAAAAAGATATATTAACGCTACCATAACTCATTCACTTACGTATTTCTGAACTAACTGCTTCCGCATACTTTGCTCGAGTTCCAAATGGCTACGTGACTCCGCCTTCTTTAAAACCACAAGTAAAGGTTAATCTGAATAGAAATGTTTCTAGAATTGTGACAAAATAATACTAACCCGATTAGTCAATAACCAACACTGTTGAATATTCAAAAGCTGTCTTGAACTGAAAGATTGGTTTATAGATAGAGGTGTGATATTAGAATTAAACCCAGTGTTTCCTTAACACTAAAGGTAATCGGTTTCTATATCTAACCACTCGTTCTTGTTTAAAATGAACTATTCGCAAGCGCTAGGTGGTAAAATTAACGCGGCGTTAAGTAGTCTCTAAAACGTAGCAATAACTTTTTTGAAAGTAATAGCGTCCGCAAAGAAATCGCATTCTTTGCTTTGTGGTTTCTGACAACGAAATGACCAATTAACTAAATTCTTAGGTCGTGTGAGGACTCTTCAGCTATTTAGAGGCAAACTCCTTGCCTATTATAAGAATGGTAACAGATAACTATTTAGTTTTGGAAGGTGATTGAAATCGGAACACATAGAAAATAATTGAAGATGTTTTTGTTAAGCTTTGGTTGTCACTTCGGTACAAGCCGTCTGAAGGCAGGCACATTGTTGATAATATATAACGTATGAAAGTTAAATCTGAATATTATTTAAAGCTCTCTGAGCTACCCCCTCACAGTAGCAACAACATATTTTGTTTTATCTGCACATCCCACTATGATCCTGAATCATACAATTCCCTACGTTAGCCTGAGGCAGTCTCACAATTCTGGGGATTCCATGCGAAAGGCTGAACCGTCCTCTTTATAGTTATATTAAAGTCCTATGTCCAAAAGTGAACTGCGATGGACTGCCATTTAGTTTTTTCATTTAATATCGAGATGTTTTAGTCTAACAGTCAAAATTCAGGTAGAGAAAGTTACTGAATGCAACATCACGCGAACGACCATGAAAATGTTCGATCGTCAGGCAGAGAAAGCCTCTAATTGGGGACCGGTAACTTCACGCCTGCTTTGAAGTCAATAAATCTACAATTATTTTGGGGTCGGCTTCCTGTCTAACCGGACTCAGCTGAGTACCAGTATTTTACGTGGACCGACTGCCTCTCTGACTTCCATAACTCAGTAACATATCGCATCCCTTTGGAAAGCCTGGTGCCAGATGTCCTGGCTTCTGATTATCCGTAACGATGTCAAAGATGTACAAATTACAGCCGGTCCAAGGGCTTGACGTGATTTCCGAGGCATGGAGGAATCTCGGTATATTAAGATGGTCACCCATCCACGGACTGACCTCGACAAGCGTTGCTTAAGCTTGAAGATAGACCCGTGCGGCTGTTATTATTTAGCCACTCAAGAAGTAACATTCAAATGCCTTTGTGTACCTACTTAATCATGTTCCCGCTGCGCTTTAGCATACTCGTATCAACTTTTCATATTTGGTTTGCCGTAATCGTCTCACTTGGCAGGCGGATTGGCGATCGCAGTTTTTTGTTAAAGTGCACAGAAAACGCTGCATGCTGCCCATTCTCTGGTGTGCGGGAATCCGCTGGATGCGGGATGCACGGGACCGGTCAATGTGGCGATGCTTTGGGAAGGCCTATATCCAGCAGTGGAAGTCTTTCGTCTGATATGATGATGATGATTTCATATTAAGAAAAATATCTGATACATCCTTAACTGGACAACTCTTCATAGATCCATGATACAACAACAGTCAGAACGGATGGCCGATGGGGCTGAAAACGCAGTGATATATTCCCACTAAGTGGGAAGACGGATGACCTAGTGCGGGCTGTGGAAGTCCACTGAATGTCAGAAGCACACGCAGGGTGGTATGTTTACTGTGCTCAATCAGGTACATCAGAAGTAGGATGTAAATGTTCGTTATTAGCCTAAGTTGAAGGATTTGGACACTGCTCTTCTAAACTTATTGAGTGAAACACCGTGTAAGTCAATAGATCTACTAAACTACCAATGCATCGGAAACTACGTAGATAAGTAAAAGTAGTATTTCCAAGATTCATCTTTTACCAACACTTTAAAATCGCTTAGTTAATATTCTAACAGGATAACAGGCTTTTGGAACGGGCAAATTGCTTCAACTCCCTGACTAACCAGCCGACTCCTTGACATTTTATGGGGGTTCTGAAATAAATGCTGTGAATTTGAATTCCAAGACCTCATGCTTCTCCTCTGCAGCTACATCAGATCCGGCACGTTTCCGTCTTCCGATACACAGTCAGTGAACAAAATAAGTTGTTAGGTAGGCATGCGTCGTCGCGTGCCCCACGCTTCACTGCGCAAGCTCGGCATTGCGATCATTGGATTAAATCATTAAAATTATTTGAAATTAATCAGCAATTTCCTCCTCAATATTGCTTTGCGGAGTTCCGATTAAGATAGCCACCTTATCAGTAACGCATCGCATTAATTGCATCTTCACATATTTATTGATTGCACACATGCAAGCTGCGATCAGTCGTGGTGAGTTACATGCTATCATCGCTTCGTTTCATTAGATTGCTTTTTGCAACAGCTAGTGAAAATTAAAGTGAAGAAAATTAGAGCAAACAAGTTGGATGACATATTATGTAATGATTCCATTCATAGAAAATTATAGATATCTACAGAATTATAGAAGAACTAACACAACAAAGCACGAGATTATAATAGATGATAGTGTTGGTTTAGGCCAACAAGCCGCAGGAGAGGAGGAGTGTCGGTATAGCGTTGACCGCTCTCCCTATCCCCTGCGGCCAAAAAGTGGTAGGTGGCGGGGCCACTGTCCTGACCCGTCACAGGGGGACCAAGGGTGCCAAACACGGGGTCGTCTGGCGCCCATGTGCTGGTTTGGTCCCTGGGGTGGTCAAGGCGTACAGTATGTTCTGGTGCGTCGGTGATGACGGGTAAACCCCAAAGGAGGGTCCGAAGACGGACAGCCGCGGCGGGATCGCGATTGTATGCTAACGCGTTCCCGTGTTCCCGCCATAAGCGGCACAGGAGGACACCGTGGAGTTTTAGTGGGTTAGAGTCCCACATAACTGCGCTATCTCCCCGTGGTAGCGCAGTATGCATGAGCAATTCTCCACGCTAGAAAAAGAAAAGAATAGCAAGCCAAGCCAAGAAACAAGGCCAGCAGCAGTAGTAGCTTGTCTAACACAAGCAAATTGAGCTCTACAGAATCCAGATGACGTGTATAAGAATAATATGACGTGTATAGTCTTTATACTCGTATTTCGGCATTAAATTCTAACAACGGTAAATATTCAAACGAATCAATCTCAGATATTTCACCAACATAATCAATTAGTCAACAATTAATGAATGGATACTTACATATTGAAAATAGTTAATGAATCAGATAAAAGAGTTGCATTGCAGCAACTTGCCGTAACATTACAACATAGTAAACGGACATTAGTATAAATAAGTGTAAGTGTTCAATTCTTCGATCTTGCCGCGCCCACTGCCCGCTGCGTGCGTATAGTCGTGGGCGAAAGTGTTCTACAATGCACAAATATTCCGCGCGACCAAATTGACAGCTTTTGAATTATGTTGTTGTTTGTATATGCACCCGGTGGTAGCTTAATTGACAGACCCAATATTAAATATGTGCATATTCTCACCTTGTTTAAGAATTGACTAATTCAATTTACTCAAGCACCCGGCTGCAATCTCCATAATTATAATTACGTAGTGTTCGCTAATTTAGCAGAAAACATTAATTAACATTTTTAGTAATTTATCGAGTGTTAAGCACTTACGTGACTTAGAAAAATTTATAGACCATTATTCCTATTTCTAGACTACCGAGTCTATCGCTGTTACTTAGGTCAGCACATCAACTCATAGTTGGCTACATTCTTTGAATATTTAAATGTATTATTCATTCTATCTTGGAATATTTCATTAATGTATATTCCGATTGAAAATGCTGCAGATAACGCCTAGTCACCATGCAGATGGAATCTTGGAGAAATGATGCAAAGTTCTTCTTTCTGATTCTACAAAATTCGCCAAATATAAAACCATATATGCATGACTATTAGATAAATTTTCAGATAGGTATCTCTAACACAAAAGAAAAAAAATGTCAACACTGAAACATTCAATGATCTATGAAGATTTTTCGTGGAATACGACATCAGAGTGTGGCAAAAAAAGCGGGCTCAGCAAATGTTGAACGCAATTTAGAGCCAGCCCCTGACAAACTTGATTTCACCGCTCTCTTATTCGACCTATTTCTTGTTCCGTCTGCAATTAAAAAACAGCCGTAAACAGAGCCCGAAAATGCCCATTGCCCAAAATCCCAAAAACATTTTCGTGTTCGTTGTACTGAGGGTCGCTATCAAACACAAAGCGTTGTTGTAAGTCGGCTGGTGGCCGCGACTCCGCCTGATAAGGGTTATGTAACGCACGCAAGGTAGCCCCACTTTCATTCTCTGCCGATACAATTTCACCGCTATATGCAAATACATATTTATATATAACGTTCTGTTTAATATAATGAAATTAGTAATGTATATTGTTTGTATGTTCTTAGAAAGGTAGAGCCATTTATTTTAATCTATTTGAGAAAATAGATTAAAAAGTAGAATAGGTAGTTCTATTTGTGTTACAAATTTATGAAAATTTTCAAGATTTTCGAGAATCGTTTCAGCTGCTTTCGTGTCTTTCACAAAACATTATGGTTTTCTGTTCTCTTGCTTCTGTTCAAAAAATAAGCTTGATAATAACACATAGTGCGTTGCTTATAGACTGATTGATTTGTCAGTGTATCGTATTACTAAATTATATCCAACCAACCAATTAACCAATTACAAACCAACCAACCAATTATATCCGGGGGGGCTCGGGCGTCCCCGCAGTCTCCGGACTAGTGTCCCAATGATAGCGTCTTTTTCAGTGCGTGTCTGTAGGTTAGCAGCGTGGAACCTCGTCTCACTTCCTTCTCCTTACCTCCATTCACTCCAATAAATTTATGAAAAGGAAAAAGAAAATTGGTCTTAAACAGCGGCTGCACCCCCTCCCCCACAAAGTGCACCTCACCAACATTCGAGGTCTGCACTCAAATCTCTCTGCAGTCCACTACCACCTGGAGGCTGAGAAACCAGCGCTGTTTTTCCTTACGGAGACGCAGATAGCGAATCCGTCAGATGTGTCGTACTTATCTTACCCAGGGTTTACCCTGGAGCACAATTTTAAACCACGCGCGGGTGTGTGTATGTACGCCCGTGACGACACTTGCTATCGGCGTCTCCGTAACCTTGAGGACCCCAGATTCTCAACGATGTGGGCTCTAGTGGACACAGGTCTGGATAAAATTATCTACGCCTGTGTCTACCGTTCGCACAGCGGAGATCAGGAGACAACCAGGCTCACAGAGTACATCAGTGAGGCTGCTGAGGCGGCACAGCAGCGGTACCCTTCCGCCCAATTAGTGTTACTGGGGGACTTTAATGCCCACCACAAGGAGTGGCTCTTCCCATACCAGTGCACTGACCATGCTGGGAGGGAGATGCGAAAGCTATCGCTTGCGCTCAACCTTACCCAGCTGGTCCAGGGAGCAACGAGGGTACCGGATGTTGACTCGCACACGGCCAATTGCTTGGACCTTCTGCTGACAACAGATCCAGACCGATACTCTGTGTCGATAGCTTCACCTTTGGGTAGTTCCGACCACTGTCTGGTGAAGTCTGTGTCCGTCTACTCCCCGCCCGATCCCAGCCCAAGAGGCACCCGGCGGGTTTGGCGGTACAGGTCAGCAGATTGGGATGGCATGCGATCTTTCTTCGCATGCTATCCTTGGCAGCCTACTTGCTTTTCTTCGGCTGATCCTTTGTCGTGCGCGGACGCCGTGACGGGTGTGTTGCGTCAGGGAATGGAGTACTACATTCCGTTCTCTGACGTAACAATGTCCAGCGTTGACCGGCCATGGTTTGGCGCCGAATGTCATCGCGCCGAAGCCCTTAAACATGAGGCGTACCTGGCATGGCTCGATGCGCGTTCGCGCAAAGCGAGTGACGTGGGTCAGAAGAAGAGGGCCTTTAACAGGGCTGCCAAGTCCTGCAAGTTGGTGTTGCGAAGGGCTCGGTTTGACCACATTAGCCGAATAGGGACCAAACTTGCTTCTTACCCAGCAGGTAGTAAAGCGTTTTGGTCCCTGGCTAAGTCAGTCGAATCGAACTTCTGCCGTCCCTCACTACCACCACTGCTGAAACCAAATGGGTCGCTGGCCCACTCCGCTGAGGAGAAGGCAAATTTATTTGCCTCCCTTTTTGCGGAATCTTCGCGTCTAAATTCTGGTGATTCGCGGCCCCCTCCTCCTTTTGTTGGATGCGAGACGAGTATGTCGGACATTCGCATCCACCTAAAGGACGTCCGTAGGGTGCTGCGCAACCTCGACGTGAACAAGGCTAGCGGCCTTGACGGAATACCAGCTATAGTTCTTAGAACCTGTGCGCCTGAACTGTCTCCGATCTTGACACGCCTATTCCGCCTTTCATATGAGACTGGAAAAGTGCCGAATGCCTGGAAGCAAGCCAATGTACAGCCCGTGCCCAAGAAGGGCAGTCGAGCTGACCCGACTAACTACCGACCCATCTCTGTAACGTCCATACTCTGTAAGAGTATGGAGCGTGTACTAAACACTAAGCTCCTGGCATACCTAGAAGGTAACGATATCCTTAGCGACCACCAGTACGGCTTCCGCCGAAATCGGTCTACTGGGGATCTTCTAGCGTATGCCATTCACATATGGAGTGAGGCCATCGAGAGGCACGGGGAAGCGCTTGCCGTTTCCCTCGACATCTCGAAGGCTTTCGATAGGGTCTGGCACGAAAGCCTTATCGGTAAGCTTCCTTCATTCGGTCTGCCCGGTGGTCTGTGTGATTGGATCGCAGACTTCTTGAGTGATCGGTCCATTCGAGTAGTTATTGATTCTTGTTGCACATTAACGATCTGCTTAAACCCGGCACCTTTGGGTATGCAGACGACAGCACTGTTGCTGAGAGATACTTCTCCAACGCACGGGCTACCGGGCCACAGATCCAGTCTCTTCGTGAAGCCATGGTGGAGCGCTTGAACTTGTCCTTACAGGCAGTCTCCGAATGGGGTGATGCCAATCTGGTCAAGTTTAATGCTACTAAAACCCAGGCGTGTCTTTTTTCCGCTAAAAAGAGCCAATTTCACCCGGCTCCAACTTTTCGTGATGTAATCGTGCCAATAACGGACCATCTTGAGCTTCTTGGCGTTACGTTGACATCGACTCTCAATTTTGGGCCTTACATTGAGGCTAAGGCTCAGCTGGCTTCCAAAAAGTTGGGGATCCTTGCGAACGCACACTATGCAGGCAAGCATATTATAAGTTGGGGGATTACATCGCTGATAAAAATGCTTGGCTAAATGCTGGTCCCGCTCCGCAGCCATTAGGGCGCAAAAACAATTAGTGATGGGCAGAAAAGTGTTGCAGTATTGTTGGAGCTGCTGAAGACTGTATGAATATATTTGTATTGTATAAACTCAATTTCTTTTAGTATTATATAACTGCACAGCACATGTGTGAGTACTATGTTCCGACTGTAAATCTACCTATGTGTCGTTGGTTGACTTCTGTGTGCCCTGGCATTTGAGTGTGTCATGCTCTCTCTAATTTCTCTCTGATGGTGGCACATGTGTTGGATCATTCGGTTCCCTCCATAATGGTTGAGCTGAGTGGTGCCGATCCATGCGTCATGTTCGTGAACGGGCGCCATCAGTTGGGATTGGTCATAACTTAGCTGCCTCGGCCTGTCATTGCATTTTTATGTTGAAATTGTTTGTTACTCTAGACGCTTTTACGTGCACGTCTTTTTGCATCGTTCTCACATATATGTATTTTTTTTTTAACAAGAATGATGTAACCAAAAACTTGTAATTGAAACTGATGGAAAAGAGTGTCCGTGGAGTTTCTTGCAAATTCTTCTCCATTGAGATCTACTGACGTTTGCGAATTTGCAACTAGAGTCATATTTTTTTGTTGTTTGACAATTCAAAAGTACCTTTAAGGTTTATTTGAAATAAACAATTTTGATTTTGATTTTTTGATTTGATTTTTGATTTTGGTGAGAAAGTACTTCACGCCGGAACAGCTGCTCAACTTGTATCAAGCGCAAGTTCGATCGTGCATGGAGTACTGTTCTCACCTCTGGGACGGTTCTGCCAAATACCAGCTTGATGCACTAGAGTTGATCGAAAAGCGGGCCAAGAGACTTATCGGCAATGAGGCACTGGTCAAATCAAAGCTCCAGAGCCTTGAACATCGTCGCCGAGTTGCCAGCTTGTCGGTTTTTTATCGGTTACATTTCGGGGAGTGTGCGATGGAATTGCATGATTTAATTCCGCCCAGCCCGTTCCATCATCGGACAACCAGACGCACGGCGATGCGTCATCGGTACATGGTGGACATCCCACCCATACGCACAAAACGTTTTGGGGACACTTTTATTATGCGTACAGCTAAGGAGTGGAATTCCCTGCCGGAGTCTGTGTTTCCCGATAGCTACAATCTAGGGGTCTTTAAGTCAAGAGTGAATAGGTTACTTCTAGGCAAGCGTGCTTCACCGTCGACCACATCATCGCTTACCATCAGGTGAGATAGTGGTCAAGCGCGAGCCTATTTATAATAAAAAAAAAAAAAAAAAAAAAACTAGCGGACCTCCTCCTCACGGTTTCACCCGCGTAGTTCCCGTTCCCGTGGGAATACAGGGCTAAAAAGTAGCCTGTGTCACGCGGGGATAGAGTAGCTTCCCAACGGTGAAAGAAAGTTTTTGAAATCGGTCCAGTAGTTTTTAAGTTTATTCGTTACATACAAAAATTCAAATCTTTCTTGTTTATAATATTAAGTATAGATTTAGCATGCATAGCTACATTTGATCAATTGACGAGGAGCCTTGTACCACGTATTCCTAAGTCAATTAATCTGCCGAGCCTTTTCCCAACTATGTCTGGGTCGACTACCAGTCTGACCAGATGCAGAATGCAGATGAGTATCTGTATTTTCCATGGAGCGTTCTAACCTCAACCACACAGTAGCAGATTTTCAGGCTTTTAACCAGTAACGTAACGACTGTCAAAAATTTACACATTACGGTTTCTCGATGTAGGTAATGGAGGTCCCGCAATTCTACGCGTCCGTTGGCTGTTGGAACAGGTGGTGTCCAGGGGTGGGGTTGCATTGGCAGTAAGTTTGGACATCGTCAACGCTTTTAATTCCCTGCCCTGTGATGCAATAAGGGTGGCACTAGTACATCGCGGAGTGGCCCCTTACCTGCAGTGCATCGTCCGAGCTTACATACGCGACCGGTACATTCGCGATGTGGGCCGGGATGCATCGGATGGAGATTACGTATGGGGTTCCGCAGGGATCGGTTTTAAGTGCTCTCTTGTGGGATCTCGTACACAACGTAGACCTGCGTATTGACCTGGTCGTCGGCGTTAGTGTCGTTTGCTACGCAGACGACACCCTATGGTGTTGGCCGGCGGGGATACCTTTGATGAGACCATCCAGTTTTCCGAGTTCGGGGTGGCAACAGTCGTGGCTTCGATCTGAGAGCTGGGTTTAGAGATAGCACCTCATAAAACTAAGGCGCTATGGTTCCACAAACTGCCGAGGAGCAGAGAACTACCCAGCTCGTCAGTGACAGTTGGAGATGCCAAGAACTCCTGGTAGGTCGATAAATTAAGTATCGACCTACGACGCCTAAAACGTGGAAACCCCACCCGCATCCAAGGCAGGTGAGACTCTGTGGTTGCGGGCGTTCATATTGGTCAGCCCACCAAATGACAACAGGAAAGACTCCAGGAAAGACGGTGTGGCACAGTGATCACGTGCTGTCATGCACAGCAAGGCTCAAGGGAGACGCTTTTTCAGTCTCCCCAGGGATGTGCTCTAACAGGCGTTGCACAAAGGGGATTCCTGGATGATCTCTTAAGAGGTCACGGGGCCTTTCCATGTGCTGATGGTGATCACCGGGGTGATTTTATTGAGGTAAAAATCCCAACCTCCCTGGTCTTTTCCCCAAAAGTTCAGGCGCCTTTTGAAGGCTTCACAAAGAAAACAAAAATAAAATGGTAATAGATGTCCCCCATTCACGGACCGATGTGCATCGGTAATTGAAGATGGACCGAGCGGTCCATATTATTTCTTATGCTCGAGCCCCTCGATGTGTCCCTACGTATGGCTCTAATACTCTTCCAATATGAGCAATTATTACAGTAATTTGCTCAAGTTCATCAACTACTTTGACTGATCGTCTAACACGAAAAGAGTAATTAGGGTTGACAGTGAAATCAGTGTCATGATTATAGATAAGTATTAATGTTTGACAGGGCAGGATTGTAGTAGCTAGTAATGGTTTACCGTTAGATAACTGCTACTACAATCCTACAACACATTAAATTCAATTTAACGGTGATATTATAACCTTAAATTCTCAAAATAATACAAATTCCGTCAGATCTCGATACAGACTCATTTGTTAGTGCGTGTTACCCCACGATAAATTACAAATACCCCTGTGCTGCCAACCCACCGGTCAAGACTATCCGAAAGATATTGGGCCAAGCACGCAGTGTTTGGGCGTGGGACCTGCTACTGTGAGCCGATCATGCGGTAACTTGATGTTGGCACTCGTACATTGCGGCTTTTGCAATGGTATCGATAACTGTCTTAAATATTTTTTTTTTAAAGACACTGGAATCTTTGTTATTTATCGATGACTAAATTTTTCCCTCCAAGTTTTCCCGGTGGCCTCGTATCTCTCAGAAATCGTGAATTTTTACGGGATGAAAAGCCTTTCATGGATAGTGTATCTTCCAGTAAACACAAGATAAAAGAATATTTTTTAAATGAAACAAAAAAAGAATTTTAAAAATCGGTAGCGCATGTCAATCCCATACATTTAAGAATTAAGGTGACCGCACATTTGTCAGAAACGTACGCGCCGCATTTACTGATGGTCAGCACATACACGCAATACGCGCCGTACCCAAATATTTAGGTATAGTCAACCACATTTAAAATATTTTCTAACCTCTGGAGTGAAACAGTGCAAAGCACTTTTTTCACTGCAGGCAACACTGAGTATCAGCATGCGCCGAACGCGCCGTATTATATGACGTCATTAGAATGCTTCCCTCAATATTCAGATGTCTACAGCATTTTACGAAATGCGGCGCGTACGGTGCGTGTGAAATGTGCGAGGTTTCACATGATTTCATACAACGTATTCTAAAATGCGGCGCGTACGTTGCTGACAAATGTGCGAACACCTTTTATGATCATCATTATCGCAGACAGCTTTGACGCTTGTATTGATCTGACACTTGTCTAGTGTCATTCTGTTATCGAAAGCGTCGCGATAGCGCTTGGTAAAATGTTAGTAATATATGTAATCGCCCAGCGCTATCGAAATGTCACATGTTCAATCCCTTACATTTTGACATTCCAATAATCGCCTTTGCTGATATAATGACCCTATGGGGCTCTAGGCCCCTAGACCCCCATTTCCCATTTTACGAGCTTTAAGTTTTAAGCAGCAATGTACACCATCGCTATTGTTAACTCTGTATAGTTAAGTTGAAGCAATTTGTCCCAATATAATTAGCTACTGCAGCTGTTAAAGCCTCGTCTCATATAATAGCCTCCGTTGCTTCTTAGAACATTTCGATGGCGGGTTAACTTACAGGTACCTAGAGTAAGGACTCATTGATGCAATGAGAATGTGATAGATTGGTTCTAAGCTCTCGGACCACAAGACGTATCTACGACGATGCACCCTCAGGACATGATGGTCATCACAACCATACGCACAATTTTTTTGGGAATACTTTCCTTGTGCGTACAGTCAGGAAGTGGAATTCCTTGCGGAGTCTGTATTTCCTGATAACTACAACCTAGGACTCTTCAATCAAGCAAGAGTAAATTGGTTACTTCTACGCAAGCGTGTTCCATCGTCGACCTCTTCATTACTTACCATGAGGTGAGTTAGTGGTCAAGCGCGAACCTACCAATAAAAGAACAAATCTAAACCATCGATCGCAATCCCTTTAATTTTTAAAATTCAACCCTGTTCATTGCGTTTTTTACGTTGTCGAGCAGACGAATTTTAAAACTAAACATATACAAATGGATTATAAATTTCATTCGGTTGTGATTTTGTGATTGAACCTGTAGTTTGATGTGTTAATAATACAGAACGTATTTGACTCTGAACCCAATAAGGGTGCTAGTTGGGTACAGAGTAAAATCCGGTCTGTTTCAAGACTACTCAAATATGAGACCTCCAATCACTATGTGGTTTAAATCTTTAATGCATGACTTATATGCATTTTATTGCAATAGTCAAGTTAATGTATATCCTGATTGTACTTATTTATATAAAAAGGTAATTAAAACATAAGTTACATAGTTGTAATTCTTTTGTAAATATCAGTAATATGATAGCTTTATTAAACACCGGAATTAAGTTATTGACTTTATACTTACCGAGATACTTAGTGATAGATTTATAACCAACTAGCTGTGCCCGCGGCTTCGCTCCCGTTAACTGCCTATTCTACCCTACTTACCTACCTACCTGTACCTGTAACTACCCTACTTACCAACTTCTTGAAGACTAAACTTTAAATTAATATAACTTTTGATAGAGTGAACCGATTGCAATGAAACAGAAAACTTAGTAATACTTCATGTTACGCACAGTTTTTATGTATACAAGTTATCTACATTGGTTTCGTAGATTTTACGTGATGCGTGCACAAATAAACAGACAAACCGATAAACAGACAAATAGACAAAAATTCCAAAAATGCTGGAAATGGGTTCTGTTGATTCTCCTTGAACACTCTAGCTATTTTTTTTGGCAATATTTTCGATGTACAAAAACCACTTTTCTACAGATTTATTGTAATTAAATTTACATAGTATAAAATACTTAATTAACAATGACTACCTGTATACACTTAAGTAAAAATAAAACTACGAACGTGTATAAAAGGACAGGGGTCATAGGCGTCAAAAAATTCATCCACATCGCTGTCAACTTGAAAAGTGCCCAGAACGCTGGCAGCATTGCCACGTTTGATGGCAATGCTGATTCTCTGGCCAAGGAAAAGCCCAGCCCTCTGGTCACGTGAAGAGTCGACTAACCGTTTGCTGATATCCCGAAATACTCGATGAGCGCTCGGACCAAATGGCTCGAATATATAGTTAAAAAAATAGACAGTAATGGCGACTGTCGACAAGAGTGAAAACTAAAAACACATACATTAGCATGGTGATGACGCCGTAAAATTAGCATGTCGGTGACGCGCGAACCCATAAGTTTTGCCCCTACCAAAAATCGCTCAACGCGGAAAAAGTAGTTTTAACTTAAAATTTAGAGTTACGTTTTTGAAATTGTATCCTCAAGCCGGTATCGTTTAACTTTAAAATACCCACCGTACCACCAGGGGTACGGCCAGGGGAACGGTGGGTCTGCAGTGTTTATTTCGATACCATTGGACTATTTCTCAAAAAATCCTGCTACTATTTCCTAACAGCGACAGCCATCTTGATGTCAAGACGAATCTAATGATAAGTCTAACGAAATCACCGGGAGAAAAAGTATCATTAAAACATAAAAAGTTTCACTTTGGGTCCGCGAGAAAGTCAGGAATTATCCCGAGGG
Organism: Orthosia gracilis; assembly: GCA_947562075.1. Lineage (NCBI taxonomy): Eukaryota > Metazoa > Arthropoda > Insecta > Lepidoptera > Noctuidae > Orthosia > Orthosia gracilis. Next base: position 13,837,406 of record OX387273.1, read on the forward strand.
AATGTACTCCCAGGATAAAAAGGCCTTCTCCAAGGTCCAATCTACCTCTATACCAAAACTGATTCAGCGGTTTAGGCAAAACAACAAACTGACAGACAAAGTTACTTGCCAATTTATACTATTAGTATGGATTAGTGGGATAGGATAGGACGCCACCATTCTTTCTACTCAATTCTAAACTACGTTCCTATTGAAAGCTTTTGAAGGGTATTCAAACTGTTGATCGATATCCGTAGAAACGAAAGGCACTTCATTCCTCAGACCAGCAGGTATTCATTCAATAAGCTATAATTCAGGCCACTCGGCCTTTAAACGAGATTGACCCACATTTTGACCTTTAGCACCACACCCTAAACCATTGCCAATTGGTGTGCAACCCATTTACTAATCTGCGGAACACGACCACACAGAATTTTCTAATCGTGTTAATATATCGCAATACTCGTATTCTAGTCTTTTATTCACTTAAATATAAATATACGAATAAATTTCATGTTTATCTATACTAATATTATAAATGTGAATTTAAGTTTGTTTGTTACGCTTTGACGCAAAAACTACTGAACCGATCATCATGAAACTTTGTACATATATTCTTGGAGGTATTATAAATAAATATAAATATTAAATATTATTGATTTCTCCATAAAATTGTACAATTTGAACAATATAATTATTTTGTATAGCTTTTAAGAATATGTACAAGAATGAAAGATGAGCAACTGCGCCTGAGCTAGGCCGAGCCTGTGTATTTCAGGACGCAGTTCACAGAAATTTTGAACAACAGTAGTTTCGTTTAACATAATATTATATCACTTTAAGCAAAATAAGGTTTTACTACAAACAGAGTGAGTGTTGAGCGAGTGTTGTGTTTTGTATGCTTGTGTTGAGTGTGTTTGCGTGAGTGTTGTGCGCTTGTGTAATGTGTGTTTATGAGTTTATCTTTATCTTAAGATTTTAAGAAGATCTTCTGTAGTTTCGTAATCACAGGTAATTAGGAAGTTCAATAGTTTGAATTTGCATTCTCGTTTACTTAATGTATAGATGTTAAGAATATTATTTTAATTTATTGTATAGAAAAGGACCGGTGAAATAGAAAAACCTATTTGTAAATGAGTGTTTAAATTGAAGGGACTGAGGAACTACAGCATTTCAATTAGAAGTAACATAGGATTCTTTTTATTAAATAAAAAATATTTTTGTAATGGCTTCACTGCGAGCGAAGCCTCGGGTAAAAGCTAGTATAAAATAATTTCTGATAATAATAAAACAAAGCCGCTGTTTGTGTCTGTCGACGTCATTTCTGTTTCTCCGCTAACTTCGTCTAAAGCAGCAACGGATTATGATACGGTTTTCATTAATACGAGTAGAAAGAGCGATGCAAGAAGAAGGTTATTGTATATAATTTGTGCCCTGCGAAGCCGGGCCGGATCACTAGTTCGATATAAAAACATTTTAAATTAAATTAAATAATAGCCCACCGGCAGCTTCGGAACTGGGTCCAAGTTACGCTGATCAGGGCTCCCGAGAGAGAAAACTCCTAACAATGCGCGCCGAGTTTCTGGATCAAGCCCTTTATCACCATATTAAGAGGTTGGCCACTATAAGGCGGAGTCATAATAAACGGAGTCCACTGTACGTTTAAATTATTTATATTTTGACTTGCATCATTTAATTTAGGTGGACAAGGTAATGACGATTGCCAGTAAACAATCAAAGCGTTTTACAGATAACGTAGACACAACAGAGTTATACATGATGATCTTTAGATTCATGGGCTATAATTCAAGGGGCGACAGTACTCTCCGCGCAATTTGAACAGATCGGCAACAACCATAGGGCATTTGCCCTCCAGTTACAACATCCGCCTGGTCGGTGTATCTTCCCTTTTCATAGGAAGATGCAGAACTTTTTATCCTGTTCTGCACATATCTCTATGCGTGGTCACAGTCTTATTGTGTTGTAGTAGTGTTTAATAAAGGTTATAGGTATGAGGAACTACGAGTATAGAGTCTTTGAACAGCTGATATTTTTTCATTTATCAATGTTTGGTTTAGTTCCCATAAGGCAAGTTGTATGTATATATTAATATACCATTCATGGATACTTTCACCTCCTGAAAGATCACACAAACATTATAAAGACGAAAGTTTGTGAGTGTATTTGTATGTTTGTTACTCTTTAACGCAAAAAATACTGAACGGACCTGGATGAAATTTTGCACAGAGATAGATTATAGTCTGGAATAGCACATAGGATACTTTTTATCCCGGGAATATGTACCCTTGGAATAATTTTCAATATACGCTCGGGCGAAGCCACTAGCACTATACTACTACTATAATTATATCAGCTAAAATAAAAGTCACCTTGTATATCTTAGTTTTACACAAATGGTCTGAAATACCAGAATATTTTAGCCATATTTATAACACATTAATTCTACGACAAATGTCTGACACTATGCTAATTTATAATTTGTGATAAAATATTGATTTCTAGGTAATTTTCAATTAAACTTCAAATAGGAAATAATTCAATCTAGACTGTGCCATTGTAGGTAATTGGTCATTTATTATGAAATTGGAATAGAGCATTATATAAAATAATACATAACGATGGCGATGGAGTGATAAATTGCTATTGGGATTATTATCGATCCACGCAGTACGCACCAAAGACCTTTTTTTGTTAAAGGGTGGAATTCTTAAAAAGGCGCCAGGACTTTTAGGGAAAGAGTCAGGGAGTGTGTAACTTTTCACACACTAAAACAACTCCGGTGATCACCGGTGAGCACGTAGAAGAGGCCTGTGACCTCTTAAAAGACTACACCTCTAGGCAAGTCAAATCTTAAACTTTAATTTATCTTATTATCTGCTTGTGTAAATAATTCGCCTGTTGCAATTTTAGAAGTTATATTTTTAAATAGCAGACATAGTTATAGCAAAAAAAGGAAGGATAAATTGTGTTTTAAATTATTTTAGATTGATACATGTTCTTATAAATAAATTTTAGAATTGTCTACAAAGCTTAGCACCCATTTAGATCTTAATTCTTTTGTTGGCGAAATCAACAACCACGCATATTCTTAATATTGAACTTGGCTCCCATTTTCACATTTATGTTTTTGATGGGATATCATTACTTTTTGTAAACAATTTATTATTATTCTTCGTTCAAAATTGATCTGTAAATGAGCTTACCATTATCTACTATTAGAATATATTATTGTTGTGTTAAAACAACTGCAGGTGGCATACGACCACGGCTAACCTGTAAAAATATTATCTTGTCTCAAACTTTTCAGATCTCAATTTTGCTGTAGTCGGGTTTTAGTTTTTAAACATATATTTTTATTTTTATTATCTAAAGGATTTTTTTTAAAGAACAGCTTTTGGCTCCGCCATAGTCGAGTAAAAATTTAACACAATTATCAAGTAAATGCAAACAAAGCAGCGAGCAAAATCTAGTTATACTAAACCAATAATATTTTTGAAATGTGCTAATAAACCCCTTTCATTTACACGGCACTTTTTTTTGTTCGTGACTTCGCATAGCCTATAACCAGACGACATTCATAATGCTTTTAACGATACCTCATTTATCAAATTATGAAAAGTAGTTTAGATGTTGTAAGGAAACAGATGAACATTCATACATACTTACATCATCATCATCATTACAGCCGAAAGACGTCCACTTCTGGACATAGGTCTCCCCCAGGATGCTACATTGACCGATCCATCTTTAACCAGGTCATCGGTCCGTGGGAGGCCGTTCAACGCATCGTCTTCCGGTTCGCGGTCGCCACTCCAGAACTTTACGGCCCCATCGACCATATATCCATTTTTCACCACCAAGGCTCTGCCAGGTCCACTTCCTGTGCTCACGCTTTCTGAAGAAGGAGTCTATCATATAAACCTTCTCCACAAAACTGACTAGTAGATGGCCCCGATAGTTCTGACGCCTAACTTCAAATTGCCCCATTTACAGCTCGTCATCGTGTCTCAGTTTCGCGTTGATATCCCCCATAAGAACGGTGAAGTGAGTTTTGAAACCATGCATGGCTCTAGAGATACCCTCGTCGTCGTTATCTCGTCTTCGGGGTGTCGCGAGGTCGGGGCATAGACCTGTACGATCTTCAGCGAATATCTTCAGGATATTCTGAGTATAAGTTACGCCATCCTGATCGACACACTCTCGATCTTCACCACGTTATTCACAAAAGACTTGTGGACGATAAACCCGACAACTGGGTGCGACTGCCGGTCACCTTCTCGGTAATAGAGCAAGTTACCGGATTTGAGGCTTATCGAGTCCTCTGCCTGTCTTTGGACTTCAGATAACCCTATAATACTCGATCGTAACCTGGTCAATTCCACTTCGAATTCGGTGATCTTCTAGTCGGTCCAGAGTGTGCGCGTGTTTGATGTTGCCAGTCCCAGTTGTCGGTGTTTGCTAGGGTACCCAGATCTACATCTCGGATCCTTAGCACCCCTTGCCAAGCCGTAACCTCGACCGGTACCGTAGTCGACGGTAGACGGGCTACCGGGCACTTGGGCCATTTTTTATTTGTGTTATTCATGGGTTTCGCCATACTGACCACGCTTGGTAGGCGGATTGGCGATCACAGTATGGTTGTTACAAAAATCCGGAGAATGCTGCTACCCATTCTCTGGTAAGTCCCTAAGTCGCCTCTCACGACAACCACGGGCAAGTATGGGATGGTACTAATCTGTACGTCCGACACCAAACGGTACGAAACATACATAAAAACCGTTTAAAATCATGATAACACTTTTGGATTCGCCGTCGTCGGGTAAAAGGCAAACTTAAATCATTGAATCTATTTTCCCTCGAAGTTTTAGCTATATTTATAATTTCGAAAGGCGCTACATGTTAATAAAAATCGATTGTTTGGAAAATATTTCAAATCGTAAATATCAATGTTTTTTTTAATTTTTCCTTTGTATCCAGCTGGACACCAAATTTAAATTTTCTAGCTTATCTAGAAGTGGGTTAGGATTTTTATCTATCCATCAGTCATTGATAAAAAAGACGATTTTTAGACTTGATTATATATTTATGAAATTTTTGGTTTTAATTAAACCTAAGGGTTTTTAATAAATAAACTAAATTTCATGTATCTCTTAAATAAATTTTGAGTTATTTAAGGTCAAAATTGGCTCCAAATGGTTCGTGTATTATAACACATGGCTGCTGCGTCGCCTGTTCCTTTGCTTGAACTTGGCTTGACACTCTGCCGCTTATCTAGAAACTTAAACGGGTATGGCCCGTTCTTCCACGAAGAATAAAAATCTAGATTTGAGATTATACAGTGCGACTATAACGTACACGTAAGCTATTTTTTTTTCTTTTTCTCTCTTTCCGCCTCGTGGCAATCTGTTGATAGCAACAATAGGCCACTTCTCCGTTTGATATCTTGTATCTGTTTAAGTTCCTTAGCTTGGTGAGACACTTCTCAATTAGGTATCTCGTTCCATTCTGATGAATCTAAACGTAATCTATGAAAGCATCTTTTTGACCCGACTGCCGAAGGAGGGTAATGTGTTTATCAGTCTATGTATGTATGTTTGTTCCTATGTGGCGTTCTAGAGACCAAACGCGTTGGCCGATTTTGATGATTCTTACCTCAGTCGATTCGTCTTAACCCTGCGAGTGTCACTGACTACATTAAAATTGGAAAATAAAAACAAGGTAGTTTTTAGGCGCCATATTGTGGGGGACCAATTTTTTTTTTCTTTCAGCCCCCTCATGTGGGTAACTTCAAAAATATATAATACTTCTATGTTTAAATGTACTTAATTGTAAAAAAATAACTAAAAAGTTATAAATAAAAAAAGTTAATTCAAAAACCCAACTGCTTAAAAAGCGAACTAAAAAGACGTAAACAAGACGAAAATAATGCTGTGTGCATGATTTTCTTCTTGTCTTGTGTTCTTAGTTCGCTTTTTAAGCAGTCGAGTTTTTTGTTATTTTTAAATATTATGTTTATTTATAAATTTTTAGTTATTGTTTTTTAGAATTAGGTACATTTATTGAATAAACTCTGAAGAAGTTATAGCTACTAGACGCATTTGGCTTACATATTGCTATGCACTTTCTTAAAAGACTCCTTTTAAGCCAAATTCGTACAAAACAGGACATGAAAACTGGTTTTCCATGTATATAATTAAGGGGTTGGCAAAAGAAAGGAGAAAACTATTATGTGACAGTATAGTTATGGATGAAATTTGGAACAGAAATAGATTATAGCATGGAATAGCAAATAAGATATACTTTTTGGCCCGGCAATGTTCCCTTGGGATAATTTTCGACTTATACGCGGGAATTAAGTAAGCGACAACGGAAGAGTTTAAAAATAAACTTTATTTGATCCCAGTTACAGCAAGACAGTAATTACTTAATTCTACAAAATGTTGATCTTATATACTAATCTTATTGCTAACCAATCATCTCTGCTAATGACGCATGTCCTAGATATTATATGCTGACATATAGCTGTTATTCTAATATAATATAATTATTGGCTGATGAAGCTAATATTGGGGGATTGGGGTTCCTTAACTCCTCCCTCCCTAAGAGAGAAATTATCCGAAGGCGTCGCAGATGACTTCGGAGAATTTCGGCAAAAACGAAAAACATTTAATTTGTATGAGATGACGACAATAATTATTATGATAATGATATACTCTAAAATGGTCCATACGCTAATTTCTATTGTCACTATTTGGGTTGTATCGTCACTTTCACTAAATTTGGCACTTTGTAACAATTCTTTCACGTCACTAAAGTCCACGTTTCTTAGGTCGACCTTCTCCGTCCTTGTCTGTATGTCTTGTTGAAGCTCTGGCATCTCGACCAATGGGAGCTTGAAACTGGAAATTGTAGTGTTTGTGGCGGCACCAACAATTACTCCTCCTATTTGCGCCTCGCATTGTTGACTCAGTGTCACGATATAGGTCCCAAAGATGTTGTATTTGCGGATTTCCTCATTGCAGTTTTCGGTAATGATCAGGTTGTCCTCTGTGTAGACCAACCATTGGCTATCCGTTATCTTCTGCACCTTAGGCTTTTCTATCTTGATACGATTCTTTACGCAGCTATTGTAGTTATTCTTCATCAACATAATTTGTTCTATACAGGTCTCGACTGGATTCTGAGCTAAATTACTTTCATCACAAAGAAATCTGTCATTTTCAATTTCAGTACATGAGTTTACCACGGGCATGTATTTCAATCGATTCACCATTAGGTAAGGGTATTTGGGAATAATGGTAAAAGTGTCTGGAGAATGGAAAATAGGAATAGGAATAACCTTATAATAATTATATGTTTCGTTGTCTATTAGAGGGACTTCTAACACAAATACTAATCTATTGTTATTTAAATATGATTTGACTATAATATTACGTTCTAGTTTTATTAAATTACTTTTACTAACTGGATATATTGTCCTAGCATGTTTACTAATTGTTTCTAAACTGCTGTACAGTTCTGTGCTATTTATAATAGACTGGTGCAAAACATTTAGTTTGCTAAAGGCGATTGCGGACTCTATTTCTTGTATGTTCTCATAACAAGTTCGAAAGTTGCTTAAAATTTGGTACATAGTATCTATTATTCGTAGTAACTTGTTAAATTTGAATTCATTTTCAGCTAGTTTTTCTATGCCATTAGTGTGTGAGCCTAATCTTTTAATATTTGAATTTATGATTTCTGAGTCATTAACTAATTTATCGAAAGCTTTTTGCATTGATGACACTTTACGTTCGACTGCATGTTCTCTATTCTGGAGTAAAACGATTTCCTTATCATATTTAATTGCATCGTCTTCATCTAAATTACCAGATATAGCTTTTACAAATGAGCCCAGAGGGTTGAACAAAGCTCGTTTGTTTCTATGATTAAGGGGTAAAATTTGATATAATTTATCTTTAGTAAGTCTTATTAAATACTCGATTTGGTTTTCTATACCTAAAGTTTCATTACTTAATTTGCTTTCTATAATTTTCGATTTCATATTGCTAAAATCGCGAATATTATTATCTATTTGTAAGCTTAAGGATTCTAAATCTAAAATCTTAAATATAGTCCAATAATTATTCTTCTTCACCGCTACTCCCATCTTCAACGACGCTATCCCCGGATTCCGAGTGAAGTTCTGGAGTTCCAGCGTGAATCCTGACATCACTAGTACCAGAAGTACTAGGCATGACCTGTGGAGGACGTTTTATATTTTTTATCGCCACTCTAGTTGGTCTTTTATTTAATTCTACAGGCACTATATTACGTTCGGTTTCACCAGTGATTTCGGCTTTTTCATAGCGAGGTTTTTCCTTAGCTTTCCTAGTCCTAGTATTCTTCATGTAAATAGTATCTCCTGTCTTAAGGACTGGTGTTTCTTCACCTCCTTTCTTATCTCTTACCTTAAGTTTATCTGTGTTTAATTTATCTGTTACAAATTCGTATAGTACTTTGAGACGTTTCCTATGATCTAATAATAGTTTCTGAGTTAAATTTTTCTCCCTATCGACATTAAATACATTTCCGGCATCGGTATGCCCAAAGACTAGTTCAAAAGGCGTAAAATCTGTCGCTGAGTGTATGGTGTTATTATATGCCATAATAGCATACGTCATAACGGAAGCTGCATCTAAATCGTTTTTTCCATATTTTGCTAATCGGTAAATTTCGATGATAGTAGAATGGAATCTCTCGACTATTGCCATAGAACTGGGATTGTTTGGAGTCCCTATGTGCAATTCTATTTTGTATAGACTTAACATTTCCTTAATTAACATGTTATTAAATTCTGTCCCTGAATCACAACTTATTCTACTGGGCAATCCATAAATACTAAAATATTTAATTAATGCTCTAACTATCTCTGGTGTACTCCTATTAGGTACCTCTATTGCCTGTGCTAATTTACTAAAAGCATCTACAATAGTTAAATAATATTTTCCTTCAATGTATAATAGATCCATAAAAGCTTCTTGGAATGGACTATTCTGAGTTTGGGTTAACTGAATTTGAGGTTTAATGGGCTTTCTATCGTACTTCATTTTTCTACACATTTCGCAGCTGTTTATAACTGTTGTAACTATTTCTTTCATGTTTGGCCACCAATAATATCTCTTAAGTTTAGCTAAAGTTTCCCTAATGCCTCTATGACAGGTTTTCCCGTCGTGGTATTTCATAATAACTTCTTTCTGATCCTCTTCTGACTCTGTCAAATTGATCACTCTTTCTGTACATTCTGTTAACTTAACTGAACCCTTTTTAAACAAGTTAATAACCATGTTTGAAAAAGATTTTCTAAACGATGGATGTTCAAAATAAATATGATATTTATGTTTAGGATCTATATATTCTTTTAGAAAGTCTTTAACTAATTTGTCATTATTTGTTGGTAAGTGAACTTCAAAAATTTTCTGTTTATTATTAGAAATATCCTTTACTGTCAATTTATCTTTAAACCATGAGTGAACTAAAATTTGTCTAGCTTTAGTATCTACAGCTTCATTTAAAATAGGAATACCTTCATGTTCCCTATTTGAAACTGAATTAGCTGTGACGCCATCATCAGAATCCGAAAGTTCTATCGTTTCTATGGGCGTTTCGTCAAATTGCAGCTCTTCATCTATAATATTTTGTATTCGCTCTTTCCTATCACCTACGTTAACAAATATCGAATCTAAATCGTCGTTAATTGCATTAATTTTATTCCTAGATAAGGCATCTGCATTTGTATTTTGAGGCCCTTTCTTGTACTTAACCTCGTAGTCATATTCCTCTAAGCGTAAACGCCAACGCGTGAGCTTACTGTTGGGTTCTTTTAATGAATATAGCCATGCTAATGGTCTATGGTCTGTAAAGATAGTAAATTTATTGCCATATAGATAAGGCCTAAAATGCTTAACTGCCCATATTATGGCTAAAAGCTCCTTCTCAATAGTACTGTATTTTACTTCTGTGTCACTCAGAGTCCTGCTAGCATATGCTACTGGCTTGTCTGAGCCTATTGATCCTTGTGACAATACAGCCCCAATTGCAAAATTCGATGCGTCGGTAGTTAAAATAAAACTTTTACTAAAATCGGGATACTGTAATAAAGGTGCGTTTGTTAAAAGTTTTTTACATGTTTCAAAACATTCCCTATACTCCTCATTAATAATTATTTTACGACCTTTCTTTAAACAAGCTGTTAAAGGTCTAGTTATTTTTGCAAAATCTTTGATGAATTTCCTATAATAACCAATGAGTCCTAAAAAGCTTTTTATTTGTGTAACTGTTTCTGGAATAGGATATCTTAAGATTGCATCAATTTTATCATTATTTGGCTTCAATCCTTCACTTGTAATAGTGTGCCCTAAGTAAAGAACTTCCTTTCTAAGAAAATGTGATTTGTCGAGTTGTATTTTTAAATTTGTCGCCCGAAAACGATCAAAAACTGCTCTAAGTTTTTCTACATGCTGAGTCAGCGATTTAGAAAAAATTATGACGTCATCAAGGTATACCAGGCAATGTAAGCCCTGGAGACCTCTTAGAACGTTATCCATAGCCCTCTGAAATGTTGCAGGTGCTGTTTTTAACCCAAACGGCATCCTGTTAAATTCATAATGTCCTGAAGGTGTACTGAAAGCTGTTTTCGCCCTATCTTCTTTCTGGACCTCGATTTGATGGTATCCACTAGCTAAATCTAAGGTAGTAAAATAGGTACTATTGCCTAGCATATCAAATAAATCATTTATGTTGGGCAAAGGGTATTTGTCATCGGTAGTAATTTCATTGAGACGTCTATAATCGACTACCATCCTCCATTTTTGCTGTCCTGATGAATCTAATTTTTTTGGCACTAAATGTACGGGAGCACTCCAGGGGGAGTGTGATTCCTGGATGATATTGTCCCTTAACATTTTATCTACCTGATTCCTAATTTCTTTCGATTGAATGGGAGGTAACCTATGTGCTTTAATATTTATAGGATCTTCATTCCTTGTTCTAATTCTATGTTTTACTTGATTTGTAAACGTTAATGGAATATTCTCACAATAAAATATGTCCTTATACTCATTACATAGCCCTTCGATGGTTTTACGTTCCTCAGAATTCATGTGGTCTAACTGTAATTTTTTTAAATTATCTGTTAGCATCCTATCTATTTCTATGTTATTTTCTGTAAAATTAATGTGAACAGATGGGTTCTGCCTGTAAGGTTCGACCGTAAAAGGTCCTGTTACCACTAAGGTTCTGGTTTCATCCGTATAATTCTGAATAACGGTTGATGCGTAACCTTTAATACACTTAACTAATGCGGTGGGCATTCGAATCCCTTCCGAAAATTGTTTAAATTGTAGTATAGCTTCCCCGTCTAGTAAGTTGACTGGCAATCTAACTCTTAATTCACTACGAGATGGCAATTGATATACCTCTCTCATAGGTGGTGCGTATATTATTGGAATATTCGCATTTTTTAAATGCAAAACTTGACTTTCCATGTTTATTTTTGCCTGTAACTGTTTAAGTAGGTTACTACCTATTAACCCATCATACCTATCATCAACACTGTAAACATAAAATTTATGAAATTCCTTACTGCAAAACGTAGCTGGTAAAGGAATAAATGCCGTTTCGCTATGAACACTCGATGCGTGAGTACTAACAACTTCGAAGGGTTCATATTGCAACCGATCCCTAAAGTACTTGTTTGCAATGTGTGGGCTTATGAAAGACCTAACACTGCCTGTATCTATCATAAACACTGCATTTAATTCTGGTACAACTATGTGTGGTAAGTTAAGACGTTTATTGCAATTAATTTTTATTCGCTCTCTAGGGTAGAGGCGGTTATACAAAAATTTCCCTGTCTGGGATCTTCAGGAATTTCCTGGAACTCATTATTTGAGTTGTCAAAACTTGGTTCGTTATAGCTATGATTATTAGTGTAATTAACACGGCGTGAACTTGCAGTGCGCATAGTAACGTCAGTGTTCGACTTTGAACCCGGCGGAGATGCTTGCGCTGCAAAAGGTGACGTTCGCGGTGCATATGCCGTGGACTGTTGGCTTTGTTGCGCCATCGGAAACTGTGACCTACTTGTCCTATTGTTATGATCATTATTATTTGTCCGATTGAAATTATTTTGATTATAATGTTGCCTATAATTCCTAAACTGCTGCGAATTGTTCATCGTAATTGAACTACTCGTGGCGTTATTCGGTGCAACTGCACTGGATAGGCTCTGCGAATTATACTTCGCACTATTGAAATCGGAAAAAATATTTTTATTAGATCTATTATAATTGCGGTGATCGTTTGTTTTAGAATTATAGACTGATTGAAAGTTCTGTTCTTCTAAAACAATTTTCAACGCGTCTTCCAATGTCGAAACGTCGCGTAAACGAACTAACCTAACTAGGAATGGCGGTAAATTGAATAGAAAAACATTCATCGCCCTATTACTGTAGATTATCTGCTTAGCCTTCCGTAAAGAGTCATCAGCAATAGTCTCTGATATTTTGGAAAATAAAATGCTTCTCATATGCTGTATCCTATGACACAAATCTAAGTAACTTTCACCTTTGTTAATTTTACAGGATTCTAACTCCATTGCTAGACAATCTTCAGTACGTGGGTCGCCAAAGTGTTGATTTAACAGCATTTTTAGCTCATCCCACGTATTTATAGAGTCCCTTTCGCCTACCAAACTAGCTGCTTCGCCTGTTAATCTACTTGTTACTACATGAAATAAATAATTGTTTTGTACAACGCTCCCTTGGAATGTTGTTAAAATGTATTCACATTTTTTAATAAATAAGGGTAACGCTCTAACATCGCCATTAAATACTGGAATTATGTTTACCATCTCTTGCGGAACACGGTTTATACCTTCCATTATGAAGTGAAATAACGAAGCTTCACAAAAAGTAAGCACAAAAATTAATAAATTATCCCTAACTATTTACTACAACTAACAATCTATAAAATATTATTACGGCGTTGTCCAATCCCTAATAATACACACAACATAGATTAATACAAGGTTGGGATGCAAATGGAAGAGCTGAGAGGAAGGTGAAAAGATTTACTCACAATTCCGCAGCTATCTTCATGATCCCTGAATTACTGCTTGGCTCCTGGTCCTCTCCTGGCTTGATGTGGCTTCTTAATGTATTTGTTTGTTCGGTGATCTCTGCTGAACCGTTGAAACGGACGTCGGCTGCTTCCCGTAGATGTGGATACGTGACAGACTGACTACAGAGATCCTACCGGCTGCGCCAATTAAGTAAGCGACAACGGAAGAGTTTAAAAATAAACTTTATTTGATCCCAGTTACAGCAAGACAGTAATTACTTAATTCTACAAAATGTTGATCTTATATACTAATCTTATTGCTAACCAATCATCTCTGCTAATGACGCATGTCCTAGATATTATATGCTGACATATAGCTGTTATTCTAATATAATATAATTATTGGCTGATGAAGCTAATATTGGGGGATTGGGGTTCCTTAACTCGGGCGACACCACTGGCAGAAGCTAGTCAATAATAAAAACGACAGAGTTACTTTCGCACTTTCAAATATTGGAACGGATAGTATTGATTGAATCGGTGGGGGCTGGCTGTCGCACTTTTCCGTTTGACTGTGAAATAATAATTATGGACATTGCAAGCTTAAAAGCAGTGTGTTAAAAAATAAATATTTATATAAAATTAATACCATTGTTACCCTTTTTTCTGTCTCAACATTTAACTGTAGTTACTTAAATAATACAACGGTTATAACTGCTATAACGGTTATTAACGAAATTACTATATTATTTAGATATAGTTATTTCAAGTTATCTGTTCACTACAAAAGGCGATAATCTGTGCTTGTCAAACAGACAGAGAATTGAGAAATAGTTAAGAGTTTTGGTTTCGATTAGAACCTTATTTCGAGGGAAATAGATATTAAAGTTACTAAATAGTGAACTGTTGCCTACTTTGGAAATACCTACCAGCTTCTGAGTCATGAATGATACTTTTGTTGAGTATTCAGAGTATTACACCAGTTTGTGTAATTATTGAAAGAACGGTGAAATTATTGTGTGTTAAAAAGCAGTGGAGTGCGGTATTTAATGTGGGTCTCATCATAAAAATGTAAGTAAGGGCCACGATTTAGTGTTAAAATAATTAATCAAAATACAACAAGTTTGTTTACCGTCCTAAGAAATCAAGGTCACTGTTGAAAGAGGTAATTACGTCAATAATTCTCTGTTCTAAAATCCTAAATACAATAAACAGGATGTTCACATCATAATTCGGAAAAACGAAAAGATTAATTATGAAAATAAGATGTGTATGATATAACTATATAGACGCTATTATTAGCAATTGTACATGAAACTGCATAAGTCTTGACTGAGAGAGTGAGAGCAATTAACGTAGGTACGTAGATATACACAGAAATATAAATAAAACTTTTGTTATTGCTTTTAAATCATGTTCAATTCAAAAGTACCTACGTTTAAATACACACACTGGCAAAATTAGCGGAACAAAATAAAAATGACGATTTTGTTAAGATTTAATTTTATGACTTCTTTAAAGACATTTTTCCCTACTTATAAAAACACCTTTTAAAATAACATTTAATACAATTTTTGTGAGAAAAATGACTTAATAGGCAAACTGGACATTGTTGATTGTTTAAGGTTACTAAGGAAAGTTTAAAAAGTTAAATAGAAAAATCATTTTCTCAATTAAAATAATATGACATAAAATCGAGTGTTTACTCCATGTTCTCATAATAAAGGTTTCATTCACCTAGACAGGTTGACAATAATGTTTTCCATTGTCTTCTGTAGTAGTCTCTACCATTCCTATTTCATATACTACAGCGCTTCGCAGTTCACCCACATTGACATGTGTAGGGATTATGAATTTTGATTTCTTTTTAGCAGGTCTCAGACTGGCTGGTTGTCTGTTTATAATAATTTATGGACTATTTTCTGCCACCGGATATACTTTTCCCTCTCCATGTTCTACTAATCTGTATCTATGCCAAAATTGGATCCGCGATTTAAGCGTTAGAAATAAATAGACAAACAGAGATCATCAGTTTGTATGTCAACAATCAAATGATCGATGAAAACTTTTTCACAAAAAATAAACCGCCTTCAAAAGTAAAACACTAAAAAGTGCAAAATGGTAGGTGTTGACACCTACCACCCACACCTACGTGTGGTTGTCTTTGGTATCTACCTCTTCCCCCCGGTGGGTTCCCGCACTGTCGAGGCGGGGGGGCTCAGTAACCGTGGCTTGGACAACCACGGTGAAGCGAAGAGGAACCCGAGGAGGGGCCGCTCGTCAGGGCTTTTGCCGACAAGCCGACGACGTAACGGCCAATAAGTAGGTTTTTTTTTTTTTTTTTTTTTTTTTTTTTTTTTTTTTTTTTTTGTCGACGGGGAAAATCATCTTATGACAAATCCCGCTCTTGGTTGGAGCGGGAGATAGTGTCAGACTTGTACTGACTAAAAACCCCGCGCCGTTCCTTCTAGCCTTCATACCGGGGCTCTAGCTTCCTTTCGGATAACCCCGAACCCCGGTAGGCTTCGACCCAGCTGGGCCCCACTCTTTGCTGACAACTCCTTGAGGCGCGCGGGAACAGTGCGCGCCGTCGACGCCTTGGCTCGGTCCGGGTAGTTACCGGACGATCGGACAGCGAGCTACCCATGACTCACTGTCCACGAGCCCGCGTCTACGGTGGCTGGATATCGGGATTGGGATCCCGGCGGCGGCGGCGAGGGCGCCGTTGCCTGATGCGGTCGGCCTCCTCCTTTGCTAGCATTACTGCTTCGCAGAAGGAGGCGACCGCCTGCCACTCCTCCTCGCTACGGACCATGGCCTGAACCAAGGCCCGGCGCGAGAGGTCTCCGCCGCCGATCGCCCCCACGAGGGCACGGCGGTGCTCCGCCCAAGCAGGGCACACCTCGACTGTGTGCTCCACCGTGTCCTCCGGGCGTTCCGCACAGTGGCGGCACCCGGGCGTCTCTTCCGCTTGGATCCGATGCAGGAACCTCCCGAACTTGCCATGTCCGGTGAGGACCTGCGTCATGCGGAAGGTAAGGACGCCGTGAGGTCTTTCCAGCCACGCCTCAAAGAGGGGACTTACCGCCATTATGGTGGCGTGCCCAGCACTGGGTTGCGATAGTCGCTGACGCCATTTCACCATGAGATCCCGCCGGAGCTCTGTCCGCCATACCTCGACCTGTCGCGGCAGCGGACTTTCACCCCGGCGTTGCATCTCCACGCGCATGTCGTGCATGTGTGCAAGGACTGTTGCCTCCAGATCCCACGGTGGTAGGCCAGCCAGAAGGCTCGCCGCTTCGCGGGAGATCGTGCGGTAACCCCGCACCATCCGTATTGCCATGACCCTCTGGCAGCCGTTCAGTATGGTCGCCGGTCGCTTTTGCAGCGACGGCGCCCACACCGGCGCCCCGTAGAGGGCCATGGACCGAACGATCCCCGCGTAGAGCCTCCGGCAGGAGGCGTCTGTACCCCCAAGGTTGGGCAGGAGCCGTTTGAGAGCAGCCCCAGCCCGGTTGAGTTTGGGAGCCAAACGTCGGAAATGTTCTCCGAAATTCCATCGGCTGTCGAGAACGAGTCCCAGATACTTCATCGTCAACCCGACGCCGATGCGAACTCCTCCTACCGTAAGCTGGGAGTCTGGTGGCGGCGCATTCCGAGGGCCATGAAAGAACATGGCCTCGGATTTGTGCAGCGCCACCTCGAGTCCCAACTCCTGGATCCTACCAACGACTATCGCAACCCCGCGTGTCGCTAGAGCGACCGCCGCCGGGTGCGACTCTCCCTGCGCCAGAACCAGCGTGTCGTCTGCGTAGCAGACCACGCTGACCCCGCCAGGGAGGTCGCCGCGCAGCACGTAGTCGTAGCCGATGTTCCACAAGGGTGGCCCCAGAACCGACCCCTGCGGAACACCGCACGACATCTCTCGACGTTTCCAGTCTCCCTGGTGACCGGGGTAGACAATGTACCTGTCCGACAGGTAGGCCTCGACCACTCGACAGAGGTATTCGGGCACCCGGTGGTACCGGAGTGCCCTCCGGATCGTACTCCAGGGTAGGGAGTTGAAGGCGTTGGCGATGTCCAAGGACACCGCCACGACGCTCCCACCCCGGGACACCGCATCCCCTGTCGTGAGGGCTCGCACGCGCATGATGGCGTCCACCGTAGAGCGCGCCCTGCGGAAGCCAAACTGTCCGTCCGACGAGTCCGGACCCACCCGTGATAGGCGCGCGACGAGGCGGTTTGCAATGACTCTTTCAAAGATCTTGCCCACCTCGTCGAGCAGCACAAGGGGCCGGTACGCGGACGGAGAGTCCGCAGGGCGCCCTGGCTTCGCTATGAGGACCAGTTTCCCCATCTTCCAGCGAAGTGGGAACTGGCCCCTCTCCATACATGCGCTGAAGAGCCCTCTTAGTCGAGGCCCGAGAGCCTCCATGGCCAGGACCCAGGCTTTCCCTGGCAAGCCGTCGGGTCCTGGGGCGGTGTTCTTGGCACTCAGCCTTCGCACCGCCACTCTCACCTCTACCTCGGTCACCTCTGGAGTATTGTCGTCGTCGTCGCTGTTGTGGTCCGCGTCAGACACCGCTAGCGGAGGCGGAGCCATGGGCGGGGGGGAGTGTTCCCCTCGCGCAGGGAACAGAGTGGTTACCACACCCTCCACGAGTTGGGGCCGGAGACTCCGAGTCAGCGGCGGAGCCCAGGGGCGAAGCTTGTCCCGTACCAATTTGTACGGGCGCCCCCACGGATCCGCGTTCAGAGACCCCAGCCACACGTTGCGGGCCTCGAGTTTGGCCCGCTTTATCTCGTTCGGAGGGTGCGTTTTGCCTCTCTGTATCCCTCATACAGCACCGCCTCTCTGGCCTCCGCATCCGGTGGGCAGATGCGGCGCCTGCAGTGTCTGTCGTACCGGCGGCGCGCGTGATTGCACGCGTTGCGCAGTGCGCCGATCTCCGGCGACCACCAGTACACGTGGCGCTTAGCACGACCTTGATGGACTCGGGGCATTGCCGCGTCGCAAATTTGCGACATGGCCTCCCGGAACCACTCCGCCTCGACGTCGATGTCGACAGGCCTGTCCGGTGCTTGCACCCAGGCCTGTACCGTCGCGGCTTCCAGGAGGAGCTCCCGGTCCATCTGCTTAAGCGCCCACCGCGGACCACAAGGGCTCTGTCGGACCGGCGCGGCCGAGGTTTCGGCGGAGACGTCAAACCGGATGTACCGGTGGTCAGAGTACGTCTCCACCTCCTCCATAACGCGCCAGCCGACGACACGCGGCAACAGAGCGGGGCTGGCGAACGAGATGTCCAACACTGATGTACCCCGCATCCGCACCAACGTGGGGACAGAGCCCCGGTTCAGGACGGCCAGGCCTAGCTCCAAGGCCCAGTCCTCCACCATCCGACCCCGTCGGTTCGTGTACCGAGAACCCCAAGCCGTGTTCCAGGCGTTGAAGTCCCCGCAAACGACCACAGGGAGGGAACCGAACCCAGCGACGACGGGATTTAGCTCCATCAGGGAGACGTGGAGTTCGTCGAGAGATCTGTTCGGGGACAGGTAGACGCCTACCACAGCGATGTCCCCGAACCGTGCTGCCACGCAACCTCGCCCCCTCGTGACGGACTCGGGGGGCGGGGTACCGGCGGCGGCCGACGAAATTAACGTCACCGAGCCGTCCAAGTCCTGAATCCAGTCTCCACGGGGTTGGACAAAGTACGGCTCGGCGACGACGGCGATATTGATCGACCACTGCGCCATACTCTGGAGCAACAGATCCTGAGCGGCGGCGCAGTGGTTGATGTTCGCCTGGAGGAGACGTAATGGTGTCTTTATTGACATTCCATTACCGTCTCCTCCTGAGCCCTTTGTGGGGGTCCTGCCGCGGCGGCGGGAGCGGCGGCGGGAGCGGCGGCGATAGCAGCGCTAGCCAGGGTAGCGGCTGCGGTGGTGAGGACGTCAGGGTGGATGGGCCTCCTGACCTTGCCCTTGGCCTTGGTGGGAGGGTCGCAGGACCTGCCCCCAGCCCGGTGGTCGGCCGGCTTGCCGGCCGCCGCACATGCGTAGCAGTGCGGCAATGCACGGCATTCGACGGCCTTGTGACCGGGCTTTCCGCACCGGTGGCAGTGGTCACTGCGGTCTACCTCTGCGGCGCAATAGGCCCCCACGTGGTGCCCCACGTGACAGCGGTAGCACCGCAGAGGTCTGGGTTCCAGCATCTTGACCTGGGCTGAAACCCAGCCCACCAAGAGCCTTCGGCCCTCGGCCGTGATGGCTTTAGCCGCCGACACGGGGCAGCTCACCGTAACGGCTCGCATGCCCGTGCTGTCAGCGCGGATGGTGCCCGCCCTGACCTGATCGGTCGTGCACCCTCCCGCCCTGACGATGGCGGCCACCACTTCCTCCACCCTGACGGAGTCGTCCAGACCCATGATGCGCATACGCTCTTGGTGGGTCTGGACACTCGGGCCTCCTCGACGTCCAGAGACGCCCTGATCCTTTCGGCCAAGGCGTCAGCGGCCTGTCCGCTGTCCGCACCTGGGACCTCCAGGATCCGGGCTCCGGTTGCGGTGCGCCTCATACGGAAGCCCCCGGAGGCTCCGTATTCGTCGAGGTGGCCCACCACCGCCTGTTTCGCCTTGGCCATGACCATGTCATAGTTCACGCCCCTCTTTTCCGCAGCTGGCTGTAGTGTGATCACTACAGCTGCGGAAGTTGGGGCGCGAAGTCTGGCGGCCATGGCGCGCTTCTTCCGCTCCTGTCGCCGCTTTCGCTTCTTGGCTGCCCTAGCCGCCTTGCTCGCCTTTTGCTTGGCGCCGGCGATCGTCCACTCGGCGCCAGCCGAGGAGTCTTCGGGCGGAGGAGGAGGCGGCGGCAGGCGCGACCCAGTCGCCGCTGCGGCAGGACGCCCCACCGGTTTGGTGGCAGCCGCTACCCTGCCCTTCGGGGGAGGGGCAGGCTTCCCCTGCCGCTGCCGCTGCTCGGTAACCGGGGCCGGCCTCGCAGCCTCCGGCGCCGCGGCCCCGCGCCCGCTTTGCCCCGACGGGCCTGCCCTGGGCGCAGCAGCCGTGGCCGCGGCGGCAGCGGCATATGACACCGCCCTCTTCTGGCCGGAGGCCGCGAGAGGAGGGCGCAGGACTATGCTCTCCAGGACGGAAAGCTGGCTCTGGATATGCTCCTGAAACCGTTGCTGCTGTTGCTGCTGCTGCTCCCTGGCAGCAGCCAACTCTTTCCGCAGCAAGGTTAGAACCTCGCTTTCCGCCTGAGGCAAGGGCAGGGAACGGCCCTGCTCCTGTGTGCTACGCCCTTCCAGTACCGGATCCGGTTCAGGACGGGAGTCCTGTAGACCGGCCAAGGCCTCGAGCCGGCCAATCCTCCCTTTGAGGGTCTGCTCGTAGGGCTCAAACACGAACCCCAGAGCCCCCTCAATCGTGGCATTGGCCAGCTCGATGGAGCGCTTCTTGGCCACCCTCTCTCGTTTATTGGCCACGCTTATGATGGCGGCTGCCACGACCTCTTTAAATTTGGCCATGGCCTCCTCCATTCCTTCCGGCAGCTGGCTAGGGATCGCCGGCACTATGGCTCCAGCCTGGCGTCCCTCGCTGGCGCTCTCAGCGGGGAGCCCTCTCCCTTTGCCCGTCTTTCGGCCGGTACCCCGCCCCGAGGTCAAGACCTTCCGGGCAGGCACCGCCTCGTCGTCAGAGACGGAGCGCAAAAACTCCGCCTTCCTTTTGTTATTGGAGGTGGGTTCTTCCGCCTCTATAACGTGAGAGTAGTGTGAGGACGCGGCATCAGAGTCCGACTCCGCGTCCTCACTCACCTCTCTGAGGCCGAAACTACGGCCAGCCTCCACCGGCGTCGCGGACGTGCTGGGAACTGGTCCCAGGGACTCCGCGCTGCCGGCTAGTGAGCCACCCTGGCTCTTTGCGTCCACGAAGGACGGTAACAGGTCCTTTGCGGACCTGGCGCGCTCTTTGCCCCCCCCAGAATACGAGGGGCAGACCAAGCTCTGCTTGGTGAGGGATTCTCCGCCTGCGGGGCAGGCGGTACCCTCCTGGGGTAATGTTTTTTGGAGATGCGCGTCCATTGTTTTTTTACCTTTTTGGCAATGGGGTGGGGTCCCCAATACACGTTCGCCATCGTGGTCGTGTCTGATAAGCAGACACGTACCCGAGGCGAACCCACTCTCCGAAATCGCTGTCCAGAAGGCGCCAACAGCTGTTGGTGCCAGCGCTCCTGGACAGCGCACCCTCCGGGCGGTCCGACTGGACTCCGCCGTGTGTGTTCCTCTTGGTCTGGTCTCTCACTTGAGGCCTTCCGGCATGAGTAGCTCTACCGGCAAAGCCCTCAAGATCACTGAGACACGCAAGCCCCACCACGACGACAACGTGGGAACACAAATGGTGGGGAAAAATGTGGAACGCTTCACGATTTTGCGTGTCATCCTTGCGCAGGGGCCATGCTAATCTTCTCTGTATCGTTCCCATTTTAGTATATGTACTGCCGAAGCAAGTACGCCAATAAGTAGGTTGCGGTGGCGTATGGGCGCCATCGCAACTGAGGCGGGCCGCGATGTGGTATAGTAGGCATCGCGGCTGAGGGTTGGAGGCCGCGGTGGGAGAGGAGTGCCGGTATTACGGAGCGCCGCTCGCCCTACCCACCGCGGCCTGCGCGGGGTCGCCACCGTCTAATGGCGGACGCGGTGGGGCCGCAGGGGAGGAGGAGTGTCGGTATAGCGTTGGCCGCTCTCCCTATCCCCTGCGGCCGAAAAGTGGTAGGTGGCGGGGCCACTGTCCTGACCCGTCACAGGGGGACCAAGGGTGCCATACACGGGGTCGTCTGGCGCCCATGTGCTGGTTTGGCCCCTGGGGTGGTCACGGCGTACAATGTGTTCTGGTGCGCCGGTGATGGGGTTTAAACCCCAGAGGAGGGTCCGGAGACGGACAGCCGCGGCGGGTTCGCGGTTGTATGCTAACGCGTTCCCGTGTTCCCGCCATAAGCGGCACAGGAGGACACCGTGGAGTTTTAGTGGGTTAGAGTCCCACATAACTGCACTATCTCCCCGTGGTAGCGCAGTATGCATGAGCATTTCTACACGCTAAAAAAAAAAAAAAAAAAAATGGTATCTACCTCTTGTTTTTTATTTTGCCTCTCGTTATCGTTTTGTGACATCGACTTCCAAAACGAAAGTTTTTTTTGCACTTTTTAGTATTTTACATTTGAAGTCGGTTTATTTTTTGTGAAAACTTTTATCTCTTTTGTTAGTTTGGGTACACCATCACTAAAAAGTGAGCATGTACCTAAAAGATTGACAAAATACCCATAATAACTCAATTTACACACTCATGCTGTTTGTCGCTAAGGAGTTCCGTTGTATGTTCCATATTTTGAAAACTGCTGAACCGATTTTGATGAAACTTATACTGTTTCCTAAGTTGAGTGATACCTAATCCAATAAAAAATAATGATCACTAACCGATAACTAGTTTCGGGGAAATGCGTGGATAAACAAACATGCATACATACAAAAGCTTATGAAATATGGCAATATTATGTTTAGAAGCACACATACGTGTCGAATTGATAGCCTATTTTTTTGAAGTCGGCAAAAACTCCCTACTCTATAAATTTCTCCTGTATCGTGGGTGCCTTGAAAAAATTTAAACTCACATTCACAAACAGCCAGACCCGGAAATACTATCTAAATATATTTGTTCCGTGCGGGAATCGAACCCGCGACGCGCATCGCAGCAGCCACTCGCTCCGCCACTGCGCCAACCATCTCTTAATCATTACCTTTTACCTCATATGGTGCCAACAAGGATAATGTTTAAGAATAGAATTCTTGACTCAGTAATATAGGTACTATTGGTTTTATCATATCTATGCATAATTATCTATGCCCGTGATTATTTAATCAAGCAATCATTTTCAAAATAATAAAATTTAACCATTTTCCTCATACATTATTTAAAAAACTTTTTTAAAGATTAGGTTTAACCAACGATACCGGTTAGACCTATTGGTATGTCATGTCGTTCGACTTCTTAGATTTGCTTGACGTTTCCTATTTAATTATTTTTTTCTGCCTGCAGTTTTCCCTGCGTGATAGTCAAAAAAATAGCCCACGGAAATGATACAAACAGACAGACTTTCACATTTTAGTAGGTATTAGCATGAGTGTGAATAAGGTTATTTCGATACAATGAATTCTGATTAAAAAAAACTGCCTATTCAAAAAATAACCATACTACTCGTAAATGATAAAGTAAATTCTTTTAGTTAAACTTACTCCTTGCAATGTTTTCTGCGATCCGTTCCGTTCGATTTTTCCTGTAAATCCGAAGTTAGTGATATTTTTTGTTAAATAAAAGTTTCGTGTACTCTTCTCCATATAGAACTACTCAAAGTTTTTTCGTAACTTACCACAATAAATATTTATTTTTCAGCTCATCACAATGGCGCCGGTGCCACTAGAAGGAGACACACTCGGTGAAAAGCACCGAAACCACAACAAGCTTGTCGAAGACGCGATTGCGAACGAACATTATGAATTATGTAAGATTAGACCCGATGACAGTGACATAGAAAACCTTCTGAAAATAGACATCGCCAGTAAAACCAGAAATGTAGACTATATCATCGAAGTAATGAAATCTAACGACATGCTGTATGCGGCGACAGCTATTAAAAAATCCACGTGGCTAATCACCGAGCAGCAGTATGCAAACATCATCAATCCAGAGTACATATACACACAACTATTACCTAGCATGAAAACCAAAACATTTAACAAACTCATGCTTCACATTAGACTCAATCTGAAAGACGAAAAACGAGTCGAAATCTTTTATGAATACCTAAAAGGAACGGAAAATTCTGACAAATGGTTGCAAAACTGTTCGATTCCTTTCATAGAAAATGTCATTCAAAACGAACGTTTCATATCACTGTCTCTATTTAAACGTTTGTGCAGAAGATCTGCTCATTTCATTGTATATTATACTCGGTGCTCAGAGGGAATATACGCAGCAAAACGGGAAATATTGTTATTGATGAAGTCTCATACTAAAGAAGTTTTGGAGGTATTAGAACAGGATTTGTATAATGGCCCTCAATTAGACAAAAAGCAAACAGAGATACTTATGAAAAAGTTCTCCCGAAAAGTTATTGACGATTTTGAAAAGTACGTTAACACAGTTGACCTGTCTGTTGTAGCAAAATATTTAAATAAGGCAGAAATAAAAACTTTTCTTTATGAGCAATCACAAAAAAACTTTGCACATTATATATGGTATTACGACAAATTGGCACATTTTGTTAAACATATGCCAGAAGAAGAGCGATTTGAATTCGTTAAGAAAATTTTCATCGACCAAACTGAGCTGGCCGCATTCTACCAAGAATTGAAAAGACTCAACTCACATATAAAACCCTACCAATGGTATGAGTTCGCCCCATTTGAAGAAGCATTTACTGAATTAAAAAAGCTAATACGTGAAGAGAACTCATCCTGTGAACGATGTGCCATTCTGTCAGTTATGATCACTTGTGCAAAAAACAACCTACAGCATTTGAAAACTTTGCTTCAATTTTTCAAAGATAAACACATTAATGAACCGTTTAAATTCAAGATTCAGTTCGTCAATAAACTGCTTTTACAAGTATGTACTCACGAGTTCGACGTTGAATCTTGGAAAGTTTTAGATCAGTTGTTTCACAGTATGGAAGTGTACACCAAATCAGAATACAACGTACAACTGTGTTTCCGATGTATAGTCTTATATAAAGTTTTGCATGATGAACCGGTACCGGAGATTGTAGAACAAAAGATGGAATTTAATACTTTCGAAAAAACCCAAAGAAAGCTCAATCAGGAACAAAATTGCAAAATGTTTACTTATTTATTAAATTTGGTATTGACGAAGGTTCAAATTCAAAACATTGCAAATGAATCCGATTTTAATCAGAATATAGTGCATTTAAAGAATGCCTTGACTTTGCTTAAATATTGGAAAAAAGATATCAGTAAATATCCATTAGTACTTAAAAAAATCCGGGATCTGATTAAGATAAAACAAGAGAACATGTGGGGAACAGACATGTCGTGTTTGTACAACGTGAAGAAAACGTGGCGGAAGCACATGTTTGAGGAGTCGTTGTCACTGTCTCTGTGCGAGGAAGCGTGCCTGAACGCGCTGAAGCATAAACCGCAGCTGCTGACGCTCCATGACAAAGAAATAGACATGTTGCGAACTAACGACGCTGTTTCACTGCGACGTGTGCTTGCCAAGCTACGCGTCTACTGGCCGCACTCACTAGCCCAGCACTGGACCGACGCCTACTTACTGAATCTGAACAAACTCACTGGGCAAAGAGCCGTCATGAAAGGACTCTTTTTTCTACTTCAACAAAATCAAATCATAGACATGGCAAAAAAACATGCGCCCGAAGAAATTAGGATAAACTGGGGTGATACTGACCAGAACGAAATCCGTATAAGGAAAAATATCGCAAAACATTTACATGTAGCCAGACCACTAATACCTCTTGACGTAATTTTGTTATACGCCAAAGGAGATTATTTGCAATATTCAGTGCCATCACTAAATGCAATATTGTCAAATTTAAATGAATCTGAAAATCGTGAATATTTACCAAAATTATTGGATGCACCAGTCTCTTTACAAAAATTTGGACTTAATCTTGCAGCATCCAAACTAGAATCTAAAGATCTCAAATCATTGTTTTCAAAAGTTTGGAAAAATTCAAAGAATCTCACAATTCGATCAGCTCTATTTAAGCATACTTTCAATGAGATTTGTAAAGCTAATATTCCAACAGTTGAAAAAGAGCTATGGGAAACATTAAGTTCATTTATAGATAATTTAACTGCACAAGAGAATGTGGATATCTATAAAATATTTGGTGACGTCCAAAATGTTCCTATCAGTATACGAGCTGAGTTTTACGTGAAGGGTTATGAGTTTTTAATATCTTTGCCTGCTAGCGCTAACTGTGGGAGTTACTTGAATGATTTGATATTATATGCACCAAAAATAATGCACGATCTTGATGAAGACTTTGTAGTCAATAAAATACTTTCACCAGCAGGAGCAAAATTTTGTTCGTATGGAAGTAAAGTTTTAGAAGTATTTGCATGTTATGTTTTGTGCGGTAAATCTGAACAAAATCAGCTTCAGAGATTCAAAGGAGTGGTCGAGCCAGCGATAGACGAAGCTTTTCATCTGTGGGGTAGTACACGTTCCGGCGTGTATTACATTAGAGACAACTTTAGCAAGTTTTTAAGCGCTTTGAGTTTTAATTTTAAAATTTACTATCTTGTTAGTTATATACAAATAATCCTCAACTTGTTATACTAGTAACGCCATCTATTGATACTTTAGAAGTAACTTCTAATATTGTCTGTGCCTATGTATGTATGTACACTATGGAAATAAAGTTCAGTTCTGTTCAAATCACGAGTCACGCATTTTTAATTAGAGGTTATGGGCCCAGAAAAACGTTTTATTTCTCGTGAATAGACTTGCCAGTTTGTGCCGATTAGTCTTCGCAGATTGAGAATACGCTGTGCTATTGAACTGTGAACTGTAGTTGTAAAAAAAAATTACTGTGTGATAGCAAAATGACGACGAACTACATAGTGAGTGTGCCAAAGTTAAAAGGTCGTGAGAACTATTCTGAGTGGGCTTTCGCCGCGGAGAATTTTCTCGTTTTGGAAGGAACTTTTGATTATATCAAAGCTACAAAACCGGATGAAGCCGCAACCGACGCTAAAACCAAAGCGAAGTTGATCTTGACGATTGACCCGGCACTTTATGTACACGTCAAAGACTCGAAGACTTCTAAAGAGTTGTGGGAGAAACTCAAGAATTTGTTCGACGACTCCGGCTTCACCAGGAGAATTAGTTTATTGAGAACTCTCATATCAATACGCCTAGAAAATTGTGCATCCATGACATCGTATGTCACACAAATCATTGAAACGAGTCAAAAGTTAAATGGATCGGGATTTAACATTAATGATGAGTGGGTCGGATCGCTACTTTTAGCAGGATTATCCGAAAAATATTCGCCCATGATAATGGCGATCGAACATTCCGGCATTTCGATAACAGCGGACGCCATTAAAACAAAGTTGATGGATTTGGAGGAAGACAGTGGCGACACGAGCGGAGCATTTGCGAGTTTCCGGAAACAAAGTAAGATTGGCAGCACTTCCGGAACCAGAGACAGTGGATATACGTCAAATTCAAAAGACAATCGATTTACGTCAAACTCAAGTGTGTCAAAGTCAAAACCGAAGATTATAAAATGTTACAAATGTAAACAAACAGGACATTATCGTAATCAGTGCACCGTTGTTGACAAAGATTCAGTGAATAATAAGTCTTGTGAACGCAAACAAAGCAACGCGTTCAGTGCCGTGTTCTTAAATGGCAGTTTCTCAAAGAATGACTGGTATATAGACTCTGGTGCAAGCGCCCATTTAACCGCCAATGAACATTGGATTAGAAATGCTTCTGTCGACCATCCAATCAAAGATATTGTGGTCGCAAATAAGGAAAAGGTACCGGTTAAATGTTGTGGTGATGTATCGATAACGACTTTAACAGATAACTGCGAGTATGATGTAGTTGTTGAAGGAGTATTATGTGTACCACGTTTGACCACTAATCTGATTTCCGTCAGTCAACTCATCGCCAAAGGCAACAAAGTACAATTCGCCAACAGTGGCTGCGAAATTTACAATAAAACTGGTGAATTAGTTGGTACAGCTATGTTGCTGAACGGTGTTTACAAACTGAGACAGCCTGAAGTTTTGATGGCTGCAGTGATGGACTCAAGTGATATTTGGCATCGCAGACTTGGCCATGTCAACAGCAATTACTTAAATAGAATGCAGGATGCCGTGGAAGGTCTCACACTTGACAGAAAGACAGATATGTCAAAGTCGTCATGTATAGTGTGCTGCGAGGGTAAGCAGAGCCGATTACCTTTCCCACAGAATGGCAATAGAAGTAAAGAACTTCTGCATACCATACATACAGATGTATGTGGTCCATTCAACAATTCTTCGATTGGAGGTTCCAGATATTTCATATTGTTTGTGGATGATTACAGCCGCATGATCTACATTAATTTTATGAAGAACAAAAGTGAAGCTTTTAGTTATTTTAAAAAATACAAAGCACTTGTAGAGAACCAGCTTAACAAGAAAATAAAGATCCTTCGTAGTGACAATGGGAAGGAATTCTGCAACAAAGGATTTGATGATTATCTTATGGATTCAGGGATAATTCATCAGAGAAGCAACCCGTATACGCCAGAACAGAATGGTTTGGCTGAGCGTTTCAACCGTACCGTGGTGGAAAAAGCTAGATGTATGCTTTTTGATGCAGATCTTGATGAAAAGTTTTGGGCTGAAGCGGCCAACACTGCAGTCTACTTAAAAAATAGGACTGTAGCAACAGCTCTTAATGGAAAGACGCCTTTCGAGATGTGGACAGGTGCAAAGCCAGATGTCAGTCATCTGAGAGTTTTTGGGAGTGTAGTGATGATGCATATACCCAAAGAGAAGAGGCGAAAATGGGACAAAAAAGCTGAGAAAGGAATTCTAGTTGGTTATCCAAATGATGTCAAAGGGTATCGCGTCTATAATCCAAAAACCAAGGAAGTTACAACCAGTCGTGATGTAATCATAATGGAACAACCACAAGCAGTTGTTCAGATTGAGGAAAAACCTACAGATTCTACCGAGGTGCATGAGGATTCAGTGGGGGACATGTCCATGTCAGATGAATCTGGGACTGAAGATACTCATGATGACGATGAGACGTATGTTCCAGATGAAGACTCTTCTGCCAGCAGTGTGGAAAGTGTTGTGAGTGTTAATAAACAATATAATTCTAGCAGGCAGAGAAAACAACCTGACAGGTATGGTTTTTCAAATGCTTGTATCAGTGGTAGTGTAGATGTTACTGGTGATCTTTCACTTGAGGAAGCTCTCAAAGGACCCGAAAAAAAACAATGGTTAGAGGCAGTGCGTGATGAGTTACAGTGCTTTAATGATAACAATGCATGGGAAATTGTAAATGTGCCTCAGGATAAAACTATAGTTCAATGTAAATGGGTTTTACGAAAGAAGTATGACAGTGAAAATAATGTAAGGTATCGTGCCAGGCTAGTCGCTAAAGGTTTCTCTCAGAAATATGGTGTTGATTACACGGAAACATTCTCACCTGTTGTTAGACACACTACCTTACGGCTATTATTTTCATTGTCAGTACAACTGGGACTTGATGTTACACATCTAGATGTCAAAACCGCATTTCTAAATGGTGACCTAGAGGAAACCATCTACATGCAGAAACCAGACTGTTATGAGGTTTCTGGTGGCTCTAACAAAGTGTTAAAACTTAAGAAGGCCATCTATGGCCTGAAACAAGCCTCTAGAGCTTGGAATAAGAAGGTAGATTGTTGTTTGCTTAAAAATGGTTATTATAAATCTAAGTTGGAACCTTGCATGTACACAAAGAATATTGACAATTACAAGACTATTGTGGCAGTATATGTCGACGATTTTTTCATATTTTCAAATTGTAAGTATGAAAGTGAACATCTCAAGAAAGTATTGTCAGGCCAATTTAAGATCAAGGACTTGGGTGAAGTTAAACATTGTTTAGGAATGAATGTTAAGTTTAATAAAAAGGAGAGGTCTGTAACATTGAGTCAAGAGAATTACATTAGTGTTTTGTTACAAAAATTTCACATGACTGACTGTAAAACTGTTGATACACCAATAGAGCCCAAATTAAATGTAAAAATTGATCAGAAAGTGAATGATCAAATACCTTATCAGCAGCTCATAGGGAGCTTGATGTACCTATCTGTTTTAACAAGGCCAGATATAACATATGCTGTATGCTACCTGAGCCAGTTTAATAATTGTCACACAGATGAACACTGGGGGTACGCTAAGAGGGTCTTGAAATATTTAAAAAGGACTATAAATTTTGGTATAAAATATTGTGTAAATGGAAATTCAGAAATAAAAGGTTTTGTTGATGCCGATTGGGCTAATGATACTTTAGATAGACGGTCTTATACCGGATTTTGTTTCATACTTGCTAATGGCATAATATCTTGGGAATGCAAAAAGCAAAGAAATGTTGCTCTGTCGAGTTGCGAAGCTGAGTACATGGCTATATCAGAAGCCTGCAAAGAAGCTATTTATTTGAGAGCCTTGCAATTCGAAGTCACAAATAAAATGTATACTTTAAGTTTATTCAATGACAATCAGAGTGCACAGAAGCTGTCAACAAATCCTATGTTTCACAAGAAATCTAAACACATAGATGTAAAATACCACTTTACTAGAGAGTGTGTTTCAAATAATATAGTAATATTAAGGTATTTGCCAACAGCTGATATGCCTGCTGATTTACTAACAAAAGGATTGTGTTCTAAGAAGCATTATACTTTTATGGATTTATTGGGTTTAGTAATGATATAAATTTCAATTTCATGATCAGGCTTATTTTGATTATTTGATATAGTGGGGGTGTTAGTTATATACAAATAATCCTCAACTTGTTATACTAGTAACGCCATCTATTGATACTTTAGAAGTAACTTCTAATATTGTCTGTGCCTATGTATGTATGTACACTATGGAAATAAAGTTCAGTTCTGTTCAAATCACGAGTCACGCATTTTTAATTAGATATCTCACAAAAAAAACATTGCCCGTCCAGCTATTTGAAGAAATAAAAACTAAAATGGAAAAAAGGTTGCCATTGTTAGAAAACTATGTACTTTATACTAGTTGGAAACTTGTAACAGAATACGTTACGCTAGTGAAAGAACACAATGTTATATTGAGTAATTTATTTGACTCGAGTATTTTTTTAGCATCGAACAATTACGGATACAGGTGGATGGAAAATGAAATGGTAAGTGTTTGGAAAGATATTCATCACAAAATAGTACCTTCATTGGGTCCACTCATTGTGAATTGTTTAAAAAAAGATACCGAACAATATAATATACCAATAATTTACAGCCTGTTTACCGAAGCTTTTCTAAATATGCTTGTGGAATTATATTCTCAAAATGACGAATTTGTACTGCCGACCCTTCAACATATGTTACATGATACTGAATTTATTACCAGTTATATTGTAGTATCAAAGGCAACCCCCAAAAACATATATTTATGGAGTGAAACGGAAATTCGAACCGAAATACGTAAAAAATTGGAATTACATCCTTCGAAAGAAGTGCGGATGCATTATTACGATGATTTTCAAAATCTTGTAGATAATAACGTAAATAATACTGATGAAAATGATTTCTTACAAGCTAAAGCTTGTGATACTGATCACATTGGGATAGAATTCGTCGCGCAATCGCAATCGTAAGCATACTATTTTGTTTATAATGGGTAGTATTTAAACGAGCGACAATAAATTCAAGTTAAAGATGTAATAAAATACTGAATATGGCTTACTGAAATACTAAGTGGGCGACAAACAGTGGGCGAATACAAATGTTTAAAACAGCGACTTGATTAGTACTTTGGCAACATAGTCGACGGAGCCCCGCTGCGCGGAGCTATTTCCGTCCGCAGGGTCTAAAGTAACCTAACACGAACGAGATGACGGGAGCTGAGTTCGCTCGCTTTGCTCGCTCACTTCAGCTCCCGTCATCTCGTTCGAACCTAACCTGTCCGTGTCGGGGTGCCCTAAGCTCTCGAACTCGCTCCGCTTGCTCTTGTACCAATTCGTTGAAAACACAATTTTACCCGAATTCCGGCGCTGCACAGCGATGTCGCCTTCATTTACGATGAAGAATAATATGCTAATATAGAAAAAATAGAACCCCAAATACAATTATAGTATGTCACAATATTATTACTGCAGCTCACAAAAACCTCCTAAAAGGTATTCCTCAAACCGGATAAATAGTTGCTTACTTAGTATAATAGTCGCCCATTCAGTATATTTTTCACCTGGTTAATTATTTCCCGTTTATAATGACCTGTATGTTTTTTAGGGTTCCGTACTCAAAGGGTTACAGGACCGTGGAGTCTTAGTAATAGTGAACCTGAAATAAATGTTTTAATATTTTTTTATGGTTTTTAGTTGTTATTTGCATTCCCTAAACCCAACCCTATGCGTCGCGACGGTCCTGTGCGTGTCACATCCAGCGGATTCCCGCAGCCCTGACCAGGTCATCTAGAGGGAGGCCTTCTAACGTTGCGAATTCCGGTGCGCAGTCGTCATTCCAGAACTTTTCGGCCACATCGACCATCCGTTCTGCGATCTATGCGCCCTGCCCACTCATACTGAAATTTGCCAAAACTCTGCCTTTATCGGTAAACCTTAAAAAAGTTATGCACAAGTACAAAGGCAGATTTAATGCCTTAGGCATTTTCTGCCAGTCGACCTTAGGGTTGCACAGAGATAAAAGATGGCAGGTGTAACTAAATGTAAGAACAAGTATATAAAAAATATAAATATATATATATATATATAACAAGAATATATATATCCATACTAATATTATAAATTCGAAAGTAACTCTCTCTGTCTGTAAGTTACCTTTTCACGCCTAAACCACTGAATGGAATTCAATGCAATTTGGCAAGGAGATAGACGATATTCTGAGAAAGGACATAGGCTACAATATGTACAAAAAAAACAAAATTAATATAGGGTAGGGTAGGGTAAGTAGGTACCTATGTAGGGTAGGGTGAGTAGGTATGTAGGGTAGGGTAGGTAGGTTGGTAGGTGGGTAGGTAGGGTAGGGTAGATAGGTAGCCAGTTTACAGGAGCGAAGCCGCGGGGGCAGCTAGTATATAAATATATACTTAGATACATGCAAACATATGAACAATGTTATTAAGAAACCGAATTCAACAAATCAACTCTGTAATCATTTCTCATTCAATCACACAAGGAAACGCCGAGAATAGCCAGAGAGCTATATAGAGCCATTGCCCTTTGTTTGCAACCGCGTTTCGGTCCCGTACCTATGTAATCACTGACAACACACCTGACTTTCGTCTTGAGACTCTGGTAAGTTGGACTAGAAGATACCGCGCAACTGCCCGAACGCTGCTGCCCAGCCTAACTGAACCATTTGTCCTCCAGGTAAACATAATAGAAAAAAAAAGAAAAAGTGTTTTTTATTGTCACAAAACGACATGATACAATATTAGAACATGCTAACTACACCACAACTTTGAGTGTAGTGTAGTCTCCGATCGTAATAGGAATGGGTGTTACATGGTCATTAAACACGACCTTCGTTTTGTCCATGTTCATTTTAAGACCCACTCTTTTGGAAGCTCCACTGAAGTCATCGAGCATTGCACTGAGGTTCTCCACAATCTCAGCCATGTCGTTTATGCCTAGCCCTCTCCAGTCCAGAACCTTGAATCACTCTTGACTTGAAGACTCCCAGGTTGTAGCTATCAGGAAATACAGACTCCGGCAGGGAATTCCACTCCTTTGCTGTACGCATAATAAAAGTATTCTCAAAACGTTTGGTGCGTATGGGTGGTATGTCCACCATGTACCGATGACGCATCGCCGTATGTCTTGTAGTCCGATGATGGAACGGGCTAGGAGGAAGAATTAGTTCATGCAATTCCAACGCACACTCGTTCGGCTACCGGCTAACCGGTAGGTGGCGACCGGACGCACAATGGTGGTTCCGGCGTGTACCCGGCAGGTACCCGGAACCGGCTATCCGGCAACCGAGGCGTGTGAAGATGCACTTACAGCTAAACAACGGCTGTAAAAGCATACCCAGGTGCCTTTTTATAAACCTAAGTATATAGCCATGTACTGAATGTGTTACCGGACAGTCGGCACCGGCTACCCGGCAACCGGCACGTATGCAAAGGCACTGTACGAAAAAAAAACAATATCGTTATAACGGCTACCTTCATATCGTTATCAAGGAAATAACGATAGCCAGATATAGTCCTACTTTATCTGTTACCCACGATAAAAGTTGACTTGATAATCCAATAAAAACCAAAGATAGATACCTAATACTTTTAGTATTAGTAGTTTACGATTGGAAACTTCAAATCTTCAAATATAAAGGGATACATAATAATAAAATAACTCATCAGTGAATTGAAAACGACTTCTGAGTAATGTTATTGTATCAAAAAAATTATTACACCATTAAGTGTAATAATCTAAATACTATAAATAGTGTGCTGATATAAACATACAGTTTAATAAGGTGAGGAACTTCAGTCAGCTTCTTTGGAAAGTCCTCATAAAAACAAACTAGGTAAGTGAATATCCTCCTAATTTTACTAGATATTTTTACCTAAGACCTCAAGGTCAATGTGCCGATTGTTTGTACAGTGAAGTCATGTTTATTTTAAAGTAGATAGCGTTACAATACAATTCCATATGATTTCAATAGGTACTTAATAGATAACGTTTAATAATTATCTATATTGGATAGAAAGAGGTAAAATTGTTGTAAAAGATAGATAATCTCTGGAAATAAGTAGATACTAATCCGATTAGGAAAATTATTTCACTGGTGTAGAGCTATACTATCGCTAAACATAATAATATGATACTTCTTATCCAGAAAAAAAGAATGCATGGTACCTGTAGTGTAGGCTACATAAGCAAAGGCCAGATATTTGGGTTTATTCCCATCTGCCACCCCCGAATTGCCACCCCGGTGGTCAATGTCACTTATTTAGTGAAATCTGCCAAGATAAATAAATGGAATAATAAAAATAATAACCAATTATAAAATAATAAAAGTTTAATGTTTTGAGTTATCTTTTTATTTATGGTTATGTATAATTGGCTTAATATGTCCTTTTCTGTTCTTGATTTATTTTCTTTATTCTTCAGTGAATGTCTTTGGTTTATAAGTTCAGTTATTTCTTCTGTGATAATGCTTTGCTTCCGAGTGGTCTTGCTTGATACAGTTGATTGTTTTGCACAGTTCAATAAAGAATTTTCGATAGTATCATACTGTGCCTGTATTGGGGTGTTATTATCTTGGCAGCATTCAGTTTGAAGTTGAGGTTTAAATCTTTCCAGGTTGATTTGGTTTTGCTGTTTATTATTGAAATTTCTTCTATTAAAAGCTGTTTTTTTTCAATATTTAATGTGGTTCTAACAATATGGTGATCACTAGAGTGCTTAAAATTGCTTAAAACATTCATGATTCTTATTACATTTTAGATTTTACCATCTAGTGATTTCCACATCTATTTCAATTTTGGAGACTTTGAAAAAAGTTTAATATATTCAAGTTATGCTGAAAACAATATTCAATGAACATTTCGCCTCTTTGATTTCTGTTACCATATCCAAATTCACCCAATATAAGGTTTCCTCTTGTAGTGGTTTCCCAATTTTCGCATTTAGGTCACCCATCAGTATGACATTTTTCATGCACTTTTCCATTGCCTGTTTAAGACAGTTATAAAATTGTTGTATTTCAGCATCGTCTGCAGTTTCTGTAGGTGAATATGTTTGGATTATTTTGTACGATTTGTCTTGTATTTTTATGTGACGAAGTGCTAATCTTTCAGATATTCCAATAAAGTCTTAAATGATTATATCACTTTGCTTTTAAATGAGAAAACCCACTCCTTTCATGCCTTATGATTCTCCATAAGAGCAGAACAAATATGCACCCCGGTCCTCAATATTGTAGCCTTGACGTCTTACTTCTGAAATACCTAGAATGTCCCATTTTATAGTCGACAGTGCATTTTCAAGCTCAATTAATCTTATTTCATTTGACTGTGATCTTGCGTTGAGAGAAGCGATGCAGTATTTAGTTTTCTATTGTGAAGGAGGTTTGTAGTCTACTACCCCCGCGGTGACCAGCCGTTGTGGGGGAAATGGATGTAGGAGGGGCAAAGTTGGTTGCTAGATTTGGTCTGTATTGCAGGATACAGCAGAATCTACTTTGTTGTTGTTTAGGTAGGAGAGAATAGTTTTTTGCGTATAAGTAGATTTTTCAGCTTCAGTTAAAGGCATTGTATATGTAGTCTTAGTTTTCTTTGTCGAGTTGTTGTTGTTTGTGTACAATAGTATTACATTTTTCATTTATGTTATCATTAATTGCATCAATAGATTGGATTATGCCTTCTTTCATACTATGGATCTCCATTGTTTGCTCCTCCATGCGATCTTGAATGTCTTTCAGTATTTTTGTAAACTCTTCCATTTTGGTATCGGATTTTTGCAATTTCGATTATTTACGATACCTGTCAATTTCGTTGCTGCTACTCCTCGCCAGGTGGTGCTGTCAGTAGCGAAATTTGAATGATAACTGGCTAATAATATTGTTTTCTTTTTTTTGTTATACTGGTTCCATTTAACACTGTTATCGTTATTAAGTCTACTTTTCCACAGTAGGAATACATCCAGTATTGATTGATATTAACCTCACTTGAAATAGTATATAATCAAAGAATAAAGTCTTCGATTTGTATTTATTTTGGTAGAACACATGCGAAGTTCGTTGATTCGGTTCAAATCAAAACACTGACCTTTTCCTTTATTATTTTTTGATGATTTGGTGTTTGCGTACAATTCTTTAGTCCCATTTTTACTTTCACACAGTGAAAACAGTTTAAAACATGGATAAATTATTTTAAATCAATAATTGTTTGCGGATTCGATATTGACAGCGTAACGCTCAGTGTTGCCAAATTTCTTTAATAAATATACCCCTACAAAAATGCACAACGTTCTTTATTTACTTTCAGGAGAATTTATTAATTTCTTTACTAATCAATAGTGCGACTCGGCATGTTTTTACTCACCAACTTTAATCTTTGTGTTCGAGCAAAATTAAATAAAAAATTTATATCATTGACTCTTGAAATTAAACTTGAAAGGTCTACTCTAGATTTCTGAATTAAGAATTTGAAGTTGCGTATTATTTCACGACCGGAACTGAGAGGTCCCGTAATGTGTAATTGTAAGGCAAATGCCTCACTTGACCAAAAGTGATTAACCTACTGATTACTATAGGAAAATACAGTAGACCTCAAGGCGTAGATAACATCATGACCATGAGCTGGTTTCGCGTAGTACGGAGTTTCAATAAAATTAGAGGTCAGTTATTACTGGCTTTGTCACCACACCACTGATGTGCAGCCTAGGAATTATAAATAATATTATTAGTATAAAATCCATTGAGGAAGAAATAGTGTTCTTTGAAAAAAATATAACTGTATTTCTTATTACCTAGCCAGGTAGTGTAGCCATTGATGAAGAATAAAAATTAAAGACAGGTCCGTTATATAAAATAAAATACCTTTAACGAACAATCAATATTAAAATTTCAGCTCATCACAATGCCGCCGGTGACACTAGAAGGAGACACACTCGGCGAGAAGCACCGACACTACAACAAGCTTGTCGAAGATGCAATTGCTAACAAACATTACGAATTATGTGACATTAGAGCCGATGACAGCGACATAGAAAATCTTCTGAAAATAGACATAGCCAGTAAAACCAGAAATGTAGACTATATCATCGAAGTAATGAAATCTAACGATATGCTGTATGCGGCGACAGCTATAAAAAAATCCACGTGGCTAGTCACCGAGCAGCAGTACGCAAACATCATCAATCCAGAGTACCTACACATGCAACTATTACCTAGCATGAACACTAAAGCATTTAACAAACTCATGCTTCACATACGAATAAATCTGAAAGACGAAAGTCGAGTCGAAACCTTTTATGAATACCTAAGAGGAACAGAAAAATCTTACAAATGGTTGCAAAACTGTTCGATTCCTTTCATAGAAAATGTCATTCAGAACGAACGCCTCATACCATTGTCTCTGTTTAAACGTTTGTGCAGAAGATCTCCTAAGTTTATTGCGTGTTATAAAAGGGTAATACAGGGCAGACATATCGATACCTCAAAACAGGAAATTCTATATTATGTGAGGTCTCATACTGATTATGTTTTGGATGTAATGGAACACGATGACATGTATTTTTACTGCAGTCCTAAATTGGGTGTAAAGAACACAAAATTCCTCATGAGAGCAAACCCGCAAAAAGTATTTGACAATTTTGTAAAGTTCGTAAAGGAAATTGACCTGTCCGTGGCAGCAAAATATTTAAATAAGAACGAAATAAAAACATTCCTTAAAAAACAAGTGTCAATTGAAAGTCGATATTATTTGTTTGATTATGATTCACTACGCCACTTCATTTGGAACATGTCAGAGGAGGAAAGGTTTGAATTCGTAAGGCAAACTTTTATTACTAAAACTGAACTAGCAGCATTCTATCCAGAATATGAAGACAGTCATACACACGTAAAGACTTACAAGTGGTATGAATTCGCCCCTTTCAATGTTGCACAGCTAGAATTAAAAAAACTTATACGTAAAGAAAACTCATCCTCTGAACGATGTGTCATACTCTCGGTTTTAATCACTTGTGCAAGAAGAAACCCACGGCATGTTAAAACATTGCTTGAATTTGTTAAAGACGACCACATCAATGAACCATTTAACTTCAAGATCCAGTTTGTCAATAATCTGCTTTCACAAGTATCTACTCACGAGTTCGACGTTGACACCTGGAACGTTTTGGATCAGTTGTTCCACAGTATGGAGGTGTACACAAAATCAGAAAACAACGTACAACTGTGTCTTCAATCTATAATTTTATACAATGTTTTGCGCGATAACCCGATACCAAAGATCGTAGAACAAAAGATGACATTTAATACTTTTGAAAAAATACAAAGGAAACTAAACAAAGAACAAAAAAATAAATTATTTACTTATCTCTTAAATTCTGTTTGGACCAAGGTTCAATATCAAAACTATAAGGATGAATCCAATTTCAATGAGACTATAGTTCATTTAAAGAATGTATTGTGTTTACTTCAAGATTGGAAAAAGGATGTCGGAAAGTACCCATTTGTACTTGAAAAAATTTGTGAACTAATAAAGATAAAACAGGAGAACAGGTGGAAAACAGATATGTCGAGTTTATACAACGTGAAGAAATCATGGCGGAAGCACATGTTTGAGGAGTCATTGTCACTGTTTCTGTGCGAGGAAGCGTGCCTGAACGCGCTGAAGCACAAGCCACAACTACTGACGCGACACGACAAAGAAATAGACACGTTGCGAACTAACGATGCTGTCTCGCTGCGACGTGTGCTCGCCAAGCTGCGCGTCTACTGGCCCCACTCACTCGCCCAGCACTGGATCGACGCCTACTTTCTAAATCTGAACAAACACACTGGACAAAAAGCCGTCATTAAAGGTCTCTTTGCGCTTCTTCACCAAAATCAAATCATACACATAGCAAGAACACATATGCCTGATGAAATTAAGGTGAATTGGGGTGACACTGAACAGAATGAAGTCAATATAAGGAAAAATATTGCCAAACATTTGCACGAAGTCAGACCAGTGATTCCCTTGGATATCATTTTGTGGTATGCTAAAGGAGATTATTTGCAGCATACTGTGCCATCACTTAATGCAATATTGCCAACTTTGAGTGAAGCTGAAAGTCTTAAATATTTGCCGAAATTATTGAATGCACCAGTCTCCTTACAAAAATTTGGACTTAATCTTGCAGTATCCAAACTTAAATCTAAAGATCTCAAACCTATTTTTTCTGAAGTTTGGAAAACTTCAAAAAATCTTACAATTCGATCAGCTCTATTTAAGCACACTTACGATCAGATATGTAAGGCTAATAATACTACAGTTGAGAAAGAACTGTGGGAAATATTGGGATATTTTATAGATAATTTAACTGCAGAAGAAAGTGCTGATATTTATAAAAAAATTCGTAATGTCCAATTCGTCCCTATAAGTATAAGAGCAGAATATTATATGAAGTGTTACGAGTTTTTTACCTCTTTGCCTGCTAGCGCTAACTGTGAAAAATATGTTAGCGAATTCATTTACTATGCACCACAAATATTGGATATACTCGATAAAGATTTCGTAGTCAACAAAATACTTTCACCAGCAGGAGCGAAATTTTGTTCGTATAAAAGCGAAGTTTTAGACGTATTTGCTTGTTACGTACTATGCGGTAAAAGTGAGGAAGATCAAATTCGAAGGTTCAGAAAAGTAGTGGAACCTGCAATAGATAAAGCCTTCGAGTTATGGGATACCAACCATAAGCATTCAGGCAAATATTACGTTAGAGACAACTTCAACAATTTTTTAATAGCCTTGGTTCGGCATTTTAAAATTTATTACCTTAGTTTTAATAAAAAAACTGTGCCTGTCAAACTGTTTCTAAAGATAAAAACAAAAATTGAAAAAGGGTTGCCATTGCTAGAAAACTATGTTCTCTACACTAGTTGGAAACTTATGACCGAGTGCATTACGATAATTAACGATAACAAATCACTATTTAGTCCATTTGAGTGTCACAATGTTGGATACAGATGTATGACTCATGACATGGAATGTGCTTGGAATGATATATACACTAAAATTTTAGCATCGGTGGGTCTCATGATCGTGAAGTGTTTAAAAGAAGACATCGAGCAGCATAATTTCTCAACTATTTACTGTCTGTTTAGCGAATCATTAAAAAAAATGTTTGATAATTTATTAAATCGTGGAGAGGTTCTTATACTTGAAACTCTACGAATTATGCTCAATGATTATGAATTTGATCCTTGTTATTTTGTAGTTTCGAATTTGACATTAAATTATGGTCGTTTCTGGAGCGATTGTAAACCTATGCGATCAGAAATACGTAAAATAATGGAATCACACCCATCGAAAGCAGTGCGCATCCATTATTATAATGATTTTCAGGATATGCCAGAAGACACTGATGCCAATGATTGACTGACTCATTTGTACATTGTATCTATCTGGTTGATGTAAAAGTTGTAAGGATTGTTTTATAATAATAGGCCTATTAAATTTTATTTTTCATTGAACCCATTCGTTTTAATTGATTTATCCACTATTACTGGTACCCGAAATAACCTACTTACTGCTCGGCAAAAGGATTTCACTTTTTCTGCTAATCTGCACACTATCGTACCATTCTCACTTATATCGAACGAACACGATAAGCTGTCCTACTGTATTTGTCTATGTACCTATGTTTATTTTTTACAGTAAAGAATATGAATATGACCACCGGCACTCCTATCAAGATACTACGACGTTATAGAATGATTTTTGTAAATACAGACTTTGATTATACCTAATGTACACTGAATAACTTTCACTGAGTACCACAACTATGTGCCGTAGCTTTATGTTGCATGTGCTCTAAGTTTTTTTGGGAGATTTCGGTGCAGATGACGTGTAACCCGAGAGGGATCAAAAATAAATAAGAATGTTTTTATGTAGCGCCCTGTCATATTTTCATGGTCTAGATTATTGATAGACTGTGCAGGTATATCCAGCTATTGGATGGCACTTGGACAGCCTAAATTACTACTAAATTACCTATTAAATACTAGAAACGATATGGACAAAATAACCATCCCATTATCTAAACAATAACCGTTTTACTATATCGTTATTTTTCCATCGTAGGTAGGTATTCCAAGCACAACTACAACATGACAACACCATAGTTAAAAAATCACAAATGTCATGTTGATAAAACAATAACATACAATAATATCGTTGACGATTGGGAAAATACGAAAAGGAAATAAAAAAAAAGATCTGGCTTGATAAACAGGTATTCAGTTGTTATGATTGTACATTATTTACTCACACATATGAAGAGTGACGCCATACAATACATTTACTATTTTTAGTAGCAAAATTCCCAATTAACTTGTGTAAAGTTAGTTGATAATTATTGCACAAGTATATGAAAGAATAATAAGAAACATGTTTTAATTATTTGTTAGTGCTTTGGGAGTATCCAGTAACCAGTTTACATAAGTAGTTGAGTGCCTGAGGATCGTTCTGGGAGTACATCTGGAGGAAAAGAGGTTAGTAATAGCACAGATAATGTATATTTTTTGTGTAAATATGAACGGCTTACGTTATCTACAATGCAGTTAACGTTGTCACGTTTATAAAATTGCCGTGATTTTATATTTTATACTAGGCATTTACTTTAAATTGGATAACTCATCACATATTATCATCATTATCCGCCCGGTGCGTTCTGCAAATACTTAATTATCTAGTTGTTATTAATTTTATCAAGGTCAGCAGGCTCATCTATACATATAAATAAAATTGGCGTGTCTGTTTTTAATATTGAAATAACCGATTTTTTCTAAATGTATATGAATATATATACGGTACAAACACCAAAATATCATTTTTTACAATTTTTGTCTGTCTGTATGTTTGTTCCGGCTAATCTCTGAAATGGCTGGACCGATTTTGA
Source organism: Orthosia gracilis (assembly GCA_947562075.1). NCBI lineage: Eukaryota > Metazoa > Arthropoda > Insecta > Lepidoptera > Noctuidae > Orthosia > Orthosia gracilis. Next base: position 13,879,924 of record OX387273.1, read on the forward strand.
CGGGACTTTTATTAGCAGGTAGCTGATGTAATAAGGAGTAACTTAGGCAACGTTTATTTTAGAAAAAATCTTTTTTTTTTGAAATTTGTTAGGCGGAACGAAGTTCGCCGGGTCAGCTAGTCCTGAATAAAAATAATCAAATGTGAAAAATATTTGAATGATGATGTCGTGGTGGCCTTATGTCTAAGACCTCGCTTCTCGTGCTTGAGGTCATGGGTTCAAATCCGAGCAAGTATCTACCAATGTGACTTTATCAAATTCATATGTACTTTCTAAGTTTATCTTGGACATCACAGGCAAGGGTGAAGGTAAACATCGTGAAGAAACCTGTAGTTAATGTAAGTCTGAAATAGCCAAGTCAGAGGCCTGTGGGGTTCCCAGAGGCGGCTTAATTAACTCTGACACCAGAGGTGGCCACGTCCTCACATTAAAAAGGAGAAGTAGACAGTCGTTGATAATAATAATTTAGCTCACGCTTAGCGACCTTTCTGATGGCGCAAAGCAAATTGGGTCATCTATTGCTCAAATAAAAAAAATTGTCCGGAACGAACATGGGAAGATTAATTCATTGGTTTCCATGTTCTACGTTACATCGGCATAACTTTATTATTGACTAGCTGTACCAGGCGGCTTCGCTCCCGTCAACTGGCTACCTACCTACCCTACCCTACCTAGCCTAAATACATGAATGTTGCGTAACCTTAACCGCTATGCAGCGCACGCAATCGAAATTCTCAAAAAGGAATCATTTTTCCGTTTTTGCAACATTTTTCATTTATGCTCCGCTCCTATTGGTCGTAGCGTGATGTTATATAGCCTATAACTTTCCTCGATAAATTCCAACCAGTAGTTCCTGAGATTAACTTGTTCAAACAAACAAGCCCTTCAGCTTTATAATATTAGTATAGATGTATCACGACTACGACGAAGCCAAACGAAAGGTTTTATGATTTTAGCAACCCATGTATTTTTGTACTCTCGTGTCTTCTATCGTAGCACTATGACTCAATCGCGAGCGGGAACTAATCTACATTTTGTATCGCATATTCGACAAGCTTGTAGTCTTGGCGCTTTTCGATCGATGAGTCAGCTGAGATGTGTCAGCAGCACCGGCGGCGGCGGCGTTGTGATAAGCTGTCAATTAAATATTGTTAGTTCGTTGGTTAAAAATATTTTATATTTTATCTGACGTAGATATGAGTTCGCGTATCTTCATCCTACGAAGGCATTCACATATTAAGTTTTCTTCATAACTAATTACACATACTCGTACTCACCAAGGTACAGACAGAGCATTTTGATACAAGTGGGTGTGTTTGTACCTAAAACGACCCTAGGCTGATAAAATTTTCGTTTTTCTAAAATGCCTTAGATTTAGTGTTAAAGTGGCTCTTTTGATGAAAGAGGGACAGCGCTCCACCATTCCGCGTCGGCGAATGACTTTCGAACCATTGACTTGTAAAATTCTCTTCCGACTTTAGTGAATACCAAATTATGTTTTGTTTTGGAATTCACAGTTATAAAATTATAACTTGGAAGTGGTTTAGAAGGATAAAATGTAACTAAGGGGATATAAACTAAATTGTTATAAATAACTGAATCTTGTGTGAGAAACCCTTTACACTAATGTATAGAGTATTACATCAAAGACCGAATAGTGGTCGCGAGTAGTGAATATACATTCAAGAATTAATACAAATACGAGTAAATAATTTGGCAGAGAGTTTTAACTCTAGAAGAAGCTTGAGTTGATTAGATCAACCCTCCTACAGACAGCCCCAAAAAGCGCCCAGCCCACCATCATTTCCTAGGTGTATTCGCTATTAAGAAGAAATGATGAAACCAACTTCCCAGGACACATTTCTGTCTGTTAGTCATAAGGACTTATAACAATAGTGATGTATGAAGTTAATTAGACAAAAGGTTTGTAAAGTGCATCATTTACCTAACGGAAGGAAATAGGTAGGAACGCTACGCTTGCGCTAAGATTTACGTTAGTGAGTTCATTGATAATAGTCTAGATTTCCCACCCAAGTGACGAGCAACCGCTAACGGCAGCAAACACGTCGTACGTGTACTATGGGGCCTAGAATGCAGGTTCTAGAGAGAATCGGCTGCGGCTCCAAGAGTACAAGCTCCCTATGCTCTAGCATGCCTTGCCCAGTCCTAAGACAGTGGTCAGTTGTTGTGCCTAATTGCCCCTGCCATTGAGCGAGACATGCTACCAGATGTACTGGACGCGCGCTATGGTAAATAGCTCTCGTTCGACCTAAACACCCCTTACAAAGACAATACAAAAATAATGCAACAGAGTCTACGGTAAGACTCAGTCTGTGAAAGATACTTGCCGTACGTCGGAGCGGATTTATTCGTTGCTTCTAATTTCCTTAAACTGCCCATTGCGTGGTTTTTCGGGGCCGCTAGGAGCGACAGCCATCCAATATCGTGTCTCGCTAAATAGTGACGATTTAGTATTGCCTACAAATTGGCTTGATGGGATTTTAACGAGACACGTTACCTAAGCGTCTTTAGACGATGTAGTTTGAGGTTCTTTGTAAAGTCTAATTTGGGAGCGTACCCCATCTCCTTGGATCTGAGCGACAGCAAGTATTACGCAAAGTGTTCTGAGCTAGACCTTCTATAGAAACCAGTATTTGTCAACAAAAAATGTTAGAATAAAGTGTACATTAGTGATTTGTCCCTACCTACGTTATACAAAGATTAAAACTTAACCAATTATTCCGGCACTCACTCACATAATACTATTACGAGATAAGACTAAATTATAATTAACTTAATAATTAAACACGTTACCACGATAGTTACAACGACACGACTTTCGCTTATTGGTTCCAAAGCTATACTCTCTGACGTCCTAACACTCTCGTACCAGTACCCGACTTCTCTCGATCTCTCAAAATCCGTCCGTACTGCCTCTATGCCTCAAGCCAAGTGTCCTCGTCTGCCTCTAAACCTCCTTGGGTTCGCTACCTGCCTTAGCCGTCTCTCCGAACTCCGGCGCCAGCACACCGCCATACCCCTCGACACCCTTAAAATCACCACCTAAGTGTTTTCAGCTTGCCAGCTGGAGCCCGGACGAGCGTCTACCTACTTTTACTGTTTCCTCATGGTGACTTCTTAGTTTTTTGTAGAGAGTCTCGGTTCTTGAGTCCCTTTTCTCTATACTTTAGACCGGATTGTTTTTGTTAAAGGTTGCATTAACATTATTGCTTCACTATTTGAAAATGAATAGATTGTTCCGTAATTTATTAGGGTTTCTGTCCGACCTTACTTAAACCCAATGTTCTTGTCTCAATGTGCTATCGCCATCTGGCCGGCCATACGCAGTTTTAAATATTAAAATAAAGAGATAAATGACGTGTAGTCACATGGGCAAACATTGTCACTGCAGTCGAGATGGAATAGACTCCCGAGTCGGAGAAATTACATTTCATAAATATAAAATTTAACTTAAATTATTGTGAGGTTCTGGAGTGGCGACCGCGAAACGGAAGACGTTGCGTTGGAAGGCCTCCTACCATGTGGACCGATGGCGGTGCTGGTGATGATTGCGGGGATCCGCTGGATGCGAGATGCACGGGACCGATCAATGTGGCGACGCTTGGGGACCTATGTCCAGCAGTGGACATCTTTCGGTTGATATGATGATGATTGTGAGAAATGGTACGCGGATTTTTTTTCGTTGGCCGCCCTTATTTTCGTGGCGGCTGCCCTGTGTCCAGATTGATAAAAACTCTGTGTCTTTAAACTCTTGAGTATTTTAATAATTATAATTAAATAAAACAAAGTTAATTTAGAATTGAATAGAATAGAATAGAATAATATTTATTGGCATAAAAACATGGTATAAAAAGATGATACAAAAAAATAACAAGAGCAAGCATGTTTTTGCTTAAGAGTGATAAGCGTGCAAATTTTTACAAAAATATGTAGAGAGACGGTAGCGGTAACAAGTCAAGCTTTTTAAATATCGGCTTATAGGATTCATCAGGTCAAAGCTATTGTATATTGCTCGTATGCATTTTTTTTGTGCGATAAATACTCTATTTTTATCCGTGCTATTACCCCACATTATCAAGCCATAGCGGAGCACCGATTCAACGTATGCATGATAGGACGTTATTGCAGTTTTAATGTTTGTTATATTTTTAAGTTTTTTAAGTGCATATACACTTATTTATACGTTTCGAGACGGTATCAACATGTGCTTTCCAGTTTATGTCTTGATCTACAGTTACGCCTAGAAATTTAGTTAGCTTTACTTTATTAATTTTATGTATGTTCATTTTAACACTTTATTTATTATTATTAGATTTATTAAATTGTATATAGCTTGATTTTTTAATATTTATTGATATATTATTATTACTTAAGTATTCAATTAAACTTGCAATGGTGTTATTAATATCAGTCTCATGATCGTCAATCGTTTTAGTTTTTCGATCAGTTGTTACAATAATAGAAATATCATCAGCAAATAGTATACATTTATGGTTGGTTATATTAGTTATAGAGTTTATGTATAAAAGGAATAATATTGGCCCTAACACACTCCCTTGTGGGACGCCATATCTGTTGTACTTAAGTTCGGATGAGTGTGGTATCATGTCATTATTTCTATCCACTTTTGTAATGGTAAGTCGCTGTCGTCTGTTATTTAAGTATGACGATTATCCACTGAAGCACTATGCCGCTAATCCCAATTGCCTACAGTTTTTGTAGTAACAGATCATGCGACATTAGGCCAAAGGCTCTAGATAAATCAAAGAACAAGCCTGTAGTAAGACGGTTTTGATTTATATTCGTCAATATAGTTTTTATGAGAGTGAATATAGCCAGTGTTGTGGACTTGTTCTTTTGGAAGCCGAACTGTTCTTTTTTGATTATATTAAACTTATTACAAAATTCGATCAATCGTTTGTACTTGCACTTTTCAAATATCTTTGACAAAATAGGTATCAATCTCTTAAGTAATAGGGCGATAATTACTAACATCATTTTTTTTCCTTTTTTAAAAAGTGGTTTAACAATTGATAATTTAATGCTTCAGGAAAAGTACCAAGTGAGAAAGATAGATTAATTAAATGTGTTATAATTGCACTTAGCTCAATAGTTCAAGCTTTTATAATTTTAGTATTAATTTCATCGTATCCTACCGAATTAGAATTTTTCAATGACATTATCTCCGTTCTAACTTCATTTTCAAACACAGGTTTGAGGAACATTGAATGATTTGCTGGATTTTCCTTAGTTCTTTTTTAATATCCGTGCTAGAAGTAAGCCCCATATTAATGAAGTGATTATTGAAGGCAGTTGCTATTTCTCTGGGATCAACAACTATTGTGTTATCAATGTGAATGTTTTCTATATTGTCCTTGAAGTTATTTTCATGATTTCATCCCTAATTACTGTCCACACGGCTTTGCATTTGTTTTCATTGTCATTAATATACTTAATATTTGCGTTTTTTCTTGCTGTGTAGATACATTTTTGTAAGATTTTTGAATATTGCATATATTTCTCTTTAAAAATAAAAAAAACCGACTTAAGAAGCGAACTGAAAAAATGTAAACAAGAAGAAAATCATGCTGTGCAGTCGGAGAATCAGGTTGTCAGCCAGCTCGCGAATATGTATCCTAATACTAAGAATGGACATTGTCAGATATTATCTTTCTTAATATTATTAAAACATTGTTGACTAAGGTTCTGTACCCAAAGGGTAAAAACGGGACCCTATTACTAAGACTCCACTGTCCGTCTGTCTGTCTGTCTATCACCAGGCTGTATCATGTGCCGTGATAGCTAGACAGTTGTAATTTTCGCAGATGATGTATTTTTATGACTAAAAACGAATAAAATAAATATTTCAGTGGGGCTCCCATACAACAAACGTGATTTTTTGCCGTTTTTTGCGATAATGGTACGGAACCCTTCGTGCGCGAGTCCGACTCGCACTTGGCCGGTTTTTTTACGAATTTTCATCAAATGACCTGGTGGACGGCAGTGCCGGATGCAATAATAATAATAATATAGCCTTTATTCACAATCTCACATAATATAGTTTTACAAGTAAACTATAACTTAACTACCTACTATAAAGTACTTAATCTATTATTATTTTACTTATCTACTAATACAAATAATTTATTGGACACCGGTATCAAGATTGTTTTGCGTCTCCGCAAAGGCCTAGAGCTTACCACATTCTCCTGTCATCCTATATGCCGGATATCGTCTTCCCATCTTAGACTCTGCTTCCCTTTCTTTCTTTTATTTTGCCTTGACACCATTCGGTTACGTGTTTCACCCATTTTTCTATCTTACTTCATATCATAAGACCTGCCCGCCTGTATTTAAGTTTTCTAATATAGTATCTTACGTCGTTGGTTTTTGTTTTCTTAATGTTTCCAATTTTGTTCTGTCCCTTAAATTGAAGTTGAGCATGCTTCTCTCCATACTGTGTTGGCAAGTTTCAAGTTTGCGCATAATTTGCTTCGTTAGGATCACAGAACAGAAAAAAACGCCTTCTACTGGTTAGGATATATACTTAACCGAGGCAAGATGCTAAAAATGTTCGATCGATTTTTTTGCATGAATCGACACAGTAATTCCTATAAATACACATATAGAAGAAACCTCAGGATCACAGACATAAATCTAACTAGATGACGCGATTGTATGTACTTCGCATGCCAAAAAACGGAGGAAAGTTACGATCAATGATCGTAATCTGAACTTTTAATTTAGCATTACCGGCACTTGAAATAGACGGAAATCTAGAAAAATGCATTTTATTGCCATATTGAGCTGTAAAGAATGTACATGAAAAGTTGGCCGAGGCATTGGAAATGTTTTCTTTCATTGGTAAGTAAATTTGTTTTTAAATTGTTTGTGAAAACATGGCACGCTTGGTTTTCATACAGATGGTGGGACTTGCGTTATCTACTTAGATTTGTGTCTGTGCACAGGATAGATTCATTTAGATTTATACATATAGAATTTTGCCTACCATCCTTGCTCTTTCTCTCTTTCCGGACAGCCTCTAGCGTGAAATATAAAGTATATGTATATTCTTGGGCTGGGCAGACATAGGTACAGGCTTCGGAGGCTCTTGAATTTTAACCTGGCCTGGAACGGTCAGAACTTTAAATCAAGCCCTAGCAGTATCCATAGCAAGCTGTAAACAATCTTTCAGTAATTTGAAAGTAATCGCTTTGCAGAGTGTAAAGCAAAGAGAAACGGGAAAAACTGATTTTGAAAAGCTTATCGATATGTTTGCATCGCAGAAGGCCGGACAGTTATAGATGCTAAGGTTTTGCAGACATACTGCCATTATAAATATTTTATGTTTTTTACTTATGATTTATATCTACTGAAACGTCCTCGCGGTGCGCTGCAGGAAGTCTGGTTATTTAGTCCAACTGAATATGCGTGCCCTAGGCGCCATTTTCTATAAATACGCCCCTGCACAAGTGCCCACGACATCTCACTGTCAGTGTCGTATGTGTGTATCAAACATGATCAAATTAACCAACATAAATTCCAATTGTGAGTCGCAGATATTATTGTTGGCATCCCTCGCACACATAGGTATTTAGCTTTTTATAGACAAATGCCTAGCTCGGCTAGCCCTTCTGCGCTAAGCCAAGCTAGGAAAATTAAGTGATTCCATTGGTGGACTTTTTCCTCGCGCACCTTCTTTCTGTCTAGTGAACTTACAAGAGTGATTAATTTCCACTAGATATCTCTAGTGAAAAAGCATTCTGAGAAATTCTGTTCTGCATAAATGGTTAACTAAATTTAGTTGCAGTTGTACTGACACATAGCAATTGAGACTCGTTTACAGAAATTTGACCAAAACCGAAATCAGGCGCGATTGAAAAATGTTGCTGAAGTTACTGCCTTCTGTTGCCGTTCCCCCTTTCAATTCACCTAATTTGGCCCCGTGTGTCTTTTACCTCTACCCAATAATGACCTTATATCCAATATTTGACATGAGTGCAACCACAAATATTTAATTTACAGCTCATCACAATGGCGCCGATGACACTAAATGGAGATACACTCGGTGAAAAGCGCCGACACTACAACAAGCTTGTCGAAGATGCAATTGCTAACAAACATTATGAATTACGTAACATTAGAGCCGATGACAGCGACATAGACAATCTTCTGAAAATAGACATCGCCTGTAAAACCAGAAATGTAGACTATATCATCGAAGTAATGAAATCTAACGACATGCTGTATGCGGCGACAGCTATTAAAAAATCCACGTGGCTAATCACCGAGCAGCAATACGCAAACATCATCAATCCAGAGTACCTATACACACAACTATTACCAAGTATGAACACCAAAACATTCAACAAACTCATGCTTCACATTAGACTCAATCTGAAAGACGAAAAACGAGTCGAAACGTTTTATGAGTACCTCAAAGAAACGGACAGTGCATGCAAATGGTTGCAAAACTGCTCCATTTCTTTCATAGAAAATGTAATAAAAAAGGAACGCCTAATACCACTATCAATTTTTAAACGTTTGTGCATAAGGTCTGCTCATTTCATTGCATACTATACAAGGGTAGATTATCCCAGCATGAAAGAGTTGAAAAACAAAATTTTGTTTTTGTTAAAATCTCATACTGCAGACGTATTAAACGTACTGGAAGACAAGGAATGCGAATATTTTCCTACACTAGGAAGAAAGAAAACAGAGGTACTAATGAAGACGTGCCCGCAAAGGATATTCGACAATTTTGATAAGTATGCTGACATAATCGATCTGTCCTCAGTAGCAAAATATTTAAATAAGGAAAATACTGTCATAGCTTTTCTTAATCAGCACGCAAAGAGATTGGGACATCATTTATACGATCATAATACAATGAGACATTTTATTAAAAATATACCCAAACAAGAAAGGTTTGAATTCGTAAAAAAAACAATTATCTATAAATCTGAGTCGACGATTATAAAACCCTACCAGTGGTATAAATTCGCATCATTTGATGTTGCATTGCAAGAAATCAAAAAACTTATACGTAAAGAACTCTCACCGTCTGAACGATGTGCCATGCTCTCCGTGTTGATCATTTGCACACAACAAAACTTATGCCATATTGAAGAACTGCTTAATTTCTACATTGAAAAACACATTAATGAACCATTAAAATTCAAGCTTCAGTTCGTCAATAATCTGCTTTCAGAATTACCTACTCACAGGTTCGGCCCAGAAACTTGGAACATTTTGGATCAATTGTTCCAAAGCATAGAAGTGTACACCGAATCAGAAAACGACGTACAAATGTGTATGGAATCTATAACTCTATACAAAGTTTTGCGCGATGAACCGGTACCAGAAATTATAGAACAGAAGATGAAATGGACTACCTGCAAAAACCTTCAGAAAAGATTGAAGCGAGAACAAAATAGCACGATGTCTAAAATGTTTACTTATCTCCTTGATTCTGTATTGAAGAAAGTTCAAAGTGAAAACGTAGCAGAAGAATTAGGGCTCAGAAGAACTGTAGTTCATTTAAAGAATACCTTGACTTTGTTAAGAGATTGGGAAAAAGACATCACTAAATTCCCATTCGTACTTAAGAAAATTCGGCAGGTCGTCGAAATTAAAAGAGAGAAAATGTTGAAAATAGACATGTCGCGCTTGTACAACGTAAATAAATCGTGGCGGAAGCACATGTTTGAGGAATCGATATCACTGTGTCTATGCGAGGAAGCTTGCCTGAACGCGCTGAAGCACAAGCCGCAGCTGCTGACGCGCCATGACAAAGAACTAGACACGTTGCGGATTAACGACGCTGTCTCGCTACGACGTGTGCTCGCCAAGCTGCGCGTCTTTTGGCCACACTCACTCGCCCAGCACTGGACCGATGCCTACCGTCTTCATTTTAATAAATCCACCGGTCAAAAAGCCGCTATTAAAGGACTGTTCATGCTTCTTCCTCAAAATCAAATAACAGGCATGGCAAAACAATATGTTCCCATCGATTGCAAGATAAATTGGAGAGAACCTGACCAAACATTAATTAACATACGGAAAAACATTGCAAAAAATTTGCACGTAGCCAGACCGCTGATTTCCTTAGGTACAGTTCTGTGGTACGCCAAAGGAGATTACTTACAACATGCAGTGCCTTCACTAAATGCAGTTTTATACAATATGAGTGCAGTCGAAAGCCGTGAGCATCTGCCGAAATTGTTGGATGCTCCAGTCTCCTTACTAAAGTTTGGGCTTCATCTTGTATATTTTAAACTTAAAACTGAAGAGCTAATTTCAACATATTCAGAAGTTTGGTGTACAACAGAAAATATTTCTATCCGAGGCGTTCTTTTCAAGCACACTTACGAGCGGTTGGTCACCGTGAAAAACCCTACTATTGAAGAGAAACTATGGGAATTATTAAGCTTATTTCTGGAGGGTGTATTCACAGCTAAATTAGGTCACGCAGAACGTGTTCCCATAAGTATACGAACAAAATATTTCACGCGTTGTTACGTAGCAATTAGTAAGTTGCCACATTCTGAGAATTTCGAAAATTATTTGGAAGATTTAATCAAATATGCCCCAAAAATAATGAATTTACTCGACAAAGATTTTTTAGCCAATGAAATGCTGTCACCAGCAGGTTTAAAATTTTGTTCGTATGAAAGTCAATTTTTAGAGATTTTTGCTTGTTTCATATTGTGTGGTGTAAATGAGGAAGATCAGCTTCAAAGATTCATTAGAGTTGTAGATCCAGCCATGGATGAAGCATTCCGGCTGTGGGATGAGACATGTTCGAGCCATTTCTACGTCAGAAACAATTTTAAGAAGTTTTCAGAGTTTTTGGTTTGGAATTTCAGAGTATATACCACTTTGATGAAAATACCTATGCCCGCGAAATTATTTGCAGAAATAAAAACTAAAATAGAAAAACGATTGCCCGTTTCAAAAAACTATGTTTTGTTTACTAGTTTCAAACTTATATCAGAATACGTTAAATTATTGGAAGAAGAGGGGAGCATATCTATCGCACTTGAGTTTTTAAAGAATTCAAAATCACAGTTTCGAGATGGAAAAATGACGAGTGCTATGGAAAATGTATGGAAACATATTCATTTTAAAATATCTCCTTCTTTCGGTCCAATAATTGTTAAGTGTTTAAAAGAAGACACAGAGCTGTATAGTCTCAAAATATATTGTCTCTTTGCTGAAGCTTTTCAAAGAATGTTCGAAATATTTGCTTTCGAAAATAAAGATGAGTTTGTACTAGAAACTGTTAAATACATGCTTAATGATATTGACAATATTCCTAGTTATCTAGTAGTTTCTAAGGTGCTCCCTAAACTTTGTAAGGGTGAGTTGAAAGATATTCAATTAGATATACAACAGAAATTGAAATCACATCCATCTAAAACCGTACAGGTGCATTTCTATAACGACTTTCCAGGTCAGAAAATGTTGAATTAAATGTAATTTTAATCCATTACAATTTATACCTTTATGTCTCATTAACCCTCAGTTTCTCAGCTCTAAATTATCGGAGAATTAATGTGACAAATTGCCACGCACGCGTTATCTGCTGTGATTGGCTGTTGAAAATTCATTCAACCAATCACAGCAGATATCGCGTGCTTGACAATTTGTCACATTAATTCTCAGATAATTTAGAGCTGGAAAACTGAGGGTAAGTGGAAATGTGATAGAATAAGAAGCTTTTATACCATTCCCCCTCTAAAAAGCTTATTTTATTCACTGAAAACAGTGAATAAAAAGCACTTTTAATCACTGTTTTGGTGTTTGAATTTAGAACACACCAATATTTGTTTGACCTCCATCCCAATGCAATACAACCTACTTGCGCATAAGATACTCGATACAAACTTCTTGTGCAAAGAATATTCGAATTTCAAACTCCTTCGTCGATTTAATTTTGAGTTTGTTTATATTTAGTATTATAATAATGATTTTGATTTTGGTCTAGGATGTTTAGTGAATACTTATTTGGATTGTAATTCTAATATTAATTGCATTGGTGATTAATTTATTATAATTATGAAACGTAAAGGAGATGGCCACTGGCCCCTGAAACACAGGTGCTGTTACCTAGCCTATCTTCAATTTACAAAAATGTGTAGCCCTGAGGTTTCTCATTTCTTGTAAATTTTGAAGGTAGTAAACCATTTATTTATTTATTATTATTCCTTGTGCTTTTGGCTTAAATCCTTCTTTTTCTCGTAGTCATGGTATAAAATATAGTATGCAACTCTTGAATAAAACGGATTTATATCGAGTTGAAAATTCATTCAACCAATCACAGCAGATATCGCGTGCTTGACAATTTGTCACATTAATTCTCAGATAATTTAGAGCTGGAAAACTGAGGGTAAGTGGAAATGTGATAGAATAAGAAGCTTTTATACCATTCCCCCTCTAAAAAGCTTATTTTATTCACTGAAAACAGTGAATAAAAAGCACTTTTAATCACTGTTTTGGTGTTTGAATTTAGAACACACCAATATTTGTTTGACCTCCATCCCAATGCAATACAACCTACTTGCGCATAAGATACTCGATACAAACTTCTTGTGCAAAGAATATTCGAATTTCAAACTCCTTCGTCGATTTAATTTTGAGTTTGTTTATATTTAGTATTATAATAATGATTTTGATTTTGGTCTAGGATGTTTAGTGAATACTTATTTGGATTGTAATTCTAATATTAATTGCATTGGTGATTAATTTATTATAATTATGAAACGTAAAGGAGATGGCCACTGGCCCCTGAAACACAGGTGCTGTTACCTAGCCTATCTTCAATTTACAAAAATGTGTAGCCCTGAGGTTTCTCATTTCTTGTAAATTTTGAAGGTAGTAAACCATTTATTTATTTATTATTATTCCTTGTGCTTTTGGCTTAAATCCTTCTTTTTCTCGTAGTCATGGTATAAAATATAGTATGCAACTCTTGAATAAAACGGATTTATATCGAGGGCCATGAATCACTCGCGTCGCTCAGGATTCTAAAACTTGAATCACTCGCTATGCTCGTGATTCAATCATCATGAATCACTCCCTACGGTCGTGATTCAGTTGTTAGAATCCTTCACTTGTTCGTGAATCATCTATGGCCCTCGCTTTAAAACCGTCCTTTATTCACTAGTTGCATAATATACTATTATTAAATATTTATAAAAACCTAAATTAGGTATTATTAAAAAAAGTGCGTGTCGGGCGGTTATTACTTTTTAGCCCATTTTAAGTCTCCTGGCAATCGATCCTCTCTGTCTAGTTCATACCCCCGAAAGGAAATCGTAAAATGTTAGAAGTTTTACAATCGTGTGGTTTTATTAAACTTCGTTTAAACTCATTTTCCGTATTATTACTATTTCATTATTACCTATCCAAGTACGTTTTACAAGTTGGTCGACTATTCAAATAATAAAGTCTTTTATTTCCTTACAACTCTCACCATGTAGTTTTACATTGATACCCTTATAATTTTTACTTTTATATAGTTTTACATTTTTACTTGAAATAAACATGATATATTTTCTTGGATATGAACCACTATTTGGAAGTAGGCCTCCTCCAGTTTCATCCAGTTTTTTTTGCCTGCTTGTATAATCTACTCTATTCCTGCCGTAGTTATGATTTCATCGCTCCATTGTTTCATAGGTTGTCCTTTTCTCCTGTTCCCGCTAGGTCTTCTTCCATCTCGTCACTTCCACTCATACAAAAACTTATCAAACAAACGGAGTGCCAATTAGTCCCATTTAAAGTATACTTTAAGTTCTGCGTCTTAAATATGTAAGTTGGTGTGCCTTAAATATGTATAATACGAGTCAAATGGTCTTAAATTAAGGTAAGATCTATTCATTTATTTATTTTTTGATGATTTTATTTTAGATGAATAAATACGCAACTGAAGTAGTTATCGTTGTCCCGTACTATAACATACAGTCTGTACATAAAATTAAATATTTTACTTAACTTTTTTTTTTAACCAAAGACGTCATGCGGAATATTTTTGAACTGAAATAATACATTTTCAGTTCCAAAGATCTGTTAACATCATAAAAAAATTATGAACCTGGATCTTAAAATCAAATCTAGATTTTGTTTTGAATCTAATATCAGACCTCAAAATAAAGTCTGAATTATTGTCTCTTTTTATGAGAGGAACCGCCAAGCATCAATCATCTATAACCATGGACTCATCAAACTATAGAATAATAATTTACCGTAAATGTTTTTTTTTCTCTCTTGAAAAGTTGCAAAATAAGATATAGGACCAGATGATTGTTATGACGTCAATAGAGCAAGCCACTGAAGGCACCGAAGAATAGCTTCATTAGCTTCCCCGTTTTCACAAATTAAACCGAAATCGAATCCGCGCCTTGCTCAATTTACTGTAGTCCCTACAGTATTGCCACACTGCCAGTTCAGTTCATCTAACTTGTCCCAATAATGCCCTCTTATATAGAATATTTGAGGTAAATATAACAACTAATATTTAATTTCCAGCTCATCACAATGCCGGTGACGTTAGAAGGAGAGACACTCGGTGAAAAGCGCCGCCATTACAACAAGCTTGTCGAAGATGCGATTGCTAACAAACATTATGAATTATGTGAAATTAGAGCTGATGACGACGACATAGACAACCTTCTGAAAATAGACATCGCCAGTAAAACCAGAAATGTAGACTATATCATCGACGTAATGAAATCTAACGACATGCTGTATGCAGCGACAGCTATTAAAAAATCCACGTGGCTAATCACCGAGCAGCAGTACGTAAATATCATCAATCCAGAGTACCTACACACACAACTATTGCCTAGCATGAACACCAAAATATTTAACAAACTCATGCTTCACATTAGACTCAATCTGAAAGACGAAAAACGAGTCGAAATCTTTTATGAGTATCTCAGAGAAACGGACAGTGCTTGCAAATGGTTGCAAAACTGTTCCATTCCTTTCATAGAAAATGTTATGAAAAATGAACGCCTAATACCACTAACAATTTTTAAACGTTTGTGCAGAAGGTCTGCTCATTTCATTGCATATTATACAAAGGTTAATACCCCCAGCATGAAAGAGTTAAAAATGGAAATTTTGTTTTTGTTAAAGTCTAACACTGCAGAGGTATTAAAAGTACTTGAAGATAAGGAATGTGATTACTTTCCAACACTAGGAAGAAAGAAAACAGAGGTACTAATGAAGACATGCCCGCAACGAATATTCGACAATTTTGATAAGTACGCTGACACAATAGACCTGTCTTCAGTAGCAAAATATTTAAATAAGAAAAACATCAGACAATTTCTGTATCAGCATACAGAAAGATTGGGACCCCGTTTATATGATCATGATACATTGAGACATTTTATCAAGAATATGCCGAAACAAGAAAGATTTGAATTCGTAAAAAAAACATTTATCGATAAATCTGAGATGTCGTTTCTATTTACAGAAGAAGAAAGACGGATTATCGAATCCAAAATAAATCCCTACCAGTGGTATGAGTTCGCTCCATTTGATGTTGCATTCAAAGAAATTAAAAAACTAGTGCGTAAGGAGCTCTCATCTTCTGAACGTTGTGCCATGCTCTCAGTATTGATCACCTGCACACAAAAAAACCTATGGCATATTAAAGAGCTGCTTAATTTTTTCAATGATAAACACATTAATGAACCTTTAAAATTCAAGCTTCAGTTCGTCAATAATCTGCTTTCAGAATTACCTACTCACAGGTTCGGCCGAGAAACTTGGAACATTTTGGATCAGTTGTTCCACAGCATGGAAGTGTACACCGAATCAGAAAACGACGTACAAATGTGTATTGAATCTATAACTGTATACAAAGTTTTGCGCAATGAACCGGTACCAGAAATTATAGAACAGAAGATGAAATGGAACACTTTCAAAAGACTTCATAGAATATTGAAACAAGAAAAAAATAGCAAAATGTCTAAAATGTTTACTTATCTCCTTGATTCCGTATTGAAGAAAGTTCAAAGTGAAAACATAGCAGAAGAATTAGGTTTTAGAAGAACTGTAGTTCAATTAAAAAATACCTTGACTTTGTTAAGGGATTGGGAAAAGGACATCACTAAAGTCCCATTCATACTTGAGAAAATTCAGCAGCTCGCTAAGATTAAACGAGAGAAAATGTTAAAAACAGACATGTCGTGTTTGTACACCATAAAGAAATCGTGGCGGAAGCACATGTTTGAGGAATCGTTGTCACTGTGTCTGTGCGAGGAAGCGTGCCTGAATGCACTAAAACACAAGCCACAGCTACTGATGCGCCACGACAAAGAGCTAGATACGTTGCGAACTACTGACGCTGTCTCGCTACGACGTGTGCTCACCAAGCTGCGCGTCTACTGGCCACACTCACTCGCCCGGCAATGGACCGATGCCTACCGTCTCAATCTGAGTAAATCCACCGGACAAACAGCCGCCATAAAAGGACTTTTCATGCTTCTTCCCCAAAATGAAACAACAGACATGGCAAAACAATATGTTCCCCACGATTTCAAAATAAATTGCAAGGAAACTGACCAGACAGAAACTAACATACAGAAAAATATTGCAAAAAATTTGCACGTAGCCAGACCACGCATTTCCTTAGATACAGTTTTGTGGTACGCTAAAGGAGATTTCTTACAACATGCAGTGCCTTCACTAAATGCAATTTTGTACAATATGAGCGCAGTCGAAAGTCGTGAGCACGTGCCTAAATTGTTGGATGCTCCAGTATCCTTACTAAAGTTCGGACTTCATCTTGTATATTTAAAACTTAAAACTGAAGAGCTAATTTCAACATATTCAGAAGTTTGGCACTCAACAGAAAGTATTTCAATCCAAGGTGTTCTCTTCAGATACACTTACAAGCGGTTGTGCGCCGTGAAAAACCCCTCTGTTGAAAAGGAACTATGGAAATTATTAAACTTCTTTCTGAGTGGTGTATTCTGCGGTAGATTAGGTCACGCTGAACGTATTCCCATTAGTGTAAAAGCAGAATATTTCATGAAGTGTTACGTATTTTTTAGTAAAATGAGACATCCTGAAAATTTTGATGATTACTTGGAGGATTTAATTAAATATGCTCCACAAATTATGAATTTACTGGACAAAGATTTCGTAGCCGATAAAATGTTATCACCAGCAGAATCTAAATTTTGTTCGTTTGAAAGTCAATTTATAGAGATTTTTGCATGTTACATATTGTGTGGTGATAGCGAGGAAGATCAGCTTCAAAGATTCAGAAGAGTGGTAGGTCCAGCAATGAATAAAGCTTTTCGGCTGTGGGATGAGACACGTTCAAGGCGTTTTTACGTTAGAAGCAATATTATAAAATTCTTAATGTCTTTGATTTTGCATTTCAAAACATATATAACTTTGATGAAAACACCTATGCCCGCGAAACTGTTTGCAGATATTAAAACTAATTTAGAAAAACAACTACCCGTTTCAAAAAACTATTTATTTTATACTTGTTTCAAACTTATATCAGAATACGTTAAATTATTGGACGAAGAGGGATGCATGTTTATTGCATATGAGTTTTTAAAGGTTTCGGAATTACAGTTTCGAGGTGGACAAATGTCAAGTGCTATAGAAAATGTATGGAAACATATTCATATTAAAATATCTCCATCATTCGGTCCAGTAATAATAAAGTGCTTAAAAGAAGATACCGAGATATATGGTCCCACAATATATAGTCTGTTCGCTGAAGCTTTGGAACAAATGTTCAGAGTATTTTCTTTTCAAAATAACGATTTTTTTATACTAGAAACTCTAAAATACATGCTAAATGATAGTGATTTTGACCCTAGTTATCTAGTAGTTACTCAGGTGCTGTCTAAACACAGCAATGATGAATTAATAGATATTCAAACAGATATATGCACGAAACTGAAATCACATCCATCTTCAATCGTGCAGATGCTTTACTATAACGAGTTTCACGATTATTAGGTATTACACAATAGATAGAGGAATTTCTAATGGATATCTATTCTATAATAAAAAACAAACTATAATACTCACAACGGATCTTTGTGTCTCTGAATTGGCTGCAAGACCCTTCGCAGAAGCAATTTTTTTGTCAAAAATGAAGGTGAAGATAGCATTGTATAACTGTCTCTTTCACTCGCTTACGTTTGTCGCATCGTCCTATCTTGCTTACTCTATGCAGTATACACGATGACAAACGTGTTTCTTGCGCAATGGTTGGCAGCGCCAATTTCAGAGACACAAAGATCCGCTGTGACTATTATAAATATACTTAAAAATAATTTTGTTGAAATATTATTTGAATATGTATACTTATTAGTATTCATTTAATTTGATATCGCAGTTATGTGGGACTCTAACCCACTAAAACTAAAACACGGTGTCCGCCTGTGCCGCTTATGGCGGGAACACGGGCACGCGTTAGCACTTACCGCGAACCCGCCGCGGCTGTCCGCCACCTCCCCTCCCCTGGGGAGTACCCCATCACCGGCGCACCAGAACACACTGTGCGCCGTGACCACCCCAGGGACCAAACCAGCACATGGGAGCCAGACGACTCCGTGTATGGCACCCTTGGTCCCCTTGTGACGGGTCAAGGTCAATGGCTAGGGGATGCGGCCAACTCTATACCGAAACTCCTCCTCCACTACTCTCCCGCCGCGGCCTCCAACCCTCAGCCGCGACATCGTATGGGTATGGGACACCCCATACGACCTCAGTTGCGATGTCGCCTAGGCAAAACCGCAACCTACATGTTGGCCGCTACGTCGTTGGCTTATCGACAAAAGCCCTGACGAGCGGCTCCTCCTCGGCTTTCACTTCGCTTCACCATGGGTGACCAAGCCACGGTTACTGAGCCCCCCCGCCTCGACAATGCGGGAACCCACCGGGGGGGAACTACCTACCCTACCCTACTTGCATTCCTAAGCAGGTAACCCTTACCTACCATTTTTTTTTTGTAGGGTCTTCTTTTGACGTGAATTTTAACACCGCCATTCAGAAAATGACGTCAAATGCACAATGCCATCTATCGAAAATGGAGTTCAAATGTCCGAGTATCTTAGTTTTGATATTTTACTTCTTAAACACTTTAAATTCATATAACTTTTGATAGAGTGGACCGATTGTGATGAAACAAAAACTAAGTAGTACTTCAAGTAACGTAAAATGTTTCTGTATTTATCTACATTAGTTTCGTACATTAAATGTGATGCGTGCACAAATAAACAGAAATTCCGACAGACAAACAAAAATTCCAAAAATGCTGGAAATGGGTTCTGTTGGTTAAGACGGAGACACACTTACGTGTCGTGGCGTGGCGCCTACAGCCTCTGTCCAGCCTACGTCATAACACAACGAGTTTTGTAGCCAATCAACCGCTTCAAAAGGAGCCACGCCACGCCACGACACGTAAGTGTGGTTCCGCCTTTATGCTTTAACACACTGGCAACATTTTTTTTTATATTTTCGATGTACAAGAACGACTTTTCTACAGATTTATTACATTTATATGTATTGATAAGAATTATCTAGTAGTTTATAGGATGCTCCCTAAACATTGTAATGATGCTTTGTAAGGTATTCAATCAGATATATATGCGATTAAACTAAAATCACATCTATCTACAACCGTACTACAGATGCATTACTTTAATCGCTTCTGGGATACCAAACAATAGAATGAAATATAAATAAGTGGATGTAATTTTGGTTTAGAAAAAAATCTATCACTGTAACAAAACAAATATATTTCAATTTGTGCCTTTTGTGTCTAATTAATAAGATATGTAAGTAATCAAATAAGAAACTTTCATTAAAAAAATATACTTACACCAAAAACTATTATTATTTAAAAAGGCGGACGGACATGGTGAAACTATAAGGGTTCTTTGTTGTTTTACTACTGAACAAATGTTTCCTTCGAGTAAAAATTGTTACTTAATATACCTATAGTAAAGACACTTTCTCTCCTGGGTCTGCATCAATTTTTCATCCTGAAGAGAGGATCGATCGCGAAGAAAAGCGATCTAACGATCAAACTCAAATATAGTAAGAGTGAAAATTTGCAAATTCGTCATGGTTTTTGGGACGGATAACTACCTAACTACGGAATCCTACACGTAAGTACTTGGCTGGTAGAATTTTTTAAACTCTCTTGAACATTTAGTTATGTACATTAACTAAAAGTAATAATTATTAAATTGAAGCAAGATCATGAAATCTGAAATAATGAAATTAATCTTTTTTTTTGTTTTAATAATAAATGACGTTCTTACCTACTCATTAGGTCCATACTTCACAATACTGACGTTTTTTTTTTTCCAAGTACTTAGATATTCGGAAACCCGGATGAAAATCTTTACAATATCAAAGATAGATTGCTGTTGAACTTCCACTGATTACTGAAACAAAAGCCCTTTGAACATTGCCATAATTGGAAAAAAAATGGTGACTTAACCGAAGATAGACACAATCATAAATTATTAAATAAGTAATTATAATTCAATATATGAACTTTTATGAAGTCTGACACGACTTACACGATAAGCGGTCCAAAAGTTCGCGAAATATAATTATATTTTAAGGAAAATTTTCTGCTAACTTTTGGGTCTAGTATAGGTTAAAGGTCAGTGACATGGAAAATTACCATGACATTGTAGTGGACTGAAAAGAAGGCCAATTCTAGTACAAAAAAACATTCGAATTCAAGCCATCATCTCATCTCGGCAACAATCCGATTCAAACGCTATGGTTGTTAACACATTTTCTTTCCAAAAACATTTAAATACCACCCCGTTACTGTCCCGCTGGAGAGCAAAGGACTCTTCACATTCAGAGAAGTCATAAGCATTATTCACCCCGCTTGCTGAAGGCGGGTTGGCGATGTTACACTTATTTAGGCACACAATCATGACAAGCAGATAAAAAAGTAATTTTGTCTACGATTAGAAAATTATTTTATCTTTATCTAAATGGAAATGGATCGTCATAATATTTTATTGTCTTTATCTAAATGAATAGTCGATAATGTATCTAAATTATCGTCCGAGAACAGGACTCGGCTCCATTGCTCCATATCCCAATCCAAGTGCTCAAAGCCCAAGAGCAAACTGAAGCCGGGCTTTTCGGTGGGCTGGAGAGAATTTGAGTCCCGTGGCTAGCCTTTTTGGGTCCAAATTCGCTTCTTTGAGTTTTCGCCTCACTGTCCACTCGCTGACAGCCCTCCCTCGAATACTGGACGTCCAAGCCAGTCAGGTGACGATTTAGGAGAGAAGAGGTGACAATAAATCGGCAGAACAACAGTCAACCAGTAAACCCGACGTGAATTTAGCATTATGACCCTAGAGCTAGATTGACCCGACACTATACCGAAGACATTCCGGACGTCAGCCTGTACGAGATGAGGGTGGCTCTGAAACAGCTTAAAAAAAACAACGCACCGGGTAATGACGGAATTACGGCCGAACTCCGAAAGGCGGGTAGAAAACCCAAGAAGAAGTACTTAAGGCCCGAGTGATTGATTCCGTCATAATTGAGAGGAAAACGCCACAAATGGTGTGGTGGTACTCTTCTTCAAGAAAGGTGACAATGCCCTACTGAAGAACTATAGGCCCATCTCACTTTTTAGCCATGTCTACAAGCTGTTTTCATGAGTCATCACGAATGGTCTCGCGCACCGTAGACCACATACATACGCTGCGGCAGGTAGTACAGAAGACCGAAGAGTACAACTTGCCTCTGTTTAGCGTTTGTGGACTACGAGATAGCCTTCGATTCGATCAAGACTTGGGCTGTCCTGCAGTCTCTCCAACGGTATCAAATTGACGACCGGTACTTCGAAGTGTTGAAGTGTTTGTACAAAATCGTTACCATATGTCAGTTCTACTTCAGTATCAGACCTCGGAACCCGTCCTTCTGCAGCGAGGTGTGAGACAGGGAGACGTCATATATCCGAAACTGTTCACCTTGTTTATTATATCTATGCTGTTCACCGCTGCACTGGAGGATGTCTTCAAGGTTCTGGACTGAAGAGGTCTAGGCATCAACGTGAATGGCGAGTACAGCGCTCACCTTCAGTTTGCCGACGATATAGTGGTTATGGCTGAGACCATGGAGGACCTTAGTACAATGCTCGAAGATCTCAGTAGAGCTGCCGAAAGAGTGGGTTTTAGGATGAAAATGGAAAAAAAACAAATATTGGGCCCCACAATATGGCGCCTAAATTCCGCCATTTGCACGCACGGCATATTGTGGCAGGCTTGAGTCACACATTTTTATCACAGTTTGGGAACAAAAACCGTGATAAAATGCGTGACTCAAGCCTATCACAGAGGCCATGCTCGACCGGCTGTTTACAGTTCAACGTGACCCGTTTAAAAAAAAATGCCAATTTAATTTATGTTAGGATCAAATAATAAAAATCTTTGTCAATATTATCGGTATTTTGTAAGTATATTCAATTATACGTTAACTGCTTTATTAACGCGTTATAACTATTTACCAACGTTATTTGAATGGTATCTGTATGTATTATCTGTACCACAAATAGATATCACTACATAAGTACTTACGACAATAAAGTCGAAACTAATAAACATTAAAATCGTAACAGGGAACCGCTAATAAAACTTTTTTTTATACTGTTTTATAATTTTAACTTTATAAACCCCTTCGGTAATACGTAGTGTTTGTTGTTGTCTGGTACGTCGAATAACTCACCGGCTTTTCCTCATTCTGGATTGGATTGCACCTCTATTGGATTGCACAATATTACTCCTAATCTTTGAAACTCGGCAGTGTGAGCAAAATAAAATCCAGTTCGGTGTGGCGTCTCTTTGAGGAAACATCGAAAAATCGGAGGTAAGCAATGATACATATTTTTCTTGTTTTATTGTTGTGTTTGTATGACGTCATGACACTGCGCAAAGTCGTTCCCAATATCAACATAAACCGTTCGACAAGGCCTTTATTCATTCGCAAAAAATGTAAGTACTTACCTACTAAATTTTATTTTTTCGTGGTTGAGTCAGAGCCTGAAAATGAATAAGTCATACATTTTGTGCACTGCCAAAGCAATAAAAATCTACAAATATTTGCTAGTTATCTAAAATGTATTGGAATAAAAACGTAACACATTGGCCACTACAAGCGTCATAAAAACACTTTGGGTTCATCTAATTTATAGGGCACTAGCTGACCCCCGGGGCTTCGCTCCCGTCAATTGGCTACTTACCTACCTACACTACCTACCCTACCTACCCTACCTACCCTACCTACCCTACCTACCCTACCCTACCCTACCTACCCTACCCTACCCTACCCTACCCTACCTACCCTACCCTACCCTACCTACCCTACCCTACCCTACCCTACCTACCCTACCCTACCCTACCTACCCTACCCTAACCTACCCTAACCTACCCTACCTACCCTACCCTACCCTACCCTACCTACCCTATCTACCCTACCCTACCCTACCTACCCTACCCTACCCTACCTACCCTACCCTACCCTACCTACCCTACCCTACCCTACACTACCCTACCCTACCCTACCTACATACCTACCCTACCTATCTACAATTCTTTTTAATTTTTCTTTCATAAGAACCTTCTCCTAACAATAACAAACACAACAAAAAAAGAATTAGCGAAATCGGTCCAGCAGTTCACGCGTGATGCCGTGACAACGGAAAACGGGTTTCATTTTTATATATATAGATTAGCATTACCAAACTAGTATTAGTATGGCTTATTTCAATTTGTTTAATTCGGTCAGCCAGTATCTAAATCTAAACTACATCTATACATACATATATCTATACATATAAATAAAATTGGAGTGTCTGTTTGTAATATTGAAATAACCGTTTTTTATCACATGTATATGAATTTACAATTTTTGTCTGTCTGTCTGTTTGTTTGTTCCGGCTAATCTCTGAAATGGCTGGACCGATTTTGACGGGACTTTTATTGGCAGGTAGCTGATGTAATAAGGAGTAACTTAGGCTACGTTTATTTTGAAAAAAATCTTTGATTTTAAAAATTTGTTAGGTGGAGCGAAGTTCGCCGGGTCAGCTAGTTATAGATATTATAAAATCGTATATTTTTGTATAAATGTATAGAAATTATTTAGACAAAAAAAAATCCTAGCAGTATCTATCGGCAGTTCCGAAAATCAATCCTGTTTTTGGTTTTCAACTTTAATGGTACTTCAACTTGTTACTGTAAGTATCTCTTGTAATAAGTATAAAAAACTTTTTAACAAAAAAAAATAAACCGACTTCCAAAACAAAACAGTACAAAGCGAAAGATAACTTTCTTTTCCGAAGTCGGTCTTTGATGCTATTGTTTTTCGTTTTTCGACACCGACTATCATTAAGGAGATCTATCTACAACTGCCGGAGAAATCGGTGAATATATATAGGTACATTTTTTTTAAATACAGTCGTACATAGAACCGCTTCCTTTTTGGTAAGTCGGTTAAAAATAGCCCAAAATTTAAGATATTTAGCATTCTGTAAGAGTTAAGTTTGTAATACATAATCAAAATCAATACCTATGCTATCAGTGTGGGGCCGTGGCAGCATCGGCAAGTGACACAAAATTGTCACTGATGCCATAGGCCTTAAGAATAACTCCAGGTCAGGGAAATCACAGAGGGGTACTTAAATCATAATAATTATAATCTCAAAAGAAGATCTAAACTAGGTATGCGAGATTCGGTGCCAAAATTTTCGAAATAGATACCTACTCAAACTTTTGTAACCTCTGCACCACCTCATAAAAAATATCCTAAAAAGAACTTATCTTTCTTAGCCCTTTTACACCAGCAACCGAATTGCGTAACTTTTTGATAGCTCAAAGAACGCATGTCGTTTACTTACATTGAATTGCTTCATAATAATGTTTAAAATCCGACTACTCGACAAGACAACGTAAAACATGCAATGAATACGTATTGTTGCAATTGTCAACATGAAAGCGTGCACGTGCATAAAGTTATACAATAAGCGCGTAGTAACGCCTCAGTATTTTAATGTCTCAGTCTTGTCACATTATTCGGTTATCGGCGTTATTATCTTTATCAGACTCAATTGTGATTTAATCAGCACTCCTGACGCATCATACCAACCACGTTTATAAATATCAGTAAAACCCACGACTTCTAAAAATACCTAGATATCTGTTCAATAAGGAAAATGTTGTAAATAAAGTTTTCAGTACAACGTAGGTAACTTAAAGAGTGAGGTATTACCAAAGAAACGTTGGATGGAATGTGTGAAAGAAATATCTATGAAATAGATGACTGTGACGATGACCCCAAATAAACCGAGTTCCTCTCTAACAAGACTTGTTTTGATGTGTGAGGTTAATGACCAGTATTAGTAACAAAATAAATATTAAATTTCCAGCTCGACACAATGCCGCCGCTGACGCTAGAAGGAGACACACTCGGCGAGAAGCACCGACACTACAACAAGCTTGTCGAAGATGCGATTGCTATCAAAAATTATGAATTACGTGACATTAGAGCCGATGACAGCGACATAGACAACCTTCACAAAATAGATATCGCCAGTAAAACCAGAAATGTAGACTATATCATCGAAGTAATGAAATCTAACGACATGCTGTATGCGGCGACAGCTATTAAAAAATCGACGTGGCTTATCACCGAGCAGCAGTATGCAAACATCATCAATCCAGAGTACCTATACACACAACTATTACCTAGCATGAACACCAAAAACTTTAACAAACTCATGCTTCACATTAGACTCAATCTGAAAGACGAAAAACGAGTCGAAACCTTTTATGAATACTTGAAAGAATCCGATAGTGCTTACAAATGGCTGCAAAACTGTTCCATTCCTTTCATAGAAAATGTCATAAAAAACGAACGGCTCATACCAGTGTCTCTGTTTAAACGTTTGTGCAGAAGATCTGCTCATTTTCTTACATACCATAAAAGAGTGGTGGGTTGTGACGACTATGACTTCAAACAAAAAATGTTATTTTTGTTAAAGTCACATACTGAACAGTATTTGAACTTTCTAGAAAAGGACGACCGTTTTAGAATGTATATTGGAAAAAAGAAAACAGAAATCATTATGAAGACTTGCCCGCATAGGATTTTTGCCAAATACGAAAAATACGCAGACACTCTCGACCCGTCCGTAGCAGCAAAATATTTACATAAGAAAGAAATAAAACCTTTCTTATTCAAAGAAATAAAAAAAAATCCCTGGCATTTATATGAATTTAAAAAATTAAAACATTTTGTAAAAAACATGCCGGAAGAAGAAAAACTAGAGTTCATAAAGCAAACTTTTATTGACAGAACTGATCTGACTTTTTTTCGTAAAGATGAAGACGAATATGATGAATACAAAATGGACGTTCAGTTTTACCATTGGTATGAATTCGTCCCATTTAATGTTGCATTTCCAGAACTAAAGAAGCTTATACTTGCAGAGAAGTCACCCACTGAACGATTTGAAATGCTTTCCACTTTAATCAAGTGTGCAAGAAGTAACCCACAGCAAATTAAAACTTTGCTACAATTTTCCAAAGACCGACACGTTAATGAACCATTTAAATTCAAGATTCAGTTCGTCAATAATCTTATTTCACAAGTATCTACTCACGAGTTCGACGTTGCAACTTGGCACATTTTGGATCAGTTGTTTCACAGTATGGAAGTGTACACTGAATCAGAAAACAATGTACAATTGTGTCTCCAATCTATAGTACTATATAAAGTTTTGCACGATGAACCGGTACCAGAGATTGTAGAACAAAAGATCGAATTTGATACATTAAAAAAAATACAGAGAATCCTGAATCAAGAACAAAGTGACAAAATATTTAATTATCTCCTTAATTCCCTACTGGCAAAAATACGAAGTAACAACGTTGCAAATGAATCCGAATTTGAAGCCACTTCGCTCCATTTAAAAAATGTCCTTACTTTGTTAAAAGATTGGAAAAAAGACATCAGTTGCTATCCATTTGTACTGGAAAAAATTCAGGAACTGGTCAAAATTAAACAACAGAATCTATGGAACATAAACTCAGAAATATACAACCTGAAAAAATCGTGGCGGAAGCACTTGTTTGAGGAGTCGTTGTCACTGTGTCTATGCGAGGAAGCGTGCCTGAATGCGCTGAAGCACAAGCCGCAGCTGCTGACGCGCCATGACAAAGAAATAGATAAGTTGCGAACAAACGACGCAGTCTCGCTGCGACGTGTGCTTGCCAAGCTGCGCGTCTACTGGCCGCACTCACTCGCTCAGCACTGGACCGACGCCTATCTTCAAAATCTGAAAAAACCCACTGGACAAAAGGCCGTTATCAAGGGTCTCTTTGCACTCCTTCCCCAAAATCAAATAATAAACTTAGCAAAAAAACATGCCCCCGACAATTTTAAGATAAATTGGGGCGAGACTGATCAGACCGAAATTAGTATACAGAAAAATATAGCAAAACATTTACACGTAGCCAGACCACTGATTCCTTTAGATACGGTTTTATGGTATGCTAAAGGAGATTACTTACAATACGCGGTGCCATCACTTAACGCCATTATGTCCAAATTGAGTAAAGTTGAATGTCGTAAATATGTGCTAAAATTATTGGAAGCACCAGTCTCATTACGGAAATTAGGATTGCATTTTGCAATTTCAAAACTTGAACCTAATGAAGTTAAAACAATTATCTTAAATGTTTGGAAGTCTACAACTAATTCAATAATCAGAGCGGTTATTTTTAAGAACACATATCGTCAAATGTGTAAGGTTAAAAATACAACTGTTGAAAAAGAGCTATGGACATTATTACGTGTGTATTTCGATACGTTAACTTCACGGGAAAATAAAGAAATACTTAATAAATGTTTAGGTAAAGTTGAAAATGTTCCCCTCAGCGTGCGAGCAGAATTTTACATGAAGAATTTCACATATTTAACTTCGTTGCCACAAAATATCACGCGCGACAGGTTTGTGAGTAATTTAGTGAATTATTTGCGTAGCGACCCAGACACTATAGAATCATTCGACGAAGATTTTGTTGCCGATAAATTGTTGTCACCAGCGGGAACAAAATTTTGCACGCAGAACAGCGACTTTATAGATATATTTGGGCGTTTTGTAATGTGGGCTAAAACTGAGGAAGATCAGATTCGGCGATTCAGAAGGGTAATAAATCCAGCAATAGAAGAAGCCTTTATTTCGTGGCGTAAAGCTCATAAAGAAGATTATTACGTTAAGTACAACTTCAAAAAATTCATTCGATATTTAATTGAGAATTTCAAAGACACTACTTTGAACAGAAAAACTACTCCCGCCAAATTGTTTGCAGAAATTAAAATTAAAATGGAAAAGAATTTACAATTGCTAGAAAATTATGTACTGTACACTAGTTGGAGATTAGTAACAGAATACGCTAAGTTAATGGAACAACACATTTCTGATAAAGGAGACGCATGGTTGACAGGTGACAATGAAAAATTATGGGACGAAATTCATGTTGCAATGGCTCCTGCCCTAGGTTCACTAATTGTTAACTGTTTAAAAGTAGACACCGAGCAATATTTTCCATCGATATGTTTGCTGTTTGCGGACGCTTTCGATAACATGTTTGATTTCATATTTTCATACGGCTCCGAGTATAAACTAGAAATACTTAAACATATGCTAAATGATCCCGATTTCACCCCTAGTTATGTAGTAGTTTCTCGGACCACCGCCAAGTTTAATCATCATATTTCAGATTCTGTGAAAAGGATACGAACAGAAATACGTAAAAAACTTCAATCTCATCCATCTCAAGAAGTGCAAATGCATTATTACAATGATTTTAAGGATTTACCTCTTGACGAAATCTAGGAAGAAAATAATGTCGATGCAATTAAATCTTTAAACATGATAGCGCGATAATAATAGTTAAGTACTTATATGCCTACTTATTATTGTACTTCAGTATGTACGTCGATCAGCCAATAGATTAACCCTATGTATTAAAATGGTTTATTTCAATATTATACATTTATTCCTACTTTTTGTTGTTTTATTTAGAACTAGCTTCTGCCCACGGCTTTGCCCGTGTGAGAAGTGTCATAATATCCCAAGGAAACATTATACCGGGATGAGAAGTATCTTATGTTCCTAATCCAGTTTCTGGTCTATCCATGTGTTAAGTTTCATCCTAAACCGTCCAGCCGCTAAGTCGTGAAAGCTTAACAAACAAACTGACTCACATTCAAAAATAAAACATTAGTTAGGATATTGAGTACAGCTTTTAATTTACCGAATATCAGGGGAACAAAATTTACTAGGGCATCAACTCTGAAATCGCTACCAGTGGGATACCATCCAATCACTTTTGGTGTACTATTTAAATATTTACTTTTTTATGCTTTATTATTATACATATATATATTATTATTATTTACAATATTTTTTTGGATAGGGAACCTTCCAGAGGCCGACGTCATCTGCGTCGAAGTAGGCAGTGTAAATGAGCCATGAGTGGTCGAGAAATTTGGTAGACTACAGAGTGGACCGTAACCAGTTGAATGCAGGATCAGATCAAGGCAGTATTTCAATTTAAAAAGATTTACATTAGACTAGCATCGCCCGCGTAAAATTTGGGAACTATGAAAAATAATCGCACTCACGGGATAAAACGTCTATATCTTACTAGCTTTTTCTCAAGGGACGCACTAGAGAGAGCTAAAAACTATCATATGTCCTTCCCAGGGTATAAAGCTATATCCATCCAAATTTCACTACTAGGGTTCATTTATCAAATTAGGGTAAAACCGCTTTTAAACCGGCCGTTTATCCAATTCCGCTAGGATGTCAATGACAGATACACAAGTCACAACCCCTTTTTGCGTCTAGATATTAAAATAAGATAGCAGGTTAAACTCGGTCAGATTACGTCCAGCCTATAATTTTACATTTGACATAAGCCCGAAGTTCCATAATTATTAACAGGCAGACAATAAAATGCAATACTCCATGGACGCTACCAAAAATGAAGCGAAGTGCTTTTCAGCCCCAATATTCCGATGGATCAAAATTCACAAATTAATCAATTTATGTATCAATAAACAAAACAGTAAAAATTAAATATTAGCATTTTATTATCATAAAACATAATAATCGTATTATCAATAAGCTAGATAAGTAATGTTAAATATTGAAAAAAGTATTACTAGATGGAGAATTTACACTAAGCTACATAGCTTACCCTCAGTTTCCCAGCACGCGTTAACTGATTGGTTAAATGAATTTTCAACAATAATAATAATAATAAATCATTTATTTGCCAGAAAATATGGTGGTGCAAAAGATGTTACAGTTTTGTAGGTGTAGCACATAACATATTTCACCCTCATTTGGGCATGCAAAATAATACTTAATATACAATGACACGAGTACAGAGACGAGTATTAGATCTAGGTAAATCTTGAATTACTATAAATTGAATTGACTTAGAGTGAATGAAAAAACCAAGTCACAAACATAGGGATGAGTCAGTAGCTTAGTGGGCACCAAATCGGCATTTGCTTTTATTTAGAAAATCTTTGAGACTATAGAAGCTCTCTTCAATTAACCATTTTCGCAAGGCACTACAGAACTTTTCATACGGCAGGTCAGTCATTCCTTTGGGCAGAGAATTATATATGAGAGGTGTCATATATGCACAGTTTTTTCTAAACAATTCTAGCTTAGGCACAGGCATTTTTAGAGGAAGGTGGTTTGTTTTACGCTTAAATGTATTGTCGTTGAAGGTGAAAAGATAACTATGGTATTTAACAAATTTTGCTACTTCGTAAATGTATATACAGGGTACAGTTAGTAGATTTTTAGATTTAAAGATTGGTTTGCATGAATCTGACCACTCCATACCATATAGTGCTCGAATGCATTTTTTCTGTGCTATAAACACTCTCGCAATATCACAGGAATTTCCCCAAACCACTATGCCATACCGAATAATAGAGCATATGTATGCTATGAGCATATATCGTGAAGTTCCGCACCTTTGAAATCATTTCGTAATAAAATACAAGAACCCCCTCTTCGTTGCAATTTCCGTGAAAAAAATGTTGACACATGAAAATTATTTAGCTTTAAAAATTTCTCCTCACCGTTAAATATGAAATGTTCGGTTAGACATACGGCTATAACACATTTATTTGATTCATGCAATTCATTAAGTGCTAATTCTAGATCGTTTATTTTATTAAGTGCACCTGCGATATTTTGGTGCATAACACTACATAATATGGGGCGGCTGTGCTTATTTACGAAAAAACTGGTTTGTGTTCTTATTGGTTGGTACCGAAGTATTATTTATGTAATGATCATTCTTTGATACCGCTGAGAAATAATAGGGTATAGTGCCTTTAAGAAGTTGAAGTTTAGGTGGAGAAACCGTAGTGAAAAGACTCTTGGAGTCCTAGAAAATGTAGTGCTTTAATGTATTGAAAATATTTTTAATGCCATGTCTATTTAGTACCCCACTTCGCTTATAGAACATTGTGCTATCATAATTTAAATTTAAATTAGAGTCTAATAATTTTGCATAGTTATATTTACAATTATCTTGGTACAGTAAATTGTTAAAAGTCTCAACCCTAGAGTTAAAAATATTGTTATAACCATTAAATTTATAGGTAGGCAGACAAAGTACTACATAAGTGTAATCAATTGACATTAAACTTTCGCGTTAGATCATAATAGTTTACAGTTGACTTGAAATCATGTTCTCCAACAAAAATTAAACAGTAGTCTATATTATTGAAATCAAAAAGCTTATTTTTAACACTATCGAGTAATTGTTTAATTCCACAGTTTGTTGAAATATAATGGCATACGTCGCAATACGGAAAAGAATTTAGTGCCAACGTGAGAATATTATTTACTTTGTTACTGCTGATAATACACAGTTTTTGACGTCGTGGATTTGAAATTAGTAACTGGCCTGGATCCAACTGGGAGTGCGAAGGTACCGCTGGCTGTAGATTCTTGTTCACCACATCGGGTTTCACAAAATATGAAGGAGTCACATGAATCCCATTCACCCGTGATGTTACGGTGGACGGACTGGTGGCGCCATCTGTTGTTGGGTCACTGGTTGGTGTATTTTGCCCAAGATCGATCAAAGTGTTATCCTCTTCGTAAAATGTAAGCCTCATGTTTCTTGACACTTTGTTAATCGGCGTAATCGCTTGCGTCCCGGGATCTGTATAAGTGCTTTGAGATGTCCGTGACGTAAGTTTTTGTTTTAAGGATAAGTTCTCTTCACTCAGTATTAGTATTTCTAAACGTGCGCTTTCGAGTTCTTTTCTAAGCTGTAGTAACTCTATCTTCAGGTCTTCTTTATCACTATCATAACCAGTAGACAAGTCTGGTAAACTTTGTCCTCTTATTTCTGAATTTGTGGATTCAAAAGACAGATCAAAGGATTCATTCAACATTGTTTTATGTCTGCGTAATGTAACATTTTCGATTCTGATAATCTTTCTTTGGTAACGACCCCTGTCGGTTAATAATTAGACTGAAATACTAATGTTTACTATTTTTTACAAAATTTAAATACAGAGCCAATGTTGACGTGACAACTAGCGCCACCTTACGTCCTTATTTATTATAAAACAATACAAAATATTGAGCAAAAAACAAGCAAAAAAAGATACTTATATGTTAAATCGATTAATTTCTTCGTAAATAAAATCGATTGTTATAAGAAATCGAATCGGTACCGCATTAGTTCATCAGTAAATGATTTGTATTGAGCTCAAGCTGACAAACTTGACGAAGAGAAGTCACTAGTTTGGTACTACAAATTGTTTTTACAAACATGAAAATAACTTCTAAAATTCTATAACTGTTACCGAGGATAACGTTATAAGCGAATAACGTTATTTGTTATCTGTGGTCGCCTCGTGTAAAACAGTGACAAGGACAATATTCACAGAGTACTTTTCTTAACAATATTAAAAGGTAACACCTGCGTGGTAGACAAAAATGTCATTGCGACTTTATACAATTCACATAAGTGATAAAAATTGCTTAGCAGTGTTATTTTTTGTTTCACTGTGGTAAATAGAAAGAGATAGTAACTTTGTTTTGGTTTTTTGACTTTGAGTGAATAGTGAGTACTCGGCCGAACACCGGCCGGCCCCGCCTCCTACGACAGTGTTATTTTCATTATCTAGATCCTATCTTAGTCACCCACCCTTAAAAAAAACGCAGTAAAGATTTAGTGGGAAAACAGTGCAGTACAGTGTGTCATTTATTCGGACTCATATCGCAAAAACTGAGCTAGGTAAGTAATAATCACTAAAAATATTGTTTGTTTGCTATGACGTCACAGCACTGCGCAAAGCTCCTACATCGATGTGATGAGGTCATGCTCTATTCATTTCAAGATCAATTTAAGCACATTTAATAAACGATAAAAATTATGGATCATTCTATTTTTGGAATTAGACCTATATCAGCTTTAGGCATTAGCATAGCTTTACCAACATTATTTGTAAGATTCTAAATCGGACCATAAGTACCAACCTACCTACTTCAAGATGATTCAGAGTATACAGACCATCGTAAATATTTAAAGGTCCCGTAGACATTAGCACACGCATTGAGCATTTTCCGGGAAGAAAAAGGGTTGGATGCCTTAGGGGCTCTATGGCACGAGGACTTAGAAAAATATATCTTTTTTTTTAATATTTTTTTCGGAAATTTTCCATTTGCATAAATAATCTAATAATCATAAAAACCATTTAGGTTCTGAGAAGCATAGCCCTACAACGCAATGTTTCAGAATTATGGCCCTCCGAATTTTATTCTAATTATATCCGAATATCTCGAAAACGGTGTGTCCTAGGCAAAAAATCACCAAAATATAGCCCTCCTGTGTTGCCACCGTGCTAGTAGCATCCCAACATGAATACTGTACTACCATTTTGGATATATAGACCGTTTTATACAAAATAAAATAAAATTCGGAGGCCCATAATTAGCAAACGGTGCGTCATAGGACCATTGTGTTTGTGTCTCAGAGCTTAAATACCTTCTATGGACAATACTTAATAGGTTGGCAAAAAAACGGCCGAATTGTGTTAAAAAAAAATCTTCGAAAATTTGACCAAGTCCACTGCCCCTAAGGTTACGCAAGGTGAAAGATCGACGAAAAATTTCTCAATTTTTTTTTTTTCAATTTATTGCGGGTTTTCTTACATCATCTCATGGTTAACGACTAGAGGAACAATTTCTTTCCTGAAAAGATTTTCATCCGAGCTACCATTTTGGAAATATAAAGCGCTATATGCAAAATAAAATTCGGAGGCACATAATTCGGAAAAGGTGCGTCGTAGGGCTATGCTTCTCTGAACCTAAATGAGTTTTATGGTCAAGGTCAACCCGGTACTGCAATAAATTTGGGCAATTTCCGATTTAAAAAAATTCATGAAAATTTACCGTCCAAAAACTTTTTGGTAAAATTCTTTTTTTAGTTTTCTTTGCTGCTCATAGTGCCCTTAAGCGTATACTCCAACTCCTAAAACTCCGCCCCTAAGACGACCCACTGACCAGAAAAAGCCTAGTGCACTATCCGACAGTGAAGGTTCCTTCCTACCTTATCCCTACCAGTGAAATACTTTTTTTATTTAAAATATGACTTAGTGCGAGTTGGACTCACGTGAGAGGGTTCCGTATGATGAAGTCTGCCATGATGATTATAAAGAACAAACTTAACATGGTAGTTGAAAAAAAAGTTTTCCCTTACATTCCAAGTCCAACTAAAAACGTAAATTTATATGAAGATTATTGAGAGATTTACCATTTTGTTTTAAGTAAGACCAAAGACTTCATAGATTTTCCTGTAATCTATAAGTAAAGAATTATTTCTGAAATTATTTTCAAAACTTTAGGGTCTGTGTATTTTCGGGCATAAGGACCATTTCACTTACGGGGATAACTTCAGGAGGGTGACCATAAGCTCTTAGAGTAAGGTTATTATGAGTGTGTTTAAGGGACAGATTTATATGACTTGTATACATCTGTCACTTACGCGTTATCAAAATAACCTTACTCTAAGAGCTTTTGGTCATCCCCAGAACTATTTATTTTGAAATAATAAAACAAAATATTTGAGACCCTTACAACAAGCCTTATTGTTTGATGTATCACACAGTAGGTACAGTTTCCGAAACAGTTTTTTTATTAGCTCACGTTCGTTACGTTCGCTAGTTTTATCTTTTTAATTTGCTCTCCAAATTAATTTATTGACGTTACACGAACGTGTTTGGGTCACAGATATTTAATTGTCTACAAAATTTCAACTCAATCAGAGGTTATCTGTGATCGGTCCTGTAGATTCGAAGCAAATTGTCTGTGACAGAAATACACACCACCGTTCGGAACCCAATAAAGAATCTCTCCTTTATTGATGAAAGTACCTACATCGGAAACAAGGTAACTGCCATATGAACCTTTAAGTTGCTGTTATTTTCGTAAAAATAATTTCGACATAATGGCATAATTATTTTTTTAGTAATCAGTACCTACCTACCTGCTATGTCTCTAGAAGTCCAAATTCTTTACCATGGTGATGTTTGAGTTAGATAACAGTGTCACCGATACGTTTTTAACGTAGTTCTGTTTTTAGAACTACTGCAGAATACCTATCGCAATAGTGTGTTCCTCTGTGGCCGGACCACAGTTTAGTACTCAGATGCTATAGTTCGAAATAATACCTACCTAAAGTCTACCTTCATCGGAATATATATATATTTTTAGTACCTCAAGAGATATCTTTTTAATTAACAATTTATGTGGTCCGGCCTCCAGGCAGTGCTCTCTGGCCGCGCCACATCAAATTAAATAGAGTATAATGAACTATTAATAAATCAATATCCCGAAAAAAACTACCTAAAGAGTACCTTGCATACGACAAATATGGTCCAATAAACCCCTTTAGTTAAGGAGTTATTGGTCGTAGAGTGTGGTCCGGCTGGAAGGTATACTCTGCAGCAAGTCAATTTTGCAATACTTAATATTAACTATCCATAAATCAGTTTCAATAATAGTACCCTTTCTCTACTCTTCGTTGATATTTTTTTCTCTCAAGAAACTATTCATTTTGATTAATTAACCTTTAAAATATGTGGCGCGGCTAGGGAGGATTACTTTCAGCAAAAATAACGAAATATGCTTTATTTCTATATGCCATCGAAAACTGCATAATAAGTACTTCATCAAAAGGCCTGGACTTTGTCTATAAACTTTTATTTTAATTACCCACAATGATTTTGAAAAAGGTGTACTTTTTGGTTTTTGTATTCCTATCTACCTTAGAATAGTTAGTAAATTTGACGAAGTAAATGAAAATTTTGGTTTGAAATAAACAATAAGTATACAAAAAACAAATATATATTTTCATAATCAAATAATAATAATTGTTAATACAAGGTGTTGTAAATGACGGAAAAGTGTTTTATATAACAAACTAAAGTCAATAGATTAAATTTAAGCATTTAACCCTTTAAACAAGAAATAACAATGAAAAAAAGAGTGTACTAAAACCGCGTATTCAAAATATAGAATATCAATATTACAAATAAAGGTGCTTTGAAGTTATTTTCCAACTTTAATATGCAAGACCTAAATTAAAAATAATCATTTTGATAAAAATAAGTTAAAATTTACAATTTTGCGTATAAAATACAATGAACATTCATTTGCTGGTTTTTAGTCCTTGTAGCTTTAGTACTTAAATCATCATATGTTTCCCAAGTATCATCCAGACGCTTGCAGTGAGCGACGTAATGGCGAATATTTGGTAAATATTCAATCACTGACAACAGTGTAAATAATTTTCCTTGTAATGTCATAGTGTCAGGAATGTCATTTAAATCAACGCCTAAATCAATTTCAAATATTAATAAATCATTCAATGTGTAGTTAATAATTTGTTTACCGGTACATTTTACACCGTCGTCATTACTTTTATCACATAGCACACCTGAATCAATCTCTAACATTGTTTGAGCCGATTCTTCAAGGGCTGAAATGCCTTTATCAGACAAAATTAGTTCATTCAGTGGCATGTACGAACATACTCGTTGAGATGTGGAGTTGTTCTGACTGCATTGTGTATTTGTGCATCGTTTTTCCGATCTAACTATAGGAATATCTTTTAATAAAATTTTGTCTAAAACAAAAGTAATATTCGACATACAATTTATGATCGTCAAGACATTTGTGATTGTTTTGTCAAAATAATATTTGTCTATAATATTGGCTCGTATGCTGTATAAATTTGTGGGATCTTTATTAGCAAGAGACTTAATAAGTGTCATAAAACCGGATGTTTCTGTTTCTATTAGATTGCGGATGTTCATTCTATCTATATATGCAACTGCTAAAGATTGCACCAGACAATCGAAGGCACAAGTATTTTCTACAACTACGCCTTTAATACCAGTTGAACTACTACTTCCATTTACCAAAACATCGACCGACTTATTTTTGGACCTCATCTCTCGCTTTTGTTTTTCCTGTTTTCCTATAGCCAGGCCTCGCCAGTTCTCTAGAAGGATGGGTTCATCAGACATGACAGATTCTTGCGAAAAGTCACTTGACTCAACTTTAGCTTTTTCAGTAGCCTTTGTTTTCTGTTCACTAATATCATCACTAAATTTGTTCTTTAAATCCCCAGATATATATTCATGGTGCTTCATTAGGAATTCGTCCACCCGTAGTCTGTCGTTGGGATTTTTCAAAAGTGTTTTAATATTTTTGAAATAACGTCTGAACTGGTTGATGTCACATTTTCTGTATAAACAAATGACAACATCACATTTGCCCAAATTGGCAATCTAGACATTAGCCTCTTGAAAGTATTAATAAAATCAGGTAAGTAATATAAGTTTTCATATATCGTTTTTATCTCAGATAATTGCAATTCAAGTGAAACTTTGTCAACTTTCATGGTGAATTCTTTCATAAAGTCTGAGGTAACATTTTCAATTTCTTCTGAGTTGAGTAGGTCGTTAATAATTGTATTTACTTCCTCATTCACCCTGACCTCATCATCATCTTCGTTTTCTCTATTTGTATTATCTGTGTCTGTCTGTAGCAACTTCTGTAAGCTTTGGTTACATAATGTAGGATGGCCGTTAGAATCTTTTCCTGTGTATCTATTAAGTGCAATAACAATAAGATTTTCCATTATCAATTTGATTTCGCCGAACGATGAAGAATCTTTGATTTTGCAAATATATTTTATATAAAATTTCATAACCCTTTCGTCAACGTATTTAAAACATTGGTAATTATAAAGTGTTTTCACAAAATGCGACGTGTCCAAGCGAATAAGGCAATGATTTGTTTTTATTTTTTCTTTTTTCATTAGGACATCAAAACAATATGCAATATAATCCTTGGTAGATTCAAAGTCAGTAAAAGCTTTAATGATTGCTCCAACTAATGCTGCCGAATCATCGCAAACTACTTCATCAGGAGTTTTCTTGGTGCCTATCCATTGTTTGAGCCATTTGTAAATATTTTCTAACGTATGCAAATCAGTTATCATTTGAGTTACCGGCACACAAGAATTTCCTGTTTGTAATACAGCCACGTAAAGAAAAATGTGCTTAGCCACATATATTTGTGCAGGATCTCTAGGAGGATTTATTTTTTTAAATATGGACCCTGTAGCGTCAATACTGAGCTTTATTCTTTTATTACAATTGACAAGGTGACAATAATATTTTTCTTGTAGATCCGTCCAATAATATAAAATGAAAGGCAAAACACAAAATAATCGAATCACATTCTTGTATAAAGTACTACCCATAATCCATAATGAAAGTACAACATTCTTGTCCAAATAAGCTTCGTGTTTAGATCGGTGCCTTATATTCTGCAATGCCTTTAATGATGGTACAAATGGTGGCTCATAGGTGTCATCTTCGTTCATGACTTTGTTCACTATTTTGTTCCGAATTACGATTGCATGTTCATTAATCAGTTTTTCAGACAGCTCTTCTTTTTTCTTTTTAGTCAATTTATTTTTTATCTTTGGATCATGCACAATATTTAAATCACCTACCTCAATAATACATTTGATTTTAGCATGAGTTTCTGACGCTTCTGTTGACTCCGCTCTAATTTTAGCTCCACATTGCTTACAATAACCACTGAATCGAATATTGTAATCAACAGCTGAACTGCGTTTAAATATCCAAGTACATTCTCGCTTTGTTTCCTTCCATAAAATCTCACTCATAACGTTTGTCCACTTATGTTGAGGTAAAACTGTCTTCTTGTGCCGTGTTACTGATGGTCTATCTTTATCTGTTCGCGAACAATAGCTAGTGACTGGTTTTATATTTTGCCAATCGGATAATGATATTTCAAAATTCTCAACGGCATATTTATCTTGTACTGAAGATTTTGGTGAATCAAACTCTTCAGATGACAAATTATCGTCATATTCTGGAGAAGACCTCTGTTTCACTGTATTATTGAAGAAATAATCAAAATTCTTTTTTAAAGAAAGATAAATAGCTTTCACGCTCATTCGACATGACAAGTTTTTGCGAATATCAAGAAAAATCTTACTTGATGGTGGTGGCAGCAAATCTTTATCTTTTAGTTGGTCTTCATACCTCACGAACTCTGATTTTTGTTCATCAAGGGAAACTGATAGCACTTTTCCGCGTTTTTTCTTGTTTTCACTCATTTTAGCGGTTATAATGGCCGATACAAAGGAATAGAAACAAACTACTAAAGTAAAAATATATTCAAGCTATGATGATAAAATAATAACAAACTACCCCCGTACGTAAACTATTGTAATAACGCCTGCACATTCTGCTAACATTGTAACGCATATCCTATTAACTTGTAATACAAATTGCTAACAAAATATTGGAGGGCGTTCAAATATACACAAAGTTCCACAATTTTTTTATTGTTTATTTTAAACCAAAATTTTCATTTACTTCGTCAAATTTACTAACTATTCTAAGGTAGATAGGTAAACAAAAACCAAAAAGTGCACCTTTTTCAAAATCATTGTGGGTAATACAAATAAAAGTTTATAGACAAAGTCCAGGCCTTTTGATGAAGTACTTATTATGCAGTTTTCGATGGCATATAGAAATAAAGCATATTTCGTTATTTTTGCTGAAAGTAATCCTCCCTAGCCGCGCCACATATTTTAAAGGTTAATTAATCAAAATGAATAGTTTCTTGAGAGAAAAAAATATCAACGAAGAGTAGAGAAAGGGTACTATTATTGAAACTGATTTATGGATAGTTAATATTAAGTATTGCAAAATTGACTTGCTGCAGAGTATACCTTCCAGCCGGACCACACTCTACGACCAATAACTCCTTAACTAAAGGGGTTTATTGGACCATATTTGTCGTATGCAAGGTACTCTTTAGGTAGTTTTTTTCGGGATATTGATTTATTAATAGTTCATTATACTCTATTTAATTTGATGTGGCGCGGCCAGAGAGCACTGCCTGGAGGCCGGACCACATAAATTGTTAATTAAAAAGATATCTCTTGAGGTACTAAAAATATATATATATTCCGATGAAGGTAGACTTTAGGTAGGTATTATTTCGAACTATAGCATCTGAGTACTAAACTGTGGTCCGGCCACAGAGGAACACACATCGCAATAATATAAACTAACAAGCAGAAAACCATTTTCCTCGTTTTTTTGTTTAAACTTAGCTGCAAGCAGGGCTTAACATGAGCCTCCCAAGTCCCAAATCAAGAATCTCATACATTATATCCTAGGCCTAGCATCACTTAGTACCTAGGTTATCTACATTTTGGAATTATATACTTCCAAACACCAAAGTGGTCGCCGCTCGACCACTAGTCAGCCATCAGACAAATTTTCTACTCTAAGGGCCGATTTTTCAATAGTCTGATAACTTTTAACTGAAAAGCTTTTATTTAGAAAATATGTCAAACGGCCATTTTTATTCCTCTGTTAAATGTTATCAGACTATTTAATAGTCGGCTCTTAATTATATCTACGTTCTATTACTTATTAGTCCATTTTTCGTTTCCATATTACCCTCTAACGTAGCTAGTCAATTTCCTAGAAACATTTTAGATTACGTACGTACTTTTAAATATATTTGAAACATCTATTTCTGGCAGACAACCTTGAATTGTTACTCAGATGCATGCAGCCAGTGTACTCAGCTCATTTTTCGATTTTAAAATACTCCGTTCTCATTTAGAAAACATGTATATTTTCATGGTAGTTTTGTGCAAATCAAAACATTATTACTATTTATAATGTTAAAACTTACTATAATGTTTTTCATTACTTTCCCCTAGATCCTAAGATCTAGGGGAAAGTAATGAAAAACATACATATGAATAATTATATGAGGATAATCCTAAGATTATCCTCATATAATTATTCATATGTAAATGAATCGTACCAAACCGGACTGGGCCCGCGTGGTGGATTACAGCCCACTTCGTCTCTATGAGAGGAAGCCTGAGTCCCAGCAGTGGGAACATAAAAAAAAGGCTGATAATGATGATGAAATGAATCGATGTATCAGCTGCAAATGATTTTATTTGCACTTCATTAGAGCAGTAATTATCTGCTTTCATTAAAAAGGTTTTACGTTTATTCTGTTACACGTTGTCTACCTAGTTAATTACTGAAAGTAAAAACTGGTGCAAAATAAACTTATTGATCTATCTTTCCACCCCAAAGTAGAATCTGCAAGGGTAGCTATACAAAAAATATATTTAATTGAGGGTTATATTTTTATTTTCCAGGTCTCGTGATGGCTCCGTTAGACTTGCAAGGCGAAACTCTCGGGAGGAGACATCAACATTACAACGAATTACTCAAAACAGCTATTACCAATCGTCAACCGGTTGCAGACTTCACATTGGATGACACCGATATCGAAAACTTATTGAAAATAGATCAGGCGTGTCACAATAGGGACGTTGATTATGTTATCAACGTGTTTAAACATGGTGATATGCTGTGCGTGTCTCGTGCACTCGCGCAGAGCATCTGGCTGATCACCGACCAGCAGTACGCCCACATCATTAACCCTGACTATCTGCACACACAGTTGCTGCCACACATGAGCACTAAGGCATTCATCAAGCTCAACAAGCACATAAGGCACAATATACAAGATGAAGCACGTGCTGAACAATTCTACCTGCACGAAAAGAAATTAACGGACGCCATTAAATGGTTACCACGCTGTTCAGTTACTTTTATTGAAACCAATGTCGAAAAGCATGTTGATCATTGCAAACTTAGAACATTTAAGCGCCTTTGCGAGAAATCTAACAACATCTTCGGGATATTTATAAAAAAAGTCCAGTACTATGAAAAAACAAGGTACGCTCAGGCCGTAACGTTCCTGTTAAAAGCTGATGTCGATAAATATCTAGATATTTTTAAAAAAGACGATAATTACAATAACTTACCTAAATTTAATGACAAAGCGACAAATATCATAATGAGGAAATCTCCAAAAAGGATCATGGATAAATTTGATCAGTTTGTAAACTTTATTGACATACCGACATTTTCTAGATATCTCAAAACTGATGAAATTAAAACATTTTTATACACGCAAGCTAAAAAAGATAAAAACAGTAGTTATGACTTTTATAATTTGCAAAGAAAATTGTTTAACTACGATTCATTGAAATACTTTATCAAAAGGTTGCCTAAAGCCGAGCAATTTGATTTCGTAAAAAAAATATTCATCGATAAAGAAAACGTGGATGCTGTTGAAGAAAATTTGGAATTTGGTACGGAACCATATGATATGCAAAAGTTATGTAACGCAGTGAGAACACCTGTTTACGTCTGGTATCGTTTTGCTAGTTTTGAACTTGCGTTTGAGGAAATGACCAGAATAATATCTAAGGATTTGGATCACCATAATAAAGTGCCCATGCTGAAAGTACTGATATCATGTGCTGACAATAACTCACAGCATATCCAAACTTTACTAGAATACTACCTTGACAAACACAAGCAGGAGGAGTACAATTTTACTTTAACTTTTACTACGGAGTTGCTTCAGCACACGAACATTCACCAATATGATGAGAAAACTTGGGCTTTGGTAAGCGAACTATTCAAAATCCTGAAAAATTATGACAAGACCGACACTTCTTGTTTTAGAAATTCAAGCGTAATCGTTGAATCCACAATAATATATAATCTGCTACATAATCAAAGTGTACCTGCCGACATACAGCAGAAGTTTTCGTTTGGAACTTTAATATCATATGCAACTAAACTAAATGAAGACCAAAAAGAAAAAATATTTCGTTACTTATACGAATTTCTGATAGGTAAATTTGAACCTATTACAAAAGAAGATGACCTCTCTGAAACAATTAAAATTATAGAGAATATGTTACGGTTACTGCGTGATTGGAAAAAGCAACTGACAGATTATCCGTTTGTTACCGACAAAATTAAGGAATGCGTTAAAATACAAAGGCAAAATGCATGGAAGGTGACTTTGTTACCTATTTACAACTTTAATAAGTCCTGGCGAAAACACATGTTTGAAGAGTCTGTTGCGATAAATCCATGCGAGGAGGTGTGCTTGAACGCGCTGAAGCACGACCCGCAGCTGCTACAGCGGTACCAGCAGGACGTGGACACGTTGCGAACTAACGACTCTGTCTCGCTGCGACGTGTGCTCGCCAAGCTGCGCGTCTACTGGCCGCACTCACTCGTCCAGCACTGGACCGAAGCCTATATTCAAAATCTGAACAGAACCGATAGTCATAAAGCCACAGTTCGTGGTATTTGTTCAGTTCTGCCACAAAAGCTGTTACTTGAATTTATAGAAAAATATAAGCCTGCACAAGCCAAAATTGACTGGAATGGAATCGACGACCGTGTTCTCAGTATTCAACGGTTTATTGCCAAAAACATGCACATTGCACGTCCGCAACCTTCTCCCGATGCTATCTTGCTGTACGCTAAAGGTGACTACTTGCAATTTGCTCTTCCATCACTACTTGCCATATTTTATAATCTGCATATAACTGAAAGTAAGGAACATATTCCGAAACTTTTAGATGCACCTGTGTCTGTACAGAAACACGGTATCAGACTTGCTTATCGAAAGTTGGAGCACGAA
This sequence comes from Orthosia gracilis, assembly GCA_947562075.1. Lineage (NCBI taxonomy): Eukaryota > Metazoa > Arthropoda > Insecta > Lepidoptera > Noctuidae > Orthosia > Orthosia gracilis. The sequence continues at coordinate 13,924,202 of OX387273.1, forward strand.
TCCGTCAAAAAAATATTTTTTGATTGCTGGAAAGCATCTAAAAATGCTAGCATTCGAGCTATAATATTTAAATTTACCTTCGAACTCTTGTGCCGTGAAAAAGATCCTGTAAACGCTGTGAGTCTGTGGGAATTGATAGAACTGTTTATTGACAACTTAACATTTGAAGAAGATAAGAAGATTTACGAGTTGATGTCTAACGTTGAAAAAGTTCCACGAAATGTCAGAGCAAAATATTTAATGAAAAGCTACAAGTTTATGAAAAGTTTATCTCAAAAAGTGAAAGAAGAAGATCGAGCGAATTACCAAGTGCTAAGTGCGCAGCTGGCGCAACATTCACGAGAGATAATGGAAGACATGTGTCCAGCCTTTGTTACTGACATTATAAATGAGTTCATCGATAAAGATTTTTTCGGCATTGGTGATAATTGCGGAACAGTTTACTCTGGTGGAATTTTATCCGTACTCTCTGCGTATTTACTGTGTACTAAGACTGAAAATATTCAAATAGAAAAATATGAAAAAGTTTTGGTGCCCATTATGAAACGCGCTTTCACCAAGTGGGGAGAGAAACGCGATGATAATTACGTAACCCGAGTGCACTTTCAGTATTTACTTACACGCCTTTCCGACGACTTAAAAGAATATGTCGCTGCAAACAATGTGATTATGCCCGTAAAAATGTTTTTAAACATACAAAATGAATTAGATAAAAACTTGTCAATCTCAGAAAACTATATGTTGTTAACAAAGTGGAAGTTAACAGTAACTGTAGCTGAACTGGCTGGCAAATTAAATTCCGACAGTAAAGACTGGGAAAGTATTGCTTCTGAAATATCACCAGAGTTCGGCAAAATTTGCTTGGATTATTTGAAAGAAGACGTTAAGGCACATTTCCCTTGTATTTACAAACTTTTCGCTCAAGCTTTAAACAAAATGTTTTTAACATTAATTACTGAAGAAAAGAATAAAGTAAAAATTTACGAATGCTTGCTGGCTGAAACAGATTTTGTTCAAGGTTACCTAACAACGATACAGAACAGCAGCGATGTGTACAGTTACGATAAGAAAAACTATGGAGATCTATGGAAGAAAATATTTGAACACCCTTCCGTGGAAGTTAAAATGCATTATTACTATAGAAACCGTAATGAAAGACGCTACTAAATTACAAACCGCATTTCTTGCATGGTTTCTGAATTTCAGATTAATAGATATTATTAAATGTTTTACCTACTAAACGTTCAATATTAACCCTTAACAAATCGTGAGATTATTTGCGCACAGGAGAGGGAGGACAAATAAAAGATGGATGGATTTTGTGAGGAGTGATATGAAAGAAAAAGATGTCAGTCACTGTTTAGTGATACCGTGACGGTTGACAGGACAGAATTGAAGAAAACAAACGTGTTGCACCGACTCTTAAGATACATTCGAAACAAAATGACTATGTTATTTGCGCACAAGTTATATTAACCTACTTACTTACTTTTAAATGAAACTTGTAGCTTTTCCAATATTTAATGCTTAGTCATTGTTTTTATTTATTTGATTAAAAAATATAAAAAACATACCTGCGTTTTATTTCGGCAAAAAATAGGCACCAGGTAATTTAACCGTGTGTTGCTCATGGTCCACCCGCCTAGTTCACCTAGGTGGACTATGGAAAATTATTTTTGCCCATAGTTCACCTGGGTGTACCACGGGCAATTATTTTTGCCCATAGCTCACCTGGGTGGACCACGGGAAATATTTTTTCTCGTAGATCACTGATTATTTATGCAACATTCATTAATTATTTTTTTGGCTGAATTCTGATCAAAATTTATATACTTATTTGTGGAATCATCGATACGAAGAAGAAGAAAATTCAAGAAGCTACTTGAGATAATCATCTCATCGTAATCGCTCCTTTTTGAATTTTCTAAAATAATAATTAAATTATATATTATAATAATGTATAATTATCTTATTTAAATATTTTTATAAAACACATACTTAAAAAAAAAAAAACATTTAAAATATAATAAAATAGTAGCCCACCAGTATTGATCAGCAATTGTTATTAAATAAATAAAAGGCAAGCCTATATAATTGAGTTTTTTTTTAATCTAACGTATAATGAGGTACAGCTATATAGATAGCAAAATTTTCACGCTGGCTATAACATTTAATATCACTATTATTCTTTCGTAATACTACGACAAAAATATGTGGACTTTCTGGTGAACTAAGTGCAAAGATAATATGGTCTACCTAGGTGAAATAAAGCGGTTGGGCCATGGGCAACACTCGAATTTAACAGATGAAAACCGTCACCAAGGATATCACTGTTTCTGAAACAATTTTCAACGTGTCAAAATCAAAGTACGATTTCATTGGGTGATCACTGATCATAGAAAACTCAAAACCCATGGGTTGCCGCCTATGCTTCATAGTTGCATATGACGTTGAAAAATGACGTCCTATGCGATATCTACTGCAATATCTGGCAGCAACTCTAGTGCTCCGGAGTTTCACAGAGATGGCGTTGTTTCTAGATTGGGTTATGCTTAATTATATTTCAATGTTAATTAAGTATACAAAATTAACTAGCCTAAACGTCCGCAAACACATCCGTGTAAATACTTGACGCTCTGGTGTCGTCACGTGGTCTGGCACAATCGAAGTAGTTCCCGAGTTCAGGGAGATTTGAGGTTAGACATGACAAGCGTGCTGACAGACCCGGGTTTTGGCGGTTCAGAGGTGTGACCCGACGAGTGCTGGCAATGTGACCACCTTTTCTATTGGAAGGGACCACCATTCCGAAACCTCGTGGCGAGAAAGCGTCGTTGGCTCCAGGTAATGATAGCGCCGCCGTTCTCATTTACGGAGGGTGCCCGTGCCGCGTGTTCGTGTGAACTACAGAGATCTCTGTAATTTGATGCCAAGGGTCCTTTGTTCCGCTAACTGACATTGCAATTGCGACCAACTGAGATTCCAACCGCGATTGCAGCTTGCAGCTGCGTTTATAACTGCGAGAGCAATTAAGATTGAGTTAAGTGTAACTGAGTACCTACCCATAAAGAGAGAGTGATACCATGTGACCAGTAAGTAGAAATAAAATTAGTAAACTGGTTATGTTAAACTCGAAACATCCAAACCAAGTAATTTATGTTGTGAAGTAGTCAGCGTACCTACCTACTCAGCGTAGTGTGTCGTGTTGCTCTCGATGTTGGAAGTGGAACACTGCAACCGCACGATACTCCAACGGCGACCGCCCGCTGTCGGCACTTGAACCGAACCCAGGACGCCATGCTCCAGACAGAGCCGTCTTCGGCAGACGAGTGCGGCGGTATACCAAAGGGTTGCTAACACAGGGGCGAGTGCCACCTTTGGCTTCCAGTAAAAAAGTCAATCGCATCAATATTTAGACCAGCAGCGGTATTGCGTAAGTGAATACTGCATAATTTAATTCTGCCTAAATTTAGGGCCATTATTGCAATAGGTCGAAGTTGTGGACGTCTAAATGAATATGAAGAAATATGAAAAAAAAAGATACAGTTTGATATTTGTCCCTCAATAGTAGGCCCTAATAGCTTTTCCTTTTCCTAATAGCTTTTACTTAAAATCACTTTTTTATGAAGCTTGTTTACAAACATCCCGAGGTCACAGAGGTCTCGAACGAAAAAACTAGATACCGATTTGGTCGGTTGGATAGAGTTTAAACTCTTTGCGCATTTACGCAATACGGCTGCAGGCTACGCTACGCACTCATATCGCACTAGGGCCTACTCAGCGACCACACAGCCGGCCTTTTCAACGCGCACGGGTTATAAAATAAGAGATAACGCGACGCGTGTGCCGCTTGCCGTCCGAGTTTACGCGACGCATAGTAGGTACAGTTTGATTCAAACCTAATGGCGGCTTGGAACATTCGTATGAGTCGCTGGGCACCCCAAACCGCCGCTGGCACAATAATTTTTTAATATGGAGTCTTTGTTGCGAGTTGCCGTTAAGTTTCATTCTAGAATACATCAAATTTGTTCAAGTTGCCCATGCTACGTACCAAAGTAAAGTATTAAAAGTAAACATTATTGTAATAAAAGCATATTGTTCTTTATTTATCTAGTACATTACCTAAAGTAAAAAAATGAATAATAAAATGACATGAAATAGGTACCTACTTCATGTCATTCCACTGCCGCGGCAGCAATCTTTCTACCTATATTTAATTCTACAAAAAAAAACTAGTTTTGATTGATTTGGAATATTCGTGAATATCGTGAAGTTCGCTACACAATGCGACCACTTAGATTTAAAAAGTTACCGCGGTCTGAGCGGAGTCTGTCCCGATCATATCTATTGATATTACTAATACGACGAGAATACGAAGAAAGCGTTCAAGGACAACTGGCAAGTAACGTCTCTGAGTACCTACATGATGCGATTCCTCGCTGTCAAATTGCCATATTTATCGATGTCATTTAGTATCTAGGCAAACTACTAGATGGCGTTAGAAAACTAGTCTCTGGCTATTAATGAGGGATTAGGCGCACAATGCCATATTCGCAAAATGACATATTGACGCAAAATGACACATTCGCAAAATGTCATTTCTCAATATGCCATATTAGCAAAATGACACATTCGCCAAATGTCATTTCTCTATATGCCACATTAGCAAAATGCCACATTAGCAAAATGACACATTATTAAAAGTTAAAGCCACTTAGTGACTTCTGAGCCGATGATTTATGAATAAAAAATAAAACAAATTTAATTACGTATTTAATCACATTATTTATTCATTTTCATTTATTTAACATAAAATAAAATAAAAATGTAAACCGAAATAATATATGTCGCTGAGAATCAAAAATATAATTTAAAAAAAATTTAACTTTTTTCAAAATAGCTTACATTTTTTGTAAAATTGGTCTGGCTTGGGTTTTTGTAAAGTATTTTTCCGCATGCGCCATCTATTGCCTGTGTACCTTTAGGGTTAATTGATTATACGATTTGCTTAATCATGTCATTCTTAAGTTATAGCTAGGTGGCGTTATTCATAAAAACATTTAATGTTTGAATATAAAAAATCGACTATGTCCCAAGTGACATTGTGCGAAAATGGTATTTTGCGATAAGGCATTTTGCGAAAATGGCATTTTGCTAATGTGACGTTTTGCGATGTGGCGTTTTCGGAATATGACAATTTGAGAATGTGACATTTAGCGAAATTTCAAAATGTAATTTTGCGAATGTGGCATTGTGCGCCTAATCCTTAATGAGTCACTGGTGCTGCCGCCTGTTAAAAATATGTCGAAAGAAAAAATAGCCCGACCAATAGCCAGACTTAAGTAGGTGACATTTTTTTGTATGGGTTTGGGTACCTGTACTGTAGTATTATATTATCTGTGGTACAAGTGATCTTGACAGTTAAGTGTGGGTTTCATGAAATAATAGACACCAAGTTGTCCAAACATCATTTTAATGTAGGCTTACATATCCTAATTCGCACTTAAAATATTGCGAATCTTATATTACCTTAAACTACGCAAAATAATGTTGGCAGAAGACTTGGCCAATAGTAAAATATAACTAATATTTCGCTTAAACATTATTATTATATACTTCCACATTGATAAAAATAAAATTTGAACTTGGAATATATAACAATAACCTTTCGGAGAATACAAGTCAACTTTTCGCCATTTAATATTTTTATAAGTCTACAAATTACGAAAATCACAGAGCGGGGGATCAGAAGTCAAAGCAAAATCCCGGTTGAAGCTAGCGAAAGTTTAGATCTTGTATTTTTTTTAAGATTTCGAGACAGAGTCAGCGACCTAAGTCGGACAGAGTATCCAACTGCATTTCAGCTGTAGTCAAAGAATAAGAATGTATAAAAGTGAAACTCTTTTATGATACGTTCAACACAATCAGGATTGATGTCTGTTTACGCTCGGTCATCGACGACAACAATGCCTCGACCACGCAAGTATAGTAGTCACAGCGGATCTTTGTGTCTCTGAAGTTGGCTCTGCCAACCATTGCGCAAGAAACAGTTTATCATCAAGTATAATGCATAGAGTAAGCGAGATAGGACGATGCGACAGACGTAAGCGAGTGAAAGAGATAGTTATAAAATGCTATCCTCACCTTCTACATTGACACAAAAATAGCTACTGTGCAGGATCTTGCAGCCAATTCAGAGACAAAAAGATCCGCTGTGAGTATTATACGACTTTAACGTTTTTTGCTACATACATCGAAAACATGAATTGTTATTTCTTTAGGCGCTGTTTTTGAAACGTAAGACGAAAAACGTAACAGACAGATCTACAGTAGCGAGATCTGGCGGACATATCTGCAGGCAAGTCCTAGCAAATTGCTAATTTAACATTTAATGTCACATGTGTTGCTGTTAAGAGGTCTTTGCTCTGCAGTGTGACAATATAAGCATATAAAATATTGTTGTTTAAGATTGTCGATCGACACCGCATAATGCACATGTAACTACTTGAGTTAAGCTTCTATACGAACATCTTAATCCATGGTATTCATTCATACACGGTAAAGGCGGAACGACACTTACGTGGCGTGGCGTGGCGCGGCATCCACCAATCAAACGACTCTGTTTCAGCTTACGTCATAATACAACTAGTTTTCTAGCCAATCAACTGCGTCAGAATGCGCTACGCCACGCCACGACACGTGTTTCCCCTTCTTAACACCTATGTCATGAGTTCATGACGTACTGAAGTGCATTAGTCAAATGAATTCCTGCCAGTATGTTATCTTACTAACTAGGTGTAAGTATGTTAATATTACAGCTATTTTAACAGTAACAACTCTCTATTACAACACAGGAGGTCAAATTAATATCTAATTTATTTTTATGTTAATGCCCGTGACTAACACTAGGAAAATCCTAAATAAACGATTTAATATTTATTGTATCGTCGGATTGTTTACGCACGTGAAAATTGAACAGTGCGCTTTTATTCAAGCGTTCAATCAGGTGTCACCTAGTGCTTTATTACGGGCATAAATGTTAGTTTCTTCAGTTATTTTATTTTAAAACATATGTCATAAAATTGGAATCATCGTGGTAGGTAAGAAATCCTACTAACATTAAAATGTGAAAGTTTGCGTTTCCATCACGCTTAAACTATAAAATCATTTTGCAGGACTTAGTGATATTAAGTCAATGATGTTCTTACGTTTGTATACCGTAAGTGTAACACTACATACCTTTTTTTATACTGAAAAGTAAAAAAATAAATCGCGACTTCCAATGATTTATCAATGTTTAGCGATACACATAATACATATCTACAATATCAATTAATCCTATGTCACTAATTTATTAAGATGAATGAAGTTTACTTGAACAGAATCTGAAGCAGTGAAGTTGCCAAATCATGAAAAACTTCATGTTGCATACATGGAATATCTGAAAGGAAAAAATACTCATGTTGAATAACTTAAAATCGGATAAAAAAATACTGTATGCAAGAGAACGGCGTTATTCTACAATTTTGCAACAGGTTTTGATGCAGTTTTTAACATAGTTTAGAGAATTTATTCCGCCGTAACCGTTCCAATTTAACGTCATAAAGTAATTTAGATTTTTGTCAATTCGAGAAACCGCGCGAAGCAGGGCCGGCTCGCTAATAAATAATATAAAGAGTGGCAGAGGCAAAAAATAAATCGGTTGGAAGAGACGAAAAAGAAATCGGTTGGAAGAGACGAAAAAGAAATGTTATCCAAAAATTTATAGAAACATGACCTGTCTTTAGTATGCTCAACCATAGCATTAGTGGTATCGTTCAGTACTCGCCAATCTTCTTGGCCGGCCTGAAGGTGGCTACAATGGCTGCGCAGTAGTAAACTAAAATAAATTTCATACTAAAACAGCAGTGCACCATGCCATGCACATTGGAAAGCCAACTTCAGGGCGGCCAAGAAGAGTAGAAAGTACTGTAGTTGGAAGCCAAATATTGAGCGAAGAGAAATTATCTAGTTTTCTTTTGTGTTGATATCAGGGATTTTAAGGAGCTCCATAACTGTAACTGAAACTATCAGATATCTGAAATAAAACTATCTGTATCCGAATCTGATATATAATGTTCGGATAGGGGGCGGCATCTAAATGAGACACGTTATTATAGGTTTTGCTGCCCGGTCGAACCGACACACAAGCCGCGCGCGTCACTTGCATTTTTCAATTTCTTAAAAATCCAATATCCATAACCGAAACTATCCGAAACTAACAGATAAGCCTAAATAATTACATATCCGTAACCATATCCGAAAACGGTATAATTTTATTTTATTTGTATATTGGTATCCAGAACCAAAATTTCATATCCATAACATCTCTGGTTGATATGTATTTAAGCTAACTTACAGATAGGACAGTACAAACATTTTCTTAAAGACTCTCAGCAAACTTTGTGTTTCGTCAGTAGTCAGATAACTATCGGTTGCCTTGCCCTTTGCACTTGGTGCAGACCAGACGCTCTCAATTAGCTTTGAAGTATATAGAGTTTTGTTAATATTCTTTTAACATTATGTATTTTAAAAATGGGAGGAAAGCTGCTAAAGCTGCTGTTTTTACAGCTCTATATATTTCACATGGAAATCAAACAAAACTAAAATAAAAACTTAGTTCTAAATTCAAATTACTATACACAATAAATCTAATAATAATTATTAATATATTTTTTTAAATTTCAATATCAAGTCATACAAAAATTGCTTACAAATAAGAAATACACGATAAGGCGAAATACAAATGATGGAACCCTGACTTCCAAACTAGGGGGATGCCTGTATCTTAGAAGTCAGATTATAATTATTGATGGACATGGAAATTAGCAATTGTTTGTATTCGAGGGACATTAAGTAAGTAGTTGTGCTGTACATTATATGTCATTAACTTACCACTGAGCGAAAAGACGTTATCAACACTTCTGGTTGGCTACAGCCCCGTTTCCTAGTCCTCGGTGCCCGTCTCATCGGGCGCGGGCGTGTGCCAAGTAAGCCGCTCCTCGTAGAACTGTATGACGACTTGCGGACACCGCACGTTCGCTTGCTTCGCCGGCACCAGGTCCGCCTCGTCGGTGCCTTGCCACTTCATGAGGAACATCAGCTCACCGCTACTGTCCGTGGCACCTGTAACATTATAAAGCGTTGTTATAAATTGTGTGGCTTGGAATGAGGGTAGCTATAGATAGATTGTTAAGGGACTCTATTTTCTGCAATAAACTCCTATTTGGTCTGTTGCATAAGGGTACAGATAATATAATACTGTTTACTACTACAATTTTTATGATCAATTCTAGAAAATGTAAATTTTAAACACAATTCAATAACGAATAGATGCATTTCACCTTCTAGTGATATTTATATGAACCAAATTTTCTTTCTTAGTGCTAGTCTTTCTTATGGCATGGGATTTCTGGCTAAAATAACCAGCCTAGCTCTGCCCAGAAGCAAAGAAGAGTCCTGCTAGCTTCATAGGCTTCTTCACTCACTGGACACCAAGGTATACAAAATACAAAGGTATTAACTACATGCTGTTTAGTTATAGTTTAAGCCGGAGAGCTAAGGGCCTACTGTCCACGGAGGCATAGCTTCATAGACGCTTCACTATACGCTGTGTAGCTTGCAGCCCAGCGTACTGAACTCTGTCCACGACGCATATTGCAAGCGTAAGTTTTCAATCATGTGTGACAATGCCGTTGAGCGACTAAGACTTTATTGGCTTATTACTACATTCGAATTCGCCGAAGACGACGATTGTATTGGGCGATGGGCGCATCCCTATATAGAAAAAAATATCTACTGTAGTTTGTTCGCAGCGGCAAGACAATTTATTAGATGATGATAATGTATTTCAGTAGATACTTAAAAGAATTTATTGTGTAGCACCACTATTACAAATTTTGCTGCCGTGCCCGCCATTTTATTACAAAAATTTAACGCGACCACTCGATTTATGCCCTGGCGTATAACATGTAGTAGTCATAAGACTGCATATAGCGACGCGTGCGCGACGCTGCAGCGCCGTCGACAGTTTCTTAGATTTTTATGTAAGCTGCAAGCATGCGAACACCAAGCGTATAATGACGAAGACGCGTCTATGAAGCTACGCCTCCGGACAGTTGGCCTAAAGAGATAAAATAATTTAAAACGCTATCATGTAGCGGAACTAAGCTTAAATTTACATGAAAAATACTCACCAATAATCTTCTCAGGCTCCAAACCGCGGTCAAATCCTGAAGCTTTTTTGTCATCACTTTTTGCTTTTTTGGCCCCTTTCAAGTCTGGTGTAGGTACAGTAGATTTTCGCTTCTTGACATCTTTGTCAACTTTCACCATTTTACCCTCTGAAATTAGATAAACATACTTAAATATTGGCATCAAATAAAAGAATACATGAAGCTTCAAAAGCACAGATACTAATCATTCTTCTTTCTGCAGTTCAAATAGCCTGACAAAATTACTCTTTCTCAGCTATAACTCCTTCTTTAAAGTTTCAATTTAATAAATTAATTTAACAACTCATTATTATTTCACCTACCAGCTTCCTTCTTTTTCCTAGCCTCTTCAAAGGCTGATATAAGATCTGGACAATCAAGATTCTCTTCTGGCTCCCAAGTGTTGTCTTCATCACTATAACCTTTCCATTTTAGGTAATATTCAACCTGGAATATAAATACAGTTTTTTTTATTTCTTACTTTTTGGAGTACACTACGATTGGACATCATCATTATCCATCATCATATCAGCCGAAAGACGTCCACAGCCAAACATAGGCCGCCCCCAAGCATCGCCACATTGACTAGTCCCGTGCATCTCATATCCAGCAGATCCCTGCGACCTTCACCAGGTTTTCGGTCCAACTAGTGGGAGGCCAACGCAATGTCTTCCGGTACAATAACCCATTCCGTTTCTACAATTGGACATAGTCAGTTGGTCATTGAGATAGTTGCGAGAAATTAAATTTTAAGTTTTGCATCATGATTTTTCTTTGATGGTATTTTTATGCTTTCAAATTTTTTAACTTTGTTATATGTAGTTAAGTTTGGTTTTATATTTGTAGGGCACTATCAATAAGACCAGCTTTTAATGATGTTCCACAGTACGGTACCTAAAACGAATATAAAAAAGATTTTTAAAATAAAAGGACTAATAAAGCTTTAAGACCGGTTTCTGAATTGAGCCTTTGAAGTTAAGAAAGTGATAAACTCTACATTTATGCCAAATCCGAAACTATGAGGCATAACAAAAACACTTGAAAGAGTCACAATCCCAGTTTTGACGATAACTTACACTGCAAAAAGTATTATGTTAAAAAAGGAAGTCTTTCTTTCCTCAAGTCTGCCATATAACATTACCCAGACTATTATCCTTATTACCTACAAAATCGGATGGTGAAATAATACAGTATATATGTATTTTTCCAAAATCAACTAGTTTGATTTCTGGCTAGGAATATTGATTTTTCATTATTTCAATCAAGCAGTTTTAGTGTTCATCACAATCGGGCTCTTTTACTTCTTTGAGTGATTTTTGCTATTCCTCGTTGTTTCAGATTTAGCCATTCAGGATAACTTGAAAAACACACCCTGTATAAAAACAAGATATAAAAAAAAGTTGGATCAACCTGCCTATAAAATTAAAATCACTATAAGACAAATTTAATGTGTCCTCTTGCTCTTTACCTTTGTTTTAGGAAAACCACACTGATCTCTGTATCTTTCAAAATCAACCACAATATTTGTGTCCCCTTGTAGTCTTTTAAAACTCCAAAAAGTCTATCGGTATCAAGTTAAATTTAAACCTTGGGCATGTTTTCCAATGATTCTTGGTTTAAAAGGATCCTGGCAGATTGCATTTTCATAGTATTTATTTTTCATACTCTAACCTTTGAATACTATTCTCGATAATGATCCAAACTGATAATAATTGCCCATCATAAATGTGTATTGGTTCCTCATAGCCATGTTGATAAAAATGACATGGGTTTTTTATTTCCCTATCTTTTACCGAGTGTGAGGTATTAAATTTGGGTAGTTTTGTAGATTTGATCCTTTACGTTTAACTACTTCCAACTATATTTGTTTATAAATGGTGAAATAACAAACGATTGTTATTTTTCACATCAAAACATGATGGATAGCATATTCTGGATTTTCGGTAATGGCGAAACTGGATCTTTGTTCTTTGGGAACAAAATAAGGATAAAAGAGGGCTATTACCTTTCCATTTCGCATACGACGATCCAGCACTTTCTCGACTGAGAATTCTTCCTCACCCTCAGGCTCACCATCTTTCTTCCTCTCAGCCATACTTAGTTCTGACGATTAAATAAACAATTATTTCGATATTTTTAACGGGCTTTATCAATTGAGTGGAAAGGAAGATTCAAAAAGCCCCCGGGAATTTAAGAAAAAAACAAACAAACGTCTTGGCGGCATAAATTCTTATCTTTCTTCAATTTAACGTGCGAACTAATAAAAACTACCAATTCCTCTCGTACTTAAAATTTTTACGTTCATTTTGTCTGAAGAATACCATATTGGAGAGGAAAACGAGACACGGATATCACAAGGTAAAAATAACCTATGCTCTTAAAAGTCCTTCTGCAGAACATGTCATTACTTATACAGTGAAAACAAACATTATTTAGTGACAACTATACTAAATAAGTAATAATTTTAAGCCTTTTTTAGAATCAAAATGTACACAAATCAATTTATTCTGCATCGTGTCCCGCCATTTTGACTCATGATAAACCAAACCAAATTGTTGAGTCGTCGAATACATTTGGTAATAAACTACCTAAATTATTTTAGCCGTAACTGAAATTACATGTCGCGCGTTCAAAAGTAATAAGTGAAAGCAAAATTTTGTTGATTTCTTAAAATACACACCTTTTGTTTAAAATCGGAAAAATCGCGAACGAATTTAGAAAAACTAGGAAAGAACCGGCGTTCGTTTGCTGGCGTTATGCACAGAGTACAAAACATACCACAGAGTATATATTTAGTAGAGTACATTGATTGAATAAGGTACATTACTGAATATTTCATTAATGAATAAAAATCGCATTGCGGGCTAAGCCTAACACGCATTGCGATTTTTATTCGCGCGGTTTTTTTTCCGCCCATTCTGCGACCTGTGGAATTGTATGAAACTACACGCATTGCTGTGCAATAAAAATCGCAATGCGTGTTAGGCCTTTAGTCTTATCGGCGAGTGAAGGCCAGCTCCAAATGTTGGCCAACGACACTCGTTCAACGTGTGGAACTAGAAAATTGTATTGTATAGTTCTCGCCAACTTCTTGGCCGCCCTGAAGTTGGTTACAATGGCTGCGCACTAGTAACTTTCATTCAAAAACAGCACCGATCCGTGCCTTGCGCATCGGAAAGCCAACTTATGGGCGGCCAAGAAGTTTGGCGAGAACTATACAAATTACAAAGCGTTTGTACTTGGGGCTAGCGAGATCGGTAGATGGTGGTTGGTCAACCAAATTGGTCGCAAACGCAAACCTTCCAACCAGGGTTGTTCGAAGGTCAACTCAATTCAATTCAAATTTTGGCCGGAACAACCACCCGACTGTTTAGAAAGGGTTTTATCTTACTATCACACTTCACACTAATAATATAAAGGAGAAAGTTTGTGAGTGTCTGTGTGTTTGTATGTTTGTTTCTTATTCACGTTCAAACGGCTGGACGGATCTGGATGAAATTTGGAACAGAGATAGATAGTCAGGCATAGCACATATGATTTTCTCATTTTGACCTTTTATCCCGGGAATATGTTCCCTCGGACGAAACAGCTTGCAGAAGCTAGTACTTGCATAATTTCTGTGTATTTTATTCATTCCTCCCTCCGTCATAAACGAACCATTACGACCCTATTATGACCCTAGGATCATGCTGGGACAAACTCGACGGCATACTGTTGTCGTATAAAGTAAAGGACTTCAAACGGTTTCACCGTGTTGTGATAAATCGACGCAAATTGTTCTTGACTTGTATTATGAATATATTTCTATCACTATCACTATCAATACATCACTATCATCTTTATCACTATAATCACTACATACAAAACAAAGTCCCCCGCCGCGTCTGTCTGTCTGTTCGCGATAAACTCAAAAACTACGGAACGGATTTTCATGCGGTTTTCACCAATAAACAGAATGATTCATGAAGAAGGTTTAAGTGTATAATTTGTTAAGGTTTTGTGTAAAATTGTAGAATTAAGTCGATATTTGATGAAAATTTCGGTAAAATCAAGCCACCTTAGAGGTTTCATCGAAAACCACTGCCTAATCCCTTTGAGATATAATAAAACAAAATATGGTGGAATTGTTCCTCTTTTATAGGCCTACAGAAAAGTTCGCGATGGCATATGTCTATCTTTTAATGTACACATTCTATTTACGCAAAAAATGGTCACTTCCAATGCGGTAATTGGTAAGCTATTTACCCTCAGTTTCCCAGCTCAAAATTATCGCAGAATTAATGTGACAAATTGTCAAGCACGCGTTATCTGCTGTGATAGGCTGTTGAAAACGCGTGCTTGATAATTTGTCACATTATTTCTGCGATAATTTTGATCTGGGCAACTGAGGGTTAGACGGATACAGTATTATTACTTATAAAATTTAAATATGGTAACTTAAGCATTTCATGCACATTATGATAATCAATTACATCATACAATTTAAATGAATATCTTAGGAGTTATCGCAAAATAAAAAAAAAACGTTCGCGAAAATAAATTCAAGTGGGCGGGCCTCACACCGATGACGGTATACGATAAGCTACGAAAGAAATAACGTGGTAGGAATAGTAATATATTATGCTTTACTACCCGTGCGAAGCCGGGGCAGGTCGTTAGCAATTAATAAATTAGGTATCAAATCAATTAGATTCAACATCAGATTGATCGTCTAAAGCAGGGATTCCCAAATTTTTACCATTTGCACCAAGCAATTCTTTATTAAGAACTAGCTGTCCCACGCGGCTTCGCTGCCGTCATCTGGCTACCTATCTACCTATTTACCCTACCTACCCATTTACCTACCTACACTGATTTTTGCGAAACTTTTAACCGCTTACGCAGCGCACGCGACGGAAGCTCTCAAAAAGGAATAATTTTGCCCATTTTTGCACCATTTTTCATTTGTGCTCCGCTCCTATTGGTCGTAGCGTGATGTTATATAGCCTATAACCTTCCTCGATAAATGGACTATCCAACACAAAAAGAACTTTTCAATTTCAACCAGTAGTTTCTGAGGTTAGCGCGTTCAAACAAACAAACAAACAAATAAACAAACTCTCCGGCTTTATAATATTATATATAATATATAGTATAGATAGACGTAAGCATTCAAATGCTGGCAACGTTTATTAAGAGAATACCACATCGATTTATATGTGACGATAATCTATCTTGAAATTTTCTAAGTGGGTAAGGAGTTCATATAAATTATTTCATCCTCATTTTCTGTCAAATGAATAATTGTCGAATAGTCATCTTTAATCACTAATCACTTCATTACAAATCACTTTGTGTCAATTTTCAAATATCAAACAATGACCGGTTTGTTCTGCTGTGAGTGCGGCATAACACTTAAGCTAGGTTCACACGCAGTGATTTTAGTTACAATCGACTTGCTTACGAGATTTAATTTTGTAATTCGATTGAGCAAACAACCAACCACCCACACATAGCGTCACCCGCAAACATGAGTTGAACTATCTATACTACATTTAAACTAACAGATTTTTCTGCTAAAAAACAGATTTTTGTTAAAATGTTGATAATTATATTAAAAAAAGGTAGATTTATAGATTTTGGCGGTAGAACGGTAGACTTGGACCGAAAGTGGTAGATCTAGCAAGAGCATGTAACACTGCGATTTTTTTGGATCTACCGAAAAGTTCATAGATATAGCAACACTGTCTACGTGTGAACGATACCTAAAAAGTTCTATAATTTTACCATGAATTTTACCCTTAATATGTCTATGATTTTACCAGGTTGCACAGATAATGTACAAAACATCGACTATGGAACGAAATGAATCGATATTTTTGAGATAACTCGATTCGAAAATCGGTATTATTATAAAGTAATATAGTTATCTGTCTGTATGTGTCTATGTATGTCTCAATACGGGAAAGTTGTAAATAATTTTCATTAAAATTTTGACGAAGCTCCTTCAATAGAAGCCTATGATAAATAAAAAGTGACCTAATGATTACAAAGTGAGTTCTGAAAGTGATGGGAAACCGTAAATGGTGTGCCCTATGAAACAAAAAACTATCATTGCGCACGATACCCCAACGCCATTTTGAAGCGAAATTTTGTATGTAAGTGCCAAGTATTTCGCAATATTTTCAATTCTCACCCTTGTAAAGGGGGTGCGTTTGATAATTATCGATAACAGTGAATGTGAAACACGCCTGAAGAGGTGCCAGTATGTGATCAAGTGCATTGACGGATGCCCAGAGTCGGTGGTTGCATCGAGGTGGGTTGCGGCGCCGTTTATCTAGAGCTCGCATTAATTAAATTAATAGTAGTATATTGAACTGACAAATTGTTAGACGACGAAGTGTACAGTAGGCAGTAAAGTGTATAATATTCCTGTGGGCTTGGAACGTTAGTGGTGAGTGCGGAGTGGTGTATTTCGGCGTGGCGAGCGTTATCGGTGGCGTTTCCGACTGTTGCAGATAGTGAGTGGCGCGGAGGATGGCTCGGCCCGACGGGAGTGTTCTCAATAACTGACGGACGCTGCCGGCTTCCAGCTGGCGCAAGCAGTAGGTTAAATGCCTTGTGTTTTCATCAATTATACACTACACTATACATTACTTTGACATTGATTTTTTCATGTCATTTGAGCATTAAATACGAGATTTTCCCACAGGACAGGACAATGAAGCATGCTTCATGCATACACAGTTCTGTATTCTCCCAGACATTTCATCTGATTCCACTATTCGCACTTTCTTAATTATATGGTCCCTGACATCTGCAAGATGATATAAGTTTTCACCAGTCTAATTCTACTTTCCAAAAGTAATGTCTTGTTTGGCATTGAGTGGTGATCAATCAACTGTTCCAACATTATCGTCTATGGGGATATAGAAGAATAATGTTAGAACATTTGATTGACCACCAATTTGGCCATGGATCACAAAGACCCAAATATTTACATTACAAGCACAATTATAGTTCCTGCTTTAACAAGGGCTAAAATAAAAACATGACGATGTAATGGTTGTATTGATTAAACATTAAATGAAAAGTACAGTTTAACTTGAATATAGAAGACATTCAGATAAGGAAAACAACAATGTTACTCAGATTTTAAATTACTCATGATTAGTGACTTCAACCTCATTTCTCACCATCACAAGACCTAATTTTAGTGTCAAGCAGTATAGTAGAACAATATGTTAGCCAAACTTGAGATTTGGAAGAAAATTTGGATCAATAGACTTATAGGTTATGTCACTTACTTGTAAGAATAGTAAATGTCAAACACAAGTGAGTAATGTTAAACTTTTACCTTGTAACTCAAAACAAAGGCCTTCTTTCGCTAAGTCTATATATTTGCAAATGGATGCATGAATTATTTTCATTAATAGCATCGATTTAATGACAGTTAAATAAATCAATTAAATCTCTATAACTATAAGATTGAATAATAATATGCCAGAAAAATTGGAACTGGGCACTTCAGGAAAGAGTAATTTGGGGCGGAATTGTGTTACAGTTCAAATGTAACCAAAATTCATATTTAGGTATAATACAGACTTGAATGCCTTCTCATCAATTTTAACTTCTGCCATAATGACTGTTGCTAAGATAATTTTATATTGGAATTACCTCAACTTAAATAGCTAATGATGCAAACATGTTCCAGATAAAAATGCCACGACCTGGCAGTCTGAAAGACCCAGACATTGCTGAGTTGTTCAGCAGACATGATCCGGAGAAGATCTTTGAGGACCTTCGTGAGATCGGTCATGGGTCCTTCGGAGCGGTCTACTATGCTCGCTGCAATCTCTCCAAAGAGATTGTGGCGATTAAGAAAATGTCATATGTTGGGAAACAAAGTGAGGAGAAATGGCAGGATATCTTGAAAGAAATTAAGTAAGTTATTTTTTATGAGTATGAAGAGTTTTAGTTGTGTGAGTGCATCTCTACTTAACCCTTTCGGGAATCCATAACATATATGATGTTATGTTAAGAGTTTTGTTAGAGCTAAATGTTCTCTTTGTAAATCTGTGTCACTTAGATCTAAGTTAACAAATATTAATTACACGCAATGACCAGGAACCTGTAGTAACTAATCGACCTTATCCTCTGTCTTTTATATAAGAAAAATGACAAATGGATATGAATGTAATTTTTATTTATGTTTTGGTTTGTGACACTTAAGCTATCATCTTTTTACAATCTGGTACAAAATATTTTGATAAGAGTCAATCACAGCAATCACGAAAAGTAGGTAATATTATTGATTTATGTAACCAACATTCATCATATAAATTTTATTCATCAAATTGGTTAAAAAATGAGGAAAACAATCAATTTGAAAATATCGTAATTAATTTAGTGTCACTGCATTCTAATTTTTTAATTTTATTTTACCTCAATATGGTATGTTGAAAAAAATCAATCCCTTGCGAGCAGTGAAAAAATTAAATAAAAATACAATTAAAAGATATAAACATTTATGCCAATTATTTTGAAACTTGCAAAGGGATTAAAATCTATTGTGTACCTACTTCCCGCTGACCTAGAATCATGAATTTGACAAGAAGCATTGACTTATATCATAACTCATAAGTAAAGAGAAGCACCAATTTTTTTTTGACATATCACAAAAAAGAAGCTATTGCAACGAAGGCTGCTAGACAGGTTAATAAACTCTCAAGTCCAGGGGAGAGGGAGGGAGGGAGGTTTCCAGGTCAAGACCCCTCTACTCTATAGTTAAAATACTTGCAAATATAACAACATTTCACCAGAAGTTCAAACTTAACTACTAAACAAAAATTCAATAAGTAGGGAATAAGAATATGGATATTGCCAGTATGAGGCAGTACTAACAAATACCTATTTTTTTTTAGATTCCTCAAACAGCTGGAACATCCGAACACCATAGAATATAAGGGGTGCTACAAACGAGAGCATACAGCATGGCTGGTCATGGAGTATTGTGTTGGTTCAGCATCAGACATCATAGAGGTAATTTGATCATACTTTTTATCAAATAATCTAGAAAAAGACCTTTCCCGCGGCTTCGCTCCCGTGTGTCCCCAAGAAAAGTGCATTTTGTAAATTAAAATGTAGCCAATGTCACAAAAAGAGCCAAATGAAGCAAAAAAAAAAAACCCAACTGCAAAAAGCGAACTAAAAAGACGTAAACAAGAAGAAAATCATGCTGTGCTGTCGAAGGATACATGTTCGCGAGCTGGCTGACCAAAACCAGATATATCCTCCGACTGCACAGCATGATTTTCTTCTTGTTTACGTTACGTCTTTTTAGTTCGCTTTTTGCAGTCGAGTTTTTTGATTTTTTGAATTCACTTTTTTTATTTATGACTTTTTAGTTATTTTTTTTAGAATTAGGTACATTTAAACATATAATTGTCATATATTGTATATATTTTGAAATCACCTCATAAAGCCCTTTATTTTGATACCCCACAAGATGGGTCTGGAAGAAGAAAAAATTGGTGCCTCACATTATGGGGCCCAAAATCCGAGATTTTTTATTTTCCAATTTTTATGTAGTCAGTAACACTCGCAGGGTTAAGACGAATCAATTGACGTAAGAATCATCAAAATCGGCCAACACGTTTGATCTCTAGAACGCCACATAGGAACAAACATACATACATACATAGACTGATACACATTAGCCTCCTTCGGCAGTGAGGTAAAAAGATCCACCTTCAATTCTGATTTCGAACTTTTGATGGTGGACACATTTCTAAAGCCTAGTGAATAATATAAGGCTGCAACACAATCACCCAATCCAGCAGCAATACGCCTGCGCAATTTGTACTGCCAACTGTTTGTCTGTACAAATTGAAAAACGCGCGTTAGCTGCTGTGTTTGTTTTAGTGAACTTTTAACAGCCATTCGCGTTTGACTTGCGTTTCGTTAGTGACGCGTCAATATACCATTCCAGAAACCAGATGTAGGTATTGCAGCCATTGGGCGACTGTCTCGTACTCCTTGCCAGTTCTATGTTATACCTCTTATGGTAGACACCATTAAACCATGTCATTTTGAACTGTAAGGACTTGGCCAGTCAGAAAGTTGAAGCTAGTTGCACATTCCAAAGCGTAGGTCTCTGGTACTCAGGGAGACTGCAAGAAACTCCATACGCACTCTTTCAAATGATTAAATAGTTATAGTTCTCGCCAAATTTCGTGGCCGCCCTGAAGATCACGGATCGGTGTTGTCTATGTAAGAGATTTACTACTACACAGCCAGTGTTGCCAACTTCCGGGTGGCCAAGAAGTTTGGCGAGAACTTTACGAAGTATTAGTGAGTATTTCTTCATGGAAATGTAAGAATATTTGCAATTTGTATCTCAGATACCGAAAGAAGTACTTGCATAAAAGAAACGACTGAAGTCATTCATCAAAATCATCATTCCAATAAAATTGTTCCAGGGAATTATTGTTTACACGAAATTGTGCACTCTAAGTACCATGCCTAAGTGCCATATGACTTGAGAATAGAAGGTATTGTACATAGTGCGATGTTATTTATTTAAACTTCATGTGCAATAGTGGTACATAGACAGAACTATTGCGGCAAGGCATTTCTTACCAGCCAATCCTTGGGTTAATAAGATACTACACAATATGATATTTAATTTTGAAATGATATAATTTATAATTATTATTTTATTTTATTGATAACATTAGTTTGCATTATTTCAGTTAAGTATTTGTTAATTACTACTTTTTCCGTGACATCGCTCTTGTGGCCACACAGAGGAACCGTGTCAAAATAAAAAATAGGTTAAAACACTCAATGATAGTTTAGTATATCAATCAATGAAAGAATTTTCGCCTACAAAAAAAATACGTTTTTAGTTTAGATTATAAATCTAGCAAATTTTATAACCTTTGACAAATACCTGAAAATATCCCACTAATTACATTATCTTAGTTTTTGTTAGGTATACAACATGTATTCGTAAAATTAAAATATTAAAAGTACCAAATCCCTTTTCATACTGGCTTTTCCATACCAACTATCAGTTAACAGACAGTTCTTCATTACATACAATTAGTGCTCGTTCACACAGGGGTCCGTTTTACAGGTCCGCTTTATCGTATAAGTTTTTATTCGCCGCTGAAGTATGTAGTTTTATGAGTGATTAAAACAGTATTAAAATACTGATACGTTTTATCGGATCGGAGCCACGCGGGGCATGTCTTTACCCCCAGTAGCGAGGGATCCGTTATAACGGTTATAAAAATGTGGCGTAAACATTATCCCCAGTAGCAACGGATCCGACAAAACGGTACTGTAAATGCGGTGTGAGCATCGCCTCCAGTAGCGACAGATCCGTTAAAACGATCCTGGAAATACAGATGTTCTGTGTAAACGAGCCCTTAGTGACTACACACCGCCGGCGCCGGCCATCTCATAGACCAAATCCAGGATTTTTTTCGTAGAATCACTAGGATCAAAACTTCTATATTTTAAGAGCTCGTGGCTAAATAATAGCAGCCGCACGGGTCGATCGTCAAGGTTAAGCAATGCTTCACGAGGTCGGTCCGTGGATAGGTGACCATGTTCAACATACCGAGTTTCCTCCGTGCCTCGGAAAGCACGTTAAGGCGTTGGTCCCGGCTCTCATTTGAAGATCTTTGACAGTCGTTACGGGTAGTCAGAAGCTTGAGATCTGACACCAGTCTTGCCAAGGGGTACCGTGTTACCCAGTTACTGGGTTGTGGAGGTCAGATAGGCAGTCGCTCCACGTAAAACACTAGTGCTCAGCTGAATCCGGTAAGACTGGAAGCCGATCCCAATATAGTTGGAAAAAAGGCTAGGCAGATTGACTAGGATCAAAACTTCGCGAACTCCCATTTCCAATATTTCACTTAACCAATTGACGTGCCAATAAGGAATAATATCGGTCTACCGTGACAAGAGTACATACTTGTATATCTTTACTTGACCTTGACCTAGAATAATAAAATTCAAAAATGTAATAATTCAATATCCACGTACTTACCTTTATTACATAACATGTAGGCCTCCACTCAAGACGGACGAATGACAATTTTTACTCGACTACCGAAGGAGGGTAATGTGTTTATCAGTCTATGTATGTATATTTGTTCCTATGTGGCGTTCTAGAGACCAAACACGTTGGCCGATTTTGATGATTCTTACGTCAATCGATTCGTCTTAACCCTGCGAGTGTCACTGGCTGCATTAAGATTGGATAATAGAAAAATGGCGGCTTTTGGGCGCCATATTGTGGGAAACCAATTTTTTTTTCATCCAAACTTTTCATAACACTTATGTTTAAATGTATCTTATTCTAAACAGTTGTAAATAAAAAAAGTTAATTCAAAAAATCTAAAAACCCGACTGCTTAAAAAGCGAACTAAAAAGACGTAAACAAGGTGAAAATCTTTTTAGTTTGCTTTTTAAGCAGTCGGGTTTTTAGATTTTTTGAATTATGTACAAAGCAGTTTGAATTTAGATGAGTCAGTCAAGCCTGAGACTTGTCTTTATAATATTTAATTGATGAAATGTTTACATGCGAATTAATGATGCGCGACTAAGTTGTGGACGAACTGTTTCGTCACTGTGACCTCACGAAGTGTCACTCACAATGCACATCTTACAATACAACCTAATTTTTATAGATCATCGACAAATTTTCAGGAATCGTGAGCCAATTTCGTTGAGAGACCTATAAAAGTATTGTCTGTGGTCTCCCTAAACTGTTACGAATATTTTTTCTGATATTGCACACTCAATGTTCTTGGAATTGGAAGGAATTCCGATGACTAACTAAATACATGTGAACAACTTACATTCGAAAATTGTTATTCTAATGCTCTAGTTGTATGTGCTGTTAGTTAGTTATCTTTGATTTCCCAAAAGGAATTCAAATCAACTTAGGTAATACGCACTGACAATCCGCAATTGAGTCACCTATATTTATCTGTGCGGGTATTATTTAACTACTTAATTAGCATATTCGGATGATTTTTTATGTTAGTTCAATATGACGAATAATCTTTCTCAGAAAGTTGTAATATTATTTTCTTTTAAAATGTGTATTATCGTACTTAGTGCTACCTTATTTATTTGGGAAAACAAACGACTACACACTACATAAAATTTATGCAGGAAGAAAAACAAATGTGCACCCAGCGACATTTTCCATTTTTCTTATTATCCCAAACTTGAAAGTTTTTGTTATTTTTCGTTTTCTCATCTAGCATAATGCGCCTAAAATGTTTGCACTGCTGGGACACTGGATTTTCCATCTATTCATTATTTATTTAGCCATTTCTCTTACTTGTTTGTGGTTGTTTCATTGCCCTTGAGAAAACTACCGCCTTCCTCTCATTTTCCGTCTCTTTTCATCATAGAACACAGCCAGTATACTATCTATACCAATATTATAAAGAGGAAAGATTTTTTTGTTTGTTTGTACCGAATAGGCTCCGAAACTACTGGACAGCTAGTATTCAATAAAATTATAATATACAAACAAATACTAGATTACTATGAAGGTACAAGGTATAATACCTGCTTATTATGTAACGTTGGATTCCACAAAATGTCAAGTGCTGTCGGGTCCCGTCACTAGTTTAATGATTGCACACCGCATGCCGACGCGTTCTACATGCTAATTAAATAAAATATCATAATATAATGTCATATTGTTTCCTGTTTTCGTGTTACATAATACAATCTGACTTCCGATATCGTTGATCGTGCTTCACTTGACTCTCATTGCTTTCGTTTTGCTGGGCATTGTTTGTAGTTGATAGTAATTGTCGTAGGTATATAATTATTCCTGAGGACATACGAGCAATTTATGTAATGACAAGTCTTTGCAATAAATCTCAATTCACTGATACATAATTATTAATGCAACTGGTACTGAATAACTGCTTAAAAGAATAATTGAATGTTTCCCACTAAGGTAAAATGTATATAGTTGCTGAGATAGGTAAGCACATAATATGTTGCATTTCCGTCTGATAACAATGTTGTATTAAAAAAGTCGGGATATATCCTAGGTATCTTTGTCACGACACTTACAAATCTTACTTAATATTATAAATGCGAAAGTTTGGATGGATGTATATTTGTTACTCAATCACGCCAGAACAGCTGAATGGATAAGGATGAAATTTGGCACAGAGATTATAGTCTGGAATAGCACATAGGCTACTTTTATCCCGGTTTAGTGTTCCCTTGGGATAAGAAAACACTTTTCACGCGGGCGGAGCCGCGGTAAGAAGATAGTTGTATAAAAAACACACTCAAACCTAGAACAATCTTTATGCTTTTATAAAACTTTTTCTGTTCCTGTACACCACACCTTGATTATCCCCACAGTAAATATCATAATGATTCACAAATAAAATATACAATATTTCTTTAACCAGGTACACAAACGGCCTCTTCGCGAAGAAGAGATCGCTGCGATCTGCGAGGGCGTAGTATGCGGTCTGTCGTACCTGCACAGCCTGGGCCGCATCCACCGCGACATCAAGGCAGGCAACATCTTACTGACGGAGAACGGGACTGTCAAGCTGGCCGACTTTGGCAGCGCCAGCATCAAGTGCCCAGCTAACAGTTTTGTGGGGACGCCGTACTGGATGGCGCCAGAAGTTATACTCGCTATGGATGAAGGGCAGTATGATGGGAAGGTAAGTCGGAAGTTTTTGTTACGTTATAAAATAATAACAACCACATGGCCCAGGGGGCGCAAATTTAATAAGCTGGATATAGCCGGCTAGACCTACTATAATAGCTCTCCGAATATCGTAACCCTTAAGGAATATGCGCGATTTAATTGATGTATGAGCAATTGAAATACAAAAATTTTAAAGTGATTCATGCTCATACTAAGCAATTTTTTATTTTTTTTTATACGTTGTCCCACACTAGGAATTTCTTCCTGTATCGTGGGTGCTTTTGCAAACATATAAACTCACATACACAACACCCAGAGCCGGAACAACTATCTGTAGATCATACAAATATTTGTTCCGTGCGGGACAATCGCTCAACCACTGCGCCCACCGTGTGCTGGTTTTTCTCATAAATAATACTTTTATAAGTGGTTGCTATTTATATTGAACAACATGACATAATTAAAGCAGGTCAACAGTAAACAGAAGTTGAAAGGTTCAGCAGTTTCGTACCTTGATTTTCCCTACATGCCTTCAATTTTAATCTCTGGTACTGGGCAGCTGAGCTTACCCCAGATGTAAATGTCCCGTTGTGTCTCTATGGCTTAGCTCTGTTATGTGTCCTGATATGGAGGGAAGTGGGAAAAATGTGTTTCTTACTCCTCTGCTGTACTGATAATTTTGTTGTGGGATCAAAGACGGCTAAATTGTTTCTCAAAAATTCGTCGAGCTTAAATACCACAACAATTTTCTGGTGGCCAATGTTCATTTAAGTCTTCACTAGTTACAGTCACTAGGAATAGTGTGGTAGAGGTAAGCTTCTCTTGCGCTGCATTGCCAGATTTTGATAGGACCTTGAATTAAGCTGTAGAAGAAAACTGTTAGTTAAATACTTGTGTGTTGTTTGCAGGTGGACGTGTGGTCGCTAGGTATAACGTGTATCGAGCTGGCCGAGCGCAAGCCGCCGTACTTCAACATGAACGCTATGTCCGCACTCTACCACATCGCACAGAACGACTCGCCCACCTTACAGGTAACTATCATTTATGTGTGCCATTATAGCTACCGAATCCTCAAACGATATTTAACTTTATTATATTCTAAAATTTCTTTCTGTTATTGCATTAATGTGATGATTAACAACTACTCGAAAGTGGAGTTCAGTTTGAGTATTTGGAAGCAAGCTTTTTGCTCATGTGTTTTTATGTTCTCATGCCTTACCAATTGGATTTTCATATCATTTGTGTTGTTTTTTCTATGATTTCTAATCAAAATATTTATACACAAAAAAGTACGTATTACAGGCGCCAGAATGGACGGACACATTCCGCTACTTCGTGGAGGCTTGTCTACAGAAGAACCCTCAGGACCGTCCGTCGTCTACGAAGCTTCTGTCGCACCCGTTCATCACTCGTCCAAGGTCGCCGAACGTACTCGTGGACCTCATACAGCGAACCAAGGCCGCAGTGCGAGACCTCGACAACCTCAACTACAGGAAGATGAAGAAGATACTGATGGTAGACGGTGATAACGAGAGCGCTATAGGTATGTACTGATTGTGTTATCTCTTAACATTTAGAAACACTTGACCCACTTTAGCTGAATACTTGACCTTTTTATCGTTCACAAAAGATTGACGCTTGTCATTGATGTTTTCGAATTGTTTCAAATGCGCAGTTTTGTTTGATTTTAAAAACATGTTATTGTTGATTATTTCTGGTTGCCTATGTCATAGGAAATATTTTTGGAAAATAATGACAACATCTCTACCTATTAAAACAAAGATACATATTTTACAATTCAAATAACATACCTATATCCACAAGGAAAAGGTTTTCAATTATTACTATTGAATCCACGATTACTTACTATGAATGTATAATATTAGGCATATCCAAGTGTGTATCCCGGCTCCTATCCCAAAAAACATGAGAGTTGTCGATTCTGAATAGATCCACCGTAATTTAGCCAGAAATATTGCACAAATTCCTACAAAGTTGCAATGCACATTATATAAGTTTGTACAGATAGGGTGGGTAGCTGTATATGGCACCCCATCTTGCTATGTTTATAGCCGGCTTAAAATAAACAAATAAATGATGTGTGCAGGTGACAGTGAAGAGACAGCAGAAGAGCGTTCAGGCGGCGACAGTTCCAAGTCGAACTCGGCGACGTCGGAGCACAGCGCGGCCGGCGCCTCCAGCCAGAGCTCGTCGTCCGGCAGTCTGCGCCGCCGACCGCACCCGGTTAGTCACCAACACTCGAATGATCAGGTCAAATATAAATAAATCATAATGTTTCAAAATAAAATCAAGCACGATATTGTTTTGAAAAATGTGCTGAAATTATTGAGCTTGCTTCGCTTGCTTTTGTATGGTCAATATTCTGTCTTTTTTTGCTTAAGTTACGCCACTGGGCATAGTCGACCGACTATAGTTGTCGGCAAGTAACTTGGCAAGGTTTTGGCTTAGTCGGGGTAAGTTCGCGCATAGTGCGCTTACCAATCACCACGAACGGAACGTGGTTGCGACGCAATTGTTCAGTCGATCCTTATGTCAACTGACTAAACAATCGCGCGCTCGGAACAGTGCTAAACGTTCCCCAAGTCCCGCTTGGTAACTAAAGAGACCTAAAAAACCGACTTATGCGCATCTAACGACTCATGCCAAGTTACGTGCCGACAACCTACTACTATGCAGGATGTGCACAGATAGGCTTTGCCCGCCACGAATCAATGCGTAGTGTGAGCGCGTGTCTCAGTTAACGATCACGCCTATATTTATGATATAAAACGAAATTAACGAGCGTATCTTAGATGTGCACTGAAGGTAGACTTTGTTGTATCGCCATAAGTATCATTTGCAGATCTTCTGGTTGATAATATTATGTGAGCAACCAAAGCCTTGTACAAATGAGCCTCTTCATATCAACATTGAGCGGAAGCATTTCGAATTGTAGCACTGTTTCGTACTAAGTAGATCTTTTAAATTCTTTGAGCATAGTTTTAGTTTTGGAAGCTCTGTCGAGACTTATAATGAATGTAGTGTCTTGTTCCGCAGCAAGTGAACGCGAACCACCACCAGCATCAACAACAGCCGCAGTACACGCATCTTAACCACCAACACTCCGCGCAATCCACCAGGTATGTACCAACATCTATATGTACAGACATTTTATATTATGTACTATGCAGTACCTAGCACAAATTTTATTGACTGCTGCAAATTGTAGGTTTGAAACATGGAACAATAGTAATGCATGTCAAAAATGTTGTAGCTAATACAGTTTAAAATTAAATTAGCTTGCGAAACTAGACGTTATACATATCGATATCTAATGACCAAATAATCTACTTAGTCTTAATTTCAATAACTAAGCTACAGGCCGTTTGTTCACGACGCGACTCCGCAAAATGTGGTCACGATTCAGACCTCCGTATATTTGTATGGACCGTTCGTTCATTGCACGACACCGCACCACAAGCAACACGATTTTCATACGGTTTTTCGGCTATGTCGTCGATGTCGTTTCGGATTCTATTGGGGTGGCGATTTAGCGGCTGAACAAAACCGGTATGCGCTTGTATTCGACACGACACACCGCAACGCACGGCTCACGCGTGGTTCGTCACACACCCGCTTATAAATCAATACAAGTGCACTGCAGTGTCGTTGCAGAATCGGGTCTAGTGAACAAACGAACGGACGACAGACCGTATGCAGTGTATCGCGTGTTAAAAATCGTGACCGCAAATCGTGTCGTGCGGTTGCTCGTGAACAAACGACCACAGGTTTAACTGGCCGCTGGTAGTACTGCTGTTTGAAATTATGGATTTAGTATTTTTTCCCATAACCCATCACGTTTGCAGAATTCCCTTACCTAATTTAATATTACTCTGTATTTTGATGTAAATAAAGTTGTTGTAAAGTTTACATGTTCTATGTTTAGTCATTATGTAGTAAGCTTCTAGTTGTAGTTATGCATTGTGACATTATCTCAGTATTTAAGCACTTATAGTAAAAAAACGCAAATGCATGGTATTTATGTCCTTATGGAAATGTAATGTAGATATAAGCACGCACCCGTAGCGCTTACAGTATGCACGTCCCGCACTAGATAGAGCCGCACTTGCCTTTCAGAGTTCGCAAGAGCTGGCTTTTCTCATGTTGCTGTTTCGTACGCAGAGAGAGCTCGAGCCCTCTGCCGGGCGCGCACGACGACTACGTCAACAGGGACGCGCTGCGGGACTACGCCAACCGGGACTCGCTGTGCGACGACTACGGCGACGACTACGCCAACAGGGAGGCCATACGCGAGGCGCGCGAGCGGGACAGGGAGCGGGAGCGGGAGCGCCAGGCCAGCGACTACCGCGAGTATGTCAACGCGCCCGCCGCCTGGCAGGACGGCGACGACAACCGCAACACGCAGCGCCGCCAGACTAACCGCAGTGAGTACTACACACTACATCACTACACTCAAACGGGGTGAATACAAACAAAACTTTGAAGGGAATTTTCACGTTATTTAAAAATTGCTTGTAGCATTTTAGTAGGTACTCCAATATATTATATAATTGTTTAAAAAAACGATGATTTGTTTGAAACCAATGCAGTGATATCACAGTTCAAATTCCCTTCAAAGTTTTGTACCTATTCACCCTTGCGTTCCTATTCACCCCGTTTGACGTACCCAAATAAAAAAAAGCGTGAGTTTATGTGTGTATGTAAACAGTGTAAAAGTGTTGAGAGTTAAATATGTCCATGCGAGACTCGTTATTGAGAATCTTGACACGAATTGTATTATATGTCACACGCACTTAAATTCAGTCTCTAATGTGATTCGTGATTTTCTGAAACTCAGATTTGGTAACACGACGTTTGTTTTTATTTACGAACACTTACGTACGAACTGCGTGCAGCAATCGAGTTTATTTTGATAATATTGCTTATTCGAATAGATAATCACCCATTGTGTAAACAATGTATTATAAACGAAAAAGCTAGGTCAATTCTATTTTCGAACGCGGGCTGTTGGCACTTTACATCACTACTGTCATGATCTGAACTTGCGAAACTGCTCTGTTTATTTAATATTCGACTGCAGCAACGTTTACAGTCTTAAACCGTGCCGCGCTGAAACATTTTAAACAACATGAGCCCAAAGATTTCACAGAAAGACTTCACAGAGTTGTTACAGTGAGCGATTCGTAAGCACCAGAATAATACATTTCCAAAGCAACCCTTGTCGTGGACTACGGCAAGCCGTTGGATGTGCCAGATGACATTTATTTGAGACTTCACTCTCATAACATGCCTGTATGTGTCTCAGGTTTAAGCAACAACGTGTCGGCAGCAATGTCGCTAGTGTCAGAGCACGGCGCGAACAACTTCGCCACGATACGAACCACCAGCATCGTCACCAAGCAACAGAAAGAACACAACCAGGTAATTAACTACTCTAATGATAGTGTTTAATGTTATGTGGCCACGGTACTGTTCAGGTATGTTATTGAATTGAATATAATATATGAGAGACAATAGTCTCATTATAAAATATTTATACCAGTGATCATTATTGTTTGGCTGATGTGAAAATATCAATTTGTTGGACTGTGTAAAACTATTGTATTCAATCGCCATTCGTTTTCTTGCTTTCTCCATTTAAGTATGTCTGTATTTATTCCCATCAAAGTGGTTAAAATTGTTAGAAATAGGTTATTACAGACATTTATTATTATTAGCTTAATCTCTGTGACTAAGTAATGCAAAGCACCTGTGATGTCTCTAGAATGGCAGGTGTCGATAGCAGCAGTGGCTTACTATCAGGTATATCTGCTTGTTCCCCTAAGTGCAGTTCCGCACTGATCCTTTCTGAATCCGTATTTTTAGTGCCGAGTTCTATCTAAATTAGAAATGTTCTGTATTATGACAGATATAGTTCCGATCTTGTGCGCAACCCCTCCTACTAGTAGTACTATGACTACTTGGGTCTAACATTTTGTGGACTCTGATTGGTGCATCCAACCGAAACCGTTCTTAGTCTCACAAGTTCTCAATTGTTATTTATTATGGTGTATAATAAAGAGTATTTTATCTATCTGGTTTAGTGCCCAATCTGTTCTTTCTTTCTCACAGTTTCCTACAAGGCCATAGCCTTTGCTAGTGTTGCCTAACTGAGCTGTGCTGAACAGCTTTATGAACCGACTGAACAAATTAGATATCTTCAAGCAATTTGCACACCATCAGCTAATTAGCTTCTGGTGTGTTTAACCAAATTATATTTAAAAAAAGAGTAGATAAGCAGGATGTTGATTGATTTCAGGAGATGCACGAGCAGATGTCAGGCTACAAGCGCATGAGACGCGAGCACCAGGCGGCGCTGCTGAAGCTGGAGGAGCGCTGCAAGGCCGACGTGGACGCGCACAAGGCACAGCTGGACCGCGAGTACGAGGCGCTGCTGCAGCAGCTGTCCCGCGAGCTGGAGCGACTGCAGGTACCTACATCATCATCAGCCGAAAGACGTCCACTGCTGGATATAGGCCTCCCCCAAGCGATGCCACACTGATCGGTCCTGTGCGTCTTGCACCCATCGGATTCCCGCAGCCTTAACCAAGTTGGCGGTCCACCTATAGGGCGGCTTTCCAACGCAGCGTCTTCAAATTCGCGGTCGCTAATCAGAACTGCAAAAAATATGCCTTGCCCACTGCCACTTTTGTTTGGCAATTCTTCGCGCATCCACAAATAGCAAACTAAAATCTACTGATTCATATTGGCGAGAGGCTTTGGTGGCCGTCTTTGTCAAGTATCACCTGGTGTATGTAGACCTCCAAACAGGTTGTCAGACCACAACTGAAGCATTTGGTACTTTGTACTGTAGTAAGACTTTACTCTTGGGCAAAGAGCGAAAATATCCTTCTGGAGGTATTCGGGAGATGATTGACAAGATGACGCTGATGGCTCTTTTGATACAAAGTTATTATCTGATATTCGCCTGGGTTCTCCTTGAAAGTGGTACAAATTATTATCTCACCAACAAGTGATACCGAGGGCGATATTGCAAAAATAAAGAAACCCTGCTTATGAAAACATTGTCACTTACAACTTTTTCTCATCATTACAGACAAAACACGCACAGGAATTGGAACGCAAGCAGAAGCAGAACGCAGCCGCCGAGAAGAAGTTAATCAAAGACATCACCGCGCGCCAGGAGCAGGACCGCAAGGCGTTCGAGACGCAGCGTAAGCGCGAGTACAAGGCCAACAAGGAGCGCTGGAAAAAGGAGCTCAGCATGGACGACGCCACGCCCAAGAGGCAGCGGGATGCTACGCTGCAGTACGTATTTATTCAGTACATCTCTTGATCAATTAATACGGGACAGCATTAGATGCGTTAGTCTGTCATCATAATCCTCAGCCTGAATCTGTGTTCATTTTGATAGGGTCTTTTTCAGTCGCGCACCGTTTAACTGATGTAGACAAGGACTGAATAATAGGCAAGACAAGAACCCAGCGAAAATCGTCGCTTCAATATAAGAAAGGGCAAAGTTTGTTTATCTATTAACAAGTCGATCTCGCCCCGCCAGCTACTATCTTACGTTTAAATAGTAGCCTATAATAGTGTGCTTTATCGTCGTGTTGTAAACGCCAGTTTGTACTGATGAAAAGCGACAGATCAGACCACATTTATGCATACACGAAACGACTGCATACGTTTTTAAACGTTTGATGGAGAGGTTACTATTACTATTGTAGGCGTAAATTTTGGTTAAATCAGGCGAATTTACAGTAGAACTAACGTGTGACGTGTACGTTACAGATCTCAGAAGGACAACCTCAAGCAAGCAGAGGCCGCCGAAGAGATGCGACTAGTGCGGTCTCAGCGCGAGTACCTCGAGCTGGAGCTCCGGCGCTTCCGCCGCCGCCGCATGCTGGCGCTGCACCACAAGGAGCAGGAGCTGCTGCGAGAGGTAACACGATATCTAACTATCATAACATACTAACTACTGAGCAGAGGCGAAGACTGTATTCTCGTGACAGTGAGGGCAATACAAAAAAACTGCTAAGTTCTTTTGGTTTTGTAATATGATATAGTCTGATTGAACGGATGTTGTATTTTCTAATTCTAAGCCGCATGAACTGTTTTAAAGAAAAACGAAACAAAATATTTCAAAGGTGGCTTAGGAAAAGCATATCTAAAATCCTTAGTCGAAGAATCGGGTGTAGGGGGCAGTGTCACTTTCCTTATTTAATAAAAAGATCTAGCTGGAGGTGTAAAAATACTCGCTTATCTTTTTTATTAAATTCCATGTAACAGAGGAGTGTTCCCGGTTTAATTATCGTATCAAGTTAGATAATATTGATTGACTCAAAAACATAATCGAGGTTCGATCGATGAACGAAACATGGCTGCTATATGGTGCACTGCATCGATCTCAACTTTAATTAATCTCGATCTTTGCTAAATACTACCTAACTCCGTAAGGAACAAAGTTCACTTTTTACTAAAACTGTGGCCATACTATTGCAGGAGCTGAACAAACGACAGAACCAGTTGGAACAAGCGCACGCCATGTTGTTACGTCACCACGAGAAGACACAGGAGCTCGAGTACAGGCAACAGAAGGGCGTACATGCGCTAAGGTACGAAATACAAGACATACAATTTAGTTTGTATTTAGTAGCCCAATGGTGCGCCAGGCCTAGACAGACATAGCGGGATGAGCTAGACTCATTCGGTAAAATCTGGTCCCAAGTGGAAGGAGAGTAGCGAGGCCTTTGCTCTACGGTAAGACAATAAAAATGTTTAGTTAATGTCTCCCTCGTGAGCCGCTTGTCGGATGAGTCATGGTCAAACCTAACCCAAACACCCTACTGCAGATGTGCAGACCCGAAAAGTTTGCTAAAGATAAAGGCAAAAACGGAAACCACGTAATGTATAAAAAAAAAATAAAGGGTTTTAACCTGCAGTGGATTATGAGTCGATAATATTAAATATTGCCTGAGTTTGATCATTTTGTCTCCTAGATTGGAGGTAGCAAAGGGTCGTAAAGAAATTTGTGGCTGATTTTTGTAGTTCCTTACTCATGTCCTGAGTTATGTTTGTTGTGGTGTCGTAGAGAGGAGCAGTTATCGAACCAGCACGGCACGGAGCTGGCCAACCAGCGCGAGTACATGCAGCGCGCCGAGCATGAGCTGCGCAAGAAGCACGCGCTGCAGCTCAAGCAGCAGCCCAAGAGCCTCAAGGTATGTATACCTAATTTACACCACATAGCAGTGGAAACTATTTTTTTTTTATCTTTCAAAAGTCTCAAGTTTCATATAAATATGGATCTGGAATAGTTGTAGTACATACTGCAGCGGCCAGCAAAAGAGAGAAGACTGGCATTGATGAACGAAAGTGTAAATGTGGGCCGAGGCGAAGCCGGGGCACACATACGTAAGTCCATCAATGCCTAGTTGTGGCCAAGGCTCGTATATTACTTTTCTCAAATAATGCGCGGAAATTAAAACTAAGTAGTACCTAGAACTTATTTTGTCAAATACAAATACTTTTCGAAATTAATGACGAACAACGAACAACAATAATTATTCCCTCGTTAAAGTGTTCATTTTTATTTTCAATAAACTGCTCTCTATTTGCAAGCCAGTTCGAAATTTAAATAAAATCTTTGATAAGTTACTTCCTTGGTTGCCATGCGTCGGAGTAAAAGATCTTTCCATTTTTATACTACACGACAGATATGAGTTTACTATGTAATTTATTTGGACGCTAAACACGCCAGAGGATTTTCATACAACTTTTGCTGGCCGCTGCTCGCATGTATTTGGCCAGTACAGGAATTTCGATTTATCTCGAAGACGGTTGTCAAAATAATGCTCAAATTTACAAGCATGTTTGAGAAAAAAATATTTTTTAACACTACTTGCATACAGAGTCCGACTTAACTGGACTTGCCATAGGCTCCTTTGGATATTGTAGAGACAATTTATATGTAGTGAGTGTACGTGATCATGCAGATCTCAGATGAAGTTTGGTTGGAGAATCTCGTAAAAAGCTTTAGAATAATTTCATAAATAGTGGATTCGTAAGTTACTAGATTGCCACATTTTGGTACAGTCGAACAACAAACAATGTTATAAACATTTAACGTTTTTCACATTCAACTTTAAATTGTTAAAATTCATCTACGCCACTGTAATAGTAATTTATAAATGTATCTGTTTACAGCAAAAAGAGATGCAGATACGCAAGCAATTCCGTGAGACATGCAAGATACAGACGCGACAGTACAAGGCGCTCAAAGCGCAGATACTGCAGATGACCGCTAAGGTAATTTATCTATTCTCTCCAATTGGCTAGATATAGCCAGTACTGCTAGTAATTTGATTGAGTTTGGTGTGTAAGCAGTTAATCTACAAACGGTGCCAACTAATACTTAGTGGTCAAGGAGCTTATTGAGCTGATTATTATATTGACTGGTTTAAATCCAAAGGTCGACAGTTACATGGTACATGGTCGATCAGTGGTATACATTACTTTACGTAGAGAAAAAGACATGTACAGTACTCGCCAAACTTCTTGGCCGCCTTGAAATTGGCTTTCCAATGCACAAGGCACGGCGCGCTACTGTTTTAGTATGAGATTTACTACTGCGAAGCCATTGCAGCCAACTTCAGAGCGGCCAAGAAGTTTGGCGAGTACTGTATGCTAGCATCTACTTTGAGCATCAAAGGGTTTGTTGCGAATATATTTACTATTATTTTTCATCGTCAGTTTTATAATCTTCCCACTGCTGGGACACAGGCATCCTCTCTGTGAAAGAGGTAATGGGCCTTAATCCACCACCTTACATAATTTTCTTTACAGGAGCATCAAAAGGAAGTGATAAAGACGTTGAAGGACGAGAAGCGTCGCAAGCTGGTGCTGCTGGGCGAGCAGTACGACCAGAGCATCACCGAGATGTTACAGAAGCAGACCGTCAGACTAGACGAGAGTCAGATGGTAAGCAATACAGTACTACAATACTAATCCAAAGCAACAATAGTGTAGCGTACTACACCGTAGCGTAGTAGCAACTGTACCATACTGTATGCTTATATCTAGATCTGGGATTTAGGAGCTGTGGGTGAACAGTTTAGGATATTTAACTGACTATTATGCGCGGCTGCGGATTACGAGGTCTAGGGTCCGAACCTCGAACTCTGGCCATTAAAAAGTATTTGCGTTTTCTTGTAAATAAAACCTCAGTAACAGACTGGAGTCAGGCATTTACGTGTTGTGACACCCTCGTGACTTTCTCTGGTCATGTCTGAATGCCGTCAGAAAAGATTGAAGAAAGAAAGTTCGTCCCCGAATTTCGCTCAGGGGCACAATTATATGGTGCTTCATCAGCCATCAGATTTTTATAGTGTAAAATAAATTTTCTTAATCATTAAATTAATTTTCTACAGATGGAGTGCCAGCAACTGAAAATGCAGTTGGAGCATGAACTGGACATGCTGACGGCGTATCAGAGTAAGAGTAAGATGCAAGCCGAGGCGCAGCGCAACCGTGAGAGACGCGAGCTCGAGGAACGTGTCGCCGTCAGGAGGGCACTGCTCGAGCAAAAGGTACAAAAGAAACAAGAGAAAATGCTTAATACTTAGGGATGATGACTAACTAAAAATGTTATTATTCTAACTATTTAGTCCGTTAGTTAGATTACCGAAAAGTATTGTACACGTATTTTCTCTTTTGTCACGAAAATAAAAAATGAAGATGATAGAGGGCGTTGAAATATCGGTATGTGGCGTCGCGCCTTGCTATACTTTTACTGACAAAGTGACGTCACAAGACCCCCAATCCTGAACTTTGAAACGCTTCATTTGATAAAGAAAAAAATACGTGTCCAATATTATTTGATAATCTCACTGACGGACTAAATAGAATTATCATTTTTCTACCCAGGAAACATCCCTATTACATGTTGAAGATAATAGGCAAACAAAATAAAATCACAGTTAAGATAATATGTGTCATAACCGAGTAAAATATGGGCAGCATAATGGCTTGTCCGATGGGACACACTGGATACACTGTTATAGGAACGCGAATTTTACGTAATGTTTTACTGCCTCGTTGGTATTGCGTTGTCATCTCGGCATATTCAGTCGGGCGAAACGTTATTGGTTTTTAGCAGCAGTCTATAATCTAGATTTGCGCTCTTTTCATGAAAATAGACTGAATGGAATGTGGTTGTCTTGTAGGTTAATTGTCCGAAGAAGTGTATTTTCGGACAGTTGAATCGATATCCCGGGACTCGTCGATGACGAGACGTTGAGCTTCACATTCTCCGCGCTTTTTGTGGTGGTCGCTACTGATCTTCTAGCTAACAGAATTTTAGTGGTTGAGAATCGTGAAGCGGGCTTTATCTTTGAGGTGTCTTTTATGTTTATTGAATGTAATATTAATATTCCAGATGGAGTCGGAGTGCGCACAGTTCGTGGCGGAGCGTGCGGAGCGCACGCGGCTGCTGCACGAAAGACACGAGCGCGAGCTCGAGCAGTTTGACAACGAGAGCGCACGTCTCGGCTTCAGGTAATCGGTCTTGTCAAACTATTCCTGGTCGTTTATCGGGTTTTAGAAAGAGACTCATACATTTGTGACTGGGGAGAGAAGAGAGTCTTTTTAGAAATCCCGATGTGCTATACTAACGCCAACGTTTACAAATTCCATACCCCATTATATTTCCGACGCCGTCGAAATATGTCACTGCTAGTCTGTCACAACTTTCATATCTAGTGTTGGTTCATCATAAATTAGGATATTTTGGACTCACCAAAGTATAATTATATTGACTAACAAGTGTTTTTTGTATGTTTAGCGCGATGGCGATCGCGGAAGGCAGCCGGGAGGGCTACGGCTCGGAGGAGCAGTCCCTGTCGGGCTCCATGCTGTCGCTGGCGCACAGCAACTCGTCCGCCAGCTTCGCGGCCGGCTCGCTCTAACACCAGCGCTCCGTGCGCCTAATGCTGATGCCAAACTACGCGCTTACACATGCCTAGTGTACGCTTACCTAGATCATTGCTTGCGAGTATTCGTGATGTATATGTGACGGCGGCCGGTCGTGTCACCGTCCGTATTCATCAGTCCGTCGCCACTGTGATAAGGCGAGAACGGATACCGACGGTGCAGTGACCGTAGTCGATGACGCGATCTATAGAGACGCGTTTTGTGGACCCGGGTGTAAGTATTGTAAATTTTTCATCGCGAATTTTTGAAGTGTCACACACTCATTGCGCTCTCTAGTATTCAGAGCGGTACATACGATCGATTGTTGTTATTATCGTTAGCAATGTTCACGGGCTACCTCATTAGACTTGTTACGGAAATTATATGTGTTGGTTGATTGAATCGTGTGAGTATATTGTGGTCTGCAGAAGTATTATTTCGAGTATCGGGCACGGTACAATGTTTTGGCACCAGCATTAGAACTCCACGTCCCATTCTTATTACTGAGACTGTCTGCCCTCCCGCGGTATGTAAATTCATGTTAATCGACAACATGAGACTATTTAATATACTGTTGGACACTGATAATATTAGCCTAATTTTTTTATAATTTTTTTGTTACGTCTTCCAAAGTGAAAAGTGCGGCCATTTGTCAATGGTTCGGGAGGGCATTTCCTATTTTATTACACTATTAAGTTTATTGCACTCCATAATTAAATAGTTATCTCTTAGCTACAGATGAGTCGAGAAATAATAAACGGGAAAGTACGCAATAGTAGGCATTATTTGTATTGGAATAAGGTTACTATTGCATGTTATAAAGAGACATAAAGATTATTCTCGACCCAGTTGTTAATGCATCATCATGTTTCTGGTGTTTTGGGAAACAATCAGAACTGAATACATATACACATGTACATACATAATATTATGTAGCTTTCAGTTATAATTTAGTTAGACGGATCACGGTTATAGTGATGATTATTTATTGTATTTTATAATGCATGTTTAATTTTAAAAATAAAAATTATTTTATGAATCAGATGTTTCAGCCATCAATCGAAAAATGTGCCTAATTCTGCCTAAACGGTTTTATCAAAATATCGGAAACATGTTGTTACATGAATACAAATGAAGATATAATGGTAACAAAGAGGTTATACGCAAGTCTGTCTGCATATGTCCGAGGTTATTTAAATGATGCTTCGATGTGAGAATGAGACGCTTCTTTTTTATTAGAGATTTACTCACGGTACGACACTGTTCCGTTGGCTTGCCAGCCGTCACGGCGCTAGATAACTAACGAAGCATTAGTTGTATAACTGGGAATACGATAAAATTACGTGCTCGAAGTATCCGCACTACACCCAACATTGTTGTCACACGAGAATTTAAAAATGTAAAACTTAATTTATTCGCGTCTGAATATTCGATCTCTTAGACATAAGAAATTTTATCATCGTCTCTAGAATATTATTAGACCGTCCATTGTTAAACCGCAGCACACGTACTACAACGGAACAGTGTCTAGTAGAGGGCATGATTACATTTTAAAATCTAGTATTCCTGATCCAATCTTGTATAAATATGTAGTATATGGTAAGTTTCCACAGTGGTTCTAGCTGATTTTTCATCTTGATGCTCTAATGAAACAAGATTGAAAAATGTCAATACGGATTACCGCGACCACGTCAAATGGTAAGGTAAACTTTGCAGAGAAACCAGAGAATGTTGATCCTCAAAGTGTACGCTTAGCAAGTTTGACACTTGGCATTAATTAGACGAAGTAGTCAGAGAAGAGGCGCCGAGCCGCGCGCACCCGCCCCCTCACTGTTCACAGAGGATGTTATTATTTACAACATTAGATAGACAAAATTCTAATATTCATATCATTAGTTTTTACTTTAGGAACCATTTTTGCATATATTTAATGTAAGTTGAAATTTTTTGGAGAGCGGACTGACGGTATTTGTTTATTGGCCTAGTATTGAGTTTATTAAATGTTTAAAAGGGTTTTGTAACGAAAACGTTTATTATTATGCTTAATTTAGATGGTTTTTAGATTTAAAAAGGATTGTAACACGCTTTACTAAATCATAATAACAATGTGCGGGCGGTAATGCGCCGCCGCCGTCGTTGTGTAAATATATAAAGTATATAATAATATGTGGATATGTATCAGCTCGCACACATTGCCTTAGGGCGAGGGGCGCGCCGGCTCGGCGTTATGTATATAAAGAACAATAATTTAATATTATAAATAATTTGTTACTTTTGTAAGGTGCGAGTGCGGTTTTGTGTACATTGGAAGTGCGACGCGGCGGACCCCGTGCGGGGCCCGACTATGTGCTATTTTATTTAGTGTCCTAATACCCTATCGTATTGTGTACTAAGCTTACCAGTCAAATATGTATAGCAAATGTATTATTTAATTTAAAATGATTATAGTCATAAATACCCAAATTTAGTTAATACTATTTTTAAAGTATTTTTTATTATTTTTATTAATATTCTTTTCCTAAAGCATCACATGATGTGATCGTATTATTTGAGTTTGTTGGAAGTTTTTTGACGGATTTAAAATATCGAAGCCTAAGTGATTTAGGTATAAAATTATATACAAAGCGTTTGACAAAAGTTAGCTGTTTAACGTGATTATCATTTCACAATGCTATTTACCCTAATCGTATAATTCTAAAATTTGCTTCTATTTCCTAGATAATGCAAGATAATGGTAAATGGCGTTGCGAACAGGTTTCACAGTGTTCGTAGACTCCACAGTACACCCTCCTGAACTGACCAAATATATGACAATAATCTCTAGACACAGCCTAACTTGACTTGTCATCCTGTCTGTACATAATAGTAGACTGCGATCGCGCGGAGTGGACCTAACCGTTGGAAGTACTGAGCAGTACACAACTCACTTGATAAACTATGTGTTAAACGCACATTTTGCGCAAACACTCAAAATACTCAATATACGTAGGTAATTATAAATAAAATAGATAATATTGTTTGGTAAAATGTAAGTTATCTTGATACTAAAACACAGTAGTAAAAAAACAGACGTGCGCTTATCCTAGCATGCGTTATCTATCGGCTATCTGAGTGACAAAATAATGCCGGTACTAATCCGCCACGTTAGTCCACTGTCATCTCCGCTGGAGTCTTAGCTAATTCGAGAACCGAAGCACTATGGAATTGAAGTGTAAGCTGTAAGTTCGCTTGGGTGCAATAGATGGTCGGTACTTAAGTTAGGCGCGTAGTATTTTGCTCCCTGTCTTAGTCGTCTGCCTGAACGCTGGCGTAGAGAAGGTGGCGGTATCGTGCGAGTGACGCTGTTGCACTGTGCAGTCTGCAGCAGGTCGGATAGCTCGGGTATAGTGCGTAGGCGCACTCTGCTGCAGGTCGAAAAGCTCGGGTATAGTGCGTAGGCGCGTCTTTTTCCTATTCCAACCTCCCACCACTTAGCTGTTCTAGAGTTAGATGTTATCATTTATCTGTCACCTTTCAACGGTCACGATCTACAAAATAATTATAATGAGATAGAAGTACCAAACTCGTAGTTAGCGGTCACGTATTTTGTAAATTGTAACTATACAATTTTTATATTTTACCATTGTATAGTCTTTTATCACAGATAGGTAGTTAGCAATATTGTGACCGATGTGACAAGGTGCGCGTGCGCGGCCGCCGGTTATTGATTATAGTTTGCGATTGTTTGCGGCTCGCTCGGTGCACCGTTGTTTTCTTTTTATTTTTTGTTACATAATATTTAACAATGAATTTCTAGATTCTAACTATTATCACTAATAATACTGTAATATAATCTGGTTCATGAAAAATCAAACCGAAATAAATTAAATGGAAAGAAAATCACTCCCTTGTATTATTTACAACATTGCCTCCCTCCCCTTGCCAGGACACAAATGAAAGTTGCTTCAAACTGTTAAAAAAAAATCTATTTCTGTATTAACATAAATTTGAAAAATAAAAACAAGGATATACAAAAACGATTCCAAAGTACATTATTTTCATGATTATCTTGAATTAAGCCTAAGATTGATCTTACATTAATATTACGGTTTCGTTTTTCATAAATGCTATCAAAAATAAGAAAGAAATCATTAAAAACTAATTTCTATACTACAAAACTAGAGCCGTGTCTTCACATTGCGCTGTACAATTACTGTAAAATAGAATAACCACACGGCTTAATAAAATAATGCTGTGAAGACAACGGAAAATATTGTGCTTATCATAATAAACTGGTGCATATTTTTCATTAACATGAAGACGTCTGTTTGGTTACAAGAACCAAATAACGGGTTGCTAAATACGTAAAACATTTGAAAACGTGCTAATCAACAAAATCTTTTTGCCTTTGGATTTATAAACCAAATAGATTACATAGTATCATTACAAATCAAATAGTTTTCTAAGTAGCTTTTAGTATCTATCGTTTTCTATCTGGAAACTTGAAAGGTATACTGGACATTGAAGCACAATGCCGCAAGACATTTAACGCCAATTTCATTAAAAGTCCTAAAGAAAT
This sequence comes from Orthosia gracilis, assembly GCA_947562075.1. Classification (NCBI taxonomy): domain Eukaryota; kingdom Metazoa; phylum Arthropoda; class Insecta; order Lepidoptera; family Noctuidae; genus Orthosia; species Orthosia gracilis. Next base: position 13,966,695 of record OX387273.1, read on the forward strand.
GTTTCAAACATCATTACATTAAATTAGATTTTAGGAAAATCTAGCGATTATATCTGGGGCGCTTACGAATGGATAGTTACCCCATTGATTACTATATAAAAATAATTTTTCGATAATCGATAAAGGCAGTTCCTAGAGGATGTAAATGCGGTCGTCGGAAGAAGTTGGCAAGCTCGCTGGTTTACTGCGTAGGGGAGAACTGTGTGGGTTCGAGGATGCGGCAGTGCATCTCGCGGATGAGAGGCACGGTATAGGCAACGCATTCGTCCCAGCCGGGGTTGCGCCATGTGCTCTCACGAGTCTCACGACGAGCTTGCAGATCCTTGTAGCCTGAGGATTAGAGAATATGAAAATAAGGTTGACGCACTGGTTGAGCGTTCGGCTTCGACGCTACGCGGGTAGTAGATTTTTTTTATAACACGACTCCTCAATTTAATTTTACTAATTGGTGTAAATAAATATTTTATGGTTATTAACGTAATATATCTAAATATAACTCTATTCATACAAATGGTACATAAACTTTTAATGTGTTAAATATGAAATCAATAATAAAATAAATGCGATCGATAAAATGAAGACTGACATAAATGAGTAGAAACTAAATAAGGGCCGCTAGATTCTAAACATTTTTTTTTTGCCGTATAATAGTTTCATTTTCGATCTACTCTGAATTTCGATTAACTTTCGATCGCTCAGAATAATTATGATACGACACTATTTTTATGTAAGGATAAAGTGACAACCTCCCAAATGTCAGTTTAGTCTACGAAATTAAAAATCACAGTAAATATTGGCCCCAGTGTGTCGGCTTCAGCAAATTTAGTCTGCCTTGATTTCATATTAAGTTTTTTTATTACTTGAAACATTTTGAGGACATGAGTATGCAGTGCTGCCAGCAACACAAAATCATGTTACTGCTTGCAACAATGAAGCCCGACTTTTGTTTACCACGAATTCGAGGCATTAGTAATCTGGCTATGGTCTTTAAATGAAATACTTACACCAAATGTGATGTACATTGTAGAGGCGACCAATCTGCGAGAAATATCCAGCGAAGGCTTCGTTCTGCGAACGGCGGTAGGTGAGACCGCGAGCCCAGTTGTTGCCCCACTCGATCATCGTGCCCGGTTTCAGACTAACAGAACAAAAGATATATGTACCTAAGTATTTAAGGTAGGCTTATAATAAGTGTTGGAGATGGTAAAAGGAATACAGGAAGAGATGGGAGGATGAGATAAAATTGACAGCCGGTCCCAAATGGAGAAGAATGGCGAGAGATAGAAAGCAATGGAAGATGTTAGAGGAGGCCTATGCCAAAAGGCACACTGACCTGAGAGACTCTGTAAAATATTACAATATATTAGACAACAACCTTAAAAGTTCAAAATAAATGCTTTTTCCCGCGGCTTCGCTCCCGTGGCACACCCCGCAAAATCCATTTTTCAGGATAAAAAGTAGTAGCTTTCTAATGGTGATAGAAATTTCTAAAAGTTCCAGAGACTACTACCTACAAACAAACTTTATATCTATAATACAACAACAACAATAGATTTACCTCTTTATAATACAACTAGCTTCTGCCAGCGAAAATTATCCCACACATATTTCCGGGATAAAAGTATCCTATGACCTTATCTTAAGCAGTAGAATGTATAAAGTATAGCATAATCTCTGTAATGTTCCCACTGCTGGGACTTTTTATAAAGAAATAGCTTCTGTGAGCGGCTACGCACACTTGAAAGTCGAAAATTATCAGTGTTTCTCTACTATATTATGCATGTTTTTTTTTTTTTTTTTTTTTTTTTTTTTTACTTTTGATGGGTTTGCTCTTGACTCTAGTCTAAGTCAATGACAGAGACAGAGTCGACGATGGAGCGAGCTTACCCAGAAGAAGCCTGTTCACTCTAACTTTGAAGAGATTCGGGTTAAATGCGTTCGGAAACACACATATAAAGATATACATATATAGATTATTATACATATAAAGATTCCTCTTGAATCACTCTATTTTAAAAAAAAACCGCATCAAAATCCGTTTCGTAGTTTTAATGATCTTAGCATACATAGGGACAGACAGACAGCAACTTTGTTTTATACTATATAGTGAAGTACAAACCTGTAGGATCTAATCTCATAAATGTTGCTGGGCGAGCGGGGCTCTCCATTGGGCCAGAAGCTGAATGCCAACAAGTACTGTAAGTGCCGCGACCTCACGAAGTTACCGCGCTCCACCTCAAGCGCCCGGTAATCCTGTATCAAAGTTAACATACCTGACAGAAGTTCAAATCAACGGATTAAAAAAATGGAATTCCTATTTTAGTATATGAATGGTTTTTGATTGGCTTCATCTAGGCAATGTTAGCAATCAAACTCGATAACGTGAATTCCCCCCTGGTACTCTGGTTTGTCATTGAATCAATCAATCACATTGTCAGTGATTGGAACAGTCAATATGATAATTCCGTAAATTTCTAAGTTTTTAATACAATTTAAAAAACAAAATAGAAAAAAATAATTAAATAGTTTTGCTTGTGTATCTAGACTTCCAGGTCTGGTAATCCTTGGATAAGCTTAACTTTCTGGCCAACATAAATCATAATAATAGCACCAACTTTGCCTGATCAGAATGCAATCAAATGGCCACATTGTCATGGCAGATTTAATAATGAATATCATGAAATATGTTTGATTCCACCATCTGGAGTATGACCTGACCTATCAATTATCCCATTGTTACAAGACTGATAACAGCTTATCAAGAAAGAAGACAATTAGCAATCATAATATCTTACAGCATTCTCTTTGAACAAGATCTTTGCTTTGTCAATCTTCTCGAAGCCTCCAACGTATCTCCACAAGTGGAGGGCCTGGTCCATGTCACCCACAGACACGGTCCATGATCCCACCAGTTCACAGCCAAGGTCCGCTTTGTGAGAGTGCACAAACTCCACAGAGGTTTTGCTAAAAGTTGATGAAATGTTACTATAGTGACAAAGAGTACAAAGATGGATGCAGTTTGTTTATGATAGTGGCATGTTGCCCATTTGATTCTTACAAGATTCTAACTAGAAAGATACTAGAAGCTTGTTTTCTAAACATTAGGTAATTTTTCAAAGCTACTACATGAATCAGCTAAAAGTTTAGAAACATGGTTTTATTTAACCTGAGCCAGTAATAATTTAAAAACAATATGAATACTCAGTTAAATGACTGATGTAAAGGGTCAAGGTTTAATGCTGATAACATTTACTATGTCGGAATTCTAATGATTTGTTACTATAAGTAATATGCAGTGTTCTATTTACAGAATGTTGCATAATAGCCAGTCTCTGCTCAATGCTAGGTCATACGCTAGTGTTTATGCATCTAGATTATGAACTTATGTAAGAATATATATGCAAACACATACTAATTTTGCAAGTATTTCTCCGTGGAGTCCGGCCTTATGTTATGTGTGTGGAGTGCATAAATTATCTCCTTGTCGCTAAGCATCCGACTGTGGGACTCCTTCGTCGGCTCTATCCTCCGCACCAGCAGCTTCGAAAGCCATCCATCGTCGGCGTTCGATAATCGTGCACTTGTTGAAATCAACCTACAAAAATAACATCATTTACGCAAAAGTTCCAAATTTAAAACCGGACACTGTACAAAACAACAACACGAAAAGTACCTCGCATTCTTCGGTATAGCAGAACTTAAACTTAACACTCTATTTAGAGAATTCATATTGAGAACAAAACACGCTTGAATACGAGTCTAAACTACTAAATAAAAGGTTGATAAAAAGTAATTCTTGTTATCAATAATTGACAAAATCACTTGAAGGTTATCTTGAAAATAGATTTTGCATACGTAGTGACACCTATTACGAGTGACCGAAACTACAATAATATTTTGCTCCAAGTTAGCCAACCCGCGAAAGGCCACTTTCTTTGTAAATATTATGAAATCATTGATAATTTTTTGCTTCTGACTCTGTCTGGCGGTATAAATTTGTATAGAGCTATTTCATTCGCATGCTTTGCATGCATGTGTTTCGTACTGGATCATTTTAGAATCTGTTAAAATGTCAAGAGTAATTCTTTACACGCAACAAGTTTTTGAACGGGAATGAAGTAATATGCCTTCTGTACATTTATATTTGTTATTATTATTTTGTCATCCCAACAAAATTATATCAATGGTCAAACATTTATAAAAATATACAATATCTAATGAAAACGCTAATGCTCCTCACTCATTTTTGCATAACAGATTCATTACAATGCGTTATCCGCCGTTATCGTAAAAAGAAACGTTATGTTTATTGACTGATGGCCATGATGGCCGACAATTTGCTGACAATCACTGACAATAGATAAATTGTCATTTCTTAATTTACGAATAAACATTTTTTTATTCAGACAAGAGAATTCAAGGCTTTTTTTTAAGATTCTGCATCACACATAAAAAAACCTCGTCATGGGTGAGTAGTCGCTGCAAATTGAATGTTTTTTTGCGTGCAAAACTTGTTTGTAATAGTGGGCGGTGTTGTCGGTGGCAGTCTTATGACTATGTCGGTTTGTGCAGCTTCCAGCGAGGTGACGAAGCTTCAGCAGCACCTGTCGCTACTAAAGGAGGAGTATGGGAAGCTGCAGAGTCACTGCGCGGAGGTGGAGCGCAAGTACACGCTGGCGGCGGCGTCTGCCGGCGACCTGAGTGAGACGAGCTTTGTGGCGCGCCTGCTTATGACCGTGGCCACTCTGTACGGCAGGGAGACGTACTCCGACATCGTCATCAAGCTGCAGAGCAAGTCTATGCCTGGGCACAAGTTTGTGCTCAGCGCACGCTCCGATGACTGGAATGAGGAAGCCCTCAAAAATCTCGAGGAATTAGGTGAGGTTTCCTTTATTTATAAATGATGATTAGTTGTGATATCAATGCTTTTATCTACATTATACATCTATTTCTAATCTATTTTATGTTGTATTTCACAAGTTCCTGAATATGCCAATACTTATGAATACTAATTTTTATTTCAGATTGGACTACTCTACCAGATGACATTGGGGCTGCGCTCCTAAAATGGTTGTACACAGATGTGGTGGATTTGTCCCGAGGAGACTCATTTGCTCTGCAGCTAATGAAATCTGCTGCCAGCTTCAAGCTGCATGGATTAGTTGGAAAGTGTGAACAAGCTCTCATAGCATCTGTTGGAGTTAGGTATGGAATAATTAATTATTTAACTTAGTTCATACAAATCTTGCAAAAATTCAGATAAGGGATTTTATCAGTACAATATTTTTATGTAAATATTGAAAATCCTTTATACACAATCTCAACCCTTAGGAACTTACCTTACTAGATTAATCTGATACATATATTTAGTAATATTTCTCATTATGTACCATATTTTTTGCATGTTTTTGAAACCTAATAGTTACATGAAATCCAATATTCCATGCAAGATTAGTAATCAGTATATTTATACCCAAATTTTCTGCTGTGCCACTATACAGACCCATGCAAAAGAGCTTTCTTTAAATGATCATTGTTGCATTTGGAGTTCAGGTCCAAAAGCTGAAAGAATAGCCTGGATTTAGGAAACCTAACAGAAAAAAGTCAGAAATTGCACGATGAGACATTTGATTACAAACATGTTCTCGCCTCATTTTCAGGTCCTGTGTAAAGTTTTACTCTGCAGCTGATGAGATTGGTGCGTCAGCTCTCAAGGAACACTGCTCAGGACTTATTTCTGCACATTGGGATGATCTGACCGGTAAGACATATTTTAGACTACTCCTTATGATGATGCTTGTTATGAGTAGAAAATGTTGATGTGGTGAAGTAAGTACAATGTTGTGTTAATTACAAGTAATTTAATTAGTAGTGCAATGTAAAATTTGGTGTGTTTATTCTATACTGCTATAGAATGTATTACCTTCATTATGCACAAGGTATTTTGAAATCAAATTAAAACATACATATTAATTCATTGTTTCAAAATTATGTTGATTTTATCCTCAAAAACAAAATAAGTAAGGTATATAGGTATAGTATAACGTTTCATGGAAAGAGATAAGCCTCTAGGCACAAATACATTGTATGATGGGTTTTGAACACTGGCTTTTTTCTGCGGTTTCCTTCCTGAGGCTATCTCTCAGAAACCATTCATACTTCTTTCAAGTGCCTTAAAAGGTACTCGCCTTTAGTACAGCTTTTTATCAAAATTCAAAAACTCATTCTTTTTTTAGTTTTACTTGCCAGAATACAAGGCAGGTTTAAAACAAATAAGACACATAGGTAGTTAGGTAGGCTAGGTAGATAGGGCACATTGGTAGGGTAGGGTAGCATAGATAGGGCAGGGTAGGGTACGTTCGGTAGGTAGCCAGTTGACGGGAGTGACGCCGTGGGCACAGCTAATTTGTGTTATAAAAAACAATTGAGCTCATTTTGGCTGGGGCACCAGATTCATAAAAACATATGCTTGTTTATTGTTCTTTGAAGTTGAACTAGAACAGAATAAATATTATTTGTTCAGGTTTCCCAGTAGCTATTGTTTAGTGCCACTTTGATAAATTACATTAATTGTAAATTAAATAGCATTAGTATCAAGGACGGCTGCATTATATTTGTTTAAAAAATGTCACCTTGACGTGCTTCTAGCATAATAATTATTATATCTCTTTAATTATGTACCTATACGCCTTGCGAAATATGCAAAAGGGTCAGTAGAAAAACAACATAACACCTGGCGGGCGAGCACGGTCTACTGTGACAGCCTTTAATCACACATTTTTATCCCAGTTTAGGAGCACCTTATATATCCAGTCAACTGTAGCGTTCGGATTCTCGAAATCGCGCATCTGTGACGGGCCCGCCGGGCGCCCCGTCGCGCAATACCGGCGCCGTGGTACTAAAACGCCGATATCTCTAAAGTTTTGTATGGGAGCCATACATAAAACATATGTACCTAAATATAGATACAAAATCAATGAATATTTAGATGAGATTCGACGGCAGTAACCAAGTACGTACTCAAGTAACACAAATAAATTATTTTAGACTGTTTACTTAAGGTCCAAACAAAATAGGACCGGATTCGGACAGCGGTCCGCCATTTGGAGACCTATAGGAACCATCAAGGATGCAAGTTCTGTACGCAATTATGTGACTTATGTGTATCCAGATAAGGTTCATTTTGCAATGTTATGTTCTCATAAAATAAAAACATATAATAAAATACTGGTGTTTAGGTGAGGACTTCGCGCACATGTCATCTGCTCTCCTATACCGGATGCTGAAGAGCAAGACGACACAGCCGCTACACGGCGCCGTGCGTCTGCTGCGAGAAGACGTGGTGTTCCTGTGCCTGGTCGAGAACCACGCCAATGTGAGTATGCGCATGCCTTTACACTTGCACTATGGACCAGGCTGGCGCAATTATTTTTACTTCCGTATTTTGTAACTACCGTCATTTTTTTGTAAGCGTTGTCACACTCACAGATAATATAATACTAGCGTACAGATGCCTCATCCCATAAAAAGAAACCGTGCCGACGTAACTAGCGTTTTTCGTCTGATTAAGATGATTATTTTTATAAGTACTTCGATCGCGTTCGGTTCCGTTCCACGGCTATAGATGGTGTTAGCAGCAAATTGCAAGTAAAAATTTATTCTCGGTTCGTGACTAATTTTTCTTTAAATACAGTGACGATTTGTTTTATAGTACTATTTTGCACGTTTTTACAGTTTAATTGTACCAAAATATGTTACAATACAAAATTTAAAAATCGAGTGCTAAAGAAATTTAAAACCGCGCCATCTATTGGAATCAGTTTTAAGTGATCCGTTCTAATAATCTTTGCAATGTGAATTAAGAGCCCAATATTTCATAATTTTGTAGGAGAGTTGATTAAAAAAAGAAAATACAATTTTTATGATTAATTCTAGAAAAATTTAATTTTACACACAATTCAATAACGAATCGATGCATATCGCGCCATCTAGTGTCATTAATTTGAACCAAATTTTCTTTGTTAGCGCTGGAAACCCGTGACGTTGTTTTAAAACAACTGTTAACCTAACTTATTACCACCGAGTGGTTTAACCACACGTTATATAGAAAATTTTAATAAGGAAAACTGACCTTTTTATGAAATATCTTGCGACATAAGTATTATGCTTAACTATTAATCGATGTCGCCTCACAAATTTAAGTCAAGTGATGAAATTGGTTATTGAAAATTTATTCTACCAATCACGGCAGCGTGAGTAAGGGCAATTTGTCAGATTCATTTTCGTTATGAAAACTGGCCCATAGTTGCTGTCAGTGCTAAATTGTGAGCAAAGACGTGCGGTTGATTGTACATTTATGATGATAGGCACTAAAGTTCCAAAAGTTACGCAAATGTGAACCTTCAACACATAACGACAAAGTTAATTTTAGTATGACAAAATATATTAAAATGGTCGTAAAACTATTTAATTGTCATTTGTTATGGCGTGACAACTAAATTTTATTAAGTACAACAACAATAAATAATTTCTAATCCTAAGTAGATAATGATGATTGATTGATTTGTTGTATTTATATTTCTTTACTTTCTTTATCTCTGCACCACCGTCGACTGGTAGAAAATGCCTAAGGCATTAAGTCCGCCTTTGTACTTGTGCATAAAGTTTTATAAATAAGTAATAAGTTAATAATAATAATAAGTTTCATCAATCGTTTCCATTAAAACCGCTAAAGCTTTAAAGCTTTCTTTGAAAAGAATGAGCATCTTCATCTTACTAATATAAAAATGGGAAAGTTTGTATGGATGGATGTATGTTTGTTACTCAATAACGCCAAAACCGCTCCATGGATCTGGATGAAATTTGGCACAGAGATAGATTATAGTCTGGAATAGCACATAGGCTACTTTTTATCCCGGGATAATGTTTCCTTGGGATGAAAAAATAGTATTTTTTCAGCGGCTTCGCCCGCGTGAGTAGTATTTTTAAAATACTATTCACGCGGGCGAAGCCGCTGGCAGAAGCTAGTTTGTTAAATAATTTGAAAATAGTAAACGTAAGGCGCCAGAAAGACGTTTTTATTTATGGCCGTAGCGAAAAGAACCGGAAATGTCCATGACATACCGGTACATTTCTTTCCGGTAAAGAAGAAGGATAAAAATTACATACTTCTAAACTTTTAACTGAGTTTTCTCAAAATCTATTAATTAGGACTCATCCTGTTTTATGCCTGTACCCTTTATTTGTTAAATTCTCCTTTTACTTTTTTGAAAAGTTGGTGATTGAGAATAATACTACCATAGATAAAGATTTGCTTGAACATAAAAAATAGAAAAATGAAAACTTGTGGCATTCCCTGTTCTTTGCCTGTACCCTTCAAATAGAGTCGTCATTACGAATTGACAGCTTTACCAAAGTCTTCTTTAAACAGTACCACTCTTGTTACCACGACAACCGTCCTTAATAATAAGTACCTGTGCGACTGAGCTCTGCTCGGTCGGAAATAGAGAAAACGACCTTTTTTAAAAATGAAATCTAGCTAGATCGATTTATCGCCCCCGAAACCCCCTGCATACAAAATTTCATGCAAATCGTTAGAGCCGTTTCTGAGATACAGATTATAAATATACCTTAAAAAAATATTATATTACTGGTGACATCACATCTTAGGTTTTAAGCGGGTATAAAAGTATATGTTTACCTATTTTAGTAACATGCGGTGCGAGTTTGCTTTCTCCACTTTGTCACATAAAGCTTTTAAGGTTTTAGACAGATGTTATGCTGTACAATAAGTGTAATGTAATGTATTTGAAAAATAAAGGAAAAAAAAAGAATTACTCGTTTAAAGGTACATAAATTATAATGTAGAGACAAATAAGGCCGGTGAACTTCTTAGGACATGAGATTTCTTTTCTAAGTAAAGTCGTAGAGGTTTCACGTGTAATCCAGCTATAAGACGATGGACAGGCAGTGTCAGTTTTTCGATGAGGACTTTGTATCAGTTGAAAATCCCGTTGTTTAATAGTCTAATCGACCATGACCAGAACCTTCGATTAAGTCCGATAATGGTCTGGCAACTAAACCTATCTATCTGCCTGTCAAAGAGTACTATTTATCTAGTAGAACTGTACCAGTCACGATTTTGGTACATCGTTTTTCAGAAATTTTCAGGATAGTAAAGCGTAGTCTCTACACTAATATTATAAAGAGAAAAGATTTTAAGTATGTAAGTTTGTTTGTAATGGATAAACTCAAAAACTACAAGAACGCTTTTAAAAATTCTTTCACCAATGGGATGTTACATTATCACTGAGTAACATAGTATATTGTTAATCGAGTTAAATTAGGGATCTCTACGAAAACTTAAATAATATCACCCAAGGAGTATAAAAAATAAACATAAAACTCTTTACATCGCATGCGCTGCGAAAACGATTGATGATAGAACAAAAAAATGTACTACAATATTGAAGAACATATCAATATCTACAAAAATGTTCGCGATACCATATGTCCAACTATTGTAGTTATGTCATTATAACTACTTTTTTACATTTAAAAAGGTATTAAAAATGCTGACCAAAATCAGACATTCTTATCTTTGATCTCATTTTTGTGCTGTTTCAGTAGCCGTAGATTCTTTTTTGAATGATTGAAATCGATTATCACATTGAAAAGACATCATGAATTTATAAATGTATCAAAACAAATTAAAAGAAAAACACTGCGACGCACAATTGGAGACGGAGGGGACACCAATGTGCGGGAGAGGGGAGGGGATTGGTAACTGGTAACTGAAGCGGAAGTGACGAAAATTTAATATATAGAATTTTTTACTTCGCATTATCTAACAGTTGAAAAGTTCTTTCCAGAACTACCTTTTGATAATAATGTTTAATATAAATAAATATTTATCCGTGCGAAGCCGGGGCGGGTCGCTAGTCGCTATACGCACGTATTATGTGGTGTTTATTTTTGTATGATGCTACACACTTTACAAAGGCATATTGTACGAACTACTACTCACCATCGTCTTCGGTTTCATATGCGTGTAGTTACATAGACGACCTCGTTGGAATCCACTGCACATAATGCGCCATTTCATGGCGCTTGCGTATTCTTCAAACATGCAATAAATGTTCCTTTGAGCCTAGGAATATCGAGTAACCTACCCTACCCTACCTTACTCTAGAGCTACCCTACTTTCTTGTTTTCGCGCGGAATACTGAAAAAGGCGCCTGGAGTTTTGGGGAAAAGACTGAAGTGTGGGATTACCTCACTAAAACCACCCCGGTGACCACCATCAGCATGTAGAAGGGACCCCGTGACCTCTCAAAAGACCACCCCTCAACCCCCCCACATAGATCCGCTGTAACTACTATTCGATTTCTGCCCTAGGCTTTGGAAATATATTCGTGATGTTATGTTATTTTTAAATAAACACAAGCAGACTTAAAAAGAAATCTGAAATTATTCTACAATAGTTCTCGCCATACTTCCGGGCCGCCCTGAAGTTGGCTTGCCGATGCGCAAGGCACTGACCGGTAGGTACTGTGCGTTTGGATGAGATTTAGATTCTAGGTACTGCGTAGCCATTGTAGCCAACTTCGCGGCGGCCATGAAGTTTGGCAAGAACTTACACTAGGTAAAAAAAAAAAAAACAACGTGGTTTTTAAGATATTTGCAAAATTACTACTTTTACCAATATCTGTAAAAAAAAATTATGACAATTAACATCAAGCATCCCACGCTTTTATACATTAAAAGTTTTTTTTTTGTTTATCACACTATTCTTAATTTAAATTTATTGAAAATTATTTTCTACTTTTTAGTTTGGTTTTCTATTACAGCGTGTTTTTTAGTTTTTTTTTTTAAACTATTATTTATTTTTGACATTTTTTTTCAATCGCTAATCCTGAAGATCAGGGTAAGAATAATGGGACAAATTATTTAAATTATTGCATTGTCATCAGTCCTTGATAATTGTGCAAAGTTTCAAATTAATCCGACGTTTTGAAGGGGGTGAAAATCACGTCCAAAGATTCCTTTACATAAATTCATACATACCAAGCTAATGAAAGCGTGTTAAAAAAACACGTAATCTAATCATATATTAAAATGCAAAAGCATAGCGCTACGTAATCAAATTTACGGGCACGGTACAAGTATCGGTTAGCGTATTACTAAACCTGGTAGTCGCTGAATTACTTCCAACAGTAGATTATGCATAATTATTGATTACAGCTTTAAGTCAATCGAAGGCAAGATAAAGTGTAAGAGCTTTAAAAGCTATTTGCAGATTAAACTCCATTTGAAATAACATTAGACATGTTTCCAAATCTTTTTACAGTCCGTTCAACCGATGTTGAGTTCTATCCCGTAAATATAAGGATGACATAAAAAGCATAAATCTGTCGCCAAAACCAACTGTTTGCTACAGCTACCATTTGTCGTATCACCAACGCAATAGAAGTCAAAATCGGTTGAACGGGCTGTAAAATGGGCTAATTTAAACGTCTAATGTTGCAAATGGAGTATTGGATGAATTAAGCTAACTGAGTCTTATCTGGGAGTGGTCTAACAAGCCGATATATTAGGAAATACGTTTACGTACGGTAAAACAGAATTAATACAGGAATGATTTATTTAATTATTACAGTACATATAAGAATGAGTATCACGTAGAAATATTACAAAATAATACCTAAATACTGAAATAAAATAAAATACAATGTCACCTTATCAACTTCCGGGCCATTCGTAATAATCAGCCGAACACTAAGTACGTATACAAAAAAAACTATAATATTAAAACAAAAAAATGACTACCTACCTAACATTTGTGATGAAAATCACAGACTTGTAATTTTTTTAGTGCATTTTTCTCACTTGGCCTTTTAGGTTTTCGGTCATCCCAAGGAGATTTTCAAATACGTTGAACTTCGTAAGAGATATATCATCATTATCATCGGCCTTTTTATGTTCCCACTGCTGGGACACAGACAGGCCTCCTGTCTGTGAGAGAGGGAATGGGCCTTAATCCACATCGCGGGCCCAGTGCGGGTTGGTGAATGTCACATGTCTTCGAATTGTTGGTTCCAGGACATGCCGGCTTCCTCACGATGTTTTCCTTCACCGTTTTAGAGCAGTGGTGATGAAATAATTTACACAAAGTAAGCGTCGGCCTGGGTTCGAACTCAAGAGAGTAAGAGATATATGCGACATGAATTACATGAAAAACCTCTTCGAGTAACCATTGTTACTAATATTTCTGTAAACTGAAATCTCAGTATACCATTTTTGGTTTATAAAATAAGACAAGTAAAGAAAAACACACTTTTCATAACATTGACTAGCAATAATGCTTATTTAAATAAAGCACCATTGTTGAAGCTCTTTGGATCGTTCATAACTTTGTTCAAGACGTAACTATTAGTAACTTAACATTATTGGCAGTATTCATAGACCCGTATGGAGATATTAGGATCTTAAAAAGTAGCTTTAACTAAATATTATACAGAAAAACACCGTTATTTTATAGCGGTGAATAAGCATATTTTAAATAAATACCTTACCTAAGTACTAAAATGTTTTGAATCAACATTTACAATTTCAAATGTAATAATGCCCATGAATGATTCTGGATACTAGCCTTTTCTAACAAAAAAAATATGTTATTCTGGTCTCACCAGCAATATCAAGAAAGTGCATACTTACGAGATCTAAATAAATACATTAATTTTATATAAGCACTCCATTTCTAACATACTCTGTGACGCGATACTTGAAGTCGATATAAAATAATATCTACACAATATACTAAGTCGGTACAGCCTTTGACTAGACTGTAAAAGCACCTCGTAGGTAGACGATAGTTGATAGACTTGAATTTGCGTGGAACCTAGAAATGCCAAGCTAGAGTGGTCTTACAGTGACAGGAGAAAGATAGTGTCAGCACGGGACCTGTAGCAAATTCTACTTTAGGAATTGGTTCTGACTCGTATTTAAATTTTGCTGTCGCCAATGAAGAGCTCGGAAACATTAGTACCTACTTCGGGCAAATTTTCTTTTTTTATTATCAATAGGTTCGCGCTTGACCACTATCTCACCTGATGGTAAGCGATGATGTGGTCGACGGTGAATCACGCTTGCCCAGAAGTAACCTATTCACTCATGACTTAAAGACCCCTAGATTGTAGCTATCGGGAAGTTAGATGAAGTTGAAGTTCAGACCATATATATTATTCTTTTGAACCTTCTGGTGCCATAGAAGTTACAAAGGCTTGTTTTTTTGAGAGTCTAAGCGCACGGCCTCCAGAGAGTGGGGCCTGCAGGTGTTTCAACCTGCTATGTGGCCAATCTGGCAATAGATAGGGATTAGTATATTCTCTGAGTGGAAATCTGAGTGTGTACGAGGCGCTTCATAATCATGACAAGCCTGTCAGTGCCAGTGTCCTAGCAATTACACACCTCTAACTTAAAACACATACAATTACTAACATAGCGATCACGGCTAAAACATTTCTGGTAATTTTCTGGGCGTCATTGCACAGGTCGCCCCTGCAATAGCAATGAGTCGTCTTCGTGGACTTTTCGTCATTGCGCGGGTCTTCGGAACACGATTCGTCGTACACCTCATATATGTCAGTGACAGGATACCATTTGCCGTTGGTCTTCTTTTGTTCGCCTTGCGATGTTTGAGGCGCGCAACCGCGAGCTATGCTCTTCGAAGTTACTGTAACAAAATGTTTTCAATTAGCCATTTTTCTTTTAGTGTTTGTTGACTGACTACTCAAATTTTGTCTGACCAGTATGCTGCCTGGACAGCTTATTAGGTAATGTGATTAAACGCAGAAGGGTTTTTTTTACTAACTATAAAGGTAACTACCCAGCTTCTAATTGAGTTAAATAGATATTTTGGGGATGAGGAAATGATTTCAGCACAAATTATAATTTTTATTCTTTGAATATCGAACAGTTTCCCTGATTTTCACCTAATACCCAAAAAAATATCGATATTAATTGTCAACATATAATCACACTCATGAAATCATTATTAAGTAATTGCACTATAGCTACCTTTAATAGATGCAGTTTGAAAAGGAAACAAAATAAATATTTATGTGGAGTTTTAGACAAAAATGCAAAAAGTAATAATTTCATCAGACTACCTAATTTTTCAATAAAAAGAAATGCCATTAAGGCTTGAAACAAATTATGTATTGTTTGGGTACGTTGTAATTTGCAATGTAACATAAATTACACAGGAGGTGACAGGCTGCCAATGCTTCTTACATAAAATACTCGGACAAATGATGTAATTAAACGCAACTCGCTATTCCAGACACGATTGTGAAAGTTATGTCACACCATTCATTGCATCGTCCCGTAAGACATGTGATTAGAACCTAACCTACACTACACTACACTGCCAAAAGTCTCGGTAACCCTATAAGGCGCGCCTTTAAGGGTTACCGAGACTTTTGACAGTGTTTTTCTAAACTTTGTTATTTTTAAAGCAGTCTTCAATTAACAGTTCAAAGCCTCAGAAGCCGTGCATGTTGCTGAAGAAATATATTAAGAATTTATCCTTTTTGAAACCATGAATTGTTCACGACCCCCAGCATTGGGAAAAAGACGCAAGGAGGAGTATAAGTTTTTGAGGTTTCATAAGCAATTTTTAGGGTTCCATACCCAAACGGTTAAAACGATTACTAAGACTCCACTGTCCGTCTGTCTGTCTGTCACCAGGCTATCTGTATCTCATGAACCGTGATAGCTAGACAGTTGAAATTTTCACAGGTGATATATTTCTGTTGCCGCTATAACAAAAAATACTAAAAACAGAATAAAAAAAATATGCAAATGGGGCTCCTATACAACAAACGTGATTGCAATAATGGTGAAGAATCCGGTGGCCGTTTTTTTCTAATCTTTATTCACCCATAGTCTGTGCAGCAGTCGTATTATACTTTATCCCATACAAAATTCTTTGAGCAGCTCATTATGCCTCTACATTTTCCTTTGCTCTTACGTCTTATAGACTGTATAAGACGATTTTATTATTATCTTTAATTTCTTTTCCTATTACATTGTATGAAAGAGTCCCTTTAATGTTGTAGTATTACAATGTGCAGTATTGTACGCTTATGATGCAATCTGCACGCTTAACCCTGCCGCATGCCGGTGCGGTGTGCGTGCAGTACTCATTAGCATCGCCGGTTTACAAGAGGAACTGATAATTCGTGACTCACATATCGATTCACAATATGTATATGATACACGGGAACTACGAAGACAATGTGAATTCTAAATTCCAAAGGGCAATATTCTTTATATTGCCCTGGAATTTAGAATTCCCGGAAACGTTTTTGCTCGTTTCCAATGTTGTAGTTAATAAGTAGCTTTCCTTATATTTATTAAAGACGTGCAAAAAGGGATTCCATTTGCACAAATTTTATGATGATCTCATGTAAACCGGAAAATGTGGTTTATCGAATGATATTTTGTGACTAACAAAATTATACCTACATTCGCATTTATTGCCTGATGTCTGAAAATATGGGCGTTGTTTCTTGCCAAACATTAATATAAAATGTTACCACCTACAGCAGGTATAACTACTACTTAATGTTTAAAAACATCTTCTATTTTATAACTAGCTCACACTAGCCCTGGATAGAAACTGCTGGAAATTATGGAGAGAAGTCTTTGCACATGAGTGGGACGACTGCATCATACATTAGCTAACAGTAACCAGCATATTTTATCATCCATACTGAATGTAGATGACGCATTTTACATGATAATCAAAGTCTGATAGCCATGCCTAGTCTAAATAGAGTCGAGACATAACACAAAGGGCACTTTCTTAAGACGACGACTGTCGGCAACGACCTTGAGGGAACAAAACGCGCACTCGTTTCACACCCGCGCGACCCAAAATTTTGTAGTTTTTGTACTTTCCTTATTATTCTATGACTTGATCAAAATGTAAATAATTAAATTTTCTTTGAAATCGATTCATTAAAATACAACCAGCGGTTTTGGTGCGATTGTCGTGTTTTTTTTCCGTTTGAGACACAACTTTACAAATTAGTTACACTATGCTATACGAATAAAAGTCAAAATTTTCTTAGATCAATTTATTATGAAAATGGTCTAATGTAACATATATTTATTTCCAAAAAATACGACTAGCCGTTTAGACGTGATTCTCATTTTAAAATCAGCTCCTCAGGGGTATCTGCGCCTTGAGGCTTTTAATGGTTAAGCAACAAGCCTTGCTACGTACCTTTTAAAAGTTAAGTGACATTTTACCGTGCCACATAAAGTTGCGCCACGAGCGGGCCACACATGAGCACATGACACATATTCCTTTAAAGGAGCATTTCGTAAGGAAGCCGCCTTAACGGTACCATATCAACAAGTTATTTTTATTGTCCTCCACTTCCTTTATGCACTTGTTTATCGATTCCTATAAAACGTGGATTGACTGTCTGATGAATCACTCTTACTTAACTTTATTTACTGCTTTTTTGTACTATCCTAAAGCCTAACAAACCCAACCTATCCCTAAAAACCCTAAACCTCCTAAAACCTAAGCTTATAGTGAGTTTATTATAAGATTGTGCTCCATTGGTGTAATTGCTGCAAGGCTTTCCAGTGCTAGGATAAACTAATAAATAAATAAATCCTTGTAAATTGGCCGCAGGGTTCCCATCCCGCGGTCCCATTAAGAGCGATTAGCTAGCTTTCTCTGCTTCCAAACTAGAGAACTATTTGTTAATATTTATTATCATTTCTCTAACCTTGTAGAACCTATCCGCTCTTCTTGAACGACAAAACTATTTAATAGCTCTCAATGGTACCGCGACATAAACACTGTTCTTAAGTCCTCCAAAAATACAAGGTAAACAAAAGAATATATAACAAACTCAATTACTTATTGGTAGCATCAAAAAACGTGTATAAATACAATGACGAACTAATCCAAGGCAGTAAATCTTCGGCAAATGATAAATGAGTTTTTTCGCTCGACGGCTAGCAAGGAACAGAGGTGTCGGTCACGGGTCATTGCCACTTAGCTGCAAGCCAACTGTCTAGCTCTATTAATAACCTTACCTTAGCGAATTTAAATTTTGCGGAGATTACCATATCATTTTTATCTTAATAACGTAAGTGCTTGACACGTTGCAAGCTTTCATATGTGTAAAGATACAAATGGAAGTGACTGCTGATTATAGAACAGGATTTTCTGCTTTAAGCCCAGTGGCGCCGTTTCGTATATCTTGCACTAAATTATCACTAAAACTACATATTATAAAATCAACTAAATCTATGTAGATTTAGTTGATTTTATAATATGTAGTTTGGGAATATGTATTCCCTGCCGGAGTCTGTGTTTCCCGATAGCTACAATCTAGGGGTCTAGGTTACTTCTAGTTAAGCGTGCTTCACCGTCGACCAATCATCGCTTACCATCAGGTGAGATAGTGGTCAAGCGCGAGCCTATAGATATTAAAAAAAAATAACTCCCCCGCCGCGTCTGTCCGCGATACATTCAAAAACTACTGAACGGATTTTCATGAGGTTTTCACAATAGTAAGAATGAAAAACGAGGCAGGTTTTTGTATATAATTTGTGACGGGCGGAGCTGGGGCGGGTCGCTAGTCTTGTTTTAAAGTGGGTTTGAGTCTTGGATGTATAAATATTTAAAGCTTTAATCACTTAGAGTGATGCTGCATAGTATAGATGATATTAAAACATATTTGTGATATATCACAGTATGATATCAGATATATCACATAACAAGCATTCAACAGGGTGACTGGTATGTGATTAAGACAATCTGTCTTTGAAGTGTAAAGTGTAGTAATTTTACAAATGTCGATATTATGATTCAGAACTTCAAATAGGAACCGTCTTATACAACAAAATTCTGGTAGGCAGTTTTCATGTATGTTGTAGGCACTTGTCTTGATATATTTATTGTTTTGACGGGCTTGCGTGTGTGGGTAACGGTTCATAAATGAAATATTAGTTAAAACTCGTTGCTGGGCTCGAAAATATTTGTACCTAAATCTAATACTGACGCATGGTCATCCACGTTCATATGAAGTTTTAACCTTTTAAGACTACAGGCACAAGGTTTTCTTTATTTTGAATACGTCATCCACAGAGATGATGATGGCCATAATTCACGAGTCGACACTGTTGCTTCCAGAAGGTATTTTTTGAAAGAAAAGATTTATTAGTTGAAAACAAAAAAATATACAATAATAAAAAAAATATAAAAATACCCGTGCGAGACCAAAAAGGCTCCCTATCTCAGCATGTGTTGCTATATCCAAAAAGAAAATAACGCTACGCTGATATTCTGATAAGGCCCACTGTCGATGCCACGGACGCACTAACGGAAACGGAAAATATTTAAAAAATTAAATAGAATAAATAAATAACAAACAAAATTGTAATAACATAGAAGGTGAGTCAATATTTTCTTTGGTGTTCAAAACTTAGTTGATCTGAAGCATTGAATACCAAAGCGGTTGTTTTCAAAAAGTCTTTAGTGATCACCGGTTTGCCGAATGCTGTATTAATCATACTACCTACTTATGAAGATCTGTCAATATTCAAAAGAGTGCAGTCAGAATCACCCAAAGCTAAGGTGCATAAAATTTATTTGATGAAGAAGTTTGAAGGACCACAACTGATTTAATCTATAGTCACAGACATAAATCTAACTAGATAACGCAAGTCCCTCCATCTGTGTGAAAACCAAGCGTGCCACTTTTTCACAAACAATATAAAAACAAATTTACTTACCAATGAAAGAAAACATTGCCAATGCTTCGGCCAACTTTTTCTATACATTCTTTACAGCTTTATATGACATAAAAAGGCATTTTTCTAGATTTCGGTGGATTTCCGGTGCCGATAATGCTAAATGAAAAGCTTAGATTACGATCATTGATCGTAACTTTACTCCGTTATTTGGCACGCGAAGTACATACAATCATCAGCGTCATCTAGTTAGATTTATGTCTGTGTCTATAGTATTTTATCCTCGCACTGAAAACCCTTGCAGCAATTACACCAATGAAGCATAAATGTATACTAACTATAAGTCCTGTTTCCTCACGATGGTTTCATTTACCGTTGTCAGCGATGTCCAAGATAACCTTAGCAAGTATATTATATGAATTGAAAAAGTCACAATGATAATTGCCGGATTTGAACCCACGACAAGCACGAGAGGCGAGGTCTAAGCCACGACATATACCTAGTATAGAATCTAAAGCATGCATTAATTAAACTAATCGTGGAACATTAATCTTTTTCTATAATGTTTTTTGTCGCTTCAGCTTTGGGTGATTGCGATTTCACATTGACCCTTAAATGTTTTTAAAGCGCACATACACCTCAATAGCTTATTTTAAAATGAGAATCACGTCTAAACGGATAGACGTAATTTTTTGGAAAAAAATCATTTTACATAGGACCATTTTCTCAATAATTTCATCTAAGAAAATTTTGAGTTTTATTCGTATAACATAGTGTAATTAATTTGCAAAGTTATGTCTAAAACAGACAAAAAAACGACAGTTGCACCAAAACCGCCAGGCGTATTTTAATGAAATTGGTATCATCTCAAAGACAATTTAACTATCTAAATTTTCATCAGAGGCTTTTTTTAAATTCATAGAATTATAAGGAAAGTACAAAAATCTACAAAATTTTGGGTCGCGCGGGTGTGAAACGAGTGCGCGTTTTTTTTCCCTCAAGGTCGTTGGCGCCTGTCGTCGTCTTAAGGTATAGCATACTTACAACCATCGCCGAACTCCAGCGTGGTTATTCTCTTGAAGCACATGGTCGACTTTTCGCACTCCACCACGTATTTATTGCTGTAGTCGAACTGCGTGCATGGACATGGTTGTGCGGCTGTCAATGGCTGACAGCATGTGTAGCATTGTAGACTATATGATACTGGAAATAAAGAGGCATATTGCTTGATCAAAAATGGCGTTAGGTGCCGGCTTCTTTTGATAAAGTCACCGCCAGATAACAAAAAAATAAAAGTCGTTAACACCTGTCTACCAATGTATTCCAATATTTCAAAACGATACGAAAAATGTATAGGCAGTGTCGCTGACACTATCAAAACAAACGTATCGCGGTAAAGGGCGTCCGTGACTCTATAACATGGCATTCAATAATGAGTTAATATCTCATAAACGCGTGGACTGAATTTAAACGGATAAAATGGTTCTACGCCTATACACCAACCTTATTGAGACCTTATGAGACCAAAATTATCAAAATATCTCATCATCATCATCATCATATAAGCCGAAAGACGTCCACTGCTGGACATAGGCCTCCCCCAAACGTCGCCACATTGACCGGTCCCGTGCATCCCGCATCCAGCGGATCCCCGCAACCTTCACCAGGTCATCGGTCCACCTGGTGAGAGGCCTTCCAACGCAACGTGTTCCGGTTCTCGGTCGCCAAAATATCTCAATAAACAAAAGTCATGTTTTCAAGTTACGTAAGGTACAAGTCGGATCAATGACTTTTTTTTGTTATCTAGCGGAGACTGCAGTTCTTCTTCTTTTCGTGTGAGGATGTGGCCACCTCTGGTGTCAGAGTTAATTAAGGCACCTCTGGGCCTGGCGCCACAGGCCGACTTCAGTTGGGGGACTTTAGTTAGACTGATCGAAAGCGTTCACATTATCAACAACTAAATCAGACATTGGGGTTTACTGTGGTCCGTGTATTTGGATCTTCTTAGTTATATTTTTCATGATATTTATATATTGCTAGTGATGCTGCCATATATATTAGACTAGGTAGTATGGGAAGATTATGGGAGGACTTTGCCCAGCAGCTGGACATTCTAGGCTAATATGTAAAGAAAAAAATAGTTATTATAAACATGACTGCTACTAACATTACTTATCACATTTTTGGAATCCAACTTAAGTATCTGGTTTGTTGTAATTGCGACCAGCTGGCTTACTACCACTACGCTTGTTATTGTATAGTACCTGTAGTATATCAATCTAATTATCAATGTATATCTGTTTAGATTTAGTGATACTGCACCTAGTCGTAATCTTTTTAAGGATTGATAAACTTCGGATATTTTATTAAATTCCCTGAATTTCGGTTGTCTTCTACAAAACCAAAATCAATCTGCACTCGACTAACTTCTTCAAGGAAAACTCCACTGACTATATTTTTAAATATGGATTGCATTCCTCACGAACTGCGCCGTTAGAAATTAACAACTTTAACGGTACTAAATACAAACTCATATTTTTGGTTCCCATACTTCCCTTTAATTTTCTTGTGGTCGTAAACTGCAGTTTGTTGAATATTTTCTGAGAAATTGATAGAGAGACAGAATCAGATTTAAAAGAATTCACTCGTAGTGAATTCTTTTAAATCTGATTCTGTCTCTGACGTAGTAAAGCCATGTATCAAGCTTTAAAATGACAGGGTATACCAAATATAAAGTCCATTGTCTGTAGGTACCTAAAATCCTTGTGGTTTACTTTAATTAATCGCAAGCAATGTTTTAGGCATGTGAATACTTCGTAAATGGCGTCATAGTATATTTTGTAAATTCTACTCTTTCAATTAAGCGTAATTATTATCTTTGCTTTAGTATTATTTACATTAGGACCTATTGTAATGTCTTTTCTACTTCAGCTTGTAAGTATAGTTAAACTTTAGCAACGCTTATTCATATTTTTTCATTGTTTAAAGGTGAAGGTGACTCTCGTCTGACCTTTATTAAATTCACTAGTTTGTTGAGTTTTTTTCCTAATCTTATGTATGTTGTCTGAGGCGGTCTTTAGTGATTTCATCTGGCGTATATCGTTGGAGAAGCTTAAAATCTTATTTCTGTCACATTTCTAAGACTACAGGACAATCACCGCTCTCTCTAATAAATATAATGTTTAAATATTCTAGGAAGTGCTGACACAAATATCCAGACTATTAATACGTACAAAGCTTTAGAACAAACTCTGGTATTCTTGCAAATCTTTGAGAGACCCCCGCGTTAGATTAACGAACTTCGTTTTAAACAATTAAAGAGGAATTTGAAGAAAAATTTTATTAGTCTGTCTGAATTGTGTTATCTGTAATTAAAGTTAGCTCTTATCTTGTTGATTCAGCTTTTTATGGAACAGCAGGATTGGCAAATGTCAGAGTATTTCGTTTGGCAGTCGTAAAAGCTATAATAAAATTTTCATTTAAAGATGGTCGTGTTCTTTTCGATGAAGGATCACGTCTAACAAGCTGTCGAATATGTTAATATTAAAAGCGGTTTGAGCTTGACCTACTATTTCAATTCACTAACCATGTATGTTCATTTAGTAAATGACCTTTTTATCCTCGTCTCGTGTTACATGTTGCAAACAAAGTCATATGCAGATTTAAGTGCATGTCTGTTTTCCTTAATTTGTTTGCTACATTGTCGTTCTTATTTTTAGTCTCTTATCCACTTTTCAGTGCCACTATGAGTATTATTACCTATCTAAACTTCGCCCAATAACCTACTTCACCCTTTAACGTCCTTGCCTCTGCAAGGACTGCAGGGCATTGCTCTAATTCTGAACAAAATATAAGAACACTGCCCAATCGCCTCTGTTTTTAACGGTCAAGTTGAATGTGAATTTTATAGCTTCATCTTTAGTGCGTCAGAACCTCGTTGATCTGCAGCTGAATGTGATTCGCTTCCACACCCCATGTCCATTAATTTAAGACACGAATTTTAGGGCACATAAAAACCGGGGTGCATTAGCATTACCATCTTTTACTGCTCGTAATCAGTGAAAGATTTCGACGTAGTTTGTGATATAAGGAGCCTTCTTACTCGAGTGTGACTTAGAAAAATGCATATTTTAATCAGGTTCTTGATAGTCAAGCCACCGGTATTAACTGCATTACAAATAACATTGACATCCGGGATCCGGGAACTTGAAGGGGACATCCTAGACTTGTATTTCCTATTCTTAGCTCGACAGACGCACCGCTGTATTTTTATAACCCAATAGATACAACCTTTGAATGGTTAAATTTGATAGAGCCTTCATTACGCCTACCGCGAAGTGACAGCCCGAACCATATGGGAATGAATAATGAGGTCCGATGCCTACACGATATTAATTTACTGATAAATATATCCATACATGGCCACCTCGCATTTTATCACCTATTGTTTTTTTTACTTTTATATGTCACGAATACAATTAATATATTTTTTTTTATCGGTGTTGAACGTTTTATTAATTTTTCAAGGTTTTTTCCATGTTCATGCACGTTCTAAGTAGCGCAAGTCATGTTTTGTCAATTCTCAAATATTTGTTTTATTGATTATATTGAAGGAGTTATTTACCGAAGACAATACTTAATATTTACCATCGGACGGCCTAACATTGACATATAAATTAGAGATAAGATAAATACCCTCAATATTGAGATAGGGTAAGGAAGACTGTTAGTTAACAATTCAAATGTAAAAAAATAATACGAGTATTGAATAAATCAATCATTCTTGATAAATAACCATGTGTCTGGTGGTGTTGCTCTACAATCAATATAATTTGCAATAAAATAATAACATCTAAAATAAAAATATTATCAAAACACTTTCACTTACATTTCCAAAACATTGCAAAAGTCAATAACGACGCTGCTAAATCCATGTTTATTAATAAAACACCACTTAAAATTACGACTACTACACTAAAACTACGAACTGTTATTTTTTAATTACATTTACGTGTTATGTATTTACAATGTTGCGATTGCGCCGCATGTGGCCGGCAGGGCTTTACACTGAACTGAAATTGGCACCTCCGTACTCAACTCCATGATTCACAGGAAGGAAGCTCGGTGGCAAAACGGGACATGTCCGAAAGCTAACAAATAGCACTCTTATGTTCGCGGTAATAACGCTGATTCATGCGATCGATTCTGGCGCCGGCGCGACACTGACCAACATTTGGCGGTCCCGCTCTGTGTTCGTTTTGTTTGTCGCTTTGTCCCCGGATTCCGGCGTGTAGTTTTTATTTTAGAACTCCAGTAACAAAATTTGCAAAATTTGTATTCAGTCCACGACCCTTTTTTATTATTATTTGATGGATCTAAAGATTTGTAGAGACACTTAGAATTAGTCAAATGCCATTACTCAGTGTACATGTGTGACAAATTAAAACCGTATTCAAATTAATTCATAGTCTGTGTGGGGTTTAATTAAATAGATCAAATAGGATTTTATTATTAAAATAGTCTACTACTGAACAAACAGTAAAAATAAAGTCAATAAATTAGTTCGTTTGCCAGTATTTTTTGTGTATTGTTTTTACTAATTGTGTGTGACATTGTCTTGTCATAAGTGTATAATTTACTCGATGAGAGATTTATCTCAAACTTGGCCCATTTTGACAGTACAATATCTGTGATATTGTTTAGTATTGTCTGCATTTATTATAATGTTAAGCAGTCTAGTATAACCATGTTGATATTTAGAATGCGTTTCGCTTGGAATTTTCGCGTACATCAGTTTGGCCATTTGGCGAATACAAAAACGTGAACATAACACTACTCACCTTTGTTTATTATTCTGTACTAAACGGATTTTGCACCTGCTTTCTGTATAGTTTAAAGAATTAAAATGCTTTGTTTAGACCTGTTGACTGGTAAATCTCTTTTCTGGACGTATGTATGTTTCTTTACACAACATCATTGATAAGGAGATGTTATCAACGGTATCAGTTATTTTGACATTGACTTTCATATCAGGTTTATGCACCTGATATGAAAGCCAATATGCCATGTATCTGAAAATATGAAGTTTCTGACTTACCCGCATTCGTTTTAGGTCCCGTTGTGAAACATTTTACTATTGATATGGTCGCCTCGCAACATCCTTTGTTATTGGCGATAAAAATAACATGTGTTGGCAATTTTTATAAGGCCTTATGTCAATGTATCACTTGCGCTTTTATCTTTTATGAGGTCAGCACTTGGCAACTATTGGCTACTGGTTTCTTTAAGGCGATATATACGCCCCAATGTAAACGCAGTACTGGCCGTGCACCCGCTCGATGCCAAAATATCAATATTGAACCTCCTTTTGAACAATTTTGTTTGCAAAATATTATTGGATTTACATATGCTATGTCAGTTATGAAGAAATTACAGCCATCAATTTTTCTGTGTAAAAAT
Organism: Orthosia gracilis; assembly: GCA_947562075.1. Lineage (NCBI taxonomy): Eukaryota > Metazoa > Arthropoda > Insecta > Lepidoptera > Noctuidae > Orthosia > Orthosia gracilis. The sequence continues at coordinate 13,992,939 of OX387273.1, forward strand.
ATTTTTAAACATTCAAGTCGTTTTGGAGGAGTATCAAAAAGTTGCGAAAAATATCGTGTTGCTAATATTTTTTTTTAAAGCAAAACTAATTTTTATACAAAAAAAAAACATATTTAAAAAATAATGTACATGAAACAATAATAATTTTTTTTTTTTTCAATCCTTTTAACCTAGCCGTTACTAAGGAGTATGCTTTAGAAAGTTACCGTTTTACGGCATGAAAGCGGATGTAGGCCCTTAATCTGTTAGTAGAAAAATGTGTTCAAAAAGTTAGGGGACAATATACCAGTTTTAATGATCAATGGGATGTGGTCTCTGAAGGTCATCCTGTAAGCCATTCCAAAATAAAACTTCATTGTTGTTATCAACGACATGTAATAACACATGAAGCATTGCCATAGAGCTGTGACATTATCATTTGTTCAGTACTAGAGTAGTTTTCGAGGTTATCACGAATATTGTCCACATTTAGGTCGATGATAGCACGACAGGCGACATTTATTCTATTGATTGTATGATCGAGACGTGGGTGTGTCTCGTGGCGACTGTCGTGCTCTGTCACTATTTGTCTCGCCTGGCTAGACTAGGATTAATTTTTAGGTCGTGGGAAATGTCGGGCATCCACCATTCACAATCGTTTATCGAAATTAGGCTGCGAATCAGCTCTCTAAATGAATTAATTTACAAAAGGCAGCCCCCAAAACGCCACGGTTTCGCTACTTCCAGTTTTTACCAGCCTGCCGAAGGAGAGTAATGTGTTTATCAGTCTATGTGTGTATGTATTTTTTTCCTATGTGGCGGGTGTCAATGGCTACATTAAAATTGGATAATAGAAAAATGGCGGCTTTTGGGCCATCATCATCATCATATCAGCCGAAAGACGTCCACTGCTGGACATAAGCCTTCCCCAAGCATCGCCACTCTGATCGGTCCTGTGCCTTTCGCATCCACTAGACGCCTGCAGCGCGCGCCATATTGTGTAGGATTTATTTTTCCTCCGTGCCCATCCTGTGGGGTATCAAAATAAAGGGCTTTAGAAGTGATTTAAAAAATATATAGTACTCATTATGTTTAAATGTACATAATTCAAATAAAAAAACTGGCCAAGTGCGAGTCGGACTCGCACACGAAGGGTTCTGTACCATTATCGCAAAAAAATGCAAAAAACCCCGTTTGTTGTATGGGTGGCCCACTTAAATATTTATTTTATTCTGTTTTAAGTATTTTTTGTTATAGCGGCAATAGAAATACATCATCTGTGAAAATTTCAACTGTCTATCTATCACGGTTCATGAGATACAGCCTGGTGACAGACAGACGGACTGCGGAGTCTTAGTAATAGGGTCCCGTTTTTACTCTTTGGGTACGGCACACTAAAAATTAACTAAAAAGTTATAAATAAAAATGTAATTTCAAAAAAAGCGAATATGTATCCTCCGACTGCACAGCATGATTTTCTTCTTGTGTACGTCTTTTTAGTTCGCATTTTAAGCAGCCGGGTTTTTAGATTTTCATTGACTTTTTTAGTGTTTCTTCTATGAAAAGTCCTACCCTGTGGGCTGTTCAGTACAGCTTGTTCCATCCATGCATCCATCTATAAGTGCAGTGAATATGGGTTAGAATAAAAAGACATTTGATTTCCTAATGAAAGCTGCCAATCATACCACTGACAATCGTCATAATATTATGATTGAATGCACTGGTTAGTTATTTCTGTTGAGATTCAAGTATGACGTATTGTAGACGGAACTTTGCTATTTATGGACAAAAGTATTCACATCTGAGAAATATCTACCATCGCTTCATTTCAAATTATGACTGTTTCCTTTCATGCCTAGCATGGATCATGAAAGTCCCAGTCCTTGGATGGCATGGTTGATTGCCAATATGGCGGTCTTTAGCGACCCGAGAAAGACATATAAGTCATTAGGTACGTTGTAATGGAGCCGTCATCGTGCAGTTTTACAATATCTGTTATCACAGGCTATTTTTAGCTTTTATTTAACTGGCAATGTATGTATGTATGTAAGTGTGTTTGGGTCAAATCTTGCAACTGAATTTTAAAACAGTTATCCTCAACCGATTAAGTTGAAATTTTGAATAAACGTTTGGTTTGGATGACAATGGATAGTTAGCTAAGAGATGTCATTCTAAATCCAATTTGGCGGACGCCCCAAGATGGCGGACTAGTTATTTTTTTTTGAATTGACATGATATGGATATCAAATGAAAGGGTTTGCTGAGAAGAATACGAAAAAAGCTTGTTTTAAAAAAAAGTGTTTAATGAATAATTTTATTTACAAGCTTTTATTTAACTTGCAATGTATGTATATATGTATGTATGTAAGTGTGCTCGGGTCAAATCTTGCAACTGAATTTTAAAGCAGTTATCCTCAACCGATTAATATGAAATTTTACATACACGTTTGATTTGGATGACAATGCACGGTAAGCTAAAAAACGTTGCTTAAAAAAAGTTATTGCGCATATTACCAACATTTCTATTACACATATTATCTTACTAATATCATAAATGCGAGAGTTGGATCAAAGGATGGATGTATGTTTGTAACTCAATCACGCCAAAACGGCTGAACGGACCTGGATGAAATTTGGCACGGAGATTAGATGATAGTCTGGAATAGTACATAGGCTACTTTTCATGCCGGTATAATGTTCCCTTGCGATAAGAAAACACTTTTCACACGGGGGAAGACGCTGACAGAAGCTAGTTAGTAAAAATAATATATAACATAACTTTATTTGCATCAAAAAAGAGTGCAACCATTTATGATTAGGTGTTTTTTACATTTTGTAGGTAGACATTTAGAGCAAAAAAAGTATGTAGAGATCGTTGCAGGTGGCGTTCTGTAGTTTCTACCTACCCCCATGGCAAAAAGCGTGCATTTATGTATGTGTATGTATGAAAAATGCTTTTATCCATTAAACAGATAGGTGAAGTTCGCTCCTTATCGGATCTCTCATCATATGGCCACCTTCCCATTGCATCAGACCAGCTTCATAGTACCATATTATTGCATTGTGTCCCAAGTATGAAGTGGTTGAAAAATTACCAATATTAGTAAGGATAGTATTTAAACGAGCGAAAATAAGTTCAAATTAACAAATTATAGGTAGTACATACGAGTACATACGTAAAAAAAGAGATTCCTGTATTTAAATACTAGCGTTTAATGTGATATTTCTCACTTTTCGAACATAGTTAGATATAATTATCTGGGTTTTTTCGATGATTCACTACATTGCATCCGTAGTTACATTAATCATCATATTTATTGGGGGTTTTTGCAGTTTCCTCCTAACTACGCTAACAATAAATAAATCCAAAATTGTGAAACTTTTTTTTGAGTCATGAGCTCGTGTCTGAATAATAAAAGACACACGGGTTGATTGTAAAGTTTGCCGAGGTTGGTCCGCGGATGGGTGACCATGCTTAACATACGGAGACTGTATTGGAAACAGAATGCACATTCTTCTTCTTCTTTTCGTGTAAGGTTGTGGCTACCTCTGGTGTCAGAGTTAATTAAGCCGCACGTGTCAGTGTCATATTATGTCAATGTCATCTTAACATCAATTTAGAAATGCCACCTAGCTAAACGACATACTATAGAGCTCGTACTAAATAATATTAATTATTAAGAATAACCTGTGACAATTATATAAATAAACCACTGAAGAATCGAAGCGTCTTTCAATTAATATTACAGAGAATCCTCCATGCATCAGATCATTTGCAGATATTTGACAGTCGTTACAGGTAGGTAGTCAGAAGCCTGAAATCTGAAACCAGTCTTGCCTAGGGCTGTTACCCAGTTACAGGCAGTCGCTTCATGTATAATACTGGTATCCAGTTGAATCTGGTTGGACTGGAAGCCAACCCAAATGTAATTGGAACAAGCAAAAAGTTTAAAAACTGCGCTCTTTTTTATTAACCTTTGTTATCCGGGCCATAATAACGAATCGATAGACACCTTATTTATCAAAATTGGTTGAATAGTTTAGGCGTTTCGGAGGAACATACGTAAATACAAACATACATACAAGTCGCTTGGCAGCTTTTACAGTTAAACTCGTTAATAAATCATCAATTTTGTGAATTCATGCTGATCCTAATCATCTATATGATTAGGATCAGCATTAATTCTATCTTTATTCCCAAGAATATCTCGGTTAATGGTATTCATAAAAGAAGGAAACGGCTAAATGAATTGTACAATGAAAGGACTTATGTAAACACTGCTGAATTTAATTTATATGTTAGAAATTATTCAAAATTATTCAAAAAAGTAGAATTCTATCTTTATTCCCAAGAATATCTCGGTTAATGGTATTCATAAAAGAAGGAAACGGCTAAATGAATTGTACAATGAAAGGACTTATGTAAACACTGCTGAATTTAATTTATATGTTAGAAATTATTCAAAATTATTCAAAAAAGTAGTAACGTTATTAAAACGACTTGGAATATTATTAATAGTGAAACGGGAAGATCTGGTAACCGACTGCTAGTGTATAATATTTATAAGAATAATAAATAAGAGAAAACATTAGCATTTCTATCTTTCATACATGCAAATCGAAAGTCGGATATAAATTATGAAGTTTAATACGACAGGCGCAAGTAAATCATTTTCATTACATTCATTCCTATTATTGAAGTGACTTTCTATATCTAAATATTACACAGAACTTAGTGCACAACTGGTATATTGAGAAATGTTCGCTATTAAATTTATTATTTATGTATTTTGAAATAACATAATTGATTATATTAGGCGATCAAAGAGATTGAGTTCAGTTGTTGAACAGAGAAGTGTCAAAAGGTAGAGATATTCAGCGTTGATGTTTGAAATTATAAGGAATTTTGCGGTCAAAAATATGTGGTTATAAACCACATTTCTAATCGATACAGAGATTGAGTTAAGTTGTTGAACAGACAAGTGTTAAAAGGTAGAGTAATTCATCGATAATGTTTGAAATTATAAGGAATTTTGCGGTCAAAAATATGTGGTTAAAAATCAGATTTCTAATCGATACTTCATACAAAAACTCTGTGTATATGTTGCATTTTATAGGTACATATTTGCCACTTAACTGTGTAATTTGTGAGTACAAAGGGATTAACCTACTTTAATTAAAGTTTTTACAACAAAAATTATTGTGCTATGTCTGTAACTGTAGGTATCCTGTGTATTTACCTGTTTTTATACATGGAAAATATTATTGAATGCCTGCAATTAAACATGTATAGGTGTATTAATTACGTTCTTATAATAAATTGCATTAATTAAGTCATCATAACATTGCACACAGGTAAAGGACAAGACTATAAACAACTGCCCATAGCATATAAAGAAATTTCTCACTAGCTCGTAACATTCAAGTATGCATTAATTAATTATTGTGGTTTTATTATTCTCCTATACCTTTCGTGAATTAATCAAATATTTAAAAGTTTCTTCATGTTGTTGTTCGACAACAGAAGTATGGACAACTGTCCTTGCAAGGTATAAACATTGTACCTAGTAATATGTAATGCTGAATAGCTAAAAGCGTAGTTCGTATGAAAAAAGTTTCAGAGACTTTTTATATCGTTACAATCCTAAAAATAAAATCGTGTAAGTCTCTTTGTTTAATCAATGCGTATAATATGCATTCACAGGGTGATTTTCCTAACATTATCTTTTTTTACCTTTTTGTTGAATCAAACGCCTACCTAAAGTTCATAGCAAAATCTTATTATTTTACATTTTTGTTTACCTATTGATGTAGGTGTTTCCACGATTTCGATCGATACGAACTAGCTGTATGCGGATTGATTGCTTACAACAATCGAAAACCGTACCTAAGCCGCAGATACCAATTCCTTGGGGTATCGGAGCTATACTTGACAAAGTATGCATGAAAAATCATTATCTACTAAGGATTTTATCATTTTCAATTACCTAGTAGGACCTGTAATATGTATTACACGACAAATAAAAACTTAAACATTAATACCTTGTCACATTAATATGATTATAAAATAATTAACGAGAACAGAGACGAAAATAAATAGACTATTTTTAGTTTATTTACAATCGATAGCTTCTTTAGTATCATCGTCGTGTCATTGTCTTCCATGTCTCGTTACAATCGACAGCATGACTGATTTTGGTACTAGGATTAAGAAAATCCTTAATAATGATTTTTTATGCATACTTTATCAGCTATATTGCTCCGATACCCCATGGATTTGAGGTAAGTGACTTGGGTAGGGTTATTACGATAGGTATACAGTTTGTTCTTATCGATTTCTGGATCAATTGTGATATCGTCTACTTCATGTTCTGAATTTTCTATATTTCGACAGAAATCATCATAAGTTGGTATCTCTCATAAAATAGACTGTAACAGTTACAAAAAACAAAACATTTCTACAAAAAAACTGAAACTGCAGCAATGCATCACTGGATTAAAGCCTAGTCTAACGTTTTAATAGTAAAGAATGATTTTTTTTTAATGAAAGTTACAAAGAAGTGAAAGAAGCTCAGGTCAAAAAGATGTCGTCAATATTTATTAACATTATGAATATCAAATATTACGATTTCATAAATGCGTCTACGGTCTACGCATGTTCTTATATATTTTACAAATTCCACACATAAATTTGATCAATAAATACATTCTGTACAGTAACAAAATTCATTTATTAATTAAATACAAATATACATAGATTATTTTAATGTCTTAAATTAAAAAGTCACTATACCCTTTCATTTATATCACAAAACATCGCGAGCAGTTGCATGGCACGGAGTAGTAAGTTTTATGGAGAGTTCACAGTTCAATTTTTTTGTCAGATGCTTCCTTCATTGAAGGAACACTAGTTAAGGTTCCCCTAGTCGACGGCACGAACTATTTTGTGCGCGAGGTTAAAATGCATGATATCTCATCCGACAACACGTGCGAAAGAGATAAATGCTGTGATGAGCAATAAGAAGCTAGTGCGTACGAATTAGTATTTTTGCAAATTTGTATCGAAATGGATGATTTGATTTGGATGAAATTTTATTAACAGACCTTTGGGAGTCTAGATATCATGAAAAAACGACTAAATGTACTTTTCAAAATAAAATTATTTGCACTGTTGAATTACTAATCTATCCCTGTATGGAGGCCGTTTTGCAATTTTCCTTCTTATGGTATTTATTTCCGCCCAAAGATGTGTTAAAATTAGTGTTGGTATGGAACTTTCGACGCTCATAACTTTCAATTTTTTTTTTTTTTACTTTTTTGTTTCCATACAAGGCTAGATAATGATAAGACAAATAGATATCGTTTTTTTATTTTGAACGAACATCATCAAACAGTGGAGTAATCGCTAGACTACGTTCGTATGGAAGAATGATCGACTAGTGTAACCTTAAGGCTACGATCCATGTACAGTTCTGCCTTTGAATCTGTCTGAACTTGCCAAAATCGGCACCTTTTGATTTGTGGCTTTTACCGCCTCAAGATCGGTATATGATGACGACGACCGTAGTAATTTCTATACTTAAACCAAATATTAAAGTCTTATCATTTAATGTATTTGCTGTTTAGTTGTTGGATCGTGCTACTGCGTGGGATCCTCCGTACAGATTGATCTCTCCATATATGGTAACTTTAATCGTTGCCATATTACAGTTCAACGATTCTCGCAGTTGAATGTCCTTCGTTCTTCTGCCGTTAGCCCACTGCCTACACATATCACATATTTGCTTACTACTCTGTGTTTCGAAGAAACTTTACGTAACATTATTAACTCCTACGCGTTCCTCCGACAACTACCTAAGGCTGTTAATGTATTTCATTAGGTTGAACACTACTATGACGCCCATGATGTCCGTGTAACCCTCATGGCTTGTACTCGGTGAGGCGTTGCAGAGGTTGTTGCGGCAGTAGCAGTATCTGGAATTGATTACATATATTGTTAATTAAATGGGCATAAATGTTTAGAGAAATATTAATAAGATAGGAAGTGTGAATGGTAGGCGTTTTGACGGTACGCCCCTTTTTGCGACGTCCAAAATGTGGTTTGTTTTTAAATGAGGACAAGATTTACACATAAACAACTATAAAACTCTAAAGAATGAACAAGAAAAATGAGAAATAGTTAGTACTTTAAGAAAAAACTAAATTAGGAGATCCCAAGATAATTGAGAATCGTTTAATAGATAGTAATGATCTTTAAAAGGAAAAACGTTAACTCCAAAATAGCTAATACAGATATATTTGCCAGGTGTTAAACACTTAGACAATTTGTGCAAATTGTCTGCAATATAAGAACAGAATATATAAGTACACGTTAAAGAGTAAAATGCAGAAAGTGGCTCGTTATATTGATGGCATGTTATTATAGTTCTACGCAGTAAATCGAACGATTTATTGCTGGTTTAGTACAATTTTATCTACCACATGTATTTGACGACTGTAAACAGCCTTCTCTTTGTTGCTCTCTGTATTTTCCTTTCTTTTTCTTATCAAATTTATTTTTGTCTCTATAAGCTTTTTGTTCTTTTCAGTAAAGTGTCTATATTTAAATGGCTATATTAAGTAAGGCCCTTACTTTCTTTTCCCCTTTCGATTTGGACGCCCGCTGAATATCTCATTTTTTTTGGTTTGTAAATACAATACAACCAAATTGTCAACCAACCACGGCCGATTTTCTGATTAGAGATTCTGGCTTTCAAGAACTAGTGGCAAGACTAGTATTCCGTTCCGTCTGCAGCTGAACACGCTTTTATTACTTACTTATTAGGTGTACTCCTCTCTCCCTTGTCATCAGAGTTGATGCAGCCCTCTGTGTAAGGCTCCAACACTTCCATCTTCGGCGACCACCTCCCGTTTTTGTAGTCCTGGTACTCGTGCTTCTGAGGCGCACAGTCTCGGAGTACGCCGTTTATTCTCACTGAAAATGTGAACAAGAACATTTGTTATCACTATGTAGTTTGTAGCTTAGCTTTACTAAGGTAACTGCAAATTTTCTTGCAGATGTTCAATATTGCAGTCGATACAGTTGGTAATAATGGACACAGACGGTTCATGTAATGATGTGCCCATTGTGTAGTCGTAATTACTTGCTAAACCAGTTACTAGTATCGCTTCTTTATGCAACATTGCGAATTATAAACATTTGCAGTTTGTTGCAATGACCATGTATAAAATCAGAATGCGCTAATTGCAAGTCAAACGCTTAAAGAAGTAATTAAATCTCGTGACACGTTTGGTGTTATGGTCTGTAGAGTTTTACTGGTTACGACTTTTATGATTTGCACTGATTACTTCATATCCAAAAACCTTGAAAGTGAAACTCTTAAGTGAAACATTACATAGATTGCAACACCAGACCTGTTTTTAAACGTAAAGGGAATATTTTTCTGGAACAACTCGCGTATCACACTTAATTTTAATTCAAGGCCGCACTGTCCCTTCTTTATCGGCGTCACAACTCAACTATGTAATGATGGATTACTCGTGAGAGTATTCCTTGACACCTTCGTAGTTGTATTTGTATAGTGACGGTGCTGTTTTATCCAGCAAATTGTCTTCTGTCCAAAACGCCTTAACCTTGAACTGTCTATCAAAGCACAGTCATACTTCGCCACCTTGACCGCATATCATGTTGTTATCGACAATACTTAGCCCTTCGTCGTGTGTTAACATTCGATCGCTAATGACAAGTGTAAATATGACTTTTACATTGGCTTAAATATTTGCCTACTACTTATCACCATTTTGTATAGGACATTCGACTCAGTCCGTTGTATTGTATACTATGTCATTTCCAGAAACCGGCTTCTAGAAGGCTGGAACTTATACTCTGATAGCAGATTTAACAGAAACGACTCAATTCCAGAAAAGGAGTCACTGTATCTACTTATTATTATGAACAACTTTTACTACGTTTTTACGTTGATAAGTTTTCAAGTTTTCAGTTACTCCTTTTCAGGAATTGCCTCGTTTCTTTTTACCCCTTGTAGATCAAAAGTGTCATTGTCATACGATTTTGTACCATGTGCCACCCAACTGTTAAATTATTATACTATCATATTGTCCTGCCCTGCAAATAAGTAACCTCATGTTTTCGTTAACGGCGGGCTTTTTAACTCACTAAAATCAACCCTAATAAAGTGATCACCATCAGCACGTAGAAGGCCACCCCGGGATCTCTTAAAATACCACCCCGGGGCTCAAATAAGTAACCTTTTGTTTTTGTTAATGGCGGGATTTTTACCCACTAAAACCACCCCGACCGAGTGATCACCATCAGCACGTAGAAGGCCACCCCGGGACCTCTTAAAATACCACCCCGGGGCTCAAACAAGTAACCTAGTAACAAATCTCTTAATACGTACCTCCATTCTGTATATCAAGATAGAACTCCTGCTTCATACACATGGTGGAGTGGGGACACTCCACTATGAACTTATCGGAGTGGTCGAAGTGCACGCAGAGGCGCTTGGTGGTGTTGTAGTACTGGCCCGGCAGTGGATTGATGAGGCAGTGGTAGCACTGTAGCGATGATACTCCTGGAAATTATACAAGAAACGTTAAGGACAAAATTCGAACATCCATTTATATTCAAAATCTGTACTTCTTTCATCATCATCAGTATTTTAATGATCCCACTGCTGGGACACAGGCCTCCTCTCTGTTAGAAGGATTTTTCATTAGTGGTAATCTATGAACTCTTGATCAGTGCCATTCCATTAAATTTCATTTCAGACAGAGAATGGGTCCCAAGAGTAGTTACTGCTTTTGAGATCCCTAATAATTATTATTCGAAATATTCACACTATTTTTGTGTTATGCTAAACTCAAATTATTTTCTACATTGCAGCCATTCCTATCTCTATTCAGTTGCACTGTGACTGACCTTTATTACACATCGCGTGTTTAAAGCCAAGTATTTCCTGTCCCGTCAAGTGTCAACCCAGACAAGTACACTCAGGACTCGCACGCAAATTCTTACTAATCCTAGCATTTACATAGAAAATTACTCTTTAAGGTAATCATTCTTGTATTAAATTCGTGTTTTCCGAATACGTTTCCTTTACAATAAAAACCGTCTTTGAAAGATGCAACTGTATTTCGTATTTACTGTTCCCAAAATGAAGCGGTATTGTGATCTCTAACAGTTTTCGTTCACTCTTATGCATCTTATTTTCTTCTGCATCTTCAAGGTCGCCGCCTACTGCAGTTTTTATTGATTGGTCACCTGACTGACATTACAAAGTATTGCTACTAATATGTGGGACGTTGCGATGATATCGTACAATTAACCTTGATGCTACATTCTGGATACATTAATAGAACTTACATTATCTCTGATTCTCTAAGCTGTTTTATATTATTCAGAATTGTCGGCTTGTGTCTGTTTTTTAGTTTGTGTTTATTGGAAAGAGATTAATGCGAATATTGTGGGTAGATAAGTCAGTATGAATTATAGTTTATTTACTTTTAAATTAAATTTTATTACTTTTTGATTTATTGAATTAATTTAAATAATGCTAACCGTATAATGATCAAGCTATATGTTAATGTTTTTTTTTGATTATTTGCTTTGAAAACGTCATGTTTTACTGCTGTTTAGTTTGCAAAGGTTAATTTAATTGATTGAAAAATATCACACGTGCTCATGTGTTGGTATATCTTAACAATCCTTTGTGCTACCTGAATACTAAACGAGAACATAGCAATTACTCGCTAATTTTAACGGATACCAAAGTAAATGTTTTGAAAACATTGATTGGTATTGATGTGTTTTGCTAAATAGGCTCAAGACTGTGTTTGCAGTGTGTCGTCTGCTTAGGAATGCACTTAATGCAGTACATTCGGCAAATATGTTGCGTCACCGCGGGTGGTTCATATAGCGATGGTGAGTTGGTGACTCATCTTCATGTGTGTCTCGCGATACTTCAACTTTAGCAACTCTGCAATTTATAATCGCACTAGCCTGTAGTTTTTATCAGAATTCTATTCAGTACTAAATTCTCTTCCCTGCTGATAAACCTTTTCTATACTATTAGTAGCGGGCATTTTCGTTATTTTTTCATGACGAGAAATATGGGAAATTGCATTTTAATTGACCATTTTAGAATTATAAATGGTTTTATTTAGCTTGCCCTGTTTTTTTTGTTTGTTTTTCTTTTCGTGTTGTAATTTAGTAATTGAAATTTTACCCCTTTTCTGTTGACAGATTGATCTGAAATTTGGTACACACCATAAGTTTTAATGATAATACAATTGAACATATTCAGTATCATTGTAAATCCAAGATGGGCGCCGCCACAAAATGGCGGAGTACATTATTTTTCATAATAAATTTGTGATAAAGGGCATTGAACTAAGTCACCTATCGGTATCGTCATTTTGATTTGCCTGCAAAGAGTGGATCCATATACCTATAGCTCAATCGTGCGCCGTAATTTTGCAGAAAATGCAAGAAATACTAGGCAAGCTTCGATAAAAAAGTTTAAACCCGTTACCTAATTGAATTCATTTTATTCTAAATGGCTACATGTAAGTAATGGTAGCACATAGACATTTTATCAAACGGAACATGCTAGTCACGATCTCCATACTGATCCGTTCGGGTCGTTGACACCAACACATGCCTCGATTTGGAAATTACGCCTGAAATCATACCTATATAGATTCTATAGAGTTAAAAAAGTCATCATGTAACTTTATTATGAAGTTATTTGTATGAGTCATGATTCTACTATAATAAGACCAAATCATTTATATGAATGTTGTTTTTGATTTAACAAAGTACATTTTAGATCATTTTGTTTGTATTTTGAGTGAGTCAGAGAGTTTTGTTATGTCAACTCCCACGCAAGTTCACATTACGCATGCGCCGCCGGTGAATGCTCGTTCTGAGAATCGAACCTTGCCTGGTTTGGCCGTCAACTATGTGTGTAAATGTCTCATGTTTTTCATTTTCGAAGGCTTAATAGTGATTTACGGCTATTAAGAACGAATTATTCTAATCTATAACGTAGTTTTTTAGTCTTTGTATAAGTAAGAAACAAATCTTTTCGTAATTAATTGGACTAACTGTAATGCTAAAAAATCCACCAGTGAATCTTAGGACAACGAACTCGCGATTTATATTATAGTAATGTGTACAGATTATATATAGCACCACACGACCGAAGTCGTAATAGATAATTAGAAACACTTTAGCTTAGCGCTTACGTAGATATTATTATCAATAGACACATAACGTGCCATACTGTAACTTAATCATGACATTTTCGGTAAGTACATTCCAAGGAATTATGATACATATTATAGTGGATATCTGGACACTCTTATTAGCAAGAGCGTAATTGAAAAGAAAATAGTTTCTTCGACTATTACAACTTTTAATGTGTAAGCTATTTATCTCTCCCTGTACGACATCCCGATAAACGAATCTATATTAGCAACTAATAAGACGTTGACATATTATATTTATTGCTGGTCGAATGCCCTAAAATCGAATGTTTTTGACTGAAGTCCACCTTATATATATTTTAAAAATCTAGTAGGTTTAATTTGATTGTGACACATTTCATAAAAATAGCGTAACGATCGACATGATGAAGTTAACGTGGGTCTTATTTATTTGGATGATAGTGGGTTGTTACAGTGTCAGTGTGGACTACCTCGGTGATAAGGAACCCGAGCGTGAAAATATAAACGATAATGTCAACGTACCAAACACACATGAAAATGTATTGTTAACAGCAAGACGAACAAATATGAACAAATCTTCTTTAGAAAACATTACAGAGAATAATGACGATTCAAATTATGAAAACTATGATAATCTATCTGAAATTGAAGAACAGATCATGCAAAAATCTTCTAAAATTAAGGCATCTAAAGGGCAAAACGATTTTGACTCTGATTCCAGGCAAGCAGAAATCGGTTACGATACAAATGCTAATTTGCGACAAGGTGTTGAATACGTATCAAAACCGAAGTCTATTACAGATATTATTAAAGAATATGGTTACCATGATGATACCGCAGGGACATCATACCCAATACTACGCCATCATAATAAATCAACAGAAGCGAATGGGTTCGATTCTAATAAAGTTGTGATCCTTAAAAATGGTATCGAAGATGAAAATAACTCTCAGAAGTTACCAATAGACTTTTACAATCTAATTCCGGCGACAAGTGCAACAAAACAGGTTGAGTATTTTAGCACTTTTAATTTAAAGAGCGACATTTGGTATGTACCAGAAAATAGTCCATGTTGGGATTTGCCTATACTATACGGCGAATTAGGAGTATTGCCTTCGAATTCTGCGGTTTTTCTTATGTATCCAGGCACTTTAAATAACGTTGCAGAAACAAAAGAAGAGCAGACTAAGCCTTCCAGGCCTCTTTACATTCCCTTCGCTCAAACTATGAATAAATGGTGTGCGGCAGGTCCTTGTTACGGCGATCACACCATGTGTCTCTTCTCAGAAAGAATTAATTCTAAGTTATGCAAAAAAGGTTATACAGTTTCAAATCCAACCATGGTTGAACAGATCGGATTAGTGAATACTGTAAATTCAATGCGAAACCGCATCGCCAATGGTGTAATAGATAGATATGCACATTTACCTAAAGCTGCAGATATGAATCAACTAATATATGACTTTGACTTGGAAAGTATGGCCGTGGCGTGGCTTCATCAATGCCTGCCCGGTCCCGCAGCTTGTTCTGCCCTTGATGGAAACTATGTAACGCAACTTGAATGCACCAAATACGCAAAATATTGTTGTGTAGATTCTTTCAGGAATGAGCGGGCTTCAAAATGGTATGCTTTTACTTATGGACTTATCGATATTGGTTAACATGAACTTATCTTGTTGTAATTGATTGAACATTGAATTTTTTTACAGCGTACCACATTATGAATGCTATGTAGATGCTATTATTGGCTGTATTTACGTGTGGTTTTGGAAAGCTGGAAAATCACTTACCGCGACAGATGTCGAGTGCGGTCATATAACGCCAGAGACGTTCTACACCGCCCAGTTAATATGGGCGGAAACCACTAAAATAGGTTGCGCATATGGCAAACAACCAAGTGGTGATGTACGAGTTGTGTGCAACTTTGCTCCTGGTGCCCCATTTTACATTGACACCAAATACTACTGCGGTTTCATTAAACAAGAAAGTAGGGAAAATAAGGCTGAAAACCAGACGGATTTCTCTTCTTCACGATTTTTGGAATCACTTGGTATTAATTTAACTCCGGCGAATAATTATAACACTTCTGAAACTGATACTCATAATATCGTTAATTACTCTATAAGATTCTCAGATGTAGACATTCTAGGTAAGATTTTTAAGAGAAAATGGATACGAGAGAATATGAATCAAAATATTAACGGCACTGTAGGTCTGATAGCCCGTTTGGTGACTAAGTATACGTTTGGCGAAGACACTGGCTCTCAGTGTGATATGAATGAAGCGATTTATGAGAGCGGTGAACCTGGCTCGAAGTGCATGGAGCGAGGGAGGCGCTTCCACGCCCTGTGCTACGACTTCCGCGACCCCACGCCCGGCTACAGGCTGGTGGCTGTGGTGGCACCGGTCGCCTTGTTCTCGCTCATACTCTACGATTTGTTCAGTGGTGTAGTGCGACAAACTAATTATTGATTACTATTATGTGGTTAATGTCAATTTCTGTTTGAGATTCTTTTCTTTAGCGTATAGTTTTAAATATTCTAGTCAGTTCGTTTTTAAAGGTTCCGTACCCAAAGGGTAAAAACGGGACCCTATTACTAAGACTTCAATGTCTGTCTGTCACCAGGCTGTATCTCATGCACCGTGATAGCTAGACAGTTGCAATTTTACAGAGAAACTAGAAACAGAACAAAATAAATATTGAAATGAGACTCCCATACAACAAACTTGATTTTTTTTGCCGTTTTTGCAATAATGGTACGGAACCTTTCTTGCGCGAGTCCGACTCGCACTTGGCCGGTTTTTTTGTTTTCTGTTTTTATAATAGTTTAACTGTCGTGCATGAACACCTTACCTCCTTAAAATTTTAATCATTCAGATATTTGTGAACGGCTTTATTATTTCTTAATTCATGTATGTTTTCCTGTTTGTTAAGTATGTTTCATAATCAAGCAGTTTGTTGTTTCTCTTTAATAAACTAAAATAAATAATGATTATGAAAAATAGATAATTATATCAGAATAACATATTTATTATTTTTGTATTACTACAAGTTACAAAGGTATCGATCCTTCCATTGTACGTTTAATTCTTGCTTTGGTTAATATCTGATCTTGATCAATATCAATGGATTCTGAGTCACAGCACTTATAAATTTTAATATTATAACTTGTAATAAATTCATGTCTCGTAGTAAATGCTTTAGTTAAATGTAAATTGAACTAGTTATGTTATGTCATATGAGTCATTGAAGTGGCGAAATAAATAGATATTTGTAGGTGTTTGTGCTTTGAGAAAGGTGATCGTTTTGTTCTATGCAGAAAACTTATATCTAGATATAATATCTACTTACACTACATACATTTATATGTATGTGTTGGTATTATTTAGAAAAATTGTTTTCTATATATTTATGTTAAGTTTTATCCGAATATGTTAGTTATTTCATCATTTATACTAACAAATATTTGTAGCAGTGCTTTATTGAATATTATTTATTTGTGTAAGTAGACAAAATACATGAAAAATCCAAGTCTTAACGGTCTGCAAGTGCATGTATTTATATATATATATTT
Organism: Orthosia gracilis; assembly: GCA_947562075.1. Classification (NCBI taxonomy): domain Eukaryota; kingdom Metazoa; phylum Arthropoda; class Insecta; order Lepidoptera; family Noctuidae; genus Orthosia; species Orthosia gracilis. The sequence goes on from OX387273.1 coordinate 14,009,744, forward strand.
TTAGTAATGGTCACATAATGATAAGTCCTGTCAAGAAATTCGTTAGGTTTTTCAGTTTTCAACAATGTGTTGTCTCTCATGCCAGGCAATCTCATGGATTTAACATATCCAGTTAAAATCATTTGCCGTTCAGTGCGTTTGCATTTCTCAATAAACATTCCTTTTTAGGGTTACGTAGTCAACAAGGAACTCTTATAGTTTCGCCAGGTCAGTCTGTCCTTCCGTCTGTCCGCAGTAGTAGTAGTAGTAGTACTAGAAAGCAAAAATTTGTCCTGGATATACTTATAAATAACGTCTACAAATTGGTAAAATAAAATCATGTTTTTTTATTGTTTTACTTCCTGTAAATATTTTTTTTAGTGTACACGTAAAGTAGGGATGTTTTTTTTCTCGTCTTTTCCAAGTTTATCGTTGGATGGACCATTCAAAAACTCTTATGGGTCTGTGAAAACCATTTTTATTTTCGATTCAGGAATCCGTTTGCGGCAAATTAAGCTTTAAATTGCTAATATTTGTTAGAGTCAAGTGCCCCCCTCCCCTGCCAGCTGCTGCCATGTTTGCTTTAGGATATGTGAAAAATTAAGCTTTAAATTGCTAATTTTTGTTAGAGTCAAGTGCCCCCCTCCCCTGCTGCCATGTTTGCTTTAGGATATGTGAAAAATTAAGCTTTAAATTGTTAATTTTTGTTAGAGTCAATTGCCCCCGTCCGTCGAAAAAATTAACAGCAGTAGTATCTCTAATACCTTTAAACGAGCGACATATTATATAAACGGCTCCAACGATTTTCATGAAATTTTGTATGCAGGGATTTTCGGGGGCGATTAATCGATCTAGCTAGGTTTCATTTTTAGCAAACGTCGTTTTCTCTATTTTCACCCGAAACCCGGTCGCTCAGGTGCTAACGAAATTAAAAGGAAAACTATTACAGCAAAATAGGCTTTACAAGTTTACGTGTAATAGTCGACCAACTTATGAAATGTATGTGTGGGCGGCCGGAACCGTTTAAATGTTCATGAAACAACAAAAGGCCCTCTTCTTTGTCCGCATTATATTGTGCAACTATGAAACCCTATTACAGTGCGTGGCCCGGCACGCACTTGGCCGATTTTTCAATATTGATTTATCGATTTATTCCGGTCGGATCCCCTGATAGATCAGAAACAAAAACAAAAGAAACAAGCAAAGCAAAAGCAATGCATGTCATGAACACAGACTAGAAGGTATTTTCAAGAACTCTCCCACACAGACAGACAAAAATCAAGGTCATCTTGGTCATCCAAGGATTGCGAATGTCTTGACGACCTCAGCGTCGTTTCTTATTTTTTATCTTTACACACCAAGTGTCTGAAGCGTGCAACGCCATCGATTCGCTTTTTTAGCAGTTTAACAGTTATTTTTTTTTATTTTTAAATTTTTTTTTATTTACAACTTTTTAGTTATTTTTTTTAGAATTGTGTACATTTAAACATATAAGTGTTACATATTTTTATAATCACCTCTTAAAACCCTTTATTTTGATACCCCACACGATTGATTTGGAAGAAAAAAATAATTTGGGCTCCCACAATATGTCGCCCAAAATCCGCCATTTTTCTATTTTCTTATTTTAATTAAGTTAAGACGAATCGATTGACGTAAGAATCATCAATATCGGCCATTACGCTTGGTCCCTAGAACGCCACATAGGAACAACCCTCCTTCAGCAGTCGGGTAAAAATGAGACATTAATTTGGTTTTTATCATCCTAAATAACACCAAAGTACCTTTAACTTTGCAAGCCTTCGCAAGCCGCAGTTATACAAGATTCAATCGAGCGTAGAAGTAAAATTCATTACTTCCTTAATCATAACACAGTACATAATCACTGACGAGCTAATTATAACATTTATATCCGTGTGAATACCTTCTACATTTCCCGAATATTCCGAACTTTGTAACACTTACTTTTTAACACTTACTGCGCTTTGTTGATATTCAACAGGAGCCCATCCTACTAATTTTATAAATTTCCTATTTATTAGTGTAGATGCGAAAGTTTGGATGGATGGATGGATGGATATTTGTTACATCACGCCAAAACGGCTGAACGGATCTGGTTGGAATCTGGCACAGAGAAAGATTATTGTCTGGAATAGCACATAGGCTACTTTTCATCCCGGTATAATGTTATCTGGGATAAGAAAAAACTTTTCACGCGGGCGAAGCCGCGGACAGAAGCTAGTCAGCATAGATGCATATACCTACACTGTACCTTCCACTTATTTGGATTGTTTTGCTTTCTTTTAGAAAATCTCTCATATGTTTATTCACCTCGATATGATACCCCTATTTATTTGGGGTTGCTGCAGTAGATAATGTTTTCACCTGATTAGTGAATAATCGATCGAATAGCACACAAACCATGGACACGGTAAAGATATCTAACAGTATTCTGACTCGGCCGTGTCCTTGAAATAAGTGCCTACAAGCTCGCGTCACGTAAACACGCGTTAGGGCTGCCCGCTTCTACCTACTTGAGTTTCTTTCTAGTTTTGTGATTGTAAATAACTCAGATTCTTTTCTCTAATCTGAGGTGAATATTATATTTTTATTATACTTATTTTAAATCTTACTAGGTAGGTACCTACCATTTATTACTCTCATTCGTAATCATTAATATATGTAAGTAGCTAAGTACATAAGTATATAAACTAGCTTAGACAATTACCTACTAGTTCTTTTTAACGCGAGCGTAGGTAGGTCACTCGTGTGTCACTTTATCATCCTATCCACTTATTTATTTGTTAATCCAGGTATTTTACTCGGTGGAAAAAGCGAAATACTACTACTTTAAAAATAAAATTATATTTAGATTCTATTTTGTTTTAAGTCTTGCCTTTCGGAGGTGCCAGGTAATTTAAAAATGTTCTCTCTGGGTGCGTTATAGAAGAATTCAAGCAACCAAAAACAGTACAATATAGTCTTTAATTGCTCTCTGCCATATTAAGTAAGTAAGTACTTGTGCTTATTTCAATCAAATATTCAAAATTCGCACGCTTACTGCTTACAAAACCATCACACCGTTCGTGATTGTTGGCGACTGTAGTGTATCGAGTGTTGTCGAACTCGAGACGCGTAGGTATGACTCGCGTTCCGACCGTTTGTATGAAGATAGAATACTGCCACTGCTGCTTATCTTTACCGTGCCATGGATGAGCTGTTAGAGTCTTCCGTGTAATTTTTATAGCCGGATTGATTTAAACCAGCTGACCTCCTGTTTAAAAACCAAATAAGTCAATACTCGGACTTGTTTTCTTGTAAGAAATATATCAGTTAGCTTGAAGGACAAGAAATAAACATGTTTTTGGCTTATAGGCTGTATGACAATATTGACTGAACCTGATAAACTGCTGGTTGTAGTTGATTTATTGCTTCAATAGACCCAAATATGCAATCGTGTATCGTATCTACGTGAGGTTTTATTTGAGGTTAATATAATATTATTGCAATAATTACATGCTGTCAGCAGATTTTGCTTTCGTTATTAATATATATTATAGCATACTTATTGAGGCATATTGTTTAAATAAAAATCGAAGCTACAAACCTGTTGTTATCAAGGACAGGATAGTGTACACCACGGCTAGCATGCAATACTCCATACTCGTTCCTTTTGCAGCGAAGATCGATGTCGCGATTTTTCTTAAAATCGCACTATCTAAAGCATCCGTTGTCTTTGTGCCCTCTTGATGTTATCGTTGCTGCCATTCAAAAACCTGAAAATAATAAATGAGTTAAATTACAATTTGACACTGATCCAATTTATGATTTATAGGTAGGTATTTCTGCTGTATTATAGGTTGCCAAACATGGGCATTGACAGATAACTTTTTAAACAAAATAAAGGTATGTCAAAACGGAATGGAGACAAGCGTCAAGATGAAAGATAAAACAAGATTAGAAAAAAAAAAATATACAACTAAATTTAAGGATGCAAAGAAACATGTAAAACTTTAAAATGCCGATGGACTGGACATATATGCTTAGAGATACTAATGGAAAATGGACAAAAACCATAACAGAGTGGTATCCCAGGCATGGGAAAAGAAGTAAAGAGCTTCAAACAAAAAGATGGGAAGATGACCTCAAAAAGGTAGTGGGTCCAGAGTGGACGAGAACAGCGAAAGACAGGCAGAAATGGAAAGCTTTAGAGGAGACCTTTGTCGGAAGACAAGCTGTGAAGTGAAACCGATCGTGTAGTCGAGTTAATAAATGAGTATTATTATTATTGATAAGAAAAAAAATGTGTTTTTTGTAAACTTAAACAGCATTAAAGGCTTATATTATTTATTTCTTTCTTTCTGCTGTTCATTGGAATACGAAAACTAAGGACTATACCTTAAAATTCTAGAATAATTAGAATACGATTTCTGCCGTCATGTAACACGATTGTCGTACCAATCGAGATCTCCAACAAGATTTTAAAATGAATCAGACCCAGACACCTGACAGTTAGGCTGCGACTCAACTGTTCACGTTAGGTTCAATATAGTTTGATACATAATAAATGTAGTATACACCCGGCAATGCGTTCAGTACTGTAGCGGTGAATTGGCGCACTTTTGTTGTTTTCAAGGTCCTGACACACTTGTTAAAGGCCTTTCCCCCGTCTGGGGCTGGCTTTCGACCAATGAAATGATTATGTGTATAATTGCTGTATTGAGTCCTTCTGGTTTGCCTCACGCTGTCGCATAATAAGGAAGGATTTAATAGAACTCGCGAGCAAACATATCGACTCAACCCATAAGCGTGCATAAATGTATCTTTTTTTTAGTTTGGTTTTAAAGCTTTAGATTTCAGCTATCATTTGGTACCATTATTTTCAACATTTATACAGTAATTTTTAAATTATTGCTATCTAAATAAAAATCGGATTTTAAGAAAATGTTTTGTGGTCAAGCAAGAACTAATAAGTATCTTGTGCACTATACTGATAAAAATTAAGCAAAAAATAAAAATTTGTAGAAATAAATTCAGTATAATAAGCCTCCAAAGATCTGCTGTTTTGCACAATTTTGCCTGTGCTTTGGCCGCCAAAATGTACTCATAAATTGTAAAAGTAAAGAAAATATCGCGATAGAAACCTTGCACATGTAATGGAGATTCTAAATGACAAATATGTATTTCACAAACTTGGAAGGCGATAAAGTATTCAAAAACACGTATTTCTTGGTAGAAGTTTTATGAAATTATCGAAGACTATTTTTCTATCTATCAAGTTTTTTGAAAGATTTATTTTCAAACACTATTTATCACTATCTCTCTCTTTTCGCTTTGCCTCTTTTTCAATTATTTGGCTGTATGAAAACATCATTTCGACCATGCTCGCGTTGACTATAGATGGGCCGAAGGCCAACAAATCCTGCGTAGGGAACAATGTGTTCCTGAAGCATGTCGGTAAAGTAGTGATCAGCTGTCAGCCCTAGTCCTCGGCATCCCCCGAGCACGAAAACCAGTTCCCGTCTAAAGAGATACCAGCCTACATCATGTAGGAGCCGCCGCCGTATGCAACCGTTTCAGCGAAACATCACTGAAAAACCGCTCGCCCAGATGCCCGTAGACCCGACCTCTCCTGTCACTGAATATTCAATATTTATTTATGGTGCTGTAAAGCTTTAACTCTCAAGCTTTTAATGGACATAAAAGGTTTTAATAAATGAAATATGTATTTGCCGAAAAATTCATACATGTAAATGTATGCGAGTTTATGGGTTGAGTCGATTTGGTTGCTCGCGAGTGTAGTTTAACTAAGTTTCCTGTTTTACTCTTGATATTTTCTCTATTTCCAAGCTTTTTACGCAAATACCTTATTTGAGAAGGCTAGGCTTTATGGCTATCGATATTTTTTACGATAATTTTATGTTAATCTAGTATAGCAATACAGCATGTTGTTTTTACGTACTTAACAGATTGCATAATCTAATCCCTATATTTAATTAAATGTGGTGTATTTAGTAGGACACACCTTAATTATAGTTGAACTTACATAACTAGATTGGTACAAAATTGGATCATTTAAACGAGTTCGGCCATAGCAAAGAAAAGCGATACAAAAGCCGAAAGAGTTTCGACATTCGGCTGAGTGTTGCGTATGGGCACTGGTTCAGTGTTCAACCATGAAATAGAATTATCAGAACATTTTGTCTCACCATTGCAAGGATTTCGCAATTGTTGAACTGCTTTTTTGTTATAACAGATTCTCCTTGGAATGGTTTCGTGTATATTACAAGGATGAACTAGACACGCAGAGTTTGATTCAATTTAGATTTGAACGACTGAACTTCAATCAATCATAGATTAAAATATATTCAATCGTTTAATTGAACGTGTTTCAATATACGAGCTTATACATATTTCAAGTCCATCCATCCTGCCTACAAGTGTTTAGTGACGGCATCGGAAATATAGAGCTACTTACATGTTCTAATTTATTAGAAACTAGCTTCTGCCAGCGGCTTCGCCCGCGTGATTGTCGAAAATTATCCCAAGGCACCATATTCCCGGGATAAAAAGTATCTCTGTGCCAAATTTCATCCAGATCCGTTCAGTAGTTTTTGCGTGAAAGAGTAACATACATACAAACACACACACATACATACACACTCACAAACTTTCGCCTTTTTAATTTTAGTGTGACTACAGCTTCTGCCAGCGTCTTCGCCCGCGTAAAAAGTGTTTTATCATCCCAACGGAACATTATACCGGGAAAAAAAATTAGACTATAATCTATCTCTATGCCAAATTTCACCCAGATCCGTTCAACCGTTCTGCCGTGGTTGAGTAACAAACACACATCCACACACACATCCATCCAAACTTTTATATTTATAATATTAGTAACAAGTAATAGATAACCAACTATTATACATAACAAGTGCAATTTATTGTATCTAACGTGACCTTTCGGAATAGCTTACAATAAATTACGAATCATTTAGTCGTATTTACAACTATGTAATTGACGCAACATTATCGAATTTATTAAAATACTAGCTTTTGCCAGCGGCTTCGCCCGCGTGATTTTCGAAAGTTTTCTCGAGGGAACATATTTCCGGGATAAAAAGTATCAGATGTGCTATTCCTAACTATAATCTATCTTTGTGCCAAATTTCATCCAGATCCGTGCAGCCGTTTGAGCGTGAAGAAGTAACAAACAAACACACACTCACAAACTTTCGCCTTTATAATATTACTGTGATGTGATTGGCTAGTACTTTTCGTTTCACAAGGTGAACCACACTGTCAAGCTGTTGAGCCGTGTGCCTACCAATCAGCCGAGTATACAGTTTAAAGTGACAGTTTGGTATTTCAGATCTGTTCTCATTACATTTTGCCTCACACCAGTGATGCACAGAACCAGAAATAATATTTCATAATGCCTGCTTAAAAGTATTTCAAGATCACGACGCTGACCAAAAACAAAGAAATCATTATATCATCGAAGTAGAGCAAGGTAGACAGGAATTCTTTAAAAGTAAACCTTTTAATATAATTACAGTTAGTCCATCTTTTTAATAAAAAAAATATAAAAGTATAAAAAGTTAAATTGGTAATTAATGGTGGTTGAACATTAGCAGCGAATAATATTTGCACAACATTTTATTGTTTTAGTTTACAAGCATATCTCTTTAGATTCCGGTTTTGGATCTCGTAACTTTCGACATTGCACCTCGGTACCACAGCCGGTGTGACCGTTACATCACTCTTTTATTTTGTCTGTAGCAGGTTAACGAAATTTATTTTTTTTGTGCAAATCTGGTAGGTACTACATGCACAACAACAAATTTGTATTTAAAATGACTGAAAACCTCTTCGAGGTCATTGTACTCATCATTACGAACATCTATTACCAAGAAACCGACCAAATCAGCAGCTCCATACGTCAAGTTTAGAAACGGTTTGCTTAACTCGACAATAATTACTGAATATTGTTTTTTTTTTGCGGATTTCGGCGTTTGTCCCGTGTTCATAATGATGAGTGCTCTTAGTTAAGATAATACAAATCTAAGCAAAAAAAAATTAATACTGTTATTTCTACGTTATAGCTTTTGCAACCGAATGTACTTGATGTAGCTTATGACATTGAATTTGTTTACAAATTTCATCACCGGTCCTTTGGAACGTAGACGATTTATGTTTACTGTCGAATGGCCCGCGAGGACCAATCGCTTTTGGCCGTTCAAACTAAATACCTCCTGGAATGACCCCTAAAGAGATGTTGAACCCCTGAAGACTTTTTTATTGTAGATACATAGGCTTGCACTTGACCAATATCTCAACTGATGTTCATTTATTTCAATATCACCTTGTACAAGATCATCTAAAATAACTAAATTTGCACTTGAAATCGTAGATACTGCTTTAAAATTAATTAATTTTCATGATGCTTAGTTAAATTAATACAGATGTAACTTCTCGAAAACATAATAAAGTATTTACAGGTACTTAACGTATACACGTCATTGCTTTGAATAAAACAGCGTATCAATACGGTTAACACAAACAATTTAATGTGAATTGAATCGCAATAACATGTATAATATATTATATACTGTCACTATACATAATTCGCGTTAACTTACGTAGCGTAAATAATTCCTTGAATATTGATTAAATGTTATAAAATTTTTTGCACAACACACCTAACATAGTTTACTAAACTTTAATCAGACATAACCGAAGTTATAATATTTGAATCTAGTGTTGAAATTCGCGGCCTAAATATGCAAAATTTTTCACAAACTTGTGGCTTCAAGGCTTGGCAAAAAAAAAATTTCATCATAAGGTCAGATTTTGCAACGCATTCTGTTCAGCACCGTGACAAAATCATTTTGAATCTAACCGATTCTTTGAATATTTCATTGCTAATAATCAAAATAATTTCATTTTGAGGTTTCTTTCAGTACACATAAAATTTCATGCATCGGTCGAAGTCATGTACATAATATTGTCCGCCATATTCTCTTAGTCCTGTTTCTATACAAAACAATTTTATGCACGACATTTTTTTTATTATTGATGATAGGCTTGCGCTTGACCACTATCTCACTTGATGGTAAGCGATGATGTGGTCGACGATGAAGCATGTTTGCCTAGAAGAAACCTATTCACTCTTGACTCCCAGGTTGTAGCTATCAGGAAATACAGATTCCGGCAGGGAATTTCACTCCTTTGCTGTACGCATAATAAAAGTATTCCCAAAACGTTTGGTGCGTATGACCTATGCCATAATTCATTTTCTCAGGATTTAAATTCAAATGTAAAGCTAGATTATAAACATAATATGTATAGTATCTAGGTCATAGCTGACTTTTCACGCACGATTAAGTAAGTTATTAGTGGATATAAAACAAGTTATGTAACTTATGTCATTATCTATAGTGCCTGGACGACCGAGCAAAATTGAGAAATCAATTTTGCGTTCTTTTTAGGGTTCCGTACCTAGAAAGGAAAAAACAGAACCCTTATAATCATTTTGTTGTCCGTCCGTCCGTCCGTCTGTCTGTCAAGACCTTATTTCTCAGGCACGCGTGGAGTTATCAAGCTGAAATTATATCAAATACAACATTATTTCAAATACCTAAGTTTTCTATCAAATACCTCAGTATCTATCTACTGTCCCTTAAAGCTGTGAAAAAATCAAACTTCTAAGCCATTGCAATCAAAAGATACAGCCATTTATGCCGAAAATTTTCGAAAGGGAATCAAAACCTACAGGGTACTTCCCGTGAACTCAGAATCTTGAAATTTCGTGTGCAACGTCTTATAGCACAGATAAAGGAAAAGTTGCAAAAACCGTAAATTTTTAGTTACATCATATAATAAAAATATTTTTAATAATTTTAGACTTACTACCCCTTTCCTCATGAACGCGTAGAGGTAATAAATTGAAATTCATATCAAATACTCAGGTCTATAATACCTTACACCCTCGGTACACAAATAATCATGTCGAAAGACCCATCCAACAATGCAGCATCAGGACATCTCTTATACTCAAATAAATGTAGGCCAAGAGCACCCGACTTGAAAGGAGGAAGGAGTGGAGGGATGTCTTTGTCCAGTTGGGGGACACAATAGGTTAACAAAAATCAAGGAAATCTTGCTAGGGCTATACATTGGTCCAAAATGATATCCTACTAAAAGACGGATACATACATAATAGACGGTAAATATTGAACTAACCGCATACTCTACTTCCCGACAATTAACTTCAAGTTCAGGGCATTTGATTGGATAATAGTTAAGCAATTCAGTTCCATTGCTGACCTTACTGACACTATATACAATTAGGGTTAGAGTTTATACCGGACTGTTGTCGCAAGTATGCTATTTATAGATACGCACGGGTAAGGAACACGCGTAATAGCATACTCCAGAATTTATCAGTACATTCCATTCTCGGCGTATTTGTATTGATACAACAATGTGCTTCTCAAGTTCACTCGTTTGTATTTCGCACATACGAGATGTCATCTAATTAGCACGTTGGCAATTTTTGAGACTATAGGAGTTTTTAACTGACTGCCAAAGGAGGGTAATGTGTTTATCAGTCTATGTATGTGTGTTTGTTCCTATGTGGCGTTCTAGAGACCAAACGCGTTGGCCGCTTTTGATGGTCCTTACGTCAATCGATTCGTCTTACTGGTTACATTAAAATTGTAGAATAGAAAAGTGGCGGATTTTGGGCACCATATTGTGGGGGCCCAAATTTTTATTTCTCCCAAACCCAACGTTTGGGGTATAAATAAAGGGTTTTAAGAGGTAATTTCAAAAATATATAACACTTATATTTTTCGAATTATTCACATAATTCGAAAAAAAAAAACTAAAAGTTATAAATAAAAAAGTTAATTAAAAAAATTAGTCGGGTTTTTTAATTTTTTGAATTAACTTTTTAATTTTTTAGTCTTATATTTTAAGGATCCTGGTTATCAAATAATTTAAAGGTTTAATTAAAAGAAAAATTCCTTGACTATTTCCCGTCAGCCTATTTCCCCAGGAAACGATCCAGACCGATTGGCACATTTCCGTATCAGAGTGCTTTGTCATTCAGATATCAATCGAAAGCAGTGCATTCTAGCTTGAAGTAATTGGAACCTGACCTTCACTTTCAGTAGTAAAGGCCAAGCAATATTAATTTTACAAAGCCTACTGCTAAACCATAATATTTGATAACGCAATAACAATCTCAGTTCTCGAAACGGTCGTTAAAATCGACGAGTGAATTTGAAACTGGAATTCTGAGGCATTTGCATAACACTGACCCAAGATTTTTTTCGGCACACAATTTATTTTGATTATTCCGGTTACTGGCCAGCGCAGTGTCAAGGACTAACGGAAAGAATCGGTTACTATGTTTTGGACAAAATATTTAGCTAATGTTATATCAGCGTTTATTGTAATTAGCCGTTCTAAATGATGAAAACACAAACAGACGAAATTGTGTTAATGGCCACAACGTGAGAGCAGTTTATTAAATAAATATAATAGGCAAGTGATTCTTCAATATTGAGCTTAAGCAAATATTAGTACTGCTGACACTGAATTCGAGACTTTACACAATAATGAATTATGCCATTATTTATATGGAAAAACCGGACTGATCACATCGAGATATAAGTACTGATCATCGTTATTTGTAACTTAAACTTGTCCTCACTTTAGTTGCCTTAACTGTCCACAGCCAGATTCAGACTTGAATAGATGTTTAATCACATAGAAACTTGTTCGTCAGTTGCTATGGCAAAGAGTACATGATGATATTGGTAATAATAACAAGCGGGAAACATCGGCAAACCAAACAGTAATTACGTTTTATACTAATATACATTGTAAATTAACTGTAGAATTACTACGCTTCAAAACAATAATGAAGTATGTAATGTTAGGGAAAGTCAACATTCATTAAGCGCCCTACGACATGAGCCCGTAATGCGTGATTATTCGTATGTTCTTTAGTTTAGTATACTTAAAGATAATATAATAATCTTTGGTATGAATGCATCTCGAAGGCCATGCTCGATGAATGAACTATCATCTTCTGCACAACCGTAACTGGTCTCGTAAGATTTATGTAAGTCAATCCTTGACCTTCCCTGCTTCTATGCATGCATGGCCATTATTTTGCAATATCTACTTGGCATTGACTTTAATTCTTCAATGAAATTATTGGGTGGCTTAGTGACATAGAGTTTCTTCAATCTAAGACTTGATTCTGGAATTCACCGGGCTTTCATTGTTAGTGTGGAATTTGGATTCTGGATATTTGCGTGTGTGATTGCTATATGGCAATCCAGTGTTAATCAATATGATCCCAAACAACTTTAGAAATTGTTACAAATTGCATGAGCTCTGTTTGTAAACAGAGTAATGATTATGCACTACAAACCATTTCATTTGACGTCGAACCAAAGAACACCGTACCTATAAAGACCTAAAATTAGATTTTGTTTACAAGTTTTCAACTTGACAGACCGGCTTGGTAGACTTGAGGCAGTGCAAAATTCGAAAAATATTTTAATTTGCATACGAGTACACTTTACTTACTGTTAAATATGTCCACATTTACGTAAATTCCACACTTAGAGCAAAGCCTTTCTCGAATAAAAATATTTTATTATATTTCGCACTAGTTTTCACAGCTTCGATTTCGTAATTAAACACGTGTATTCGTTTATGTTGCAAGGTTGATTAAGTATCTGCACGTGTAACTCCGCGCGGAGTCGGCGGCTGACTGGCCTGGCCGGCAATGCCAAGACAATAGTGCAGACCGCAGACATTTCTCGCGCAAGGACTGTGTCATAGAACGTAACGTAGGGCGCTGACTGCGCAGACGCACAGCTAATCAGATCTGCGTTTGTCGCGACTGCGTCGCGCGTCGCGCGTCGGCAGCGGCGCTTGAGTTGAGCAAGATCAACGGAAAGTATCTCGAAACATGGTCAATGTATTGTTGTAAAACAGTCGTTGCATACTGAATGACCCTAAGAAAACAGGTTTCTTTTTTTGTTTGGTTGTTTTGAGTTTAACATATTTGGAAAGAATTGTATAAATCAAGCATAAAATGTCTTTAATACTATATAAAATTGTCATCTTAAAAATCTTTGATTTCGCATTCTCATTATACCAAACAATTATGCAAATAACACCTTCCAAACCTTCCTTACAGTGACATTTCGAAAAGCCTGTTTACAAATTGTATCAAGAATGTAAACGTGATTTTTGCCAATTGTTTGCTAATTGTGGATGACATTGAGCCCAGTAAAGCAAGAAAAAAATAAAGACAGACAATCAAAGAAGTGAAGCATCCCGAAAACAAAAACTTAAATCTATCTAAAACTTAATCAAACGCATTTACGCTAACGGAGCAATGTGCGCGTTGACACGACACGTCATTAGATCATTACTCCAAGCGCTATCATCCGGCCGACATCGACAATCGACCAATTGAAACGTCCCTGACACTGCTCTACCTCACTAATACATCACGCAAGTACCCAAACGGATAGGGCAGAGGAACAGTCGTAGGACAACAAGGACAACACTTTCGAAAGCCCCGACAATTTCTTATGATCATTAGAAAGCGAACTTTAAGAATTTTGTAAGCAATGCGCAAATTTTATCTCTCGATCGATTAAAGAGTCGCTTGATCGAGGTTTTTAATTAAAGTACTTCTGATTGTTAAGAATTCTCTGCAAGTTCATAAGGCATCTGCTTGCTCTACATTGTACGTGTCAATACAATGAATACATAGAAATTCTATAATTGGAAATTCTTCATACAGTTTTCCCTATTTCTCTGCATTCCATCGTACGTTATGCTGATAACATTCTAGATAAATTCATTCACGTCCTTATAAATCTGACTGACGACCTAGAGATGCTGTCGCTTGTATTGCGAAAAGAAACTAAAGTGTTTTTGTTTAATATAAGGAAGGATTCTTAAACCTATCAGTTTTTTATCAGACGGATACGTGAGAGTTTCTGTCTTGTGATGAAACTGTCAGGTACGCAATTGTTTTTAATGGTTGAAAGGATAATAGTAAAAAGTAAGAAGTAAAATTTAAAAAAACCCCGACATATTTTATACGACATAATCTATCTAGTAGGAGACACGCTTCGATCGACAATCTATTGAACACGTACTTATGACACGATATCTTGCAGAGGCAGCCCGATTCATTCAAACAGTAAAACGCCAATAACTTTTGAACGGCTGAACTGATTTTCATCAAACATAACTAAGAAGATGCTCGATAAAATCACTTTAAAAAAAAAAAATCCGTTAAGGACCTATGATGCCACAGTCAGATACAAAAACACACAGGTCACTCATCAAACTTATAACACCCCCTCTTTTGCCGCCGGGGGTTCAAATTGTAATTACATGGGTTGCAATTTCACTTTCTATGAACTGATA